>CM035133.1:21652805-22293111 GCA_020205605.1 Panax ginseng | reverse complement strand
ATACCCGGTGATACTTGATCATCAAAGCGGTGACAATAAGCATGGAGGAAATCAACATCGTCGAAATGGTAACCACTTGGTGGTAATCATGGCCAAAATAATAAGAATGGACATTTCAAGAAAGAAGGTTCAACAATGGCGTGAAGATGTCAAGCACTAGCACTCGTTTCAAAGGAAGAAGAACGACCACCGGTCGTATGTTTCAAATCTTGGACGGGAGGGACACATCCGTCAAGCGTATCTGTGAACAATCCAAAGCGTGTTTTAATTGCGGAAGAGAAGGTCACCTAGCTCGATTTTGTCATATGGTGAAGTCAAGTCCAATTTGGGATAGTGATGCCAAAGGATGTCCCGGATAAGCCAAATTTGGTAGTTTTAGAGAGAGCGTTTTTTTTTCGTGACGAGGAACACGAATAAAATTATCACGGGTATGTTAGTCATAAACTCTTGCGAAGTCTATACCGTGTTGAATCTGGGTTCTACTCACTCTTTTATTTCACTTAGTTGTGTTCAATGTTTAACTCAGGAGAAGTTAGACTTTGATATATCTGTTTAAACTCAGTTGGGAGAAACCTTCGTTACCTCCACTATTTATAAATCTTGTTCAAATCAACACTTTCACGTTACCTGTCGATCTTATCTCTTTGAAAATACTTGCCTTTGATGAAATTTTTGGAAACGATTGGTTAACTACTCACCATGCTTTTCGTAAGGTTGTTAGCTTTCATACTCCTAACCAACCTGTTATACGAATTCAAAGTAACCAAACCACTAAAGTCAATCATTGTCATATCAAGCCATAAGTAAAGAGCCCGATCCTTTCGTTGTTGACTTCCTTGTGTGGAATGCACCAAGCGGACTTTACGTAGGCGACATCGTGAATGAAGATGGCAAGTTGATAGGTATCAATGTGACGTACTATCCAAGTCTTGGATGAGGGTCACGATTTTGAATGATATTTCTATCGTTAATAAATTTTACGACGTATTCATGAAGACTTCTAGCCTACCCCTAGGCGTGAAATCGAATTTTGTATTGACCAAAGATACAAAACTCATTTCTTAAACCCTCAAATATTTATTCAACTAAAACGAGCGTAATACGCGCCAAAGAGCGTTGACTCGAAATTTGTTGAAGATTACGATCGTACCATTCAATACCATCGTGGGAAAAACGAACGTGGTAGCTGACGCGTTGAGTAGAAGATCGTATGCGTTTATGAGTGTGAATATACGAACCTGCGTGAAGATAACAAATATACGATTAGAATTGACTTTAATCGATAAAGTTAAGGTCGCTCAAGCTACATACTCAGAGCTGATGAATGTGAAGAAGAATGTTCAAGAGGGTGTTATTCTAGAAGCAAGAATCGATGAAGAGAGGAAATTTCAACCCTCAATTTATTTTGCCCATTTGAAATCCTCGATCGAGTAGGAACTGTAGCTTATAGACTCGTTTTACCGCCAAGTATGTCGCGTGTTCATAACGTTTTTAACATATCGATGTTACGTAAATATGTTGACGACCCGAACCAAATTATTGATTTAGAACCGGACGAGATAACGGATAATTTAACATATGAAAATATACTTGTTAAAATTTTGGATAAGAATGATCATATTCGACACTTAAAGGTTATACCTCAAGAGTTAGAATCTAACGAGGTATCCTCATCTGTTCGGCATACCAAGTACATACGTAAATTTCGAGGGTGAAATATCATAAGGAGGGGAGATTATAAAATCCCAAATTTTACGAATAAAGATTAAAATTTCTCGAATTTTTTTTTTGAATATTATGGTGTGGATTTAATATAATGTTATAGTTGTGGGTAATATTTATAAATTTTGTAAAGTATGCAAGTTGTTATATTATATTCGATTGGTCGGGGAATATTCTTTGTGTCGGGGAATATCCGTACGATGGCACAATTATTGGTGGACCCCACAACGGAATTATTGTCGGATTGAAAAAACGACAAAAATATTTTTATGAAAATAACAGCGAAATTTTACCGTTAATACTGTTGAAACACTCGGTGTTAAAAGTACAGTAATACGCGTGATTGCATAGTAACACACAGTATTGATTATTGATACTTACGTGATAAGTCACTCAGTTTTGTTTTAGTGATATTATTAATGTAATAAAACAGAAAAGCTTTTTATATAAAATAGAATACTTTTATAAGTTATTCTATAAATAGAATATATTATATTCTATTATGCATAATGTTTTGCATAGTAAAATCTTTTTATATAAAACAGAATACTTTTATAAAGTTATTCTACAAATAGAATATATTATATTTTATTGTAAACCAATATGAATTTGTCGTTTAAAGTAAATTAATACGGACCGTTCATGGATTAATTCTTATCCGATCCATTCTTCTATAAATAGAAGCTCATTCCTTCATTATTTCTTACGAATTCCTTTGAAACTCTAGAGAGAGAAAGCGTAGAGAGAATTATTCTTCTATCTTGGCGTATTTCTTTAACATTTAAGAAAGATTTGGCGTAGTGCAAGTTTCTTCAAGTATATCCCCGCCTCTACCGTGGAGTACTCTTCTTTATAAGGTAAGGGTATTATTTCTTTTGTATTCATGAAGAGAACTTACATTATTCCATTCTTTATTATTCATTGGAATAACTCAGATATCTGATCTACCCTATACTTGGTGAAATTCTTACATTATTCCATTATTTATTATTCTTTGGAATAACTTTTGTCTATCTAAATTACCGCATTCATGGTGAAATTCATTGTTATTTCATTCTTTATTATTCGTTGGAATATCCTATCTGTCATGCGTTTTACGCCGGACTGGTTAAAATCTTTATTATTCATTTGGAATATCCCATGCATGCGTTTCTACGGACATGATTCCGTTATTTATTATTCTCGTTAGAATAATGCATATACATCTGATACCGCATGCATGGTGATTTCGTTGTTATTCCATTCTTTATTATTACGTTGGAACATCCCGGTGCTTAATTTCTTTGACACTGGTTCCGTTATTTATTATTCTGTTGGAATAACTTTGTCATGTGACGTCTCGCATGCATGGTGATTTCTGTTGTTATTCCATTCTTTATTATTACGCGTAAAAAATATCACTTGGCCGGACATTATTAACTAACTTTGGTTTCGTTATTTATTATTCTATTAGAATAACCTGTCTATACGAAGTACCGCATGCATGGTGATTTCTTTTGTTATTCCATTCTTTATTATACTCAGTTGGTTAAAGTTTTAACTTCTATACTCCATGAAATTAGTGGAATATCATTGATATTTGCGCTTCATCAAGTATCTTTTCATGGAAATATACTTTTGAGCATTCTTGAATTTTACTCTATAAAGAAGTATCATGTTGACAGTTTGGACGTTATTGGTTCCTGGATAAATTAATTCTTGAACTTGTTTTATTGAATTATTATGTCATTGTCATCATCCTCATGTTTATATTATGTTGAAAGTCATCTGTGGCTTGTAGTGCATAGATGGACTTGGTATGATCATGACCAGGGATTATTCGGTATAATCATGACCGTAATATTACAAATGATGTGGAAAAAGTCCTCATTGGCCCGTAATACATTAATGGACAGTTTTTGATATGATTATGGCTATGGATTCTCTTCAGCCAAGGGTGCAAAGATCAATTATTTTATGGCATGATCAAGACCATTGATGAAAATACGATTATCTTTGGCCCGTAGTGCATGGATAATTCGTGGTCGTGATACTAAATAATATCCTTGGCCTGTAGTCCAAGGATGATTTGATGATGTGGATTATTTATTAAGCTGAGTCTCAGCGATAAAAGTGATGAAAAAATTTTTAAATCATAAAAGATAGTAGATTTTATTCTCTACTTGACTCTTTTAATGGATTGTTTGTTCCGCTGCAGTTAAACTTTATGTCTATTGTATTTTATCAGTTTAACATTGTTGAAGACTAATGATAATTTATTCTGCATTATCTTAGTCATAATATTTCTTACTGGACTAGTTGAGCTCACCCTTTCCTTCACTATTCTCTTCAGAAAATGAGAATATAATTTGGGACTTAGTCGGAGAAGCGGATTGGCGGTCAGGATGATAGCATTAGTAGTCATCACTATTTTATTAAATAGTGTGACAATAAATATAATGAGGACTTATTCTGAGAGTGAATATTGTCTAGAAGATAATATTTGTATTAAAACTCACAGCTCTCTTGTTGTATATTAAAGATTGTATTTATATTCTGTACCATGTATCTGGCGACTCAAGATATGTGATGTATATCTATTTTGGGGGCGTCACAGAGAATATTTTTTAAAAAAAATATTAAAAAATAGTACTCTAGATTATATTCATACAAGTTTCCCAATAAGAAAAACAAAATCTCATACAGAATAGAAAAATCATACAAGTGATGAGAATTGAAACTTATATACCTCAATCCTACTAATCATCATACTAATACAATATATCTTGTTTAATTTTCATTTGAGTTTAATAATTTTAAAAAATAATATTTGCATTTTAAATTCTTTCTTTTTCCAAAATCAATCATTTTTTTTTCATTAAGCTTGAAATATAAAGAACATTACCTTAACATAATCAATAACAAATATTATTACAACTCAATTAATACAAAACTACCCATTATATTAGTTATAAAATCGGTAATACTCATTTCATGGTATAAAAAAGAAGAAAAAAACGCAAACCAGTAATCAAGTGCTAATATATACTATAAGAAAAAATAGAGCTACACAGCTGTGTAAATTCTAAATATACTGTCTACGATCGTAGAGTAGTCCCTGACTGAAAATAGAGTAGTCACTCTAATACTGTAGAAACGTAAAGTGAATCCTCAGAAAGTAGAGTGACTGCTCTACAATCGTAGAGTGACTTAACTCTACGATCGTAGACTGTATACATTTGAGAGTTTGTACAACTATATAGCTCCATTAACCCCATGCTATAAAAAGAAATTTTTTACTATTATTTTATGCTATTGATTTATAGTTTTTGTTTACAATTACAATTTATTGCTCAAAAATTAAAAAATATATAAAATATAAACGTGTATGTACCAAGTATTAGTTGTACATTGGACAGAATGTAAATTTTATTTAGCAAAAAAAAAAAGAAAGTAGGCCTCCCCAAAACACACTAGGAACTTTAAACAATATTCTCTTCCAAAATTAGACATATAATTTAACTTTTAAGATTAAACGATAACTTGTTAAATTTTAAATTGATGTAAATTTATTTAATTTTAATTTATACAATTATTATAATTGTATATATATATAACAAAAAATATTAATCATAAAAAAATATTTCATTCTAAATTTTTATAATTTTAAAAATTAATATATTGTAATTTGATTTTAAAAGTTAAATTATATTTTTTATTTTACGGAGGAAGAAAAATGTATTTTAACTAGTCAACTAAAACCCAAGTTGATTAAGTCCACATGTCAATAGTTGTACAATTTGCACTTTAGATTTTCAAAAGCTAGTTGGGGCTATAATTAACCTTGCCATACTTTATTTTTATTGAAGGAAACCTTGTCATGGCTTTTTCTTTGTTGTAATAATGGCTGTTGGCCTATGAAAATGGTTCACTTCTTTTCAGATGTGTAAAGCCATTTTGGATGGTATGAGAAACAAAAATAATTATGATTTTTACAGGGAAAAAATGATCAAAGTTTCTTGATATTAGTGTTTCTTTTTAATAAAGCAATTTCTTCCTTTCATGAAAATTAAAAGAGTAACTAAATTGGGTTCAATTTTAATAGTTCATTGTCTTTTGCTTTCGACTTTTGCTAGTTCAGTTATGGGATGGTTATCATGAAGTTATTTTTTTGGTAAGTTGGTCAATTGACCATTAGAATACTGACACATATACAACATCGTCTGCGTGTAAGTATTCTATTAGTTAATTGACCAACTTATCCTAGAATAAACTTTATACTTATCGGTGATCTCTCTGCGTGTCAATACGTATACGAGTGGTGTGTGTCAGTACTGTATTGATCAATTGATCAACTTATCATCAAGTTAATTTCATGATAATCGGATCTTATTTGAAATATTGTATTTATACCACAAATACAATATTTATGAGTTAAATAAACTACGATTGAAATAAGTTGTTTATAAAAAAACAAGATTATCAACTACGTTTAATATGTTTAAAAGTTCCAAACGCACTAAACAGTCCAAACACTGATAAACGAATAAACACCATATAATCTTCCTTAAAATTTCATACTTATTTCTCTTTTACTTCCTACTCTTATTTTTGAAATAAGGGTCTTATACAATGTTTGTCTTTGTATATATATTTATATATATTATGAAATTATTTGACAATTGTATTCATGTTCTTCTTATACAAGTTATTGCAATTAATTAGTCGTGAATACAATATAAAAAAATATAATTTTAAATTAATATTTTCACATGATGCTTCTCACATGAATAGTGAATGAATCTCAGCTTCATATAAGAGAGACTCGTATAAAAATATTATTTTAACATGTAAAAATATCAATTGAAGATAAGTGAATTACAAAAGTTAAAAAAGAATAATGCAAACTTGGAAAACTTTAGGGGTACTAAAGTATAACAAGCTAAATCAATCTGGACCATTGGTAGTGGTTTTAATAGTAAATCAATATGGACCGTCGATGGTGGTTGTAATAGTAAATCAATTTGGACCGTCGGTGGTGGTTTTAAAAGTAAATCAATCTGGACCGTCAGTTGTGGTTTTAATAGTAATCAATATGAAACGTTCGTTCTAATAGTAAATCAATTTGGACCGTCTGTGAATTAGTTACTATTTAGTCCATTCTCCTATAAATAGAAGCTTAATTCTTCCTTCATTCTCATCAATTCACTGAGACTCACAAGAGAAACTATAAAGAGAGAAAGAAGAAGAGTATTCTGCTACTTCACTATTGCAGTATCCAGTCTTCTACTAAGGTAAGGAATGTTATTTTCATTTGGTAAGGGGTATTATTTCTTTCGTATTCATAAGGAATACTATTTTTCGTATTCATCCTTTAATATGTTGGAATAACTTTGTCTCACGCGGATTACGTCATGCATAGCGGTGAAAATCCATTCTTGATTTCGTATGTTATTTCTTTTCATATTCTTAAATCTAAACTTACTATGGTAAGTATTGCTTCTATAAATCCTAAAATTAGTGGAATATCATTGAGTTTTACACTTCATCCAGTATCGTTTCATTAGATTATTGATCTGATTAACTTATTAAATATCAATATTTTCACCCGAGATACTATTCATGGGTTACTATTTATGAGTTACTATTCACTCGGATATTATTCACTCGGGAACTTGGGGTACTTTTCACCTGGGTTACTATTTACTCGGGTACTATTTACTCGAGTATTATTCACTCAGGTATTCGGGGCACTTTTCATGTCAGGGTACTATTTCCGAAGTACTATTCACGGGATACTATTCACTCGGGTACTAGTCGCTTGGGGTATTATTCACGATAAAAATTGATTTCTTTTCTGTCCAAAATTATTTTTGGATACATGAATATTATTCTTGAATTTTACCCCACAAAGAAGTATCATGTTGACAATTTGGATATTTTTAAACTCTGGATAAATTTAAAGTCTTTAATAATTATCCTTGATTTCTTTTGATTAATGCTTATATCATTGTCATCATCCTCAAACTTATATTGTGATAAAATTAATCTTCGACCAATGGTGCAAAGATGAACTGTTGATTGGTATGATTATGATCAGGGATCATTCGGTGTAATCATGACCCAAAATGTTACAAATGATGTGGTAAAAGTCCTCATTGGACCGTAGTGCATTGATGGACAGTTGTTGGTATGATTATGACCAGGAATTATTCGGTATAATCATGAACATTGGTGCAAACACGAATATCCTTGGCTCGTAGTGCATGGATAATTCGTGGTCGTGATACTAATGAATATCCTTAGCCGTAGTGCAAGGATGATTCGATGATGTGGATTATTTATTAAGCTGAGTCTCAGCGATAAAATTAATGATAAACTTTTTAAATCATAGAAGATATTAGATATCATGCTCTACTTGACTCTTCTAATGGATTATTTGTTCCACTGCAGTTGTTGATCTAAAACTTGTTGTCTATTGTATTCTATCAGTTGTTATACTATTGAAGGCTAACGATAATTTATTCTGCATTATCTTAGTCATAATATTTCTTACTGGGCTAGTTGAGCTCACCCTTTTCTTTCACTATTCTCTTTAGGAAATGAGAATATATAGGTGGGACTAGTTAGGGAATAGAGTGATGATCCGAGATGGTGGCTATAGTAGTCCTCACTATTTTTATAAAATAGTGTGATAATAATTGTAATGAGGACTCCATTGAGTGTGGATATTGTCTAGATGACAATATATTTGTTTAAACTCTCAGCTATGTTTTGTCGTATTTTACACGACAGTTGTATAATTAAGTTTGTAGTTGAATTATGTACCGTATATCTGGCGACCCAAGATGGGTGATGTATACCTGTTTTGGGGGCGTCACAGTTGGTATCAAGGATTAGGGATATGATCCCTGGCTAAGATGTGAGACTAGAACTAGGAGGGGAGAGACCGGTAATTCATTCGTTAGTATGACCTACCTAAGTTTGTTTTTTATTTAATTGGTCGGTCAGAGTATAGGGATAATATGTGGCATGTCAATTAACCCTTGTTTTGTGACAGTAAAATGGCATCTGAAAATATTGAGATAAGCAATGGAGCATATAAGCTGTTGAGTCACCGCCGATCAATAACTAGGATAATGTGCATCAGGAAGACAATAATCCTCGTGTAAACAACAACACCAACCAAATGACGAACAATGGTATGTTTAGGAATTTTTTGAATTTATGCAAAACCAAACGAGAGAGACTCCTGTTCAAAATGCAGGTGGAAACATTGGAAACTCACTATTTGGTCACATAAGCGATTCAAGAATTTGGACCATAGGAGTTTTTGGGAAAGCCAGAACCACTTAAGGCGAACACGTGGATAAAGCAGATCACCAAGATATTTGATGTCTTGGAATGCTCAGAGGAGCAAAAGGTTTCCTTCGCCACCTTTATGTTGCGTGAAGAGGCAGATTACTGGTGGGAGTCTGTAAAATGTACTCAACCTGCCGCACTGAAGATGTCTTGGGAGAAGTTCCAAGAACTGTTCAACGACAAGTACTTTCCTAAAAGTATTCATAACATGAAGGAGGTAGAGTTCATCAAGCTGGAGCAAAACAATATGACCGTGTCGCAGTCCCAAGAGTATAGGTTCCCTTGATAGATGTCGTTAGTATATGATAGATCATTGTAATGTCAATAATATTTGATGATATAATTAGATGTATAATTGCTATATTGTTGATATGTTGAGAGATCTATAGATTTAGGGTTTATGAAATTCCTTTCCTAAACTCTAAACTTTGTTTATAAATCTCAATATTTTTTTGGGTATGATTACAAATCATGTGAGCATATGAATGAATTCAAGGCTCTTAACTTCATTTTTAAGGGGAATTAAAGGATATTCCCACGATGGACATAATTAACAATTGTACTTTTTTGATTTTATGATTGTAAATAAAATTAAGGTCTTAAAAAGATATCGAGGGTTTTCATGCGACAAAAATTGGGTTTAAGGCCCCTTAATATGGAATCTTGTTATTTCAAGGCGTTTGTAGTTATTTGGATGACTTACATGCCCATGGGTAGCTATATCCCTATTTTCGATGTTTGATTTTACCTTTTGACACACGAATATGATTTTCGAATAAAATTACAAAGATCTTTTAAAAGTGGATCAAAATAGGTTATTTGATTCAATTTAGGCTAAAATTTAAAGTAATAGAGAGCCTTGATTGAAGGGTTTACAAAACAACGTTTTCCCTAAACGACATCTTAAATTTCTCATCAAATAAAACTAAAACAAATTTGTCTTTTGAATCAAATCCTTCATGCATATGCTTAAAAAGGCTCGAAAGTTGCGTTCAAGATAATGCATTTACTAAAACTTTGGCGACCCTAGGAGATGAAACCCTAGATGACTTGTATGATTTAGGAAATTAAACCCTAAATTATATTTTCAATTTAACTCTAAGAGACGATATCCTAGATTTTGACTTAAATGACATTAGGAGACAACACCTTATGTTTTATGATATAATTAAACTCTAGGAGACGATACTGTTAGGTTTGTAATATTCATAAACGCAATCAAATGCACAAAGTAAGCGGAAGCATGGAAAAACAGAGTTTTAAAATTTTACAAACCATATACCCGGATCATCCTTTATGCACAATTATTAATTAAACAAAAATATGAAGAACAAGAATTATACCCTTGAAGATTCGAGCTTCCTCATGTACAAGTTCACCTCTAATCCTTTTTGCGTTCAACTTGAATTCACCGGGTTTGGTTCCTTCCTTTGATTAATGTTAACCACCCAAGTGTTTGGCCTCTAGAGGTGATCCACCAAGGAAGGAGAAAGATTCAAGAAGATGGGTATTTGACAAAACCCTAGTTTTTCTATCTCTCATAGAAAATGGTGTACTCTCCCAACTATTGAAATTACATCATTTTTGATATCTAATATAAGACTCCTCTTATAAAGATATCAGTTAACCCTTTTAATCTAATTAGAAATTAGGGTATTATTTAATTAATTAAATTCTTTTAATTATTTAAGCTCTCTAATCTTATTAGAGATAATTAATTAAACACTTTTAATTAATTAGACTCCTAATCTTATTAGGAATATATGAGAGTACTTTTATTAATTAATTTCCAAACTCCTTTAAGAATTAAATAATAATAATAGTAATAATAATAAGACTCTTCTTATTAATTTATATTTAAATATTTCCAAAATATTAAATCATAAATATTATGATATTTAATTTATTCTATCACCATAGATTAAATTAAATACACTTAACTTATTATTACGATTATGTCATTTACTTCTTAAATAAATATTCTTCCTTTTATGGTGTGACCCTTTAAGTTCTACATATTAAACCGGTTGTGAATAAATCAATTAGAACAATTCTAATCTTATTTAAATAAATAAATTAAACTATTAATTTATTTAAATAAATAACATTTATTCTACAATAGGGATAAGCCTCCCTAGCGATCAACGACTTTCTAGATAATATAGATTTTAACATTAATCATAAAAGAACCTTTGAGTAAATAGTTACCATATAATTCAATATTAATCCTTCCACCATACAATGTCTCAATTAAATATAAGACATGGAATTACCATCAAGTCTTATTTTATTTAATTATATATTTTTCGACTCTTAAATGCACAACTCCAAATAATACAAATTAGAAACTCCTTTCTAATTTCATTATATCTTAGCCAAGGACTAGTGAGTTGTCATTTATCGAATCACATAGGACATTTCTCTTCTTTTACTAGAAGCGGTAGATTCTTTATTGATCATACATTATCTCCATGTACAACTTATTATACCCAAGCATACCCTTTGATATACCCTAAGAGTCTTAAGGAATAAGTCAAAGTATAATTCATCATACACAAGATACTATGATGATCCCAAGTTCAAGGATCACTTGTACTACTATCACTACAGGAATTTCTATTGACAGACAAGTAAAACTCCATTAGGTATTCCTTAGCGAGCCACTTTCAGTATAATTATTCTCCAATAAGCACCTACATACTTGCTTTAGTGTCTCCACACAAATGATCATGAGATCAATCATCCTCATCCAATGAGCAAGCAACGTATGTACCAATCTATCCGGATTCACTAATCCCCAATTTAGTAATCCAACGATGAGGAACTATTTTAGTTTTAAGCTTTCTAAGAATTTAGATCTCATTAGAATAATCATCATCATTATTCTAAAAGCATTGCTTAAAACTATGGGTTTATCATATATTATAAAGCAGCATCATATAGATAATTAAAAGTCTTTAATAAATTAATACTTTTTATTAATAAATGAATAATATTTTTACAAAGTATATGCTTTATCATCAAACATGATTGGCTTGTGTGCATACTACTTTCAGATACCCTAGATTTCAATTTTTTTTAATGACAAAGGAGATGACACCTCATGTTTTATGATTTGACTCAACTCTAGTAATGTGATACCCATAAATCCAAATACTTGAAACTCGTATTCGGTGCTCCATGATTCTAAACATTCAACATAATATGATACCAAACTTAAATAAAGTTATTACAATAGAGACTTACTATCCTAGGTACGATGGCCTTTAAGTACTTATTACATGATAGTTAATATTTACAAACACATAAGTCTCTTTATTAAAATAATTGTCTCCGATCATTCATTGAGCTTTCCTTTGCCCTTATCCTTACCTGATCCCTCTACAGGTCCTTGCCTAGCTAAAAACATTTATAAAAAATCAAGAATGAGCATTCAATGTCTCAGCAAGTAATATCATTCATAAATATCTTGACAAAAAATAAATGCTTTCTTTGACATGCTTTGACAGTAGAATAATTACTATAAATTTATTGCAATTAATCTTAACTCATAAGAAATTTTGAAACAACATATCAACTTTTGAATTGTTGAGTGGTCAGAAGACCATGAACATTCTTTTTCTTTTCTTGAAAAGGTTTCATCAAAAATTCATACGTGAACCGTCTTATCTTACGGGCACGGTGGGTGATCAACCCTTTATGCCCTGTATTGATCAATGCTATTTTATCTCGAACAACATTTGTGTTCACTTTCACCGCTCCAAAAGTGCAATATAAAATTTCCCAATTCAAGGATTGTTCATTCTCAGACTAGAGTCCAAACTAAACCAATATAGTTGGATATCTTAAACCATATTACAATAATATTTCAAGACTTAATATAAAAGAATTGAAATACTATAATCTATGTCTAGCTGAAAAAAATGGCTTAGATTATCATTAAATTGTTCATGCATACTGTAATTAAACAAGTATACATCACAACAAAAAAACTGCTTTTCAATGAACAACATGGATTTGAATAACTTGCTTCTCATAATCACTTGCATAAAGTAAATGTAAAGGATTAGGATACTTGCGTCTTTTGTAGGCTACGTATAAATCTTAGCTTAGATTAAACTTTTTTCTCAAATCCTATATCAATCATACACATATAGCCATACATTAGCTATATACACTTTGCACATATTTCACGTGATCACAGATAGAACACACATCTTTACCACATATGCCATGCATTCAAATCATATATTCACATTCACTTTTCCAAATCTTGTTTCCATTTTGAAAACACTTTGTCTTATTTGAAAATACTTTAGTGTTCTTTAATTTCTTGTAGCCACATATGATTGAATAGTCAGTACATATCAATACATATTCATCATTCAAATGTAATCAACTTGGCTTACTCAAAATTCACTTAGTTTTTAATTGAAACCTTATGCATAATCATGCATTATCAAACCCACATATGCCTAGCCATGTTAGGCATCTTAACAGACCCATTCAAGACTTGTCTACATATGCTCAGTGTAGGGTTTCGGCACAAAAACGCACAGCAGAATATAAAAATTTATAAAGCAATTTCCGAAACCCAACACAGGATCCATGCGAAACAAATTTAATTCATTGGTTTAGAATTTATACCGATAATATAAAACTCTGAAACCGCTTCGAATCTCCAACGCAATTCAAAAGAACTATGCTTCTACGGTATCCACACGAACGCCCGCGAATCGTCGCACAATTCTGTAATAAAGGGAGTTGCGGTACTAGCCACCAAAGGAATGGATTTTCTGTTTTCTCTCTAGTCTCTCTCTAAGAGCGGCCGGGGTTTTCTTAGGTTTTAATTAACTTACCTAAAACGCTAATATATCATATATATATATATATATATATATATATATATATATATATATAATGATAAATCGTAATTAATCAAAACCCTAATCTAATTATAATAAAATTAATTTTATATATATATATATATATATATATATATATATATTATATCTTAATTAAATCTTACTTAATTAATATACATATATACATGCAAATCATCCTTTTTAATTTAAATTTGTGATTTAAATACTATCAATCATATTGATATATTTAAATCCTTATAATTTAAATTAATTCCCTTTTTAATAACGTTCTATATGTGTGACCCTATAGGTTATTATTATGTTGGCAATAATTTTAAAATCATAGTATAAAATTATAAATGGTGAGCGACATCTAGTAATGCATCACTGCTACCCGAGTAATAATAAGATCGATGATTTGATGTAACCTTTTCGTGACCAATGTTTCAATGTAATTTAATCCTTTTAACCTTAATATCCTAGATTAAACTCGAGTCATGGAATGTGTCATACTCTTCATAATTTAATCTGAGTTTTTCTTGATCAATGAGTAGACTATATGAAACAAATAACTATTTGAGCATGGCCATGAATTTCATAGTCCTACTCAATCAAGAGGCCTATGGATATCACCCCTAATATATAAGAGGGTTAAATTCCATCTAGATCACTCATATTCCTCACACGATTCATGATGTACCCAATAATCATCTTTATAGTCCACCCTATTAAAGGTGACATTTGATGATATCAAAGTGCATAAATTCCCGTGTAGTAATATAGTGATTTCAGGTCAGAGAACCATTACATCATTGTCACTATGAGAATCGCTAATGACACTTTGCATACTGTTCCACGTAAAATTCTCATGGTGGGTCTGTCCAGTACATCGTTCTCTAACATGTACCTATGTATTGACTTAATATCTCATATATTTATGACCAATGAGATTTGGTCATCAGTCAATCCACATACTAGTCTCAATGCATCATTGTTGTCCCATCAACAATGATACTCGACTAGGGACATTTAAGAACAATGATACTAATTATAATTATATAATCTCATGTTCAAGTCACATAATTGAAACTATATAATTTGTATCACTATTCTAAGGAATTTTATTATGTTAACATTTATATAACGCAGTAAATAAAACCATAATAAAATCATTCATTTATTCAATCAAATATAATATCAAAACGTTAAGCAATTATATCAAAAAATTGGCCTCTAGGGCATAAACTCTAACAGTAACTACATGAGGTAAGAAAATTCACTTTTCATGACTGCAAACCAGCGCGACCGCGCTGGTCTTTGAATAGGAAGTGGCGCGGCCCGTGCTACTTCTGCTAAAACTCATGAACAAACTATGTTCTGCAGAGTTCAATAATTAGCTCACCAATCCTTTTCTCATACTTCTAAAATGAACATTCATTATTCCAGACATGCAAAATCAAAGACCTTTTACAATTTTAAAGACCTTTTACAATTTTAATTACTCTTTACATTCATTATATCCATGATTATCTAAAATTGATGAAACCAAGTCTTATTTGGATATTATCACACACAACTGAAGCGCATGTTTTTCAAAGGTTCAATTTCATAGAACTCTAATATTAAACCAATTCAGATTTTCACAGAGTTCTTTTATATATTATATAACCAAATCTGTAAGACCCCAAATTTTATGAAATAAAAATATTCAATTTTTTTATATTTCTATTCAGTAAATGATTAAATTGATAAAATGTTATAGTTATGGGTGGTATGTGCAAATTTTACAAATTAAGCAAGTTGTCATAAAATATTCGTTTGATCGGAGAATATTCGTACGACGTCGCAATCATTGGTGGACCCTACAACGAAATAATTATCGGATATAGAAAGCGGAAAAAATAACCTTTTATAAAAATAACGGTAAGATTGTTACCGTTAAACTGTTGAAATACTCGGTGATAAAAGTACAATAATACGCGTTGTTCAACAGTGGTACGCGGTATTGCATAGTAGCACACGGTATTGCACTGTATCTCTGATTATTGATGCTTACGTAAGAAGTCACTCAGTGTTTGATTCAATAATTGCTACAGTGATAATTGTATAGTATTTCATATTATTGACTCAATAGCTGTCACAGTAACAACTGAATAGTATTTCTCATTATTAAATTAATAATTATCACACATATTATTAAAATGATATTATTAGATAGCATTATTAACAATGTCTAGAAATTTCTATCGATGAAAGGGGCTAGGATATATAATTGCCCGCTAGTAAGAAGAAATCCTTATCGGAAAGCCTCCTCTTTCCTGTGAACGATCTGGTTGTCAATATTGTGATTCTATATTATTAATTAGGAATAATTATTGAAAGATTAAAGAGTTATAAATTATTGATAAAATAAAAATTATTGATAAATATGATAAGTAAATATTTGTTCAATTTTGATATAAATGGAGGAATTTTAGCATGTGTTGAAAGTTTGAAATATTTTTTGTTGAATTATAATTATCTCCTCCAATAAAATATTCATTCAAATATATTATTATAATATATTAAAATTTTATACTTTATAATTATTTAAATAGTAATATTATAATAATATATATAATTTCCTGACATGTGAATAAAAGTGGAGGTTATCATTTTGGTGTTGAATTTTCTTAGCCTTAAGGATTAGAATTCAAATTGGAATTGTATATATATTTTTTTAAGTTAACTAAACGTGTGGGAGTTGTTTTGTTCATTTTTTCCAATATAGCATCTTATCCATTCAATTTGTCAAACAAAGCATGCTTACTCAGCAGCTTGGCCAACTTTTAGGTGCCCTCTTTAACCTTATAAATAGGCTACTTAGTTAAACAATGAAACTCACACCAGAATAAGAAAAAAATTTCTCTGTAATATTGAGCGTATTTCTTGTAAATATAAGGATATTTTGAGTGTTGATAACAGTGTAAAATTTTCTTAACATAATTTATGTTATTCTAGTCAGAACTACTTTCCTATTAAGGTAAAGGATATGATTTTTCTCGTAAATGATGTTATTTTCTTTTAATATTCGTAAGGGATATCATTTTCTTTCATACTCCATATTATGTAAGTGATATTATTTCATTTCGTATTCCTAAATCTAAACTTACTATGTAAGTATTGTTTCTATAATTCTTGAAATGATTAGCAATTTATTGAGATTTGCGCTTCATCTGATATCATTTCACTGGAATATTGGTCTGAACTTTCTTATTAAATTTTAATCTTTTTATTTCGGGGTATTATTCATCTGTGGTACTATTCATACTGAAGTACTATTCATCCGGGGTACTATTCATGTCGGGGTACTATTCATCAAGGATACTATTCATGCCGAAGTATTATTCACAACGAAATTTAGTTTTTTTTATCTTTGTCCAAATTATCTTTGAAATATGAATCTTAAATATCATTTTTGAATTTTACTCCACAATTGGTGATCATGTTAACAATTTGGACATTCTTGAACTCTAGATAAATTAAATTACAAATCTCTAAAATCTATCATTGATCTCACTTGATTATTTCTTTATATCATTGTCATCATCTTCATGCGTATATTGTGATGAAAGTCATCTTTGGCCCGTAGTGCAAAGATGAGCTGTTGATTGATATCTTTGGCCCGTACTGCATAGATGGACAGATGTTTTGCATAATCATGACCACTGGTGATACAAACGAATATCTTTGGTGTAAGACCCCAACTTTTATGAATAAAGATTTCTTTTCTCTAAATATCTTTTTGAATAATAAGGTGTAGATTTGTTATAATATTATAGTTATGAGTATTATTTATAAAGTTTGCAAAGTAAGTAAGTTGTTATAAAATATTCATTTGGTCGGGGAATATTCATTTTATCAGGGAATATTCATACGAAGGCACAATCATTGGTGGACCCCACAACAGATTAACTATCAGAGTTAGAAAAAAACATAAATAACTTTTTATAAAAAATAATGGCAAAGCTTTTACCGTTAAACCGTTAAAATACCCGTTATCGTAAAATTACGATGTCTGGCGTGGTTGTATAGTAGCACAGCAGATGCATACATTATCTTTGATTATTGATGCTTACGTGAGAAGTCACTCAATTTTATTCAATTATTGCCACAAATAATTTCTTGCGATAGTATCTCACGTTATTGATTCAATTATTGTCACAATATTTTATATTATTAAATCAATAATTAAGACGACAAAGTTATTCATATTATTATTTACATTATTGACGATGTCTAGAAAGTTCTGTCGAGGAAAGGAGTTTGGTCACCTAATTGCGCACCAATAAGGAGAAATCCTTATCGGAAAACCCCATCTTTCCTGGGAATGATCTGGTTGTTAATATTGTGAGTTATAATATTAATGATAAATGTTGTTAAAAATGTGTTTTATGAAGCCAAGTGAATTAAGATAAATAGAGGGGTAGTTTATGAAGTATTTGTTGTAAATTTGGCTTATTATATGGACTCCCACTTCCCCATTTTTCAAAACCGTCGGTAAAAAGTTATCTCAATTTTATTATATATATATATATAATTGTCAGTGGGGGGGAATAATGGTTCACGGGGGGAGAACTATTATTATTATTATTATATATTATTATTATTATTATTATTATTATTATTATTATTATTATTATTATTATTATTATTATTATTATAAGTTTTGTTTTTTATGTAAAATATAATATATTATATTTTATTATATACATAGTACTACATAGTGTTTGCATAGCAAAGACATAGTCAGATAGTAAAATAAAAAAAATTTTATGGATTGAATTGTGCGTGATTTAGTTTTTCTTTATGCAAATTCAGTGATTTCTTTTCCTAAATAGTATCCTATCATTCTCCTAAAAATAATATGTTAGTTTTGAATTGAAAATCACACCAGAATCAGCGAATTCTTCTTCTATAATATTAAGCGTATTTCTTTAGAGTTTAAGGAAGCTTTGAGTGTAGAAAACAGTGCAAGTTTTCTTCAAGAATATTTTCGCCCTACCAGTCAGAAATATTCTCATTTTAAGGTAAGGGATATTATTTTTGTTCAATACTCGTAAGAAATAATATTTTCTTCCATACTCTGTAGTATGTAAGTAATATTATTTCGTTTCAAATTCTGAATTCTACACTCATTTTGTTAAGTATTGCTTCTATACTCCTTAAAATTAGTAGAATATCCTTGAAATTTGCGGTTCATCTAGTATCTTTTCACAGAAATATTTTTCTGAACATTCTTGTTAAATTTTAACCTTTTCATGCCGGAGTACTATTCACCTAGGGCACTATTCATGACAAAAATTGATTCCTTTTCTGTCTAAATTATTTTTGATACATGAATATTATTCTTGAATTTTACTCCACAAAACAGTATCATGTTGACAATTTGGACATTCTTGAATTCTAGATAAATTGAATTATAAATCTTTAAAATTTATCATTGCTTTCACTTAATTGAATTCTTATATCATTGTCATCATCCTCATGCTTATATTGTGATAAAAGCCACCTTTGGCCCGTAGTGCATAGATAGACTGTTGATTAGTATGATTATGGCCAGGAATTATTCGGTATAATCTGTTAGTTCCCAGTAGGCACAATAGATCTAGAAGGGGGGGTTGAATAGATCCTTTTTATTTTCAAATGCTTTACTGGTTTATTTTGTATTGCTAATAATTTAGCATATGACAAACATAAGAATCTTTTCAAGCACAGCGGAATAAGTAAAAGATCCCCTTCATTGATATATTCATAATTATACATACATTGTTCGTAGAGTTAGTTCAGTGGTAAGCAGTTAGAATATACATAGCAGTTATAGCAGTTAATGTACATAATGTAAATGACATAAATTAAAGGACACAAGGGGTTTTAAGTGGTTCAGAGACACAAACTCCTAATCCACTCTTCTGCTTTCAACTAGCAAGATTTCCACTCAAGAAGGCGGCACCTTGAATCACTAAGATTCCTTCAAGGCAATGACCTTGGAACTTGATTCACTAAGAAATCTTCAAGGCCAGTGACCTTGGAACTCCTCTAGTTCCTCGAAACTCTTCAAGCCCAAAGAAGCTTGGAACTTTGTTTAGTCCTTCGACAAGGACCCTCAGCCACAAGCTTCTTGTTGTTGTAGTTGTTGTTGGTGGTGGTGGTGGTGGTGCTGAGCTGATAAGATGTCTTTAAGCCTGAACATCTTATGTACTTAGCAGCTTGACGTAGTCCTCTTGGCATTCTGCTTTGATTCTGGACTACATCTTCTTTGGTGTAGCTGATCTTTGCTCTTTTCTGCTCATCTTCATCTGATGTCAGCTGTGCACCATCACCATCTGGATTTGCTAAGTCTCTGAGCCTTTAGTAGACTTCGTCTGGCACTTAGCAATTTCTGAACCCTTCTTGAATGCTTTGCAAACATGATTCTGCATCTGTTGTGTTTCAGCCTTTAGTTCATGGTGATCTGTAGAGTGGCTCTCTTGATCTTCTTTGTACACTGCTACTTTTCTAAATGCTATCTTTTTGTCCTTCTCGGCTCTCAGCTTAGCTGCCATCTTCAGTGGCATTCTCATCTTTGTTGAGTGAAGCTCTAGTCTGTTTAAGTCATTCTTTAAATCTACTTCACTTCCACCTATGTAGTCTCACTTTCACTAAGACTTGTTCTCTTAATCTCTAGTGGAACTCGTAGAGTCAACAATAGCATTCTACCAACTCAACGATTCTGCAACATAACAATCATCAGCAACTCTTGATCTTTGAAGCTCTGTTGATTTATACTGCTTCCCAATCTTCCCGTTGGAAAGTAGCCATTAAAAGCTTTTTGAATTGCCTCGCAGATCTCGAGTTATTTGGTGTAGACTGTAGATGTGACATGACATGACTTTCTGACACTGCAGTCTACTATTTCACCTACCCCATCAGAGATGTTACTTTTATATCTTCGGCAGGTAGTCGAATTTATTACCTCCTTCTGATTTCTCGATCAGAGGTTGTCCTTTTGCATCGATGCTCTCAATAAGCTTCTTTGGGTTGAACCGTTGCCAATGCTTCAATCCTCAGTTGTTCGAACTATACAATTCTGATGCACATCTTCTTGGACCTGATTGTAGTATCTAGTTAACAGGCAGAGACAGCACTACGATCTTAAAGAGTGTTCATTTGATCTTTAGTGTAGAACACTTCTTCCTTCTATTGTGCAGTACTTCAATACTTCTTGTTTGCTTCGACTGCTCTCAGATACTAATGGCTTGACTCCTTACTCCGGCCCCTTCTGAATAGCAAGACACTTCAGATTTGTGGCGTGTTCAGCTCACTTTCTCCTTGTGATCTCCCATTCATTTATCATCAATGGAATGACCCAATGCTTAATCACTTTAGCCTTGTTCTTCAGAAGCTGACCAGTATCTCTGTGTACACTCCATCAGTTCTTTCTTTGTTTAGCAAACACTACGATCCTGATTACTTCCAAGATCGTTGTTATCTTACCACTTGACAGCTACTGCACCTGCTGACTTTCCTTAGTTAGCTACTAAAGTCTTCTTATGATCATCTTGTAGAAGACTTCATCTCGAATGGCTTCACAACTCAATCTGGATGCTGATTGGGTTGATGCTTACATCTTCTGTTAGCTTACATGCCATTCGTTGAGTGCTCTCTAGTTTTCTTCAGGTGGGATGTATCTTTGCAGTATCAACCAGAGGCTTCATTCCTTTGGATATTTTGGGAGTGCTCATTTGTTGAGAATCGTATTGGCTCTACGATTCTACCTTGGCGTTGTGAGCACATCTGTTGCAGTCTCAGTTCTACACTCTATGATTCAGCTTCGGCTGTGCAGACACTACGACTCCGAGATCAGATCTTAACACTATACGATTTCTGTCGTTGTGCTTGTTATCTTCATCTGATCTTGCTCGACTACGATCTCTGCCTCTGATACGATCAGTAGACTCTACGGCTCTGAGTGTAGTCTACGATTCTTGCCTTGGTTTTTAGCAAGATGCTCTATTCGATTAGTAGGCGTGCTATCTCACACGATTATGAACATGACTTCCTCAAAGAGCAGACTACGACTCCGAGGAAGTGCTACTCGACACACTATGATCCTTCCTCGTCTCTCCGGCAGCGCTACTTAACTCCGAGATCTACTATCTTTCAGACTACGATTACGCCTCGATAGCTCTCGAAGTTTTCTTGACTCTCTGGCATGGGGATCGATTTACAGTGCGTGCAAAGGTTTCGATCGATCGACAAGCCTATCTATTACATCATAAGATCAACCTAACATGCTTGATCTTTCTATATTTATAGTCCTTGTACATCATTTCTTTTTAAGGACTTTACAAAGCTGTTTTGCTTATGTAGGATCAACCTAACATATTTGATCAATTCATTCTAAGTCCTTATACATATGTTTCTATAATCTATCAAAGGACTTTACAGCTTTTCTTAATGTAAGCATACTTGCATATTCATTCATATATATCATAATCAAATCATATGTAAATAGGAATATCATTCACATGCTTATTCCTGACATAATCATGACCTGTAATGTTACAAATAATGTGGTAAAAGTCCTCATTGGCCCATAGTGCATTAATGGACAGTTGTTGGCATGATCATGACCATTGGTGATAATAACGAATATCCTTGGCCCGTAGTGCATGGATGATTCGTGAATGTGATAATAATGAATATCATTGGCCTGTAGTGCATGAATAATTCAGTGATGTGGATTATTTATTGAGCTGAGTCTCAGTGATAAAATTGATGATAAACTTTTAAATCATAGAAGATAGTAGATATCGTGCTCTACTTGACTCTTATAATGGATTATTTGTTCCGCTGTAGTTAAACTTGTTGCCTATTGTATTCTATCAGTTTAACACTATTGAAGGTTAATGATAATTTATTCTGCATTATCTTAGTCATAATATTCTTTACTGGGCTAGTTGAGCTCACCCTTTGCTTTCATTGTTCTCTTTAGAAAATGAGAATATAGTTGGGACTAGTCGGGGAATGGAGTGACAGTCCAGATGGTTGCTTTAGTAGTCCTCACTATTCTGTGAAATAGTGTGATAATAATTGTAATGAAGACTCCATTTGAGTTTGAATATTGTCTAGAAGACAATATTCGTGTTAAAACTCTTAGCTTATGTTACACGACAGTTGTATAATTAAGTTTGTATTTGTATTCTGTACCATGTATTTGGCGACTCAGAATGGGTGATGTATATCTGTTTTGGGGGCATCACATTTGGCCCGTAATGCATAGATAATTCGTTGGTTTGAAACAATTATTGATTGATGTTACAGGGCTAAAATATTGATGATGGACTTTTAAATCATAAAAGATAGTAGACATCATGCTCTACTTGACTCTTCTAATGGATTGCTATTTTCGTTGTAGTTGTTGATCTAAAACTTGTTGCCCGTTATATTTTATCTGATTTATCATTGTTGAAGGTTAAAGATAATTTATTCCTCATTATCTTTATTCATAATATTTTTTACTGGGCTATTTGTGCTCGCCGTTTTATTTCAAAATTCCTTTCAGGTATTAAGAGTGTAGCTGGGTTGAGCGAGGATAATAGGGGAATAATATGATGGTCCGTGACTATTGAAGTTTCTCAATACATTATAAAACAGTAAGACCATAATTGTATAGAGAACTTCAATATGTGTCTCGTATTTTATACGTCATTTAATAATTGATTTTGTTGAACCAAATAGGGTGATGTGAACTCGAAATTTGGAAACGTCAAAAATACACCGCATTAGAATGAAGAGGATAGAAATCTTCTCGTGTTCTTTTGAGAACTTGAAATATTTGTTGCTGTATTTTATATGGTATTGTAATAATTTGAGTGTGAATATTATCGTATTATATACGTTATAAAATTTATATTGAAACTGACAGTATGTGTGTTGTCGTATTTTGCACGATAGTTTAATAATTGTAAATAGGAAAATTTGCATCAGTTTAATGTTTTACTTTTTTTACAAAACATCCTTATTCAATCAATTTAAAATAACCAATCAACACAATAAAGTAATAATAGTACCTTCAGACTTCTTCTTAAATCTCCCTTCAATATATATCTGATCTGTTTCAACTCCCTAAATCCTTAACGTAGCTTAATTTCTAGCATATAGGAATTGAAGATGAAGGAGAACAGAGAGTGATAGTCTCAACAGAGAAGAGAAGAAGAATGCTTGAACTGAGTTTTATAGAGCTAATAACCTTGCTCTTTACGTTTGGTAGCCTAGCTGATTTATCAGCCTAGTTTTCTCCTTGCTTGCCACTTGCCAGCTCCACATAACTTTAGTTGAAGAATACCTAGCAGCCCAGCTCATGCTTTAATAGACTAATGACACAGTTATCCTAGTTTGGTTTCATACTTGAATTAATCATATATACTGATATTATACCCTCCGTACATAACTCAGCAAATATTAAATACGGCAATATAAATTAGATATTATTAATTATTATTTTTATTTTAAACTAGTTATCGCACACAAATGATATGTGATTAATGCACAAAATTTTATTTTATTAAATGAGTATACTGATAAACCTTCTTTAGATATCTTGAAATTAAAATTGAGAGTGAGTTTCTCGATAACACTTTTTATGGAAGGTATTACCTTTGTTAGTTCCAGGAGGCATAATAGATATAGCAGCTTATAATAAAACTTTTCTTTTAAACTAGTTAGTATGTTTTAAGTGGATAAACCTTCTTTTAGATATCTTGAATTAAAAGCCCTAATCCACTCTTCTACTCCTCGAGTAGGAAATCCACTAAGGATGTTCTCTACTACTTCTCGAGAATCACAGGATGATTCCTTCTAGACTTCAAAGATAGCCTAGGCACTTCTTAGTTCACTTTTGAACTCTTCAAGTCCAGCAGACTTGGTTCTTCACAGTTCACTTACAACTTTTCAAGTCCTTCAGACTTGGAACTCTCACTTTAGTTGATTGGTTGTTGTTGAGATCGTGATTGGTGCTACTCAGTTGTTATTAAGCACTTATTTGAAAGAACTGAGTAGCTGAGCAAGCTTTCTCTTTTTCTAAGATCGTAGAGTTGAGCGTTGAGTGTTCTTGTACGTTTTTGTTCAAATGCTTGCTTATCTATCTCATATGTCTATGTTCTTTATATATGTGATCTCTTTAAATCTATCAGTTGAAGTCATCTGATGAGCCATTAAATGCGTTTGACATTTCTGAGTTTTGATGGAGACTTTTCTGCACATCTTCTGAATTGCAATCTGGCCCACTAACACAACAGACTGCTTTCTCACCTAACACCTGAAAAGGTGTTTTCCTTTGCCCAATGGTCCTTTTCTTAGCTTCTTGAATACGTTTCTTTTGATCAATACTAACGATATCCGTTGGGACTGGTGAGGGCTTCAACGTTCATAACTCATTCCATATTTGTTGGAATTTGTTTCCAAACAAAAGATAGGGCTCGATGCTTCTGACACAAGACAGATGATACTCTACGATGCATATTGTGGTGTCTTGTCATATTTGTGCTTGGTCTGAATAGAACACTACGATTTCTTTCAATAGTTTTGCATATTACGATCTTCACTTGCTCGTTTTGTAGACTCTATACTTCCGAGAGCACACTACGATCTCTGTTTTCTCGTCTTGCAGACTCTACGTTTCCGAAAGCACACTACGATCTCAAAGTTAGCTTCGGCAAACGTCTGGACCACTCTACGATTACTGGAGAGGCCCTTTAAGGAAAATATACTACGGTCATCTCAGCACTACAATCCTGTCTTAGCTTCTGCATTCTGTTGATCAACCGAATAGACTACGATTCTCTTCAAGGCCTATCTATTTCTTTCTAGCCATAGATCAACCTAACATATTTGATCTCTTTATCTATACAAGTGAACATTAAAGGCTAAGATCAACCTAACATTTTTGATCTATCACTAAGTCCTTGTACATATATTCCTCGAAGGACTTTACACATAATCATGAGCATTTACATTAAACATCAAATCACAAAATGCATTCTTCCAACAATCTCCCCCTATTTGATGTTGACATAACCAAGGAGATTTTTGTCATGATTATTAAATTTTATATGCAAATGCAAAGAAAGTAAATATGACTTAGTATTTCAGTTGATCAAATTAAAATTTCTAGAGAATAAGCATGAATTTATTGATGTATGAAGACAGATATTACATTTAAGTTTGACTACATCAATACAACTTAAAATTCAACTTATCTATATTTCTTCGCCTTTTGCTTCTTGGAGGATTTGCATATATTCCTCTCTCTCCTCTTTTCTTGCTTCATCTCTTTCCGCCAAATCTTCCAACTCACACTGGGCTTAGTCTAGGATTGTGATCATGCCTATTCATGAATGCAGGATCTCCAATTGGCATTCTTAGGTCTCGTAGTTGTCACCTCATGAGAGTCGGTAGTTGGCCATAGACTCCTTAATGGTTGAGCCATTAAAACTTCCTGTTGATTAACTCGTTGGGCCTGATGGCTGGATCGTGGAGTCTGCTGGGTGATTTGCCTTGCAGGAGGGATCCTCGAGGCTTGAGTTTGAATTGACCTCCCGCCTCCGCCTTGCCTCCCTGATCTCCTTTCCCTTTATTCTCCCTTTATGTCAAAGATCAAGGGTTCAATGTCTTCTGAGAGGCGAATGACTCCTTGGACAAGCTCGTTGAGTTGACTCGAAGTTTGAGTAATGTCCTCATGATTCTCTTGGATCAAAGCATCGTAACGAGTTTCACGTCGTTGAAGAATGTTTAGGATTTTTCAATGATTTGACCCATGGAGAAGTCTTGAAATTCTTTGATCGCAGCTTTTAAGACTTTTGATGCTCAGATCATTAGATCATTATGAGATTCTTGAGTCTTCTTTAAGATTAAGACAAAGATCCCGATGCTTTTTAGTCATGAGGAAGTGAATGTCGTCCCCGCCCTTTATGCTTTGAAGCATTTCTTTGATAATCTCTTTAAAGCTTTTAGAGAGCTCATTGACGAGGAGCTTGGAAGATTATTTGCAAGATCGATCATTGATGTTAATTTCAATTTAATAAGTGCAAGCAGATCCTCAAGGCTCTCATCGAGTTCCTTGACCACTTTCGCAGCATATCATCACCGACAGATCACCTTTGTGGACAACTTCAAAGAATTTCATCCAGCTTGGGGAAATTTTGAGGAGGGAGGTGATGTGCTTTTGAATTGATCTTGCAAAGAGTAGAGAGGGCAAGATCAAGATTGAAGTATTCGTTGCTGGATGAGGAGGGAATATCTGATGGAGGGGCCTGGGTTTGGATGTTTAAGGTTGGTGGCTCTACGATTTGAGGTGTAGACTCTACAATGGGGTTAGAGTCAGTGATCGTAGAGATGATGGGATGTGGGAGCATTATGAAGTTGGTCGCATTTGATTCCTCAGTTACAGAATTTTGGGATTCTGCAACTGGAAATTGATTTAGTGGATGAAGAATTACTTCCAACCATCGTGGGAATTCATAAAATTGATTAAATGAGGATGATGGCAAGTGATTAACTCTAAAAAGGGTTGGGATAGATAAGACTCGTGTTTGTTCTTTGAGGAAGAGTTGTCAGTGAGTAACTTCTTGGCAAAATTGAATCTTCCGGGAATCCATTAGCAAGCACCGAGATGGTCGGATATTCTTTGAAGCTCCGTAACATGTGATTCCAAGAGTTTAGAATTTGAGCTTGGTGGAAAGGCATCATAGGTAGGTATGAAAACAGTTGCTCATAGTTGGCTCTTCTGTACCCATCAATGCCTACAGCAATGATCTCGACCTCGTCACCTTCATCCTCTTCTCTATTTTCGTTTGAGGATTCCATTATCTCAATGGCCTCATGATGTTCTTGCATTGGTTCTTCTTTTATTTTATAGAACCTCTTCTTCATCATGAAGATGTTATGAGCTTCTCCCTCAACTTGATCATTTTCTTGTAAGATCAATAGCTCTCCCTTAACTGGAGCACCTTCTAAGATGGGGGCTTGAGGCATCTCCCCCTCAGCAGGTGTATTCTCTATCATTAGGGCTTCAGCTTATCTCCCCTTAGCCTGAGCTTTGACTTCTTGGCTTTTATTTGTTCAGTTCCTTTTAGCACCCAATCTTTTGTCTTCCTTTTTAGCACTTCTTTATTGACAAGAATATATTTCGACCGCTTTTCTTCTTTTTTCTAGGTCGAGCCACAACCTTAGGACTTTCTTCGTTTTTGTCCTTCCGATCGATCAAAAAGAGTGTTTGATTCTTGATATGTTACATGGTTTGGTTTGATGTGTTTGGTCGAGACTCTCTACGATCAAGAGATTGATGGCTTTTTGGTCTTGTGGTTGATTTTATTCTTCTTCAAAGCAGCCTAAGATATGGGTAGCTCTATCTTCTTCTCGCCTCATCCCTCATGTTGCTTCCTTCCTTCTTAGGATCCTTAGAGTCTCAATGTCCGAGGACTCTACGGGCTTATTCAGTAGTGGATCCTCGAGGTTCTTTTTTGTAGTTCGCTTTCATCTTTCCTTTTCCCTTGCTTTTTTTCCGATTAAAGCAATGGGTTCTTCCTTGTTAGCTTCTTCTTCTTCTTCTTCTTCGCTTTTCTTTGACAACCGACATGTTTTCGCGCACTCGATTCCTTTATTTCACCAGTTCTTCCACTGGATTCAGACATCATCCTCATATTTTCAGCTGGATTCCTTTTCCAGTTCTCAAATAGTTATTGGATCATTCAACGATTTGGATTGATGGCTTCACCTTTATCGTCCTCAATTAAGTCACCAAGAGCAGCCTGTAGGATAATGCTTATAAATCGCCCATAGAGCATCTTTTGAGAGCTCTTCATCTTTTTTGAGCTGATTAACCACTTCCCAATCCATTCAAGTAATAGAGCCCCATAGTTAAGTTGTATTCCATAACATATGGCAGTCATGAGCTTGAGTTGCACCTCATTCATAGAGTCATGACCTGAGCTCTTGCAACATATACATTTTCTAACAATATCACTAGAAATTCATACCTTTGTGGAAACTCCTTCTTCTCAGATCCTTCGATGTAGGGTGATTTCTTGTGATGCATCTTTTGAGTCCCTTATGGAAGTCTATGCCATCTATGGATGGATACCCTTCAGATTTGAGACCTAGGGCTAGATTGATGTCCTCAAATTTTTAGTCTGATTTCAACATTCCTGACTTTCGCAATGATGGTGTTGTTTTCAAATATCCCGTTATTGAAGAATTCTTTTACCAGCTTCTGGTAGATCAATGTGTCTGTACCCAAGGCTTCTTCGAGACCCCGCTTTCTTTCAAGAGCGACAAAGTCTTGTGAAATTGGGGTTCAAATTGTTTTGAACTCATCAAAGCAGAGTCTCAGAGTCGAAGATAACACCGAAGTCGCCATTGATTTTTTTTGCAGAAGTGTGATCGATCGAGCTTTTAGATAATTTTAGGTTTCTTCTTGCAGAGATAAGGAGAGGGATAAGCTTTTGAACTTCGATTTCAAAAGGGCGCCTTCAAATGGTACAAGTAACTTCCTCTCTCCATTTTGCTTAGTGGGACAGTGTTAATTTCGCTTGGCTCTACTTAATTTGATGAGAGAAGGATTCAGATCAATTACCTTGACTTTTTCTCGGGCTAATATGTTCTTCGGGAGGACTACGATCATTGAAATGGTCCTTGAATCGCTGAGTCTGTTTCTACCATCATTGAGTTTGTTCAAGAGTCGTCGTGGTTCGAGCCGCAATCGAGAGTCTCGAATCGTGATCGTCGAGTCCGACTAGCAATCGTAGAGTCTGACCAAGTCCTCATGATGAACTTTTGACTTAGCATTCTTCTTGGTTTAAGGTAGCTCAGAAGGGCCAACCTCATTGAATGAATCAAGGGTTAGGTTTGTCCCCGAGGCACTTATCGAGAGATTGCTTTGTTTGATACTTGATCATCATAGGTGCTCCTTTGGTTTTGATGTAGCTCTCATTATCATTGAGTCTCGCACCGCGATCGTTGAGTCTTCATCGCGATCGCGTTGTCATTATATGACACTTTGGTTCTACGATTGTGGACTTCCTTTGATCATGTCTATGATTTCGAACATAGCCTTTAAACATGTATGGTTAGCACATACTAGAGCATAATTTTCATGGTTGTAAGTTAAGCATGCCTAGCTCACTTATTAACTTGTTAAACTGGATTCATCTAGAGGCTTTGTAAAGACATCAACAAGTTGATTTTCAAAGTAGGGATATATTGTAAAGATATAGTTCCATTTTGCACATGATCCCTAATGAAGTGATACCTTATTTCTATATGCTTAGTCCTAGAATGCATGATGTGATTATGAGTTATAGCAATTGCACTTGTGTTATCACAGTTGAATAGGAATGGATTTAAATTCAAACCCATAATCTGCTAGTTGATTTTTCATCCATAAGATCTCGAGCACAAAGAATCGTCATAAAGAATGTATTCAATTTCTAGCAATTGAAGTAGATATCGAATTTTGCTTCTTGCTAAACCAGACACAAGTCTGCTTCTAGCAATCGACAAAGCCATCGGTACTTTTTTCTATCAATTTTTGTACCGCAAAATCAAAGCATCTATGTATCCCGTTAACTCAAATGAGGACTCCTTGGGATACCAAAGCCCCAAGTGGGTGTACCTTTGAGATATCTCGAAAATCCTTTTTACAACAGATAAATGAGATTCTTTAGACTAGCTCTAAATCTAGCACAAATGCATGTTGCAAACATTATATCCGGGTCTATCGTAGCTAGATATAAAAGAGAGCCAATCATACCTCTTCGTATTGAGTTATATCAATACTTTTACCTTTTTTCATCTTTGTCAAGCTTGGTTGTTGCAGAGCAATTGGGGTTTTCATGGGAGAGGTCGACTCCATGCCATACTTCTTAAGTAAGTCTTTAATGTATTTGGCTTGGTTGATGAAGATTCCTTCATCACCGCTTTTACTTGCGTACTCCAAGGAAGAAGTTCACCACCCATCATGCTCATTTCAAACTTGCTTCTCGCATAAGCTTCGAGAATCTCTTGCATAGCTTTTCATCAAGAGATCCAAAGATAATATCATCAACATATATTTGAACTAATAGAATTTGTCTTTGCGCTTTCTAAGAAATAGTGTGGTATTTACTCTACCTCTATTGAATCCATTTTCAATAAGAAAGTTAGTTAGTGTTTCATACCATGCTCTAGGTGCTTGTTTAAGACCATATAAGGCTTTGTCTAATCTAAAGACATAATTAGAAAGAGATGGATTGATGAAACCTGGAGGCTGCTCTACACAGACTTCTTCTTAAAGTTCACCATTCAAGAATGCACTTTTAACATCCATCTGAAAGACCTTGAATTTCATGTGTGCAGCAAAGGCAAGAAATATTCTGATGGCCTCCAATCTGGAAACATGTGTAAAAGTCTCATCGAAGTCAATGCCTTCTTCCTGAGAGTAACCTTTGGCCACTAGTCTGGCTTTATTCCTGGTTATCACTCCATCTTCATCCATCTTGTTTCTGAAGACCCACTTGGTTCCAATGATAGGATGGTTTTTGGTTTTGGAACCAATCTCCAAACTTTGCTTCTTTCAAACTGATTATGTTCTTCCTGCATGGCCTCTATCCAGCTGAAGTCTTCCATAGCATCCTCAATTTTCTTTGGTTCCATTTGTGATAGGAAGCTTAGATAAAAGCATTCATTTTAGGTGGCATCTCTTATTTTGACTCTTGCACTCGGATCTCCAATGATTAGATCTTGAGTGTGATCTCTTGCCTATCTGCTTCCTGTTGGGACATCTGTTCTTATGCCTTCTTGTCTTAGATCTTCAAGATCTATTTCTTCTTCTTGGTGTGGAGGTTCGTTGTTCCGCATAGGTCTCTACGATCTCATTTCCTCGCTTCAACGATTTCACTGTCTGGTTCTACGATCGTAGTGTTGAGCTCGACGTCCTCGTTCGTAGTGTTTGCACTGTTGGTCGTAGTGTCTTGGAGCACTATTTTGTCTAAGTCTGTTTCATCAAAGATGATGTGAATCGAGATTTCAACACTCAGTGTCTTCTTGTTGAATACTCTGTAGGCCTTACTGTCTGTGGCATATCCAAGAAAGATTCCTTCGTCTGATTTTGGTTGAAACTTTGTCAAGTAATCGCTTTCCATTGTTGAGTATGTAGATGCACAAACCAACACATGAAAGTAGCTGACACTTGGCTTTCTTCCTTTCCATAGTTCATAAGGAGTCTTTTTAATCGTAGAGTGTATGAGTGATCTGTTTTGAGTGTAGCATGCAAAGGTTGATGCCTTCCGCCCGTAAGTATTCAGTAGATGATGAGTCGCTAGCAGAGTTCTTCCAGCTTCTATCAATGTCTTGTTCTTTCTCTCGACAACTCCATTTTGTTGGGGAGTTCGTGGAGCTAAGAAATTATGACTGATCCCATTGTCTCGCAAGCAGAATCGATCCATTTTGAGAAATCAAATTCTCTCGCCATGATCACTTCTTATGGCCTTGATTTTTCTCCTTTTTCGCTCATCACCAAATCTTGAACATCTTGATGGCTTGGGAGCTTGTTTCATCTTTTTGAGGTTAGAAAGAACACCCATGTAAATCCGGGTGTAGTCGTCGACATCACGCACCAGAGAGTATTTCTTTCCCCAAGGCTCGCCATTGAATTGGTCCAAAAGATCCATATGTAGCAATTGCAGAGGCTTGTCAATCGAGTTGATGGTTTTGCTCTTGAATGAGCTTTCGTCCGCTTTCCAAGTCGATGTGCATTGCACGGCCTTTCTTCGACGATGAAGTTAAACTTTGGTAAGCCTCGCAACTAGATCTTTTGAAGCTAATTTGGACATGCATTTGAAGTTGAGATGAGATAATCTTCATGCCATAGCTTGACTCATTTCTTCAGATGCTTTTAGCCAAAAAGCATATTGTCTCTCGCTCGAGCTTAGTTTTCCAAGGTTTCATCTGTGTAGACATTTCCTTCTCTTGTTCTGGTTAACTTTACAGCAGATGTCTTCAGGTCTCGGACTTGACATTGATTGTTGAGAAATGTTACTTGATGACCCTTATCACAGAGTTGGCTAATGCTTAGAAGGTTGTGTTGTAGTCCTTCCACATAGGCCACTTTGCTAAAGGATACTGCACCATTTCCAGCTGAGCCATAGCCTCTTGTCTTGCCAGAGCCGTTGTCTCCAAAGATGACAGAGGGACCCTCCTTTTCTATGTAGTCAGACAGAAGGGCTTTGTTCCCTGTCATGTGCCTTGAGCATCCACTGTCCAGATACCAGGTTGTGATCGTGGAGCTCTTTTCCTGTAATAACATTAAACCTTCATTTTGGTACCCATACTTGCATGGGTCCTACATTGTTAGTGCCCTTGGGGACCCAAATTTGCTTAATTTTGGGTCTCACATGCATGGAATTGTAATAACATTTTGCAGCCTTGTGGCCAGTTCTGTAGCACACAAAACATTTGATATGATGCATGTTTGTGTGTGTGTGAAAGTTCTTCCTCCACTTGGACTTTTGTGGGTTGTTGGTCATCCTCCTATTAAGCTGATATTCCTTCTTCCATGTGTTCTTGGGTTTCATGATTTGTGAGGAGTATACCTTGCTTTTACTGCATTTTTCCTAGTTGGTTCGTAGAGTTGATCTCATCGACTCTCACGATCCTTCGAGGTTGGTGAGTAGCAGCCTAGGTTACTCTTTTTTTTTCGAAAACCTGCACAAAGCATGAGATCCCTCGCTCCTCGGAATATGAATTAAATCACCGAAAGGTGGTTTGACAGGTTCAACCTTCTGTGAGGATTTCACAAATATAATGCCTCTACTAAAACCTGAGGCATTATTAGAGTTAATTTCCTTTGCTTTTTCCACACTTGACTCTGAGGTAGATTCCCCAAAGCCTAGCCCCGTTCTATCAAAGACGCTTCTCTGGTTAGAGATTAAGGAGTCCATGGATGAAGAGGATTTATTCCATGTAGAGATTGTCTTTTCTAGATCCTCAATCTTAGAGGTTAGACTTGACTCTCTCTTTGCACTGAGCTCATTTGTTTGTCTCAAGAGCTTATTCTCAGCTTCAAACTTGGAGAGAGAATTAGTATTGAGAAGGGATGTTTCCAGTTCTTTTTGAACCTTTTCTTTCTTCTTTTGAAGAAGTGAATAATCCTTAGACATAACTCTAAACCACTTCATGTATTGATGCAGATCAGATGTTATACCATGCAAAGGCGCTTCTTAGGTCATCAATATCTACATCAGAGAGTTGAAGTCAAATACCTCATCGATACTTACTTCATGTATGTTGGAGTTCTTTTGTCCCTTGCATTTTTGGCCATAAGGCGTAGATTTGCCATTTGAGGATCTTCATCATCTCCAGATTCGGAGTTGAGTCATTGTCTCGAAAGTCACTCCACGATCCTCCCGCCACAAGGCCTTTGTCTTTCTTCTCGTGGCCTTTTGTTGCCTTTTGTATTCCTTCTTAGAATGTGATTTTTTTTCGAGTTCTTCTCTCGAGAGGTTTGTTGCGCTTGGCAATGAAGTGACCGTGTTTCTTGCAATTGTAGCATAGTCATTCATTCATTTGCTCCTCGGTCGTCAGAAGTTTTAACTTTCTTTGGCTTGTTGGTTTTTTGCCTTGTCGCATGAACCTTCTTAGTCTTTTCACCAACATTGCAAGGTCCTCATCATCATCTTCATCGTAGTCGTAATCAACTTCAAAGGTTGACTTTTGAGGTGTTATCATTGCTTTGAGAGCAACACCTTTATCCTTCTTTCTTCCTTCGATAAGGTTCTACTCGTTGAGTCACTCCAGCTCAGATGTGTGAGAAGGTTACCATACAACCGCTGGATACTCATTTCATGTAAATTCTTCGATTCTCTAATTGGCAGTGGTTTTGGCATCCCACTTGCTTGGCAAGGCTCTCATGAACTTTATGATTAGATCTTTGTTTGGATAGATCTTTTCCGTAGGCTCGTAGAGAGTCGAAGTAACATTAAATCTTTAGTAGGTGGCGAACGCTCTCTCTCCTTGAACGTGAGCAAACATCTCATATTGCTGAGTCAAGAGATTATTTGTTTTCTCTGACTTCTTTTGTTCCTTCATGCATAATGAGTAGTGCTTCCCAAACCTCCTTTGTTGTTTTGCTGTTAACCACGTTTTCAAACAGATCATCTTCTAAGGATTGGAACAAGATGTTTTTGGCCTTTTTTATCGAAATGGACAGACTCTCTCTTCATTCTCTCGTCCATTCTCCTTTGACATTGATCTATACTCTGTCTGGGTCATCTGTAGTTGGTGCAAGCTTTGTAGGAACATAGGGCCCATTCTAAATAGTTTCAAATAGATCTTCATCTATTAAATCCATGTAAGCTTGCATCCCAACCTTCCAATTAGCAAATTTATCTTTGTTGTACATAGGTGGCTTGCTGCCTCCTCCAGTCTTTGATTCGCTTGGTAAGTGTGCCATTGGATCTACTCAAGCTTTGTAGGTTATATTATAGAACCCGCCTCGATACCAATTGTTAGTTCCTCAAGGCACAATAGATATCTAGAAGGGGGGTTGAATAGATAATTAAAAACTTTTCTTTTAAACTAGTTAGTATGATTGTGATTAATGCACAAATGAATGAGTATATGATAAACCTCTCTTTAGATATCTTGAATTAATGAGAGTGAGGCGCTATGATGCTTATAGCAGCTTATAGCAGCTTATAATGGACACAAGAGTTTTAAGTGGTTCGTAGCACTTAAAGCTCCTAATCCACTCTTCTACTCCTCGAGTAGGAAATCCACCAAGGATGTCTCATTACACTTCTTGAATCTCATGATTTCTTCTAGACCAAAGTTAGCCTAGGCACTTCTTAGTTCACTCTTGAACTCTTCAAGTCCAAAGCAGACTTGGTTCTTCACAGTTCACTTAGAACTCTTCAAGTCCTTCGACTTGGAACTCTCACTTTAGTTGATTGGTTGTTGTTGAGATCGTGATTGGTGCTACTCGCTTGTTATTAAGCACTTGTTTGAAAGAACCGAGTAATTTGAAAAGCTTTTTTTTTTCTCGATCGTAGAGTCGAAAATGAGTGTTCTTGCACGCTTTTTGTTCAAATGCTTGCTTTATATCTCATCCGCTCATGTTCAGAGATATATGTGATCTCTTTAAATCTATCCATTGAAGTCATCTCGATGAGCCATTAAATGCGCTTTGACATTTTCGAGCTTTGATGGAGACTTTTTCGCACATCTTCCGAATTGCAATCGCCCATCGACACAAAGAGATCGCTTTCTCACCTAACACCTGAAAAGGTGTTTTCCTCCGCCCAATGGTCCTTTTCTTAGCTTCTTGAATACGTTTCTTTTGATCAATACTAAGGATATCTTTTGTACCGTTGGGACTGGTGAGGGCTTCAACATTCACAACCCATTCCATACTTGTTGGAATTTGTTTCCAAACAAAAGATAGGGCTCGATGCTTCTGACACAAGACTGATGATACTCTACGATGCATATCGTGGTGTCTTGTCATATTTGTGCTTGGTCTGAATAGAACACTACGATTTCTTTCAATAGTTTTGCATACTACGATCTTCACTTGCTCGCTTTTGTAGACTCTATGCTTCGAGAGCACACTACGATCTTCGCTTGTTCGCCTCTTGCAGACTCTACGCTTCCAAAAGCACACTACGATCTCGAGAGTTAGCTTCGACAAACGTCTCGGACCATTTCTACGACATCGGAGAGGCCCTTTAAGGTAAAATATATACTACTATCATCTCAAAGACTAATACGATCCCCGCTTTCTTAGATTCTCGTTGATCGAATCGAGACTATGATTCTCTTCAAGGCCTATCTTGATCAACCTAATAGATTTGATCTCTTTATCTATCTGATGAACATTAAAGTCTTCAAGGCCTATCTATTTCATTTTCTAGCCATCATGAGCATTTACAGATCAACCTAACATATTTGATCTCTTTATCTATACAAGGTTAAATCTTTTCAAATGAACATTAAAGGCTAAGATCAACCTAACATTTTTGATCTATCACTAAGTCCTTGTAACATTTATTCCTCAAGGACTTTTTACACATAATCATAAGCTATTTACATTAAACATCAAATCACAAAATGCATTCTTCCAGCTTGGTCCATCGGGTTTGAGGATGTTGAGTTGTACTCAACCTCAACTATGTTCACATATTCTTTTATAGACTTCTCCAAAAATTTGAAGTAAATCTTGGATCTCTGTCAGATACAATTGATAATGGCACTCCATGTCGAGAAAAAAATTCTTTAATGTAAAGTCTAGCTAGCTGATCAAGACTATATTTGATCTTTATTAGCAAAAAGTGTGACAATTTTGTCAATCGGTCAACTTTGACCCATATTACATCAAATCCCTTATGTGTCCTCGAAAGTCCTACCACAAAGTCCATTGTGATATGTTCTCATTTCCATTCAGGGATTTCTAATGGTTGAAGTAAACCACTAAGCTTCTGATGTTCAGCTTTAAATTGTTGATATGACAAACATCTACTCATATATTCTGCAACTTCTCTTTTCATATTTGGCCACCAAAAATGTTGTCATAGGTCTTGATACATTTTTGTACTTCCAGGATGTACTGTATACCTCAAACAATGAGCCTCTTACAAAATCTCTTCCTTCAGTTCCTGAACTAACGGAACCCAAATTCTCCCTTCAAATCTGATAATTCCATCGTTATCAATTTTAAACTTATTCTTTTTTCCTTCAATGATCTTTTCTTTTAATTTCTCACACTCCTCATCTTTGAGTTGTGCTTCTTTAATTCTATCCAATAGAGTTGGGCAAGTCTCCATTGAATATAACTTCTCTTTTAATTCTTGTGGAATTGTTAATTCCATTCTTTACATTGATGTTATTAACTCATCCTGAGCCATTAACATTATCAACTTTTCATGACCCTTCCTACTAAAAGTGTCGGCTATCACATTCACTTTTCCTGGATGATAATGGATTTCACAATCATAATCCTTAATTAATTCCAACCATCTTCTTTTCCTCATATTTAATTCCTTTTGTGTAAAGATATATTTCAGATTTTTATGATCTGTATATGTGATGCCCCCAAAATATGTCCACAAAACCCATTCTGAGTTTCCAAATACATAGTACAGAAACCAAATATAAACTTCATTAATACAACTATCGTGCAAAATACGACAACACATGTGCTATGATTTTTAATACAAATATTGTCTTGTAGACAGTATCCAAACTCAAATAAAGTTCTCATTACAATTATTGATACATTATTTTACAAAATAGTGAGGACTGCTATAATAACCGTCTTGAACCATCACTCCACACCCCAACTAGTCCCAGCTATATTCTCGCCTCCTGGGAAGAACAATGGAAAAAAAGGAAAAGGGTGAGCTCAACTAGCCTAGTAAAGAATATTATGACTAAGATAATGTAAAAAAAATTATCCTTAGTTCTCAACAGGAAAAAATCTGATATAATAGATAGAAGATAACTAGCTCCATAAAAGAGTAGGGTCATATGGTAGTATCAAGACAAACTCCATGTACCAGACTTTGAGAAGTATGATAAATCGGGAGACCCATGTATGCATATAAAGGTATACATAGGAGAGTTGGGTTCATATGTCGAAGATGAGAGTTTGAGGACGCAGTTATTCCAAAAGAGTTTGACTGGAGAAGCGAGGGCCTAGTATGCCTGACTTGATAAAGCTAAAATTCACAATTGGGAAGATTTGGACCATGTCTTCCAAGCCCAATAAACTTTCAATCTAAGATAGCTCACGATTGTTACTAAATGTCCCGGGTCAAAAAAAATAACCCAACGAGTCCTTCTGGGATTATGCCCAGCGATGTAGAAAGATGGAAGCCCATTTAAACCCTCCCATAGAAGAGAATGAAATGGAAATGACTTTCATCGATACCTAGGAAGCACCTTATGACAATAGAGTATTGGTAAGTATCGACAAACCATTCTCAGAGATAATTAAGTACGGGGATATGGCGGAGATGGGACTACGGTCTTGAAAGATCAAGGATTTCATTGCTCTAAAAGTTGTAGCTGAGCATCTCCAGGCAGAGAACTATGGAAATACCTCTAAAAGAAATCTGAAGAAGAAAGAAGAGGATGTATCCCTCATTCTATAAGGGAGATCTAGAGAATCCAACAAAAATCATCCAATCTCTGCACAAGGGTTCAATCCACAACAACAATAACAACAACCTACATTTAACCAAAATAATGATGGAAGAAGAAGGTTCAAAAACAAACGAGATCGGGAGTTCACCAATTTGGGTGATTCCTTGGAGAATATATTAGCACTGTTGGTTGCTAAAAATAAGATTATTGAGTTAGCTCCATTAGCATATCCGAAAGGCAAGAGGTATGATTCGAGTAAATTTTGTGCTTATCATTCGAGATCTCCAGGGCACGATGCCCAAGATTATTGGTCATTGAAACATAAAATTCAGAATCTGATCGAGATTTGGAACGTAGTGGTTAAGTAGCTTGATTAACCCAATATCACTATCAATCCTTTGCCAAAACACAATGGAGTCGGTGTAATGAGATCGAGTCAGGGAATGGCAAGAATTCTCCACAATATCTACAACGGATTATTGATTTTGACGAGGTGATAACTATGATCTTCAGTTTTCAAGAAGTAAAAGAAGAACCTATTGTGATCCAGATATTTACCAAGGAAATTAAAAGTGTTAACCCCGCATAAGTGACCAAATCTCAGTCGACCATTTTATCGATAATCCCCCAACAACCAATCGTCAGTTTGAAGATAGTTCTGTGGAACTACGGAGAAGGGTCAAGTATTACATCCAATTATGGAGCAATCCTATTAAAGATTAATTCTTTGTGTCTACCCGAACAAGTAACTAAGCAAATGAAGAAGTCTACTAAAAAAGTTCCCGAAGAGAAAGTTATAGAATTCTTGGTGAAAATGGGCCATAATGACGTGAAAATTGTAAGGAAGTTGGAAGAAGCACCGACCCAAGTATCCATCCTTGATTTGATTTTAAATTCTGAAGATCATCGATAGATCTTCGATAGATCTTGCTGAAAGTCCTGAGCGATGCTAATCTTCCCAAAACATTGAATATTGAGAGGTTCGACCACCTAATAGGCCACATCATAGACAACATTGTAATTTTTTTCATCAATGACGATACCAATCAAAGGGACAAGACATCGTAAACCTCTCCACATTGTTGTCATTTCGCCAGGATTTTTTACTACTCTCCCTCTAACATCATTAGAACAAAAGTTAATTACAATAGCATAAGTTGGACTAATTAGTGATTACCTTCATACTATCTTCATGCTTCAATCATTTACTCACCTTTGTGCTAGTTGTTCAAATAATAATTATAGATAGGATGTATGTTTGTATTCCTCTATTTCCAAAAAAAACTTATTTTTAAGTAGATAAAATCAAAAGAATGAAATCTATATGTACGGTTTAATGTTAGGTTAAGTTTCTGACCTAGCACCTATGATAAAAGAAGAGAATGAAGGTACCTTTTAATATTATAAAAACTTGAATTAATGACCAATATTTGTTACTTTAATTTGTTTTGTTTTCTTTGTGAAAAATCTTAATAAAAAATTAATCATCAATATAAACGCTAATATTGAATTTTATTGCATATTATTTTTTTATGTACTCATCAGCTTCTTATAATATGATGAGACGCTGCCAAAATTGCGTTTAATCTTTTTCACTACTGTATGTGGCAGCCTTGAATATTTCTCTGCTCGTAGAGTGGACCTTACTCTACGTTTTCTCTCGATCAACTCAATGTTCATCTCTAATAATGCCTTCTCTTCTTTTGTTAACGTTCAGTGCGCATCATCATTTTCTTTTGAAAGATGTTGTCTTTTATACTCTTTTGAAATCTTCCCGTTGAGAAGTATCCGTTGGAGCATTTAATGCTTGGATACTCTGGTATCTCTGATATTGACTTTTTGAGACTTTGTGTCAGTTTACTTTCTTACTTAGGACTTGTCACATCAATCAGTATCCTTTTATGCTTTTCTGACATCTCGCTTTCAGCCAACTAACCGGTAGATATACCTTTGTTTTCTTCCAATAATATATCTTTTGAAACCTTGAATTCTTCTTCTTATAACGTTCCATTTGTCAGTCTCATTGTCAGACCTGACACAAACTCTATGATTTGTCGTTACAAGAATCGTAGTTTACTGTTGATAGTAGAATGATGAAAGCTGTAGACTTGTGTTCTATAATATCTTTTCTACTATGACTTCATCTTCTGATCTGTTTTATGGTTTCTTCATGAAATTTGGACTTAATGTGCAGACTCTTCTTTTACTATCATGATACTTTAGTTGCTTTATGAAGTTGAGAACATCTTTTTGTGAGATGTTCTTCTTTGCTTTCAAGTACTGGCAGCTTCTTTATGAATCCCGGTTGCTCTGTTATTATGATTAGACAGAATATCCTTGCATTGTGACTTTTGTAGATTTCTTTCAGAGATCTCTTTTGATTAGAGATATACTTACATACCATCAGAGTATATCTTCTTGCCATATGTTTCTTCTTGAGTATTCTTTACTTTATACATGGCACGAACTGAGCTCGGTGATCTCCTCTAATTCGTGTAATCAGCACTTCACATTCTGCTTTACGATTCTGAGGCTGTCTTGAAAAGTATCATTCTTGTATTGGAGATATATTGATCAAATTGATCGGATCAAAAACAGTTCCTTGGTTTTGGACAATTCATGGCTGCATGTAACCCTAAAAAGATCACATTTTTAACATCTGAAAAGAAAGAACCAAGTCAACCACCCCCCAAAAAAGAAATATACCAAAACTCAAAAACATCACCATTATAGATTTCATTCACAGAAAGGCAACATCAGCGAACTCAAACTTTGATACCAAGTGATCAACATAAAATTAGAGAGAGAACACATGTAAGATCATTAGTATCTAGTGCAAAGACTTGTACACTAAAATTAACCCCACTCTAAATACAATGATCAAAGGGTTGCACAGCAGGGCAAACACAGCACCCAAAGTCAAGATGATGCAAAATCCTTTATCGCATTTAACATTTTAATGACGGGAACTTAGTATATTCAATGTTATTCCAACAGACTTACGGGCTTATTCCATCAAACAAACTAGTAACACTGAGCAGAACAATAGTGATTTCAGCCAATAGACATTATTTAGATAAAAATTGGGGAAGACAAACAGGCTGAGTACAAAAAATGAGAAGCAAGTTAGCAACATTATAAACTTCACAAATAGTTTGACATTAGAAAAAGGCAGACATGGCATTATTACCAAAATCCATTACTCCAGATATTATCTACCTTAATAATATTTGCAACCTTGTGACTAACAAATAACCAAGTATCAAAACCTACCTGGGCTCGGATGAAACCACAGAGAGCAAACGTGGAGAATTGACCAGTGTAGATGCCCCTCTCATCCAAATGCCCAATATTAATCTGGACAGATGCATGATCCTTAGAAGTAATCAGCCTATTAGTGGCAGAGCTGCAACACCAATACATCATAACAATGGTGGTAAGACACTCTTATTCAACATGGAAGCGTTGGTCGTGGATAGGGAAGAAAGGATCAAGGCAACACGATGGCGACGCCAATGCTAGCCTATGCTACACAATGCGCGGCGATGCGAGGCGAGAGGCAAACAGATTCAACTCAAGGCGATGGGAGGCGAGCTCGTGCGGGGGTTTTCAACCTTTTTTCATGTTTGCCGCCATTTCATTCGATGGTCCTGGTTGGCGTTGCCTGTGGGCGTGTGCGTGGTGCTGCCTCTGGGCGTGTTGGGCCCTGCCACGGCAACACATGTATAAGCATGGAATTACATACCACTTCTTGGGGATGTAAAGGTCCATGTTTTGTCCCTCCTCGTTCTGCATCTTGACAAAATGTTCCCACAGCCGCGAAGTTTACAAAAACAAAATACCTGAATTTCACAATAGCAAATTATGCACTGTTAACAAAAAAATAAATCAGTCTAATAATTACCAAGACAAAGTTTAAAGTATCATGCTCATTGTTCTCTAGATTCAAACCCAATTATTCTTTAAGTTCGTCAACAAATGCTCTCTGAAATACTTATATTTTAGCAACTGATAGAACAATTTACTAATAGATATACGGGTGAACATTATTTTTATTTTTATAGGTACATATTTAGCTCACAACCATGAAATAAATACTGAAATTTTAGTTTTTGGAGCTATAAAAATGCGCCATTCCAAGGGATTATGCTTTTGTTTATTCATAAACCAATCAAATCTCAAAACATTCATAACAGTACCATTTCAAAACACAAATATGAAACAAAATTATGAACAGTAAATACTAGAGACACATTATTGAAAAATTATGACTCTAAATCAAATTGCATGTATCAAAACAGGATAGTAATAGGTGAATAAACTGCATGAAAATGAATAATGGATTACATAGAAAAGAGGTTTACCAGAAAGAGGAGCGAAAGACAACTGGGGAGCGGGGCAAATTTTCTATCGCCATGGTATGAATTTATATAGATATAATACAGATACATTAAGAGCGATAAGCTGGGACGACAGATTTTTTTTAGGCTATAACGACGGTAAAATCGTCGCCATAAATTTGAAATAGCTAGCTATGACGACGGGTGAAACCGCCGCATATATAGCCCAAAAAAATCGTCATAAATTTCTTAATTATGTAATCACATTATCTCTATACACATTTTCATATATATATATATATATATATATATATATATATATATATATATATATATATCTTTGACTTGTTAAAACCCTAACCCTGCGTTTTAGTGTCTTTATGGGCCCGTATTAGGTTTTCAAAGGGCTAAGCTTGGGCTTTTTCAAAACCAGTTAATAATAACAGTTCAACCCAATCACCCTCAGAAATATAGTCTAATACAATACATTTCTTTTTATTAATTAATTAAATTAAATAATAAATTTAATGGAAAATATAGAATATATATATATATATATATATATATATATATATATATATATTGAAGTCTTTTCTAACTAAAAATTTTTTATTATCAAAGTTGATGAGTGGATGTAAAACTTAATATCAACTTTACAAGATATAAAAGTTGAACCCCTTTTAAGGTTATGAAAGAGTTTCAACTTTCAAGCACATCTATAATAGGAGAAAATATTTATTAGAGTTACGTAGTATTTGATTGCATTTTAATGTACATCTAGCTTCTTTAAAGTATTTTAACAATTCACGTTTTTGTATTAAGACGTTATCTGAATAGTTTAGACTCATATTTATATCTTAATAACCTCACATATTTGTATTAAGACGTTTTCTGAATAGTTTAGACTCATATTTTTTTGATGAAGTTGAGCTTTGACAATCCTGCTACTAAATCTTTGGAAGTAGACCTGGTAAATGGGCCCCAAAGTTCATGGTTTACCTACTACCCCACCAAAAAAAGCTTTAAGTTTGTATTTTTTAGCCCACAAAAATTTGGGCCTTTTTGGCCTGGCCCGTTAAAGCTGGCTCTACCGCATGCTTTTTGGGCCCAAAAATATCAAAAAATAGGCATAAAATACCCATGGTACTTGAGGCCGTCCGTAAACCCATGGGCTTTGAGCTTACATTTTACTTGTCACTAAAAAACGGCCGTTTTGGCGGTCATATCCGCTCTGGCTCGCTTGCTGTGTATATTTGGAAGCTAACTTTGACATGCTCTTGAAATCTTAATGTATTTTAAGACATACTCTTAATATACATTAAGAGATGAACTGCTAAAATACATTAAAATGCAAGCAAATACCACATTAGAATTCATTTTTTAGTTCATCCAGCTAAATTATTTACAAGTCTCAATTATTGATTTACTTTTTATGATATTCAAGACTCCTCTTAGTAATGACCCTTTCCCTAACCTACAAAATTTTAGAATGGCAAAAGAATTTGAGCAACATGAGTCAAGCTAATCAATAACTTAAGACTTATGTTATGTATTGCGATAAATTTATATAAAATTATAATTACGAAACTTATTAATAAATCAGATTGATAAAAATTATAGGAAGACCCCACTTATTAAATATATTTTCAAAAAAAAATTACCATTAAGATTTATCAACTTAACTAATAATTAAAAATCAACATAAATATTCACAATATATATATATCATTTTTTTATAACTTAATATATGAAACTTCAAAAAAATTAAATACCAACTCTGGATGAATTTTTACAAATTCCAAGTTGTCTTAGAAGCTTTTAAAATAATAATCATGGTTATTAAATCCGGACCGAATTGTTGGTTTAATTGGAAAAAATGAAATCGGGTGACTCTGGTTCGGTTTGATTGATTTCGTCAAAAAATGGTTAACCATTGGTCGAACCAGTGGTTTAATCGGTAAAACCGATTAATTGACCCAATAAATTAGCTTTTAATAATTTTTTTGTACAAAAAAATTTAATATTAAAATTAACCATTTTTAATAATATTGTAACTTAACTTTATTATGTTTTAGTTCATAAAAATAAGATTTTTTAAAAATTTATTAATTACTAATAATATATATTTTTATATATTAATGACGTTATTTTGTCAATAATAGTTCGACCAATCAATAATGACAATCAATAATGCATACACCTGATACCTTTTTTAGTTCAATGACGGGTACGATTTCGAAAAAGAAAATTATTAAATTTATAATATTTTTTATTATTTCTACAATAAAAATGTCGCTGTAAATATATAACGACGATACTTTATTATCTATGACGATATTTATATTACGAAAATAACATTTTATTATTATAGATTTAACAATTTTATTCGGAAAACCTTGACGATAAGCAGGTGAAAGTTGAACTTTTATGAACGATATAAATTCATTAATTATGTCACCAAGCGAGAGGACATTCTCCCACATGTTTGTAACTAAACAAAGCGGGGTCTTCTATCTTTCCTTCCCGCCAAGCAGTGGGAGTATATATATAGAAGAGAGAAAAGAGTTTCTAGTCTTCTTCTGTTAAGCCTCTGCTCAAAATTATGGAGTTCGGCATCAGCGGGAATGCTCTGAAGACCTTCGCGCGGTCAATTGCGTGCCTCACACGCATCGGCAATGAACTCGCCATTCAAGCATCTCCTTCTCAGGTAACCTGCACAGTTCTGAAATAGGTATTTTTAAACTGTGTTCCTACTTGGTACTTGTGTTAGAATTTGTGCTGTTTTTTTAGCCTATTAAGTTTAGCAATTGGTGCTCTGTGGTTGGGTCGGAATGTTTGGTTATTTTGCTCCAAATTGGCGAGAGTTTAATGGTAATTAGGGTTCATAGGGTATTTCTGAAACACCATCATTTGGGCAATTGTTATAAGTAGTAGGTATTATCCGGTATAGTATTTTTTTATTTTTAATTTGTCTGTTTGTCTGTTAAGAAAGGGAGATACAGCACACTGAAAGTTATGTTTATCTAATTTTTTACTGGCTCCTTCCCCTATCCCAAAATGAGAGTCCTAATTCATTTTCTATACATGTAAAGTTTGTCTAGGATGTAATTCTCAATGTTTCTCGTGAATATCGAATTTAAGAATAAATTGTTAATGGGCAAGATGCCTGAAGTTTGTGCAAGTATCCTATGTGAACCATGACATTTGCGATAACGAATGTCAAATAGGGATCTCATTTTTGGTTGAGGGGGTATCAGTCCGGTGTACCCTTGGAGGAAAAATTATGAATAGAATAAGAAATTTATTATATATATGTGTGTGTATAGTGATGCTGACTATTAGAGAGTAATATTTTTACATCGTTTGCTTGATTGTAAGCAATCATTTTCCATTTTGTTATTATTATTTTTTTGAAGTGACTTGAGACAGTTTATTTTGAGAAGAGTCAATAAATTAGTAAGATTTTTCAGTGTGAAACTCAGGATATTTTTTCCTGTGAAAATTCTAATACATTCTTGAGGAGTGCTGCAATTCATTATTAAAAAAATTGAGTTGAAAAAGAAAAACATGAAATAAGATAAATGATTGGAAAAACTGGTTTCCATCATTCGTTTGTTTGAAGAATTCTAAGGATGTTATTTATTTTCGCCCTTATCATTTGCAGCTCACCTTTCACAGTCTTAACTCATCAAGGTCTGCCTATCAATCTATCTCGTTAAAGCCGTCGTTCTTTGATGTCTATACAATTTCTGGTGGCACTCAGGTGCAGTGCAGTGTGCTTTTAAAGGTACAGTTTAATTTCTAACCGTGGTCAGTGGAAATACTTGGCTGTATAAGTAAACTTTCTAAGTATGATGCATACAGGCTATTTGTTCTGTTCTTAGGACACCAATTGCAAATATTGATCATTTGACTGTGCTATTGCCTGATCCTGATGCATCAAAAGTGCAGTGGACATTGGACTGCAACAATGGTAATGCATTTTTCATAATCCTTGTTCTAATACTTCTTACTCAATCTACACATGAGAAGATTTCCTACATTCACACCCTGCACTTTGTGGTTTCACCTATATGTTTATGGGTGGACACATGTTTGGTAATACTAGTTATCATGATTACTACATAATATTTGATATTTGGGCCTGAAAATTTGCTAGAGCTATGGTAAATAGTAATTTTGCGATTCGTGATATTGCAGAAATATTAATTCTTTCACGTGTCTCATGCAGCTCAACACTTAATATATATCTTTATAAGTTTTTAAACGTACATTTTACGTTTTAGTTACTAGACGTTATCATTCTATAAAACGTGAGAGTTTAAAAATGCAAAACAAATTATTTGAAGAAGATTGGGGACTTGGGGTTTATTAAATTGACATAAGCACCAGGGTAATTGCTTGTCATGGAGACAACATGTCACTAATCCTTGACATGAAGTGAAGGGATCACCTTCACCCTGTTCACCTGGCAATCCACTATATTTTTGTTTAGATGATAATGTTGCTGTAAGACTTGTCGCCACAAGCAGCGTGAATTTCATGATCCTAATTTGCTGCTGCATAATAAACTAACTAATATAGCATTTCTTTATACCTTTACTTTGTCATGTTGGACTCGAAGTTTATTGATCAGCATGGTAATCCACTTGGTAATTACTACCATTTCCTTTAACAGTTCTTTCAGATCTTCTTTCAACTTATATAATGATTCTTTTCATGCTCTATGTTTTGCAGTAGTAAACTAAATTGGGATTGAAATTTTTAAGGGATATACAGAGATGGAGATATTAGTTTTAATGTGTGAGAAACTAGAGTCGAATATGTAATAGTTTGCTTCACATAATCGCTTTGCAGTAAACCACTTTCTCCTTCACTGAGGTTTGATTAGATTCATGTTCAATTTCGCAGGTATGAGAAAAACCTACTGGATTACTTGCAATGTTGAACCTGACATACAACAACTATCCCTTGATAGGAGAAGGCTTCCTAGCAGCTTTGTTGTTAGGCCTCGAGACCTGAACAGATTATTGGCTAATTTTCAGTCAACCCTTCAGGAGATTACAATCATAGCAACAGCACCCAGTTCCTTACCCTCTGACACTGCAAGTGAAATTGGAGGGAAAGCTGTTGAACTTAGAAGTTACATAGATCCAAGCAAAGGTAGGTTATGCTTCTCAGTGCACTTTATGTTCTCTCTGCTGACATTTCCTTGAGAAGACTTTTCATTCTCAAAACTTCAATTGTAGATAATGATTCGTCATTACACACGCAACTATGGATAGATCCAACTGAAGAGTTTGTGCAGTACAATCACACTGGTGACCCTGTAGATGTAACATTTGGTGTGAAGGAATTAAAGGTACCTTAGACAACACTTCACGGGAAAATTGTCTTTATTGCTGTGGACAAAGATTATCCCAAATATGAGTCCTCAGTTTTGATGATTGACATTTTTTTATTATAAAACAAAGATGGCATCCATAGTCACCATTGTCATTACAGCCATATGAATGGATAAATTGATCATGAAGAGATACTCTCCATTATTTTTTGGGTATTTGATATATTTGTTTACTTTTTGTGTCTCAGCTTCCTTATAGGTTTTCTGTTAATTTCCAAATTTCAGGCCTTTCTCTCTTTCTGCGAGGGATGTGAAGTTGATATCCATTTATACTTTGAAAAAGCTGGCGAGTATGATAATTTTGCTTTATCTATGGAATATTCTTTTAGTTTGATGCTTCTTCCTTTTTGTCTTGTCTTGTCTTGCGTTTCTTTATATCTGAAGGATGATGCTTATTTAGGAAAGTTTGGGATGGTCAGCATCCTGAAACAAGTCGTATATTATCCTAGCCCTAGTTCCTTCTATTATAATCTTGTATCATGATCACGGACAATAATATGTCTAGCAAGTAACAAAATGTTTTTATACATTTAATGAGTTGACAATAATCTTGAACATAATTTAGCCAGATAGTTAAAATCAAATGATATTTTCACTGAGGTACATATTTCACTGGGAAATCTGTAACGTCGTGTAGACTTTAAGATGATCTTATGAATTAGTTGAGGCCTGGGGTAAGGTGTACACTCTAACTACTCATCTGACCGTAAACAAATGCCCAAATTAAAAAAAAAAAAATACAAGAAGCGGTCTATTGTACAAATTTTTTATGAACTTGCACTAAAAAAGAATTTGCAGTGGTTGGTAAACAGTGAAATTCACTTCCTTCCTAGATATTAATCGTTCCTTATGTTTCAACATCACTCTCCTTTTTAGCTGCTTTTGACACTTGTGTTTTTGGTTTCATAAAATTTAATCTTGTAAATGAAAATGATTTCAAAACAGGCCTATTCTTATGGCACCAAAATTCGGCCTTGATGATGGTTCCACTTCAAATTTTGATGCTACCCTTGTACTTGCAACGATGCTTGTATCACAGCTCCACGACAGGACTTCGGCAGGGCCTCCACCAACTGAAGCCACAACACATGATCAATCTGATCAAGGGGCAGGTTCAAAAGAACAAGAGAGACCAAGGGGAACTGTTTCTGAGCATCAATCTGATCACACAAGAGTTTGGTCTGAACTTTCAGGTAATTTTTTCTTCATTTTCTGTAGTGCTGAAAAGCATCATGGATAACAAGAGTTCACATATTCCGAGTTTCAAATTTCAAACAGCAAGTGGCATGAGAGGTGGTAGTGGCGTTGAAGAAAGGCATGTTCAGGGGGAAAGAAATTCTAATACGAATGAACAAAGAGAGATTCAAAGAATTAGTGCAATGCATATTTCTGCAACTGGCCCTGGTGGAGGAAATGTTCCCAATGGTAAAAACTCGTACCCTAGAATTCTTTTAATTTTTTGCCTAGTGTATGAGAGTGCTAAGTGTAAGACTCTAAGTTTATGTTTGTTTGCAAGGATTAAGCTAGGACTATTTAATCCTTAAAAAATTTAATCCGATTTTGCTTTTTAAATTTGTACTATGGACTATAAGTCCTAGGATAATATAATACACCCCAAAATGCCCAAAATGGAGGACTATTTAATTCGTAGTCTCCCTTGGTATTAAATATTCTCTTGCTTAAATGATGACCTTAACTTTAGAAATTTTAGGACAAAAGTACCCTTATTTTTAAGCTATCTCACATATAGTCCCCTCTAAACTAATGCATTGCTATTTTATTTTTATTTTTTTAAAAAAGGATAGAAATAGTGATAGGATTACTAATCCAAGGACTATTGTCCATAGGATTGTAATCCCTTGAAAATAGTCCTTGCAAACAAACATAGCTAAGTGTAGATATGTTTAATATACTTGTAATTTTTATTTTTATTTTGATGGTTAGACTTCCAGAAAGTATCAGTATATCATTTGGTAGTGTGCAAGGACATCTGGATGGTGTATCTTGTGTTTTTTTACTCTTATTCATATTCTTAAATGAAAGGGAAGCCAGCAATGGAGTTTTAAAATTATATTCTTGCAGCCATATGTCTCTTTTTAGCATTTGGATCTAGGAATTAAATCTTAAGGGATTTTGTTAATTTTTCTGGTTAAAATCTAAAACCCTGGAGGGAGGTCCACCATGAATTCTGCATTGCTTTTAAAAATGAGAAAACACTTGATGAAACCATACAAAATAATCTATATTTTGGGATTTTAGCTAGAAATATAAGAAGTTTGCTAATAATTTTGCATCTCATGATAATTGATGAAGCTACTTTTCGCCGCCTCTACCACCAGACGTTTGGTGCTCCGAGTAACCTGAAAATAACAGATGCGCAGAGGGGTTTCCTCTGGATCCGCCTCCGATAATAAAGTCAATAATAGCTTCTAGGAGGTTTTAGGATTTTGAGAGAGAGAGAGTAAAAAATACATACCGGAGGTCCCTCATAATTTATAGTTGAATATTTAGGTCACGTGTCCTCGTCATTTTTGGATATGATAAGTCCAAATGCAACAGAATATCTATGGATGAGAGTCCATTTTCGCCAAGACTTGTCTTCAAGTGTTTATATAATTGTATACACTGTCTTGTGGGTTAAAAAACCACAGCCAGTTCGGATAATGGGTCATAAATCAGGTCATAAATATCAACATCAGTATGTGATAGGAGTGGGACCATGCTGGCTTAAATACATGCATGAAATCAACATGATGGAGCTCAGGTATCGTATATATATAGGAGAAACTTGGACCATAATATAGAAGTCTTTTGGAAAATACCATGCATGAAACTGCAGGACATTAGAGGGATATTATGGATAATTGAGACATAATGTGAAGTAGGGTGGAATTTATTAGTAGGTATAAATATAATCTATTGTAAATCCCTATGTAACAAGGAATCATCAATAAACCAAACAGGTACCCAAATTGGGAAACCACGTAAATCTCCCTCTATTATATTCTCCATCGGTTTAGTTCTATACTAACCGTGCTAACTTGCACCAAACAGGTTGGAAACCACATGCCCTCTATTATATTCTCCACGGTTTAGTTCACTACTAATCTAATAAGCCTTGAGTGGCATGCATTCCATGCACGGATCATATTAAAAATGCTTGGACATCACGGTTTGGGCATATGCCTATGTGGGATTCGAGAACATGCTTGGTCAACATGGAATCATGGAAGGCTTCGGCATCATGGAGGGCTTGGGTACTAGGTATTGCATGGGCCATCCTTTCCTAACAATAATGATATGAGGTGGGAAGACACTTTAAGGAATAGGTTGGACTCATCAAGCGGACAATACCATGACTCATAAGTCATAACATATTCCAAGATATCTAAGCTATTTTATTGAGCTCTAAATGGTTGTATATGGTTACCTCATTAGGTGATAGAGTAGTAGTCCAAGTGAATGGTTCCAATGTCAGAATTAGGTAGCCAGAAATGTTTTCGATGTGTTTGACATCCTTTTAAATTTTCATATTTCAATCAATAAAAGAATAGTAAGTCATCTGTTTACTGATTTATTAGCTCCCATGTTATGGTAAACCGAAGAACCTTAAGCTCAATCAGAGTATTAGTTTGGCTTCAGCTTTGATCGTCATTGATCTCTCTGTAACTAATTCCATACACTCTTTTGCTTGCAGATAGAGCTGAAACTAATGATCATGGTTTTTCACAACGTCATCCTAGTAATTGGGTTGATGCTGATGAGGATGAAGATGAAGGGGAGGAGCCTGACCTGTGTGTCCAATCTACTCCTCCATATTATGAAGAAAGATAGCACTGATAATGTTCCATACTAATTCTTACAAAGGGGGTTGTTGTGCTGCTGGTTTGTACTGAAGTGTCAGTCTTTTATTCATTGAAATTTTATATCCTTCATTTTTTATTTTTTGCTTCCCATAACTAACTTCAGCAAGTTTGCTTTGTCATGAATGTTTTAGCATATAGTTGTATATGAAACGAATGATAGGCCTGGTATGATATCAGGTTTAAATTACAATTATAGTTGGTTAGTAAGAACCAGCGTCTAGCATTGGATATTATGACTTGTATTTGAGCTGCTTTAGAAATCAGCATTCCTATAAAGGTAAACCAGGTTGATCTAATGAAAAACCCAGTTAATCAGTCTAGACATAGGTTTACCTTTGGGGAAAGAAATTATGTACTCCCTCCGTCCCAAATTAAATGCCAAGTTTTGACTTTTTAAAGTCAAATTGACCATTTTTAAAATTATATATGCTTGATTATTAGTTCTAAAAATAGTCAATTTGACTTAAAAAAAAGAGTCAAAACTGGGTATTTAATTTGGGACAGAGGGAGTAATAAATTAATGCATAATTATTTAATGTTACTGTGGAAGTAGATAGATGTTCATCAGGGATTATAATGGTGCTACCGGGAAGAATCTGGATTTCTTCCGAGTTTTGAGTGTTCATGTATGCCTTTCTTATGAAGAGCTGAAACAAAATATCAGTATGGCCTGATAGTTTTATGTATTTGACATTTGCTCGAAGATGCTAAATAGCATTGCATAACTCAATGTATAGTTGATATAGAACGTAGCTGTGGGATCTGAAATCTCTGAACTTTCTGAAATTTTATGATAGAAAGTAGACATGTATATAAGTTGTCGTATGTCAATGTCTCATGACTACATTCCTGTTTTTCTTTACCTTCATTATCTTTAATTGGATAGAAACTTTATGTATGCATTGAGGGGTTGAATAGGATGAAAAATTACCTTCCCATTTGTTTTACATTTGGATTGAGGTGTTTCTAATGAATGGAAATTAGGTCTAACATCAAAGGGCAATATATTAGATTTAGATCCAGGAATTAGCTTTGTATTTCAATACATTCCATGTTAAATCTAGTAGCCTTGTATAGACAGATAATAACAAGATGCCATATGTAATTTGATGAACATGACTAGAAGGGTTATAGTTGCAATAACATCTTGATAAAATATGACTCGTCTCCTTGAAAATTTATTCCCCTTGTTGTCACAATCCAAGACTAGTAGCAAACTGTAAAATTTGATATCCTCACCCCTTCATTTCAAAATTCTTTTCTGTATACAAGTTTTCGTGCTGGGATTAATCTAGAATCATATTGCAAAGTGCAAACTTAAGGATCTGGCTTGATTTGTTCTTTCACCTGGTTTCCACTAGTATAGTTTTTGTACCTAAATTTTTAAGCACATGTCCAGAATCAGTCAATTTTTGTGGTTTGATTTCACTTGTTTATGTGGAATATAGTTCTTGGATCTAACATGGAGAGGGTTTTGGTTCTCTATGTAGCATGTTGCACTTGCTTTTACTTATCGAAAATAAAAACAAAAAAAATTGTTTGAGCTTTCTTTTGTGTGAGATGCCGACCTTACATAGTTATTTTAAGGTTAATCAAGATCCCAGTTGAGAGTAAGATATCAAATTATCAATGCATTTATGCAGGAATTTTAGTGTTCAAATATATGCTCTCTTGTTGCAGGTCTGTGCTCTTGTTTTGCAAGCCTGATGTAGTAACTACATAGCCTGGACAAAGCGAGTTAGCAAACAATATTATGGTGCTTTATACTAGTAAGTAACTTGGGTCTTGGGGCATCTTCTTTTCCTGTTTTTTTTTCATGGCAATACTTAGATTCTGTATGACTTGTCAATTGTCATGGATGCTTTTCTAAGGGTGAAGAGCATATAGATTTAGACTGTAAAATCCTCTTTGTGGAACTTAAACCAATATATTTGTTGGAACAGTTTCTGGTTCAATTGATGCCCTGCTGAATTTATTGACTAGGAACTTGTATACAACAACAATCAAAACCATAAGTTAAAACTTTGCTGAAGTATCCTTTAATGTGAAAATGTAGGTCTTTTGCCTAATATAACATACCTAGTCTTTGAGCAGTCAATCTCTTCAACTTAGTTGCAGTTTTCTGTTGTTTCTATTGACTATTTAAATAAGATAAAGCTTAATTTCATTTTATCAAAAACATTCTTGATAAATCTGTTGCATTTTTATAGTTTGGCATTATTTGCAAAATTTAACCCGTATTTGTATTCAAAACTAAAAAATTTGATAAAATTATCTCTATATAAAGTGCTTTAATTGTGTATGCTAAACATGGATTAATTTAGCTATTTAACTATTTCGATAATCAAAGCTTAATTTCATTGCCAAACATGGATTAATTTGTACAAATCTTATAGTTTAGATTTATCTCATCTAATACTTTCACACTATATTTGTGCCGAGTTTTTATCGTTTTATCTACAATTAATTTTATAAGTAAATAAAGATATCTGATATCAATACAATACAATACATGAAATAAACAGACAGGTTATATCATAATTCATTTTACTTTTTTCCGTTGGTAACATTTTTTTTTCAAGTAATGCCAAGTCCACAAATGATAGGACCCACATAAATATGGTTATATGGAAGGAGTTGATATAAATTAGGATAATATTTAAATTAATAATGAGATTTATGGATGTCTTGCATCTTAATCAGGAGTATTATTTATTTGGCAAGTTGTATGATTTATTCACAATTATTTGAGCAGATTACTCTCTTTGTTTATCAATTCTACTAGTAAATGTACCTCATTTACCCTCACAGTTCTGCAATCAGGGTCCAAAATTAGCAGTATATAATTTCTGTCTCATCTTTGTGTATATCTGCTGTTGTGCATTTCATATATCAGCCAGCATATACCCTATGAACAATACTGACATATGCCAGGATGTAATGTTAGATCAATTGTATAGACAAGATTCTCTCTCTTCTTCTTCTTCTTCTTCTTCAGGAATTATTTTTCTATTGGTAGGGTAGGTGGAGTTGAATATACTAATGGGAAATGATATTCCACGTGTAATTTTAGAATAAGTTTTGGCAGATCGGAAATTTAGACAGGAAAATTGGACATTTTAAATTTTTTTTGTTTTGCTTGCGACTCAAAAAAGAATTTTTACAAAATATAGTTTGAACAACTCTGTTTTTGTATATATATTTAAATTATATTTAAAACACTATTTTGTAAAAATTTATATTGAAATAAATACTATACATTTTTTGGGACTCACAAGCAAAATTTTTTTTATAAAAAATTTGAAAATATTCACTTTTCAGTCCGAATTTTCGGTCTGTGTAGAAGTACTTGTAATTTTAATATTTTTACATATGCTCCTCTCACTCTATTCTCTTGTGACGTGAAAATATCAAAATTATATATAAAAATAATTAATATTCCATCTTCATTTGACATTTAAAGCCGTCTTGAACTTGTTCATTAAAAAACCCATTTAAGTAATAGGGTTTGATTGGGGAGGGCTCGTCTTTATAGTCAAAAGAAGATTACTAGATTAGGACAACCAAAAAACTGAATAAAAATTTCCTTTAAAGGAAAGAAGAAAAATAGTAGCATAGTTATTTCTGTATTTGGTGAGAGAATGTCTTTCTTACTTTCTTTAATCTCATCAGGAAAGAGGATATATTTAAAATAGTAGTGAAATATTTAAAATTAGAGATATTTATTTTTAATTTTTATTACTCAATTTTGACGCAAAATCTTAATTATTCAAATTAATATTAAGTTTATAAAATTTCCGTACAAATAATTTAAATATTTTAATCATATTGTTATTTTTATTTTTATGAAAGTAATACATGTAAAAATGTAAATTTCTTTAAAAATTGTGGTAGTTAATTTTAAATATTTTGAAGGAGAAGAAACAGCTGGCTAGAGAAATAGTAGTAGTAGTCCGTATTAGTTTGGGAACGCGCAAACACCGATCGTTGCCTTTTTGTCAACTGTGGGTGGGTCCCATTCTACAACGGCTACGTGCGGATTGCGTCGGCGCTTTCTTTTCTGCCTAACGCCGTTTAGGATACTACGGCTTCTGTTATCAAAAGATAAATATGGCGGATTTTTTATCAGAAAACTTTTCCATGGTAAATAAAAAGAAACGGAGAATCTCTGACGGCGACGGAAGCTGGTGGTTCGGCAGTACTAGAATATATAGTACAGGTAGGAAAGAGAAGACGTGTTTTGGTTAACAGATAATTGAAGAAAAAAGAAAACCTTAGATGCCCTCGTCTTCAACTCGATTGCTTTGTTACCTAGGCCCTTTATTTTCACTCTAATTACGGCAATGCCCCTTCTCATTTAATATTTTATTTTTCTTATGCTGTCTACAATGTGTTTTAAATTTTTTGTCCGATTATTTTGATATTTTTCTGAATAGAAAATAAAAGAAATTGATGAAAAATTTGACTATCTTTTTGACACAATTTTCGTACAAAAAAATAAAAATTGTACAAAAAATTAAATAACATAAATAAATCTTTTGTAAACCCGATTATAAAATTAAAATTATCTTTTACATTATTTTATAAGGTTAGTAACAACATCAAAATATATTTAAGTTTTTTGTTTTGTTCTTTTCTATTACAAATTAAGTTATTTGTTGTTCTTTTTTCGTATGAAATTAATAACATAGTATCAATATTTTTAGACTCGGATCGGTTATTGAATCGAAAAAATTATAGGGTGAATAATGAGTTATTGGTTCAACCAGTGATTGAATCGGTGATATCATAAATATATAAAAATATATATTATTACTAATTAACAAAATTTTACAAAATCTCATTTTTACTACCTAAAACATAATGAAGTTGAGTTATAATATTATTAAAAGTGGTTAATTTTAATATTAAAAAAATTTAGTTCAAAAAATATTAAAAAATAATTAAAAATTGGTTGACTAGGTAAACTTAACTAATTTTACAAGTTGAACCACCGGTATTTATAAGATTAAGTTTTGTTTTTTGGACAAACTCTTTTACTACTCCCATAGTTATAGGTTAATTTTTTTTGGCACATAGTTTAAGAAAATTAGTTTAAGTTATTTTTTAACAGAAAATTTTCACATATACCCCTTAATATAGAATTAATGAGTAAATTAATTACTCCTTACTTATCACATTGAAACTCTTAACTTCATTGATTGTTGGTATAATTGCCTTTTATACACAAAATATGTTAAATTAGTAAAGCCTAAAAAGTTGAATTCTTTTATTGAGAATACAACAACATTAAATGTGGTGATAAAAATAATGACATTCAAGGCCCCTCCCCCCCCTACAAATTGTTCCATATAGACCTGGTAAATGGGTTGGGTGGGTCATCTGTGTTTCGAGTTATTATGGGTCCCATTTTTTTTTTTTGGGCTAGGTCAAAAAGACCTATTTTTTAAATGGGTCATGTTTTCATAGACTCTAACCCATATGTTAATGGGGTGGGGTGACCTGCAGGTTTATTAGTCTTTTTTTTTTACACATTTTTTTAAGGGGATAAATCAATTTTTGGTACCTGTACTGGGACACGACTTACAATTTGGTACCCGAAATGAAAAAAATTACAAACTGATGATTGTACTCGAAAAATGTTACACTCCGTTAAATATTAGGGACACGACTTACAATTTGGTATCCGAAGTAAAAAAAGTTACAAACTGGCGATTGTACTCGAAAAATGTTACACTCCGTTAAACAGTAGGGTTCATCTTTATTCTGTTTGAAAATTAGGGTTCTCTTCTTCTGTCTTTCTTCTTCTCTCATTCTTTTTGTCTCGATTCTCCATTGATTACTGGTTCCCATATATTTATTAAAGGGTTTTTAGTGTTTAATTGAAAGGATGAGCTCGTCTTGGAGTGGAATCGTAAATGAAATCAAGGAAAAAGATTGTAGTTCATGCAATAATAATGAATGGATTATACCAGAGTTCCCAAGTTGGTGCCACTGTGGAGCAATGGTGCGAATGTGGGAGGCAAGGAAAGATGGAACAAAACATCGAGGATCTTCTTCGCGTCAACTTCGCTTCTCTCTTTGTATGTTTGTCTCTCGCGTTGGATAAATTTTAACAATTATTTAAAAATTAGAAAGTACAAGCACCAGATTTTAATATTTTTTGAGTACAATTACCAGTTTGTAACTTTTTTCATTTCGGGTACCAAATTGTAAGTCGTATCCCTAATGTTTAACGGAGTGTAACATTTTTTGAGTACAATCACCAGTTTGTAACTTTTTTCACTCCGAATACCAAATTGTAAGTCGCGTCCCAGTACAGGTACCAAAAGTTGATTTATCACTTTTTTTAAGTATTACTATCTCCGTTTCTAAAAAATTATCGTTTAAGATTTTTGCACATGAATTAAGAAAGTACTCCCTCCGTCCTAGGATAAAAGTCTTTGTGGACTTTTCATGCATATTAAGAAGATGAATGAAATGATAAAATTGTCCATAATAATATATCATTAATTATTTTCAATGTAGGTGAGAGAGACTTTTTAGCTATTCAATTCAAAATATTCTCTCTCCATACTTATTAAATATGGAGAGAGAATTAGAATAAAAAAAGTATGAGATATTTAATGCTACGGGCATAATGAGAAAAAATATGTAAAAATTTGGTTATTAAAGGAAAGTAGACATTTAACATGGGACTACTCAAAATAGTAATAAAGACTTTTATCATGGGACAGAGGAAGTATTATTTACCAAGTAAAATTTGTTTGAAATTTCATTACTACCTTTTTATGGGAAGTTGAAAACTATTAATACAAGGAAGAGAATTTCTTGGGACAATGAGAGAAGGTAGGGGTAATATAGGAAAGTAAATAATTTATTCTCCTCGAAAGTTGTAAACGACAAACATTTTGAAACAAATTTTTTCTTCTAAAACGACAATCTTTTAGGAACTCTAGTATTAAACAATAAAATGGAAATTAATTCAAGTTCTTTTGAACAATAAAACATAAATTGTTTTAAGTATTCTAAACAATAAAATTTAATTTGTTTCAGACAATGAAAAACTCTTAAAAACATAATATTATTTGTAAAATAAGAAATTATCATATGTTCCGGCTATATTTTCTCCATTGTTATATTTTATGTATGGAGAATGAATTGTATCGATAGTCGTAAAAGGATTAGAGAGGAGTGACAACTAATTATAAAGAGAATATAAAATAGTTAGAGTTACCTTATTAATAAAAAATATTAATAGAAGAAAATTTAAATAAAAATAATATTAAATATTAATTAATGGACCGGGTCATTCACAATTGGGTTGTTACGAGTTAAGTTTAAATGAATCGGGTCAAATTCATGTCAACCCTAGTAGTTCCATATTCCATAATTTGTTCCAAACTTCTTTGGCACACACTTTTCTTTAAAGATTATTATATCAAAAATCTGCGTTGAAAATTCGCAAAGTGGCCATCCATAACACTATTTTCCACACAAAACAATGATTAAATATATAATTATTTTTGTTTTTAAAAAATGAAATAAAATGAAAAATAATTATATTATTTAAAATTATTTATCATTTTGTGAGATCACTAAAAAAAATTAAATTTTTTTTTTATTTTTTTATTTTTTTTAATATGTGTAAAATTTATATTTTATTCATCTTTCTTTGAGAAGGGAGGGAGTAATAAAATAAAAATAATTTAGTTCATACTCCCATGGCATTTCTGTTAATAAAAGCAAAAGCAAGTCCCAATTATTAGCATTCAACTACTTATAATGCAATTTGTCCCGATGTCCATTTCAATCCATACACAGAAATTATACAAACACACAAGAAGAGAGAGATAGTAGAGCTCTTCTCCTTCTTCTTCAGTCCTTTACAAACAAAAAAAACCCAGCAAAAAATGGCTACTTCTTCAGTTCTAATTACACTTTTAGCCTTCTTCTTCATCAATTTCCTGATAATTTCTCTATCATCCCACCCCGTTGGCGCAAGTGGGGCCCACCTGAACTCTATTGGGTGGATACCCACGAGATCCGGCTGCCGGGGAACCGTCGCCGAGTGCTTGGCCGGCGAGGAGGAGTTCGAGCTGGACTCAGAGTCCAACCGGCGCATCTTAGCCACCACCCGCTACATCAGCTACGGTGCGCTGCAGAGGAACAGTGTGCCCTGCTCGCAACGTGGCGCCTCCTACTACAACTGTCAGCAGGGTGCACAGGCCAATCCGTACAACCGTGGGTGCAGTGCCATTACTCGGTGCAGGAGTTAGTTGAATTATTATTCTCTAGTAATCTTCAAAATTTTCTTAAATTTTTCATTTAAATATTTTTTTTTGGAGATGGGATTGTTTGCTCTACAGTGGGAAGAGAGAGATTTGTGATGGATGTTGGGTGTTAATGATGAAGATAATTGTTGGTATATATTTTTAATTTTTATGTTTTTCTTTTTTTGTATACAATTATGATATTTTTAATCATAATTCATATTTGATAAGTCATAAGTTCTACTCATATGAATAATGGGGTTTTCTTGTTTTGATCTTGTTTGGTTGGAAACTTTATATTTTTATGAAAATAAATTATATACGGATTGATTTCAATCCTGTAAAGAAATTAGGAAATTATCAAGGAATTTCATCTATATTAACTACATTTGTATTTATTATTTACTATAGTAAAACTATTTAATTAAATATATTGAATTTCAAATTCCTTGATTTTCTCTTAAATCTTTTATTAGATAATATAAAACACTAATTTTATCACCATCTTTATATAATTTATTTTATATTTTTATTTATATGTCTGAAGAAAGCTGTTATTATTTGTTTTATTCCAATCCCAAAATGGAAGTCTCATTTCTTTTAAAAAAACTACAAAATGATAAAAATTTCTTTTTTATAAATTTAGCTAAAACCTTGTGATATACACAATGATTTAAATATGAGGGTATTTTGACAATTTACACTTTTTTTTTTGTTAAATTGTATAAATTTTTTAAAAATAGTTTTGCTCTAGATTGATATATACTTATCTTATTATAATTATGCAAGTATTAAGTGTAGAATTCAGTTTTATATAATTTTTTGTTGGTGGTTTTATTACTTCTCATATATATATATATATATATAGGAGCCCTTCCATAAAGATGGGTTCTTATGAAAGTTTGTCAACACCCTTTTTGTCCAGTTGATAAATTGAATTGATGGCTGCGATTAACTTTTTTATTTGATAAGTTTAAAGACAAGGTTGTTGTCTTTAATTATTTACTGTCTTGCTTCTATTTCTATTTTAATAAGTGAGGCCACGTAAAATTAACTTGTTTCGGTATAGTTATAAAAATGAATATTTATTATTAAAATAATCTGGTAAGAAGAGCACATTATTATTACATTTTTTTTTTTTTTTTATTTCTCCATTATATGTCATGACTCAAAGACATTAAAATGGAATAAAAAATAAATAAATTTCTACTTTAAGACAGCCGATACTATCTTGGCATTAAAATAATAAAAAAAAAATTAGATGCCTACTTAAGACAAAGTACGTGATCTGACTTGCAATAAAAATTAAAAAAAATAGCCTAAGTAAGACAAATTTTGTCACGGTGACAATAAAAAATTGAAAAAATGATTTTATTCAAGCAATTCATTTGCTAAAATGATTCGAACTCATAACCTCAAACTCCATACACTCAATATATGATCACCGAGAGCACCACGAGGTCTAATTGTTAATTTCAACCAAGGATATATCTTTATATTAAAACTTCACCATCCCCAAAATCTATATTCTTGCATTATTATTATATTACGATTTATTATTATTAATAAGTCTATATAATATATATGGGTTTTCTATTTAGAAATAAGTTAATATCTATATTTATTATTATCCCTTTAATATTATTTCTTATTTTTGTAATAATATCAATAAAAGGATTATTAATATATTAAAAAAATATCATTCTTTAATAAAATATAAAGTGATCATTATAAATCTTGCATTATTAGTATTAATAATTTTATTATTAAGCAATGATTATTAGTAATGATTTTATATATTAAGCAATGATTTTATTATTAAGAAATGATTTTATTATTAATAAAATTAGTTCAATTAGTCTAATAAGTAATGATGATAATTTTTCAAGTCATTTCGTAAAATTAATTTACTTATCGAATTTATAAAAGTAGTGAAGTATTATTATAATAATAATAATAATGTGATTATCAATATTAGAAGTACAAATTATACCAATACTAGTACTGCATAACATTAAGAGGAATATTACATATTACATGTTCATTTTCATAAAATAAAAAAAACATAGAATGATTAATACAACCGACGCCTATTATTTTGGCTCAGGAATCCCTAGCACTCGATAATGATTTCGCTTATCGTGGTCGGTTTCAAAGCCACAAATTGCACATTTTCGATGAGTCTTAGAAGGAATGATTTTCTCGAGTGCACTCTTAAATCTAGATTGTTTTTTTATGCCCTTTGTTTGAGAAATATTAGGCGGCAAAACTCTTCTTCTTCTTCCACCTCTGCATCTTCATTGTCATTATCGTATCCCATATCATGATTTGGATCTCCAACTGTGCAATCAATGTCGTCATCTGCCAGTTCAGTAATATTCTCATCCGGATCATACTAGTCAACCAACTCTTTTCCTCGTGCATTCAGTTTAAGAACAGTTTTGTAACCTCTTGGACTGAGCAAGCCGCTTTGCTCGCTAACTCCTGGTAATCACCCATCAAATGATTATAAAGCGCATTGCTTGATTTTGTTCAAGTCGCCAGATGTGGAGTTAAAGAGCAAGTCTTCACCATTTCTTTGTTCGCGTCTCTTGTCCACCGATGAAGGATCATGTCGGTCCGTATTTGTGAAATACTATTTGCTATGAAATATCTCAAGATGTGCCCTGCATAATTCACCGTGAGTGAGAAAACATTTGGCGCTTACATATTATCGATCCGGTTTGTCGATTGTTGACAACTTCTTTATATCTTCCACCACTTTCAACAGGTTGCATCGCATTATACATCGCATAAACCTTAGTATCGGTGACACACAACTCACTAAGTTTATGAACATTGTATTTCATGGAATCGACGAATTGGACGTTGGAAACGTCTAAACATCTCTTTTGTGTACACTTGTGCAAAGCATGAACTTCTAAAGATGAACCAAAGTACCATAATCCTTTTACGATGTTTTGTTATGTAGTCGGCCTTCCTCTCCACGATAAAAGCATACCATAAAATCATTATTTATATTTTATTAAAGAATGATATTTTTTTAATATATTAATAATCCTTTTATTGATATTATTACAAAAATAAGAAAAATATTAAAGGGGATAATAATAAATATAGATAGTAACTTATTTCTAAATAGAAAACCCCCATATGTATTATATAGACTTATTAATAATAATAAATCGTAATATAATAATAATGCAAGAATATAGATTTGGGGGGATGGTGAATGTAAGACCCCAAATAATTAATAAATAAAATTTATTTTCCTCTATTTATTATAGTAAGGGTTGATTTGATTAATGTGGTTAGTTATGGGTAAAATGCGCAAATATTTTAAATAAGCAGGTGGTTATAAAATATTCATTTTTGTCGAGGAATATTCATTTGGTGGGGAATATTCTTACCGTCCGGGGAATATTAAAGACGACCAAGACTGACCATGTTATGTAATGTATGACGCCCCCAAAATAGGTATACATCACCCATTCGAGTCGCCAATAACATGGTGCGAAATAACTACAACTTTATTGTTACAACATATAAAGCGTGAGTTTAAATACGAGATATTGCCATCTAGACAATATCCACATACAAATAAATCCTCATCATAATTATTGATACATTATTTTACAAAATGGTGAGGACTACTAAATAACTCTCTAAAACCATCATTCCATACCCAGACTCGTATTCATTACATTCTCGCCTCCCTGGGAAGAAAATGGAACAAAAAGGAAAAGGGTGAGCTCAACTAGCCCGGTAAAGAATATTATGACTAAGATAATATGAGAACAAATTATCATTAGTCTTCAACAGGGGAAAAATCTAATAGAATACAATAGACAACAAGTTTTAAATCAATACTCATGATGAAAAATATTAATTCATAGAAGAGTTACGTAGAGGATGAAATCTACTAATATCTATGAATTTAACAAATCCATCATCAATATTTTTATCCTCGTAACATCAATCAATATATATCGGAATCATATATTCATCCTTGCACTCTGAGGCCAAGGACATTCACCATTTGGTCATGTTCATCTAAACACTGTTCATCTTTGCACTACGGGCCAAAGATATTCATCAAAAAATCATTCATCTTTACTTTACAGCCAAAGATATTCATCAAAAATCATTCATATCTTTGCACTACGTGCCAAAGATATTCCATAATATCATCATTTAAGACTGAGGATGATGAAAAATATTTTTAAAAAAGCGAATCCGATTGAATCAAAATGACAAGGATTAAGGATTAGTACTTTGTTTTATCCACGTCCAAAAATACCTCAAAAATAATCATAGTGGTGTAAAATTCAAGAATGATCAAAACATGGATACAATCAAAGCTAGTATCCACAATAGATATTTTAGACGAAAAGGAAAATTTTTATTTTTCGATGAATAATGCCAGTATTCGTGAATAAGTGTATTATACGTGAATAAGGCCGTATACGTGAATAAGTAACTCAGACACCAAAAGTTCCAAATTTGATAAAAAAAAAACTTGAGATCAATATTTCAAAGATAATGATATTGAAGAAATAATATCATTACGAAAAAAAAATATCCTTACCTCGGGAAAGGCAAGACTTAAGCGGAATAAGGGATATAAGCTATAACGAACTTTCATAGTATAGCAATACTCAAAGTATACTCAAAATACTCACAAGAATACGCCGACAATATAGAGAGAAAACTTGATTTCAGGTGTGATTTTTAATTCTAACCTAAGCACCCTATTTATAAGAAATTGCTTAGAACACAAAAAGAGAAAATTTAATAAATTAATAATATATTAATTAATATTCCTACGCCAACATTTGAAGAACTGAAATCAGTCATTAACATCACATGCAAGACCCACCATTAATGCCAAAAACGTTTTTCTTATTTAAATTATTTTAAACTTCCAAAAATCAATTATTTCAGAGCTTCGGAACTTCAATAATTCACAATAAATAACCCTTTTGTCAGAAAATTCAAATCTTGCGTATTTTTATAGGAAATTCAATTCTCTACAACTTTTCAGAAGGAAGTTTTTCCAAATTCCAAACAGAAATTAACCGAAATCCACAAACGGGCGATTTTACAGACTATAATCAAATTTCAGTCAAGAAATGGGGTCCACCGACATGAAAAACATGTTTTAAATATTTTGATAACAAAAATACTCCTCCCCACATATACTCATATATCCCACATTCATCGTAAAAATATCATCATTATTATATTATTAAAATATAATAATATATTTAAATGAATTATTTTATCAGAAAAAGATAAAATTTCAATTTTCAACAATTGTCACATTAAAAATTTTCTCCATCTATATCCACATAAAATCAATATTTTTCTCATCATATGAATCAATAATTAATTATTCACAAATAATATTACGTAATCACAATATCGACAACCGTGCAGTTCTGTAAAAGAGGGCTTTCAATAAGAATTTCTCCTTACTTGGCGGGCAATTAGGGTGACCAAACCTCTCCTTAGATGCAGAACTTTCTAGACATTGCCAATAATGTTATCTAATAATATTATTCAGATAATATGAATTATTGCTTCGATAATGAAAAATATTGTGTAATGACAATTATTGAAACAATGAGAATATAAAATATCAACGCAACAATTAATAAATTTATTTTTAAAAATAATATGAGCCCCAGAAAAGATTGATGAAGAAACGACAAATATAAGTTTTTTAAAATAACTGCCAGTGGTTAAAACACAAGAAGTTAAAACACAAGATTGCAGTATCGCACCAATTATTGATTCTTACGTAAGAAGGCACTACTCAATAATGGTTACAAAGAATTATCGCTCTCAAAGATTTTATTTTATTGATTTAATAATTGTCGCGTTGATATTTTATATCATCGTTGTTTCAATAATTGTCATTACACAAGATTTTTCATTATCGAAGCAATAATTCATATTATCCTAATAATATTATTAGATAACATTATTGGCAATGTCTAGAAAGTTCGCTTCAAGGAGAGGTTTGGTCACCTAATCGCGCGCCAAGAAGGAGAAATTTTATCGAAAGCCCCCTTTTCCTGAACCGCCCCGTCACAATATTGTGATTCTCGTAATATTATTTGTGAATAATTAATTATTGATTCATATGATGAGGAAAATATTGATTTTATGTGGATATAGATGGAGAAAATTTTTAATGTGACAATTGTTGAAAATTGAAATTTTATCTTTTTCTCGATAAAATAATTCATTTAAATATATTATTATATTTTAATAATATAATAATGATGATATTTTTAATATGAATGTGGGATATATGAGTATATATGGAGGAGGAGTATTTTTGTTACCAAAAATATTTAAAGCATGTTTTTATGTGTTTGTGGACCCCATTTTCGATCGAAATTTGATTATAAATGTAAAATCGCTTCGCTTCAGGATTTTGGCCAATTTCGTTTGGAATTTGGAAAACTTTCTTCTCGCAAAGTTGTAGAGAATTGAATTTCCTATAAAAAAAAGCGAGATTTGAATTTTCCGATAAAAGGGCTATTTATTATGAATTATGAAGTTCAAGTTCAAATAATTGATTTTTGAAGTTTAAAATATTTTAAATTAAAAAAACGTTTTTTTCATGTTTGGTCTCATTTAACACATGTTGAATAGAGGTTGAATTCAGAGATTAAAAAAGAGTGTAGGAAATTTTATATATATATATTAATATTATATTAAATTTTCTACTTTTTGTGTTCTAAGCATTTTCCTATAAATAGGTGCTTAAGTTAGAATTGAAAATCACACCGTAAATCAAGTTTTCTCTCTATATTATCGAGTTTATTCTTGTGAGTATTTTGAGTATATTTTGAGTATTGCTATATAAGTGCAAGTTCAAGTCATAGCTTATATCCTGTTTCAATTTAGAAGTACCGATCTTTCGAGTAAAGATGGATATTTTTTTTTAATGATATTATTTCTTCAATATCATTATGTCAAATATCGATCCAAGTTTTAATCAAATTTGAACTTTTAGTGTGTCTGAGTTACTATTCACGATACTAAGACTATTCACGATATGCACACTATTCATTATCATTTAAGACTATTCATCGAAAAATGAAAAATTTTCCTTTCGTCTAAAAATATCTATTCTCGGATACTAGCTTTGATCAGATCCATGTTTTGATCATTCTGAATTTTACACCACTATGATTATTTTTGAGGTATTTTGGACATGGATAAAACAAAGTACTTAATCCTTAATCCTTAATCCTTGTCATTTTGTTTCATCGGATTCGCTTTTTTAAAAATATTTTCATCATCCTCGCCTTAAATGATGATATTATTGAATATTTTGGCTCAGAAGCAAAAAGATGAATGATTTTTCGATGAATATCTTCGCCCGTAGCAAAAGATGAACAGTGTTTAGATGAACAATTAATTAATCGATGAATATCTTCGCCCCGTAGGCAAAAAAGATGAATATTTGATTCCGTATATATATCGATTGATGTTGTTGTGGATAAAAGATAGACGATGAACTTTTAAATTCATACATGTAAGATAGTAGTTTGCATTCTCTACTTAACTCTTCTAATGAATTATTATTTCACCATGTAATATTGATTTAAAACTTGTTGTCTATTGTATTCTATTAGATTTTTTTTCCTCGTCAAGACTAACGATAATTTGTCAGATATTATCTTAGTCATAATATTTTTATCGGGCTAGTTGAGCTCACCCTTTTCCTTTTTGTTCCATTTTTTCTTCTCGTGAGGCGTAGAATATAAATGAGTATTTTTAGCCTCTGGGTAATGGAATGAAGGTTCTAGAGAGAGTTGTTTAGTAGTCCTCACCATTTTTGTAAAATAATGTATCAATAAATGTGATGAGGATTTATTTGAGTATAGATATTGTCTGTAAGATAATATTTGTATTCAAACTCACGCTTTTATCGTTGTAATAATAAAGTCAGTAGTTAAGCTTCGCATCATGTATCGACAACTCGTAATGGGTGATGTATACCTATTTTGGGGGCGCCACGCTTGGTATCGTAGTTAGGGATATGATCTCCAAGTGAGATCTGGGAATAGTAAACCAGAGGGGAGAGACGAGTAAATCCTTCGCTAAAGGTGTCCTACCTAAGCTTATTTGTTAGTTGGTCAAGATATAGGATATTATGTGATATATTGATTTTCTTAATTAACCCTTTGTTTTATGACAAAGATTTGAGAATGTCGATCGAGAATATTAATAAAGGAAATGAGACCGTGGAGACGCTCAGACTCACCAACGACGGAGAACGTGTAACAGTCGGGCAATGTTCCTCCCGTGAACAACACCACCGAAAGCAGATGATGAACGAGGGATGTTGTAAGCTTTTTGCAGCTCATGCAAAATCGCATTTAGGAGACTCGTGTTCAAAATACAGGAGGAAATGATAAGAATTCACGGTTGTTGTCACAACCAAGTAGTTCAAAGAGTGGGACCACCGTAATTTAAGGGAAAGCGAGATCCGATCATGGCGGAAACACGGGTCAAGCAAATTACCAAGATATTCGATGTCTGGGATGCACGGAGAACAGAAGGTTCCATTCGCCACCTTTATGTTCCGTGGGCGAAAGCGCATCATCGGTGGGAGTCTCGTGAAGTTGCACTCCATCCACCAAGACTCAAAGATGTCTGGGAGACATTTCGTAAACTATTTAATGACAAATACTTTCCCAAAGTGTTCGGCTATATGAAGGAAGTGGAGTTCATTAGACCGAGAACAAAACAACATGATTTGTCTCCATAGACGAGGCAAAGTTTGCAGAGTTATCCGTGCTCAGACCTCATTTGGTGGAGAATGAGGAACGATGACGCGGATGTTTCGAGAGGTTTGAAACCCCAAGATACGACAATATCTCATTTCTCATAAATTTTTCTCTATTCAGATGTCAAAATGTGGCTCAATTATTAGAGCGAGATAACGAAAGTACGGCCAACCGAGGGACCACAATCAGATCATACCGAGAGATAGCAGCCAACAAAACAACGATAACCAAATGAGAGAAAGAAAAAGACGGACAAAATGGTAACCACTCGTGGTAATCATGGCCATGAAAAATAAGAAGCGAAGTCAGAGGAGATTTTAAAAAGAGGAGATTTAACAACGACTATGTGAAGACGACAAAGGTTTAAGAAAGAATCGGTTCTAAGTGGAGGAGAACCACCACCCATCATATGCTATAAATGCGGAAAGAGGGACATATCACCAAACCGCCCACAACAATTCAAGGTATGCTATATTTGTGGAAAGGAAGGACATATCGCCGAGATTGTACTTGCAGAATAAACCTAGTTCAATGGGGATTTGACTCAAAAGATCGTCCCGTAAAAGTCAAAGTCAAATTGCCTCGGAAGAGCGCTTTGTTGTGATCGGTCAAAATGCGAGAACCCAAACGAGGTGATCACGGTAAGCTATTTATAAATTCTCGCTAAGTTTATAATTTTACTTGATAACCGGCATACCCATTCATTTATCTCTCCCGCCAGTGCTCAACGCTTAAACTTGACCGAGAAATTAGACTTTGACCTATCTCGTGGAAACTCCGTTAGAGAAACTTTCATCACATCCATCGCTTATAAATCTTGTTTGATTCAAGTTGGCACCATCACCTTACCCGCTGACCTTATCTCTTTAAAGATACTTGCTTTTGATGTGATTTTAGGATTGATTGGTTAACTACTCATCATGCCAAAATTGATTGTTTTCGTAAGGTTGTTAGTTTTCATATTCCTAACCAACCCGTTGATTTAATTCAAGCAACTAAACCATTAAAATCAATCATCATCATATCTAATCATAAAGCTATTCGCTTATTGAAAAACTGGATGTCAAGCTTTCTTAGCCCATGTTATGGATTTGAATAAAGACACGCCAAATTTGAATAATATTCTCTGTTGTTATCGACTTTCCCGACGATTTTCAAGAACTTCCCTGGCCTACACCCTTAACGTGAAGTTGAATTCTTTATCGATCTTGAACCCGTACAAAGCCCATTTCTAAAACCCCATATCGAATGGCTCCTATTGAACTTCAGAGTTAAAGGTCCAACCATGTGGAGTTGTTGGACATCGGTTTCATTCTGGCCCCAAGACATCTCCTCGGGGTGCTCCCTATTTTATTCAGAAAGAAGAAAGACGGAGTATGCGATTTTGTATCGACTATCGGAATCGAACCATGTCACCATCAAGAATAGTATCCTCTACCTCGTATTGATGACTTGTTCGACCAGCTAGCAAGGAGCACAATTTTTTCAAAGATCGATCTTCGCTCGATATCATCACCAAGATTAGAATCGAGGATATTCCAAAGACCGCCTTCGTAACTCCCAGACGGCATTATGAATTTTAGTCATGTCTTCTTGATCGACTAATGCTCCCCGCGGCTTTCATGGATATGATGAACCGAGTATTCAAGGAATATTTCGATCTGGGCTGTTGTTGTTGTTTTATTGATGACATCCTCATATATTCAAAAGTCGTGAAGATCATGAGCACCATTTGAAGTCGGTACTCCAAAGGCTTCGTGGAAAACAAACTATATGCCAAATTAAAGAAATGCGAAGTTCGCTTCGAGGAAGTAGCATTCCTTGGGCACGTGGTGTCAAAACATGGAGTATCCGTGGACCCGGCAAGATCAAGCAATACAAAGTTGGGAGCAACCAAGTTTGTGATCAAGACGTAGCTTCGGGCTTAATGGTTATTATCTGAGATTCGTGGGAAGGATTTTTTCTAATCGCTACTCCATTAACTCAAATTGAACTTTAAAGATATAAAATTCAGATGGAGCGAGGAACGCGAGAAGAGTTTCCAAGAGCTCAAGAGAGACTCATTTCGCACTGTTTCTAACAATACCATCCGCACGGATGGATTTGTTATTACTACAACGATGCTTCGTGCAAAGGGTTAGGATGTGTTCTCATGCAACGTGGGAAAGTCATAGCCTATGCCTCGCGACAACTTAAAGAGTATGAGAGGAATTATCCTACTCATGATCTAGAGTTGCAAAGTAAAGCTTATTTTGCGCGCTTAAAGATCCGGAGGCACTATCTATATGGGGAGAAAGTGGAGATATATTCGCACCATAAAAGCCTCAAATATTTCTTCACGCAAAAAGAACTCAACACGCGCAAGAACGACGCTCTGCTCGAGTTGTTGAAAGATTATTACGACCACACTATTCAATACCATCCCGAAAAAGCGAACGTGGAAAGCCGACGCTGAGTAGAAGATCATATGCAGAATGAGTGCGATGATGTCAAGTATACGACAGAGCCAACTTTAATAGAAAAAGTTAAGGTTGCTTCAAGCCACCCAATCTTGAGTCGATGCGTATGAAGAAGAAAGTACAAGAAGGTGCTATTCCTAAGCTTAGAATTGATGAAGAAGGAATACTTGAGTCCACCTGCACTTTTTGTGTTCCTAACGACTGATTTGAAGTACAAGATTATGATGGAGGCACACAATACACCATTTGCAATCCATCTCGAAGTACTAAAATGTATCGTGATCTTCACATACATTTTGGTGGAACAATATGAAGAGAGAGATTGCAAAGTTTATCTCGATGTGTTTAACTTGTCAACGTAAAGGCGAGCATCTAGTACCTAAGGGTCCGCTGCAACCACTTGAGATTCTCAAATGGAAGTGGGAACACATTACCATGGATTTTCGTTACGGGTCTTCCTACGGGCTTTCAAGGCATCAATGCCATTTGGGTTATTGTTGATAGATTAACCAAGTTCCGCTTCATTTTTGCCGACACGGAGACTTATTCCTTGAACGCCTTGCTAGTATATATGTAAATGAGATTGTGAGGTTGTATGGCATGCCAAGATCCATAGTTTGGATCGTGACCCAAGATTCACTTCAAGATTTTGGGTTAGCTTGCAAAAAGCTATGGGCACGGATTTATTTATCTGGTTCAAGATACCATCCTCAAACGGACGGACAATCAGAGAGGACTATTCAAACTCTTGAAGATTTATTAAGACTCGTGGTCCTAGACTTCAAGGGCGCTTGGGATAAGTATTTACCATGGTGGAATTCTCCCACAACAACAAAGCTTATCGTGCAAGTATAGTGTGGCTCCATTTGAAGCATTATATGGACGAAAAGTGTCGCTCCAATATGTTGGGATGAGGTGGGTGAAGCAACATTGTTGGGACCCGAAAGTTAAGACGTATGATCACCGAAAAGATCCAAATGATTCGACAACGATACAAAACCAACACAAGATCGATAAAAGAGTTATGGATCTTCATCGAAAGGACGTGGAATTTAGTATAGGGATCATGTATTGTCATGAAGTTGCTCCATGGAAGGAGTTACAAGATTTGGGAAGAGAGGAAAGCTCAATCCACATTTATTTATGGTCCATTTCAAATTTTTGACCGAAAGTAGAAATGTAGCCTATAGACTCTGCTAACCTCCGAGTATGTCTCGTGTTCATAATGTGTTTCACATATCCGCATTTCAGAATATGTGAAAGACCCAACCACGTTATAGAGTTAGAACCGGACGAGATAGCCAAGACTTAACGTATTTAAGAGGTACCGCCAAGATCTTGGATAGAAGGAGCATGTCCCACGACAAAGGTCATACCACAAGTTAAAGTTTTGTGGAGGAATCATGCTATAGAGGAAATGACGGGAATTGAAACGAAATGAAAGCGAGGTATCCTCACCTTTTCAAACACTGTGTGCACGACGCCAATTTCGAGGACTTAAATTTCATAAGGAGGGAGGTCAGAAGACCCCAACTTATTATTAATGAAATTTAATTTTCTATTTATTATTTTGAAATAGTAAGGGTTGATTTGATTAATGTGGATAGTTATGGGTAAAATACGCAAATATTTCAAAATAAGCAAGTGGTTATAAAATATTCATTGTTGTTTGGAATATTCGTTTGGTCGTGGAATATTCTTATCGCTTTGGGAATATTCGCACGACGATTTACAGCAGCCATGTGGGCCCCATAACTAAAAAGCGATTGGATGAAGAAAACGACAAATATAAGTTGTTTAAAATAATTCACAGTAGTTGTTATCGTTATCACCGTTAAAATACTCTTGTGGTTAAAACACAAGAAGACACCAGATTGCACCAATTATTGATTCTTACGTAAGAAGGCACTACTCAATAATGGTTAAAGAATTATCGCTCAAAGATTTTATTTTATTGATTTAATAATTGTCGCGTTGATATTTTATATTGTCGTTGTTTCAATAATTGTCATTACACAAGATTTTTCATTATCGAAGCAATAATTCATATTATCCTAATAATATTATTAGATAACATTATTGGCAATGTCTAGAAAGTTCTCGTCTAAGGAGAGGTTTGGTCACCTAATCAAGGCTACCAAGAAGTGAGAAATTTTATCGAAAGCCCCTCTTCCCGGGAACCGCCTCGTCACAATATCAGGATTTCGTAATATTATTTGTGAATAATTAATTATTGATTCATATGATGAGGAAAATATTGATTTTATGTGGATATAGATGGAGAAAATTTTAATGTGACAATTGTTGAAAATTGAAATTTTATCTTTTTCTCGATAAAATAATTTATTTAAATATATTATTATATTTTAATAATATAATAATGATGATATTTTTACGATGAATGTGGGATATATGAGTATATGTGGAGGAGGAGTATTTTTGTTACAAAAATATTTAAAGCATGTTTTATGTGTTGGTGGACCCCATTTCTCGATCGAAATTTGATTATAAATTTGTAAAATCGCCTCTGCTTGTGGATTTTTGGCCAATTTTTGCTTGGAATTTGGAAAAACTTTCTTCTCGCAAAGTTGTAGAGAATTGAATTTCCTATAAAAACTCGCGAGATTCAATTTTTCTCGATAAAAGGGCTATTTATTATGAATTATGAAGTTCAAGTTCAAATAATTGATTTTGGAAGTTTAAAATATTTTAAATTAGAAAAACGTTTTTTGATATGTTTGGTGGGCTTGGTTGGTGTGTTGAAATGAGCTGATTTCAGTTTAGTTTAGTAAGAGTGTGCGAGAAAATTTTTATATATATTAATATTATATTAAATTTTCTACTTTGGTGTTCTAAGCATTTTCCTATAAATAGGTGCTTAGGTTAGAATTGAAAATCACACCGTAAATCAAGTTTTCTCTCTATATTATCGAGTTTATTCTTGTGAGTATTTTGAGTATATTTTGAGTATTGCTATACTGCTGCAAGTTCAAGTCATAGCCTATATCCTGTTTCAAACTTGTAAGACCGATCTTTCGAGGTAAGTGGATATTATTTTTTTTTTAATGATATTATTTCTTCAATATCATTATGTCAAATATTGATCAAACTTTTAATCAAATTTGGAACTTTTAGTGTTTGAGTTACTATTCACGATATTTGCACTATTCACGATACTATATTACTATTCAATAATACTAAGACTATTCATCAAAAATGAAAATTTTCCTTTTCGTCTAAAAATATCTATTGGATACTAGCTTGATCAGTATCCATGTTTTGATCATTCTTGAATTTTACACCACTATGATTATTTTTGAGGTATTTTTGGACATGGATAAAACAAAGTATTTAATCCTTAATCCTTAATCCTTGTCATTTTGTTTCATCGGATTCGCTTTTAAAAATATTTTTCATCATCCCTCGCCTTAAATGATGATATTATTGAATATCTTTGGCCCGTAGTAAAAAGATGAATGATTTTGATGAATATCTTTGGCCCAGTAAAAAAAGATGAACAGTGTTTAGATGAACATGATTAATCGATGAATATCTTTGGCCTCAGAGTGCAAAAGATGAATATTTGATTCCGATATATATATCGATTGATGTTACAGGATAAAAGATAGACGATGAACTTTTAAATTCATACATGTAAGATAGTAGTTTGCATTCTCTACTTAACTCTTCTAATGAATTATTATTTTCACATAATATTGATTTAAAACTTGTTGTCTATTGTATTCTATTAGATTTTTTCCTCGTTGAAGACTAATGATAATTTGTTGTATATTATCTTAGTCATAATATTCTTTATCGGGCTAGTTGAGCTCACCCTTTTCCTTTTTGTTCCATTTTTCTTCTCAGAGGGTAGAATATAAATGAAAGATTTAGCCTGGGTATGGAATGAAGGTTCTAGAGAGAGTTGTTTAGTAGTCCTCACCATTTTTGTAAAATAATGTATCAATAAATGTGATGAGGATTTATTTGAGTATAGATATTGTCTGTAAGATAATATTTGTATTCAAACTCACGCTTTGATGTATACCTATTTTGGGGGCGTCATGGTGAAGTTTTTGTAATAATAAAGTTGTAGTTGTTTTTGCTTGAATAAAATCATGTATCGACAACTCGTAATGGGTGATGTATACCTATTTGTAGTCTTTTCAAGTTTTTTTTTTTTTTTCATTCAAGTCATTTGTTCATTTTTTTTCTCTCTCTCCTCTTTATCAAGAAGAAAAATAAGAAAAGTAAAAGAATAAGAACCAATGTAACAAGAAGGAAAGGTCATATTTGGAAAAAATAATGATTCTCATCGCAATCGCATACAGTATCGAGATATTTGTGTTAGGTATATATATACTCAAATAAAAGAGTTTAGCCTGCGTCGGTTTAAATTTAAAAGTTCACAAAAAATTTAACCAATAAAATAGGTCCAAATCTCAATAACAGAATTGTAATTTTTTTTTTATGCATATCTTAATAGCAATTCACAAAATATCCCCTGATCGCATATACATTAAACTCTTTTAAATCTCAAAACGCATAGTTTTTCGTGAGCAATGACCCAACCTTCCGATGACAAGATTTTGAGCCCTAGACATGGGGAGAATATTTTCTCCACACTAGGCAACCAATGTAGCCATCAAATCACCATCAAAGTTGATAGCTTGTCTGTATGGTATTACTTGTAGGGTTGCACCCTCAATAATTTATTTGAATATCAAGCATATTAAAGTCCTTCACATGCTATGCACAATCAAATTCATTTCTTAAAGAATTGGTGAAGAATATAAATCTCAAACAGTATGAACCCTAATAGTGGTAGTATTTAATTCTTTTGTGATATGTTGGGTTGTCAATAGCTAGGGCTCCAGCAATTAAAACCAATTTATAGCAATTAGCAAATAGTGGTCCTGTTTGCCCAACAAGAATTTATTCCAATTCCATGAAATATTTTCTGATTCTTTAATTTCTTGAGTTGTCACAACTTCAAGTAGTGAGGAGGGTGAAGTGCATATTCTATTGTAGAAGTAAAAAGAAAAAGTAGCCAATGTGATATTTTCAAAAAACAAAACATGTTTGGTGATAAAGTTTAGCAGTGCAACAATGTTGACATGCACCTCTCTTTATTTTTCCCAACTACTTTTCTGTTTCTTGTACAATTCTGGTAAGGAAATTGATATTTTTACGGGTTAAAAATGATATTTTCATCTCTCAGATAGAAGTGAAATTTACTTACTATTCATGGAAATAGATCATCTGAAAATATCAATTTTTATGTGAAAATATTATTTCCCTTCTTGTAATCCTAGTAAATATTAATTCACTCACTTTTTTTTTGAAAAATGATATATATTGAATTTTTTTTTACGAATTATATGAAAAATCTAATTGATAATTCTTTTACGATGCGGTGAATTAATTTTATAATCATATCAAATGTATTGAGATAAGTGGTAGGAAAAGAAGTGGTAAATCAGAAGTGTGGTTTGACATATTTGAAATTTTGAAAACATGTTACATCAAAAGAATTCCCAAAAGTATGCATGTCAGGTTTTTTTGTAAGCACATAAAATATGGTTAATGTGATGGAAACCCGGTGGTCTGCTTGCCCAACAACTTCGCCTCTATATGTTCCTATTTTTTTTGTCTTTTTATGTCTTTCTATTTAAATTTTGATATCTAATTTCTTACTTAATACTAATTAACTTTAAAATTAAATAAGATATTAAATGTCAAAATTTAAATGAAAAAACACAAGAGGAACAGAAGATCTACTCTCATATTAAGGTTCATCATCTTCACCCTACTCATTTTTGTAGGAGAGACTGAGAGCAAAAAATCAGGTACTAGATATTTTTAAATTTATATGTATATACACAGCTGTGTATTACACAGTAGGTCTATGACGACAGATTTTTTAGGCTATAGCGACGGTAAACTGTCGCCATAGCCCAAAATAGCTATGACGACGGGTGAAATCATCGCTATAGCCCAAAAACCGTTAAATATACAACTAATACATTTTTCATTTAAAATTTATGTGATTCATTTATAATTCGTACCAGTTTATAGTTTTCATAATTGTCGTGTCAAAATTAAATAAATTCATATTAATTTAATCCTATTTAAAAATATTTCAATTTGACTTGATCATTAATTACGTGTAACATCTTATGCTAAGTGGATCAGACACTAACGAGATGGATGGCTAAGGTTGATGTTATAATTTGGAAACTCATATCTCATATGTACATAATACTCACTCACATGAGAATAATGTAGATTTCACCTTCATGTAAGGTGTAAATGAACCAAAAGGTTCGACCTCAATTCGGGCTCGACTCAAAAAAATATAAACGAAATTCAGATTCGTTAATAATATGATTTAAATCTGAACATAAAAAATAATTCGAATAAAAGTATGAGTAAAATCTGAACAATATTATACTCAACTCGTTTAAGATTCAAACTAATCGAATTCTCGATTACGATTCGATACATACTCGATTGATACATATTCGATTAGATACTCAATATATCCTGTTATAATATATACAAAATTAAATCAAATTAAGATAATTAATTATTATTACTTTATTTTATTTTTAATTATAATTTTATATTTGTAAAGTGTAATAATAAATATATTTTTTTTCATTTCTAAGTAAAATAACAAATTCAATTTATAATTATATTTATTATAAATCTAGTGGAGACTCGAATTCATAATAGTTTGAATATAATTCAATCCAAATTGGATCGAATTCGAGTAATAAATATTCGAGTCAAATCGAATCTGAATAGAATTTTTTAAATATAATTCGAATTCGAGTATGAATTTAATGTTTCGAATTGAATTCAAGCAATTCACTATTCGTTTCGATTCAACTCATTTACACTCTCGCCTTTATGCGACGGGAAATCATATAAAAATATTAAAAAATCATATGAAAATAAGCCCCCTATGCGGATCCCCTATAATTTTCATGACAACCTATAATATCCAGCTCCTATTATATACTCGTTATCTTGAATATATATATATATATATATATATATATATATATATATATATTTATATATATATATATATATATATATATATTGTTAATTTTTTAAAGTCACTTTCCGGGAAAAAAATTTTAATATTTTAAATTTTAAATTAAAAAGTCAAAATTAATCTTATACTTTGGAATCAAAGAGTATTAAAAATAAAAATAAAGTGGTGAGCCCACATTTTCAAACAGCATTTTTCCTTCAAATTAATTCACCCAAATTCTCTACAGAGAACAAAAATGATCCATATGCTAGTCATGAAGGCAGACAGGGTGCAAACGAGTTGAATAGAAACGAATGAACTCACATCTAGTATTAGACACAAATGATCCATCCATATGCTAGTCAATATCTAAGTTTTGTAATTTATGATATAGTTGAGGAACCAATCTCCTACATCTTGGGGCTAAAACAACTGATGAAGCTGTTACGGCTCCTCACTATATTCTTCTGTATAAGAAGCTTGTTGAAATGAAAATTATAGTTGAAATGAAAATTATACTTAACTCGGGTTGAAAGTCTCCGTTAATACTTTATCAACGCCATGAAGCTTTCTCATTCCCGTGATTTCAATGCTTTAACATTCAATTTCCAGCCACATTTGGTATTTTCCGCTGAAGAAGGCCTGCGACAATATCACCGTGGCCAATTGGCTTTAATTAGATAATGAAACTGTCCTTCATTATTATAGACTAAAAACTGACTCTTTAATGGCTTAATGGAAGTTCATAATATTGCGAGTGACTCACAAAAAATGGTTCTCGGCTATGAACATACAGATATGAAAGGATATGTACATCCAAAACAGTATCTCCTAAGGGCTAAAATTATAGGGCATGAACATGACAAGGATGATTTAATAAAGAAAAGTTTAAAAGAAAATATATATATATATATATATATATATATATATATATATATATATATATATATATATATATATATATAAGTTTAGAAGATATATGAATATATATAACTAAATTTTCCAAACACTTGAGACAACCCAGCAAGCTTACTACCAAAAATACACAAACATAGAAATTAGGGTCGTATTCAGCCGGCGATTTGTAACGAAACTAAAAGCAGACACCAAATTCCTCGGTTTGCTCAGGCTACTAGGCCGATTTTGGCCATTATTCGTTTAAAATTGATCCATCAATGAAACCCCAAGGATTTTCCTATCATCTCTCTCTCTCCCCCCACCCCCCAACCAACAATTCCTCTAGGTTTATTTGTCTTTCAAGATCGCCACTACATAATATATGTTGAAAAAGTGATGATGGATTTACTTACACTGTATGCCATTCGCAGAGCAACTTAAAATGCATCCAGAACTTTGATGCCAGCATTCTTGTCCCATTCCTCTGGTGGGGCTGCATCTGCCATTATCTTTTCCTGACCACGCCAGAGTATCTGAAGCCCAGAACTCATAACTCAGCCCAGAAAAGTATCAAAAATAAAAAATGCAGAGCATAGCATAGCTTAAAGTACCTTATCAATGACACCAAATTCTTTAGCTCTTGTGGAGTCCATATAAAATGGTCTTCTCATCACATCAGCAACAGTTTCTATTGACTAGTAGAATATCAATTCATATAATGAGTGCTCTTTCATCTCCCATCAATTATCCTAATTAAAAACGAATACTATTTTAATATGTCATTTACTTGGTACTTACATTCCCAGTGTGTTTCGCCAGAAGGTTGACTAGGGTGTCCCTGTTTATTACTACCTGCAAAAACAATTATATCAGTCTCAAAACCAATTATTAGAAGTACCCAACATATATACAGAGATGCATAAAATCATTACTTAGGTCTGTCAAAGTAGAGTGCTGTGAGAGGTAGACTTGTGAAGAATCTAACCTAAGACATAAGTTCTTTTTCAACACAAACAAATATTAAATGCACATTTGCGAAGGAAGATGTATATATGAACATGCAGCTCCAGTGAGCTCTAAAATCAGGGTCTGCTTAATAGGGAATAGAGGTAAGGCGGAATATATTCAACACTCCTTAGATCCAGTTATTTTGGGAGCCTTGTGCACTAGGTACTGAACTAGGTTCAACCATTTTACTCAAAGTGACCAAAGGTTAAATTTGTTCACCCTAATAGTGGGAAAAAGAGGCATTAACTTCAATCTAACTGAGCTTTACTTTTCAGTCATGGCCTTGTTCATAGGAAACACACACATTCTCAAGAGAAAGAGAGGGGGAGAGGTGCTAAACATGAACCAACAAACTACTGGGGTGCCAGAATGATATTATATTCTCCTGTGGGCCAGAAAGCAGAGCAGCAGGCAGCTCTAGAGCTAGCGTGACCATAGCTGGCGGATTATGTATAGTAATTTAGAGCCAGCTCAATTTTGTTGCTTAATTGCAATTGTCATAGCTGGACAATTTTGAAGGTGTTTGAAATATGAATTATTATGTATAGTAATTAGTATTGCAGACTTCCGAATGAGTTACTATTTATATTTTTCAAAATTGTTGCCAATTTATTTTATTTAATATAATTGTCTTATTTAAATTTTTTTTTTTTACAAAGAGAATATATAAAGATCATATAAACATTTACAATTACATGGCAATAGATTAAATCACATACTGATATATACTAGAGATATATAAGAGATTGAAATAGATTTCTGTTTGACACTTGGTGTCTTGTTTTACCAAGTATTTATAAACAATTTATTTATTAAATATAGTCAATTATGTCTCCATTATGGTTATACTCCTCAGTCCAAAAATGATCTCTCTTTGATTTTCTTACACCCAGACTATGAAATTTGTTTAGATAAAGATAATAATTTTTTAATATTAAATTGGCTTAATTAAGGATTGCTACCCTAAACTCTACCATCCCACTTCTGTACCTGACATTATAATTTTTTTCAATAAAGGGATTCATCTCTTAATTTTTTTCAATGTCTATCAATCAGTGATGCCATGTCAAAAATTGGTGATGTGACACATACAAGTTGGGCAGGGATGCATATGTGGAAAATAAAACAAATTTATAGCAATTCAGGAGGGTAAAAGAGTACTTCAATAATTATAACTTAATAAAACAATAAAAATTCTACATATAGCAATCATTTTACCCCAAATCAATCAACGTTTCCATCTCCAATTCAACTAGATCAATCTAAAGTTCAGCCTTCTTCATCTTTCTTCTCGATATAACGAGAGCTTGTGTGGTCATCCACCATCGCTACCGAAAATAGAGCACCCCTAAATTACTAGGTCAACTAGAAATCCCAGCCCAACAGTTCCCAATATCGAGATTCAGAAACTCACAAAATAAAAAAAGATGTCTGGGTTTGAGCCCAAAAAAAATTAAGGTAAAAAATAGAATTAGAGAGATTTATTGGTGGGTTTTCGCTTCGCAACAATGGATCTTGGTAAATTCAACCAAATACATCACGACAATAATTTGAGAAGGAATGTCTTAGTTAGGTTTCGTTTGAGAAGGAACTTTGATTTTTGGATAACAATTTGGGTGTTTTTTGTAGTTTCACCATCAATGGAAGTAGTGGTGGTGTGCGGCGGCGTAATTGGTGTTGTTAATTGGGTTTGATTTTCTGTTGGAAGTGTTGTGCAGCGTGGTTTGTGTTGTTGTGCGGCAACAGTGGTGGTGGTGGCGGCGTGCAGCTGGGTTTGAGTTTTTTTGTTTTCCTTCCTGCCTTCCTGGGTTTGCTTTGTTATCAACGTACTCATTTAGTCTAATTTGTTTCTTTTAACAATGTTTGTAATTTGTTTTTTTATCTTTTTTTATTATTATTTTAATTTTGTGTTTAATTTTGTTTTTTAAATTGTTCTCAATTAAATTTTAGCTTGTTTTTAATAGCTTTTTTATTTGTATTTTAATTTATTTTTATAAATATATATTTAGTTACAATTTTGCCCTTTTAATTTGGTGTTCATCTCTTTTTTTAAACACATAAGCATTCAACTTTCATCCGTATGTGCCACATCATCAAATTATGATGTGCACCTTCTATTTAATTGAATTGAAATAAATAAGGAGTTAAATCCCCTAATTAAAAAAATTGAAATGTCAGGTACCAAAGTGGAATGAGTTGCAGAGTCCAGGGTAGCAATATTTAATTAAGCCTATTAAATTTGCTAACCTTCTAATTTGTTACTAAAAATTATCTCTTTTACTAGTATCAGTACTTTTTTACAACTTTGATAATGGCTCTCATTTATTACTCATAACTATTTTGATAATTATATAATTCAGTAATCTTGAAAGACATTGTAGGGAAGGGTTATTTTCACAAGTAAAAAAGTAATATTTTTACTTGGTATTCCTTTGAGGAGAACCCAGTAGAAATATCACTTTACTTTTTTAAATTATCAATTCTTCTAGTATCTTTAATCTTATTTTTTTGAAGAATATTCTTAAAAACCTATATTGCCATATCTCAACCCAATTCCCGGATCCACCACTGACTGTGACTATTGTTCTACTTCGCATGCCTTTAAATTTTGTTTGGTAAAAGTATATGAGAAATATTGCATGCACAACAGAGAAAATGTTTTGTTATAAGAATTGCAAAGGGAAATTTACTGATGTTTAGATTTTCTTCTTCTAAACCAACCAAACCATGCATGAAACTGAACTAGAACTGAAAACCCTCATTAGTTGAACTGCAAAAAAAATCAACATGGAATTGAACCACAAATACTAGTCCATCCCACAGAATTTCTTTACAGGTAAGTGTGGCTCGACCACATAATTTTACCAAAAGCCTAATGTGTTAACCTTAAAACCATCTTTGCAATCAAAACATATACCCTAGAAAGCTACCGAATGAATTCAGACTCACCTCCTTTGCACGAATAAGCACATCACTTGCCGGCATTAACCCTGATGATGGGACACGGGGCTGCTGTATCATGGCTGAACAATATTAAGTGAGCCCTTGAAATTTTTTGAAGTGACACTAGATTAAAAAGTGTAGAACAGTTGAAGTCACAATTACAATTACAAATCATATGCCACTCTACATCATACCTTTAGAATGTGGCATCATAAATCTTTTACCCTTAGTTCCTGAAGCAAGTAAGAGGCATGCCTGACCTATAGCTGCTCCAACTGCAACTGTATGTATCTGCATATTGAAAATTTATAGTGGTGAATGAGCAAAGCAAGTAAGCAGTAAGTTTCTTTTGGGTAAAAGACAGAAGAATATTTCATTAGAAAGGAGAGAAAATATAAGGGTGACAAATAGGAGGTCCTCTGAATCCCAAAAAACATATAATAAAAACAAAGACCTCCTTGCTGAACTATACACCAATCTCTGCAAATAAAAACCAACAAATGCACTCCTTGAAGCCCATACATAAGAGAGAGAAGGAGCCTATTATCCCACAAAAGATTAGAAGATAAAATGTGCTCACTAAAATTTGAACATTATGACAAAGGTAAGGAAGTCTCAGTTCCCTTACTAGACAAGATATTTTTTCAGTTCAAGTAGTATTAGAGCCATCTGCCCCAGCCTAGGGTACCAGATTCAATCCTTCATGCTGTGCAAGTGGAGAAGTGGGGCCACCAGTGGACTTTGGGGATCGGATAAGGTATTATATGTGCCCTTACTAGACAGGATCTTTTCAGTCAAAGCTCTCATCCCCAAATTTCCAATGTTCTAAAAGGCGCTAGGCGGAAGGTGGGCGGCCGAGGGGGCCTAGCGCCTAGAGGGCCTAGGCGGGATTTTTTATTTTAAGCCAATATTAATATTTTATCTTACATTTATTCAAACAAAATAATAATATAAAGCAAAACAATCTATAATAAAGATAATAAAGACATTTGCTTAAAGTTCAAACACATATCCATATTGCTATGTCAAAGGTCAAACACAAACATGCAATTGTTCAAAGTTCAAACATATTTTTAACGTATTAGTTTTATTCATAAATAAGATTGCTATTAAATAATAAAATTTAAAATTTCAAGAATTTAATTCAATATTAAAACTTAAGAAACTAAACATAAATTGAAGAATTATATTGAATTAAACTAAATATTACAAATGTGTCATAACTTATATAATTTGAAGTTGGTACAAGTTCAAAAAATTACAACTATAATAAAATTATCCATTTTGACTTGATATTGTTCACTTCTTGTTGTGATTTGATATATTACAACATGTATTATGAATATGGTTAATCATTAGAAAAATAAAATATCAAGATCTCGATTTGGGTAGTTATTAAAATAAATAAAAACTCTCCTTTAGGCCCTGGAGGAATTTTTTTTGTCGCTTAGGTGAGGCGCCAGGGGGGCCTAAGCGCCTAGGCGGGAATTTTTAGAACACTGCAAATTTCAAAGAATCGCAAAAATACTCACATCTCCATAGAACCTTGGCAACCTTATGGAACCCAGATCCCATTAATTCTAAACTCCATGAAGTCCTCCACCAATCTAGGACAAATCCCATCTCTCCAAATAACTTGCACCACAACTCCAAGCAATGTGACGATGCAAGAAGGTGCATGAGTGAGTCATTACTCTCCAAACACATTAGCCATATATATATCCATACACGAGGGTTTAAAGGGTTTGTGCCTTAAATAGGGATTTAAACAAGTCAAACCAAAACGAAAAAGGAGTTACTTGATTCGACTCGAAAAGGTAAATTTTTCACCGAATTGAATTGTATTTGAAAAACTCTACTCAAATTTGACTCAACTCGAATATTTATTACTTAAATTCGATCCGACTCGGATCGAATTATATTTAAACTACTCGCGAACTTTGAATTCCAATCTCCACATAGTAAGTAGCTTTATAATACATATAATTACTAATTGAACTTATTATTTTACTTAGAGATTATAAAATATATTTACAATTACACTTTACAAATTAAAAAATACAATTAAATTAATAAAACATAATAACTATTTATTCTAATTTTATTAAATTGTGCATATATAAGAGAATGTATCGAGTATCTATTCGAATATATATCAATCGAGTATGTATCGAATCATAATCAAGAATTCAAATAGTTTGAATCCTAAACGAGCCGAGTATAACTTAACTCAAATTTTACTCGTATTTTTATTTGAACTATTTTTTGTGCTCGATTTGGATTATATTATTAACGAATTCGAGTCTCGTTCGTATTTTTTGAATCGAGCTCGAACTGTTTGATTCGATTTACAACCTTAGCCCTTATATTGATTATTGAGCTTATTATGATGAATCACAAACCAAATTAAAGCATTTCCCTTTGGAGTAGTCTTAGCCGTCTAAGATATAAGAGGGAACTGAGACAAAGGCGTATTGCCAATAAGAAGAGAGAAGACAGAATTGCAGGATAAGGAACTTGAGGACTCCAAAACCAAGCACGCCTATTGGTCGAGGAAGAAGCAAATAAGAATCAATGAAAGAGAAGAAAGATCATTGGACATTGTAATTGAGCTTAAGAATAAATTTTTAAAATTAAATAAATAAATAAAAATTGGAAGTGGATAGAACCTCCATTATGTGAGGTTCTTTTATGTGAAGTGTGTTTCTTCCTTTATGTGAGGTTTGATTGATTATTTGTAATAGCGATGGTGATTGATAGACACACAATTCATACATTCTATTATCCCTAATTTTGTCCTTTTAATTATATTAATTTATTAAATTAATATGTTTTATTTTATTTTGTAGGATTTAATATTTTGCTGCAATAAAATCAAAATCTTGGTGATCAATCAGTATTTAATGCTCCTATTCATGGAAAGAAAAATACAAGAAAAATACTACAATGAGAAGGAAGGAGGTGGAACAATATTGAAATTATCATGTTTATCTTGGAGAATAAGAAAAAGATAATTGTTCCAGCTTTTAAAAATAGAAAAGGACTCTTGGGAGATTATCATGTAGAGATTGAAGTCAAGAAGAGGATAAAAGGGGACAAAAGAGACGAAGTTCAATGAATTTAAAATAGGGCACAAATTTATTTTTCCTATAAATAGATCTCTTGTTTTAGAGATAGTTATGTATTAGTTTAGGTTAGGAGTAGGAGTAATAAATTACTTCTTCATTGTACGCTCGTTGGATGATCGTTAATTAAAGGAAATTTCTTATTTTATTTCTATTTCTTCTTCCTTATTTTAGTTAGTTTATTTATTTTCATGTCTAATTAATTTCTTTTATCTAGAATGAAGATGAAATTAAATAATTATTCATGATAATATTTTTCATCTCTTTTATTATTTATGCTTTTATGTTTAATTGATATCGCCTTCATGTTTCGTTATTTAAATATCTTTGTTTTATAGTTCTTATGTAATTTTAAATTGATTAGGAGGTTTTGATAAATTATTGTTAAAATATGAGTTTTTCATAATCTATGCTTGCTCAAAAAGTTTTGATGGGTTATAGTTAATCATTAAATTTTCAGTCTATGTTTGCGCACATTAATTATAAAATTACTAAATTAAAGGTAAGGGAGATCAAAACCATAATTAAGTTATAAAAATAGAAGAGATTGAATTACTTGTTATGTTTAATATTTAATGGATTCGGATTCCTAGATTGCTTCCTTGTTATTAGTTAGTTTTATTATAATTAATCAGTGATGATGTACTTAATTATGAGATTATATTCTACTCCCCAAGATAGGCTTCAAAAAAAAAACCTCCATCCAAAGAAGAGAAACAAGAGAGGGAACATTTTGACGAGAAGAAAGATGACAGAGACAGTAAAAGAAACATCACCAGGCCACGTGTCTTCCTAAAACGCTACATGATGTCCTCCCTTTTAAACTGAACTAGTGGGAGGAAAGAGGGATATCCCTAGGAAATGAATTTCTAAGGACTAGCCTAAGTAACATATAAGCTATAGGGATTTGCATCCCACCCGCTCTTGTGAAGGTTGAACTACTTGTAAAGTTGTAATCATCATACGTAAGAGAGTCAGATTTCCAAGGGAAATGCCATAATCACTTACCCACTTTTCACCGCCAAATTCCCATACTCAAAGACCACCTGGCAAGGGCGACACTAACTTCCAACCCAGCAAATGATCCCCCGCATCCTCCAATGCCCCATCCCAGCAAACAGAAAATGACTCATAATCCTCTTCAAATCCTAGCCAACCTTACTAGATGACAAAACGTTGAGGTAAGAAACAAGAATACCAGATAAACAAGATTAAAAGTAAGAAATTAAAAACTCGTTCTACGACCAAATGAGACTTTGTGGAACGGATGGAGTATTTTTCACACTAAATCCATTACATTTACATACAAGTCCTTGAAATTATATATCTTGTCCTTCCCAAACAAACAATCCTAGATCCATCCTTGAGAAAAATCATTGATATTAATACCTGCAGTGCTACTACTCTCAGTAAGGTTAACCTGAAGCCTTTAAAGTGCACTAATAATTAATAAAATTGAATGAAGTCTAAGAAATGAATAGCAGCAACAGACTGATAACTTGAACTCTCTCCCTCCCCTTCCTAATCATACGACTTAACACAACTTAGGTATATAAAAAGACAAAAAGAGGACCTAGGATCCCCATCTCAAACCCTACAAACCTTAGACTAGGATTTAGGCTCCCCACTAGCAATGACACAAAATACGAGGAAGATAGGCACCTAAAAACCAAGATCTCTATTTATTCTCAAGAACTTTCATTTCCAAGGCCTGATCCAAATAACTACTACTCAAATCATCCACATAAACATTTTTTTAGTCCAATTTAAGGACCTCAATATTGTAAACTCTGCTTTTAGTCCCCTTCACAAACTCGTTGGCTATAAAAGACGCTTCTTAAATCCGTCTCACATTCACAAATGCACTCTGAGAGGGTGAAATAATTTTAATAGATTCACACAGGACCCGTGTGAAAACAGTTCAAATTCATTTGTTACTAACCCTGAGACGACATAATAACTTTGTTCAGGGAAATGGATTCTTTCAAGATCCTACCACAAGAGAAAAGGAATAAGAACCTGAAGTGTGAGCGTCATAGTAACATTCACACAACTATGGCACGTAACTATGGCACCCATCTATTAGTGAAGACATCTTTTTCTACTTGCTGACATACTACAGTTTATAAGAGCCCAAGAAACAGAGAATGGATCAACTTTACAACATTAACGTGTCCATAAGGTGTATAGAATTGGTATGAAAAACATTCCAAGAAATCAACACTAAAAAGATGAAGCTTACCTCGTTCTTTAATTGCATCAGAGCATCATAAATTGCAAAACCCTCTGTTTCCATCCCAACCTGTATGACGAACATTACAAAGTGAGTATATTTAAGGGAAAAAGGTATCATGTTTAATTCTACTGATATGTAAGAATATCAAGCAAAATGACATAAAGATATATCCAAACAATAGAAATGTGATCTGATGCTAGCAATGATAGATACAAGGGAAACAAAAATAAATCTGGGCTGCATCTTGGTTGTCAAATAAAAAAGCTACGACTGAAACAAAGATGATAACAGAGAAGTTTTAGCAATGATATGCAGTTCATGGATAAAATAAAACAAGAACAGGTTGAAAGCCAACTGGTTCAGCAAATAATAATAATAATAATAATTTAAATGAATATATAATCCCTCTGTCCAAATTTTTGTAACCCTCTTCACTTGGCACAAAGTTTCAGAAAGAAGAGTACTTAACAAGACTTCAATTTTGCTTCCCATTGTAGATGTGATGGGGTCCAAGAGTTCTAACTTGTTACTTTTTTTCTCTTTTTTTCCAACATAAGAGTAATATAGTCAAAGTGCCACTGAGACATTAATGCATTGATATGTAAAATAGGGTCACTTAATTTGGTACATCCACAAAAAAATATACTCCAACTGAAATGGAGGTAGTATATAATAAGAAATAGAATAAACCACCAAAGAAAGTTTTCAAACTGCCAACCAGAACAAATCGCATAGAAGGTAGACCTAATAATCACGAGACAGAAGAAAAGAAAACGTAGGAGGAGAACAACCAAGTGGTTAGCAATGCCATAACAAATTTCTTTAGAGACTAAAAATATTAAGGCATGGCACCCCTTGAATCTTTAAACGTATAACTATCCATAAAGTAGAACTCTTCGCACTTCTCCAATTACAGAAGAGTATTCCTAAAAGATTGAAAATTAGCAAATGAATTAGAAACAACACGAATGGCATATATATGTTGCTGAGGTTGTCAGTTTGTTTTAGAATTTAGATAAGTAGGATTTAATAAGACGGACAGTACTTTGGGTCAACAATGACAAAAACTAAAGAACTAAAATATTAAGAAAGCTAGTCATAGTTTATATGCACCTACAGCATTGAAAGGCAGTTTAATGAATTCAGTTCTAGCCTTCTAGGTTATGTAACTAGAATATATACAGCAGGTACATATAAAATATTGTTTACCATGATGAGACATGCACATAAGTTGACGATAAGCATGCTTGAACCAAGTGTTGAACAAAATTTCTCTTGAAATATGATGCTAAAAATAGATATGATGCAAAAGGTCATGACAAGATATGATGCAAATAGTCATTAAGAGATTGGAATGCTCACCGTTTCACCATCATCTCTAGTAGTTCCAGTAGAATTTATATAAAGATATATAGGCTCTTTGGGATCCATCCATTGCAGATACATCAATTCAGCAATCACAAGCTCTGTTACTGCTGGCACCAACTGATGGAAAATCACTTGTTTATTTAGTGCGGATTATATGCTAACGGTATTGAAGAGAATTGGCATTGAGCAACCACAACAACACTAAAGAACTCTATTGATATTTACTTTACCCCGGAAGGCCGGAACTAAATCTGCTTGGAAGGCTATATGAAATATAATACCTAAGGAAACATTATATTGTAGGGTGAAAATTCCAGAAAAGCGAACGGAGTGTGCATGCTTATCGGTTTGAAAATTTAATCAAAATATAGATAACATTAGTTTAAAGTGAACAGAAGATTTCTGAGTAGATTATGCTAAAACAAAAAAGAGCACTCATGATCGGCACATTTTTGCTCCATCATTTACTAGCAATCATCGGTACTTTGTCATTTGTATACACAAATTTTCTTATACTGCCAGCTCATCACTTACCGGCATGCCAATGTAAACTATCCTGCCATGAAGAAGCAATGAAGGCAAGTCTGGTGGAGGTTTCCTAGGCCTGTGCTCATTGTATGAGACTGATCTTTCCACCTAATTTAAGTAATAAAAATGTTAGCATTTGATAGTATACATATTTAGCAGAAGGGATTTTCAGAAAATGATTATCTAACATAAAAAGTAAAATCATATAAAAATATATACATAATAAATGATAGTTAAAATGAACGAAACCACAATTACTAAACTTATACACAACATGCATCATGAGATTAATATGAAATAGACCATTCTTATTTAAGGCAAAGGGTACACTGAGATGCAAAGGTCCTCCTAGGCCCTAGGCACAAAGTGTAATGCACTAGTTTTTTTGTTTTGTTTTTTTGTGGGTTTTTTTTTGGGCGGGCATCGAAGGGAGGTGATATCCTCATATAGTACCATATATATATATATATATATATGATGCTACACATAACATCGTAGTAGCAATAAAGTATGTTATGCTTAAATTGAAAATATATAGCATAAATGCACTCAAATAACAATCATTTTGCAAGATATGTGACAAATTTTTAATAAGTGTCATACCTTTAAGAAGCATACAAATTCTAAATAGTGATCCAAAGAAAAATTATTTTTAAAAACCCAATTCAACAAGTTAAAGAGATAAATAACTTGAAGAAGCACACATTCGGAAAAAGTTTTTCGTCCCTAGTACGCAATCCTAAAACTCTCAAGATCATCCAACTCATCTTGAAGCTCATCCAAGTAAGGGCATTTTTTCTTCTTGGCCCGGCAGGGATTCATTTCTTATTTTCTTGTTTTTATTGACTTAAGGTGTAATCAGCTGCATAAGCTTATATTTTATGGATTAAATAGATCAGATTTGGTAGCCAATCAGCGCTCGCGCCTAAGCCCAAAAGGGCGTGTTGTGTGCGTCATATTGAGATGCTCCTTAAACCAGGAGAGGCCTCAAACTTGTATCTTGCAATTTTAATAACAATGAAATAGGCATAAGCATAAAGTTGCAAATGACTAACAATTAATGCTCCCCGAGAGTACGTAAATATCACACAATACATGTACCTTGGGTATGTGTATTGCGTTGGACTTTAAAATGAGCTTTTTGACCCACTTATTGGTAGCCAGATAGAATAAGCACAATATAGATCTTCTGGCGAAGTAAGCATGCTATGTAGAACTGATTACCTCCGACCCAATTGTCCTCCGAAACAAATACTAGGACCATTCTCAACCCCATATCTCAGATAATAAAGAACTATATCCTTGGAAGATGAAATTGCATGGGTAACTTAAATCCAAGGCCCAGCTTTCCACCGATTCAGCTATATACTAAACTTGATCCTAGTAACACCATGCAAAAGGGAATGAGATTCCAAAGAAAATCTCCAAAGAACATACCCGCAACAGTAATTCTTAACCCGCCCCGCCCCGCCCCGCCCCGCCCCGCCCCGCCAGAATGATAGACAAACTATTTCTTACCCCAAATAATTCTTCCTCTCATCACTTGCTCCAAACCAAAGTATCTCTCATCAACTTCTTTAAAGAGATAGTAACACTATGTGAAACAAAGATAGGTAATACATAGATATACTATACAGAAAGCTTGAATCAAAGTAATCATATCCCTAAGGAAATATATGCACCTTTCCACCTATCTTACAGTCTTACTGCTCAGCCACACATCATTCGATCGTTGTGACTGAACTCTACCATGGGATAACTTGTCTAGCTGCAAATGTGTTACTATTAGGTGAAATTCATCAAACCTATATTAGTGAGAGTCCGAGTTGATTGGGATTCCAACTCTGCACCTTTAGAGCAGAATTGCTTTTGTACATAACCTGCACTCCCAGCAATGTTGCTAATGCTCCAATAGCACAATTGTCATGTGTTCGCACAAAATTCGCTAACAACTATTAAAAAAATAGATGAACATAATATTATTTCTTAAATAGTTATCACATGCTTCCAATTCATTTTAAATTTCCTTATCTAGATATTTAATCTGAATTCAAATATGAAAATATATATACATGAGACAAAACGTCTCTCAATTACTAGTATTGCAGAAATGAACAAGTTTTCATTATCCAAAAGGCTACTTCACATACTGATTCATTCTCAATAACATTAAATTAATATATGAAAATGTATCTACTCGTTTAATCAATCCCTAAGAATGCTTAATTACTATTTAGTACTTCCTCTATCCAACATACAGAGTCCCATGTGACTTTTTGAAGTCATTTTTGAAATCCTAAAAATCAAAATTGATGTGAATTTATTCAATTTTAGTTAATACAATTATAATTATTACTATAAAGTAAAACTACTACTTATTATAAAAACTTGTTCTTTCAATATTTACATAAATGTGTAACAAATTCGTACATAAACATGTTCATAAATAGATAACACGTAATAAAATTGTACTTGGGCAGGGGTAGCCATGAGCTGGGGCGACTCAAAGATGTCCAAATACGGTGGCATATCGGAGTTGGCCGGCCGATTAAGGAGCTTCTCCGGTGAAGTCGCAGCAACTGAGGCGAGCTTGGATAGAAACGGGTCGTTAGGGTTCACTGGAGGAATTGGAATCTTCGCACTGTTTCGAGTATTAACAGCACAGTAAGGCTTGAAATTGTGGCGTTTTAGGGATTTTGATGAAGATGAGGAACAGCAAGAGATTGAAGACGCCATCGGAAGCTGCAAACTTGTGGCCATTTCCTCCTACTTCACAGTTTTTGCGTTGAATGAGTTGGATATAGCATTGAATTGAATATCTGGAATTTGGATAGTGTAAATTAGGTGGGTCGTAGGTGAAACCGGGTTGGCCCATTACGGTGTCGGAGCGAACTGTTGCGTGTGTAGGGCTAGGGCTTAAAATTGAAACAATTGTGTTTGGTTATTAGGAATGGAATGGAACGGAACGGAATAGAATGGGTTCGGAATGGAATAATTATTTTTATGGAATAACTTAAAACATATTTGCTTAGTCAATTGAAATAATCATTTCATTCTTTTAATAATTTTTTTATCAAATCTGAAAGTTATTATTTATTCTTTTTAGATAGGTGAATTTATTTCATTCTTAGATCAACATCTTTTCCCTCATCTTTTCTCTATCTATCATCATTTCTTTTCTTTTTCTACTTTTTTTATGCTATTTCATTTTCCTTACAAAAACGTTATATTTATGTTTATTTTGAACTACTTTTTTGTATTGTTTCCAGACTAATATTTTTTTGACTAGTCAAAAAAATATTTTTATAAAAATATTCATATTCTATTTTTATAAAAAAATACATACTAATTTTTATTTTATTAGTAAAAAACATGTTGTGAGATTAACATTTAGTAATATTAAAAAAAGTATGTTAACAAAGATTAACGTTTAGTAATATTAAAAACATGGTAACAAAGATTAAAAAAATCAAGTTAAAATACATATCGTAAATATTAAATATTAACGTTTAGTAATATTTTTGTAAAAAATATCGTATTAAATTTTTTGTAAATATTGTATTTAGTATTTAATTTTTATTAAATATATACTAAACAATTAACATTTTAAAATATTTACAAAAAAATATACATACCGTAAAAAAAATTACAAAAATAGAATATGAATATTAAAAAATTACAAGAATGAATATGAATATTTATACTTATTTACATAATACTCTCTAAGTTCTTAAAATTAAAAATGAATAAAGTATAATTTTCACACAACTTAAAAAATAAAAGTAAAAAAAATAGAGAAAGAATTTCAAATTTATACTTAATGACCACACACGATTATTTTTCATTTATTTTATAAGTTTGTAGTACATAAAAAATGAAAAAGATCATTTCTTTTTATTTCTTTTTTTTTTGCTAAATAAAAAAAAAAGATCATTTCACATTCCATTCATAATATAATTCATATAAACAAAACACCGAAAGTAAAATGGTGATTTTATTCCTGAATGAATGCATGGATAAACCAAACATAAAAATGAGAATGAGCATTCCATTCCCATTCTTTAAGCCATTCCATTCTTTAATTCATTCCATTCCATACATGTGACGCCCCCAAAATAGGTATACACAATCCATCTTGAGTCGCCAAATACATGGTACAAAATACAAATAAAAATTTAATTATACAACTGTGGTGTAAAATACGACAAAATATATGCTGTGAGTTTTAATACAAATATTGTCACCTACAATATCCACACTCAATGGAGTCCTCATTATATATATTATCACACTATTTTATAGAATAGTGAGGACTACTATGACACCATCTCGGACCATTAATCCATTCCCCGACTAATCCCAACTACGTTCTCATTTCCTGAAGAGAATAATGAAAGCAAAAGGGTGAGCTCAACTAGCCCAGTAAGAAATATTATGACTAAGATAATGCAGAATAAATTATCATTAGCCCTCAACAATGTTAAACCGATAATATAATGTATAATAAGTTTAACTGCATGAATGAACAAAGCAATCCATTGAAGAGTCAAGAGAGCATAAAATCTACTATCTTCTATGATTTAAAAGTTTTTCATCAACTTTATCGCTGAGACTCAGCTTAATAAATAAAATCAAATCATCCCTGTACCACGGCCAAGGATATTCATGTAATCATCAATGGTCATGATTATACCAAATAATTCTTGGTCATAATCATACCAACAACTGTCCATCAATGAACTACAGGCCAATGAAGACTTTCACAACATCATTCGTCACATTACGGTCATGATTATACCGAATAATCCCTGGTCATAATCATACCAAGTCCATCTATGCACGTAAGCCAAAGATGACTTTCATCACAATATAAGTATGAGGATGATGACAATGACATAATAATTCAATAAAACAAGTTCAAGGATAAATTTTAAAAATTTATAAATTATTTTATCCAAGAACCAATAACGTCCAAATTGTCAACATGATACTGCTTTGTAGAGTAAAATTCAAGAATGCTCAGAAGAATATTTTCATGAAAAGATACTGGATGAAGCGCAAATATCAAGGATATTTCACTAATTTCATGGAGTATAGAAGCCAAAACTTTAACCAACCGAGTATAATAGACTATATGAAATCAGAATGGATTTTTGCCGCCATGCAGTAATCCACATGTATGCATCATTTCCACAATTTAATAAGGAATGAATACGAAGGATCATTCACCATGCATGCAGTAGTCCACACGCAGATGAGTTATTCCAAATGTAATAATAAAGAATAGAATAACAAAAGAATTCATCAGCATGCGATAGACCGCATGCATGAGTTATTCCAATGTAATAATAAAGAATGGAACCGGTGTCACGCCGTAATCCGCATAAAAGCGTGATATTTCAATGTAATATTAAAGAACGGAACCAGTCATGCATAATCCATACGCATACATGATATTCCAATGTAATAATAAAGAATGGAATAACAATGAATTCAGGCACTGTGACGCGATAGATCAGCACATACAAAGTTATTCCAACAAAATAATAAAGAATGGAATAATGAAGAATTTCACCATGTATTCTAGATTTGATGGCGACTTATTCCAACATAATAATAAAGAATGGAATAACAACCCTTACGAGTATTGAAAGAAAATAACTCTTTTCATGAATATGAAAGAATAATACCCTTACTTTAAAAGAAAATCTGGAATAGTGAGGTAGCAGACTTCTCTTCTCCTTTCTCTCTATAATAATTGCTTTATAGCTTTAGTGAATTGGTGACAAATGAAGGAAGAATGAGCTTCTATTTATAGGAAAATATAGTTTCAATAATTGCACGTTTTGGGGCTCGAAATATTACAGTATAATACCTTCCTCTTTTTCTTCATTTTTAATTTAGTCCTGCAAGTATTATCAAACTTGCACCACCTCCCCCAATAGTAAATAATGTGAATCAATAGTACACACATGTGAATAAATAGTAATAATCATGTGAATTAATAGTAATTAATTGCTCATTTATCCGGTTAATTACCCGATTAGTGAATATAACCTCCAGACATCAATTATTATCGAAATAAATGTCGATTTTCACTAACACTAATAATTCCAACACAATGAAACTATCAATTTCATCTTTAATCAACACGAACTTATTCATCATTAATATTATAATTCACAATATTTAACAACCAGATCGTTCCCAGGAAAGAGGGGGCTTTCCGATAAGAATTTCTCCTTATTGGCGCGCAATTAGGTGACCAAACCTCTCATTGACAGAATTTCTAGACATTGTCAATATTGCAAATAATAATATGAATAACTTTGTCGTCTCAATTATTGATTTAATAATATAACATATTATGCAGATGATACTGTGACAATAATTGAATCAATAATGTGAGAGATATATATGAAAGAATTCATGTAGCAATAATTGAGTATAATCGAGTGACTTCTCACGTAAGATCAATAACCAATACCGTAGTGTGCTACTATGCGCAACCACGCCAGACATCGTACTTTTACTAAGAAAGTAGTTCAACAATTTTAACAGTAACACTTTCGCCGTTATTTTTATAAAAAGATAATTCTGTCATTTTCTAACTACGACAATACTTCCATTGTAGGGTCCACCAATGATTGTGCCATTGTACGAATATTCCCTGTTAAAATGAATATTCCCCGACCAATCGAATATTATATACCCACTTGCTTACTTTGTAAAATTTGTAAATATTACCCACGATTATAACATTATATCAAATCCACACCATAATATTCAAAAATATATTTCAAGAAAATTATTCATTATTCATAAAAGTTGAGGTCTTACGATACATGTCAAAGAATGGGAACCAAACATAACAAAAGAGTTTGGGTGGTGAAAATCATTACTACTATAATTCGAATCTAAACTCAAAAACTTGAGGAAGAAAATCAACTATATAATTAGGAGGGTGTATTCAATAAAGACTTTTTTAAGTGACAAATTTTTGTAAAGTTTGTGAATTTTAAAGACTTTTAGAGACTTCATGAAATAAGTCACATACTTTTATAGACTTTTTAGCAAGACTTTGGTAGACTTTTTTATACTTCTAATATATCTTGTAGCTTATATTTTAGATCAAATGAGTACGATATTAAATAATATTAAAATATTTTGACCATGACACAAATTTATATGAAATAAAAGGCATTGTTGAAGTTGAATTATTAGATCATACTCAATCTATTACAAGAAAATGTACTATTTCATAATTTTATATTTCATAAAAAAGTCATTTGCTACTAAAAGTAATATAAAATAACAATTTTGATTTTAAAATTTTTCATTGTCTTTTTCTTATCAAGTCATTAATACTAAACTAACAATTTATAATTTTCAATAAATAACAAAATTAACAAATTTATTAATTTTAAAATTTAATATAAAACAAAATAATTTCTTAATCCATACAAATATAATAAATGAGAAAAAAATTTTATGTGAGAGAAGAAATATAAAATGATATTTATCTTCATTTATACTTTAGTTCTATTTGGAACCCTTAATGTTACTCCCTCTTTTTAGCCCCTCCTTTTCTCTCTCATCACCTTCTATAAATAGGCATTTGCTCCTTTCTTAATAGCTCTTTTCCTTTCTGGGATTTTTATTTTGAGAGGAGTGAGTGTAAGACCCCAACTTATTATAAATAAAATTAAAATTTTCTCTATTTATTATCTTGAAATAAAAAGGAGTTAATTTGATATAATACTTTGGTTATGGGTGAAATGTGCAAATTTTGCAAAATAAGCAAGTGGTTATAAAATATTCATTTCTGTCGGAGAATATTCGTTTGGTCGTGGAATATTCTTTTTGTCGGGAATATCCGTACGATGGTGCAGTCAATTGAGGGCCCATAATGGAATAACTGCCGGATGAAAGAAAACGACAAAGTTGAGTTTTATAAATAACGGCGTAATTATTCTGAATTAATAATCGTTGGAATACCGGTGGTTAAAATGCGATACGCTGGCGTGGTGGCACAAGAAGACACGGTATTACATGCAAGATTGTTGAATTATTGATTTGTGCGTAAGAAGGCTTACTACTCAATAATTGTTACGATGAATTCTTGTTTAATATTTATTTTATTGATTCAATAATTGCTGCGTTGATATTTTATATTATTATTGTTTCAATAATTGTCACTGCACAGTATTTTTCATTATCAGATCAATAATTCATATTATTTGAATAATATTATTAGATAGCATTATTAGCAATGTCTAAAAAGTTCTGTCAAGGAGAGGTTTGGTCACCTAATTGCGCGCCAGTAAGGAGAAATCCTTATTGGAATGCCCCCTCTTTCCTGGAAACTGCCTGGTTGTCATAATTGTGATTCTGTAATATTATTTGTGAAAATAATATCCATGATGTCCAAGATGTCTAAGATGTCCATGATGTCCAAGATGTCCAAGATGTCTAAAAATAATTGTGATTCAGTAATGAAAATTTTTCTTTTTGTCTAAGATGTCTATTATGGTTACTATCTTTGATTGTATCCATGTTTTGATCTTTATTTTTAAATTCTGCTTCAAAATTGGTTATTATGGAGTATTATTGATCTTGGATAAAGCGTAATACTTAATCCCTAATATTTGTCTTCCATCTCATTGGATTCGTTTTCTTTAAAATATTTTTCATCATTCTGGGTCCTAAATGATGATATTCTTGAATATCTTTGGCTGTAGTGCAAAGATGAATGATTAATCGATGAATATCTTTGGCCGTAGTGAAAGGCAAAGAAGATGAGCAGTGTTGAGATGAACATGACCAATTGGTGATACAAATGAATATCTTTGGCACTGTGGTGCAAAGATGAATATTTGATTAAAGATGTATATTAATTGTTATTCTGAGGGGATAAAATATTGATGAAGGACTTTTAAATCTTAGAAGATAGTAGAACTCATTCTCTCTTGACTCTTCTAATGGATTCTGCTTGCTTCGCTACTGTAATATTGATCTAAAACTTGTTGTCTATTATATTCTATCGAAATTTCCTGTTGAGGACTAATGATAATTTGTTGTATATTATCTTAGTCATAATATTCTTTACTGGGCTAGTTGAGCTCACCCTTTTCCTTTTTGTTTCATTTTTTTCTCAGGAGGTGAAAACATAGCAGGATCTAGTCGGGGTATGGAGTGATGGTTCTAGAAAGTTGTTGTAGCAGTCCTCACTATTTTTGTAAAATAGTATATGAATAATTGTAATGAGGACTTATTTGAGTGTGGATATTGTCTAGAAGACAATATTTGTATTTAAACTCACAATATGTGTTGTCGTATTTTACACGACAATTGTATTATTGAAGTTATAGTTTGCTTTTTGTACCATGTATTTGACGACTCAGATTGGGTGTTGTATACCTATTTTGGGGGCGTCATAGTTGGTATCAAAGCTTAGGGAAATGGTCTCTGGCGGAGATCGAGGAATAAAACTAGGAGGGGAGAGATGAGTAAATTCTTCGCTAGTGTGTCCTATCTAAGCTTATTTGTTGGTCGGTCATAATATAGGGATATTATGTGATATGTTAACTTGTTTAATTAACCCTTGTTTTATGGCAAGATTTAAGAATGGTCACGAGAGCGTTAACAATGGAGTGTATGATCTGTGGAACAACCTTTAGTCATAAACCAGAGAGCGTGTAATAGAAGACAATATTCCTCCTATAAACAACACTACCGAGCAAACGATGAATGATGGAATTTTTAGGAGCTTTTTGCAGTTCATGCAAAAATCGACGAGGAGACTCGTGTACAAAATACGGTGGAAATGATGGCAACGCTTTCGATGCATCATGACCAAGCAGTTCAAGGAGTTGGGACCACCATATTTCGGGAAAGCCCGATCCGATTAAAGTAAACATGGGTCAAGCAAATTACCAAGATATTCGATGTCTTGGGATGCACGGAGGAACAGAAGGTTCCATTCACCACCTTTATGTTCCATGGTGAAGAGGATTACTGATGGAAATCTGTGAAGCGTACCCAGCCAGCTGCACTCAACATGTCTTGGGAAAGATTTCAGAAACTTTTCAATGACAAGTACTTTCCTGAAAGTATTCGTCATATGAAGGAGGTAGAGATTATTAGACTGAAACAGAACAACAGGACGGTGTCTTAGTATGAGGCGAAGTTCGCGGAGTTATCCAGGTTTGCACCTCATTTGGTAGAGAATGAGGAAGGTATGACGCGGATGTTTCTGACAGGTCTAAAACCCGAGATTCGTCAATACCTTATCTCTCATAAATTTTCTCTGTATTCAGATGTTGTTAACAGGGCTCAATTATTATAGAGAGATAATTAGTATACTCAACCAAGGGACCACTACCGGGGTCATACCGGTGACAACAGTCATCAGAACGATGATAACTAGTGAGGAGGAAAAAATAAGGACAAAGGCGGTAACCACTCGGGTGGTAATCATGGCCATGATAATAATGAGTCAAGTGGAAATTTCAGAAAGAGGAGATTCAACAATGACAGGAAGACATCAACAAAGAACACCAAAGACCAATAACAAATTCTAGGGAGGAGAAATCGCCTTTAGATGTTTAAATGCGGAAAGAGGAACATATCAGCCCAAACTGTCCACAACAATCCAAGGTATGTTATAATTGTGGAAAGGAATGATATATCACTCGAGATTGTACTATAGCGAAACCAAGTTCAGCGGCGATGGTGACTCCAAGGGCTGCCCCGGATAAGTCAAAATCAGCGGTTCCTGGAAGAGCGTTTGTCGTGACTGGCCAAAATGTGAGGAACCCGAACGAGGTGATCACGGGTAAGCTAATCTTGAACTCTTGTGAAGTTTATACCTTACTAGATACCAGTTCTACCCATTCTTTTATCTCTCCTGCTTGTACTCAACGTTTAAACTTAACTCTAGAGAAATTAGACTTTGACTTAGCTGTTGAAACTCCGTTGGGTGAAACCTTCGTTACATCTACAGTTTATAAATCTTGCTTGATACAAGTTGGCACAATCACATTACCTGTTGATCTTATCTCTTTAAAGATACTTGCTTTTGATGTGATTTTTGGAATTGATTGGTTAACCACTCATCATGCCAAAATTGATTATTTTCGTAAGGTTGTTAGTTTTCATATTCCTAACCAACCTGTTATGCGAATTCAAGCAACTAAACCACTAAAATCAGTCACTGTCATATCAAGCCACAAAGCTTTTCGTTTATTAAAAAATGGATGACAAGCTTTCTTAGCCCATGTTATAGATTTGAACAGATACAAGTCAGATTTGGATAATATTTCTGTTGTTAAAGAATTTCTTGATGTATTTCCTGAAGAACTTCCCGGTCTACCCCCAGAACGTGATGTTGAATTCTTTATTGACCTTGTATCGGGTACAAAACCCATTTCTAAAACCCCATATCGAATGGCTCCTATTGAACTTCAGGAGTTAAAAGTCCAACTACAGGAATTGTTAGACATCGGTTTCATTCGGTCCTAGTACATCTCGTTGGGGTGCTCTGTTTTATTCGTAAAAAGAAGAAAGGCGGAGTATGCGACTTTTGTATTGACTAACGAGAATTGAACCATGTCACCATCAAGAATAGGTATTCGTTACCTCTCATTGATGACTGTTTGACCCGATGCAAAGAGCACAATTCTTTTCAAAGATCGATCTTCGATTCGGATATCATCAATTTGAAGATTAAATCGAGGATATTCCAAAGGCCGCTTCGTAACTCGTCATGTGCATTATGAATTCTTAGTCATGTCTTTTGGATTGGTTAATGCTCATGCTGCTTTCATGGATATGATGAACCGTGTATTCAAGGAATATTTGGATTAGTTCGTTGTTGTCTTTGTTGATGACATCCTCATCTATTCCAAAAGCCGTGAAGATCATGAGCACCATTTGAAGCTGATACTTGAAAGGCTTCGTGAAAACAAGCTTTATGCCAAGCTGAAGAAATGCGAGTTCTGGCTTGAGAAAGTAGCATTCCTTGGGCGCGTGGTGTCAAAACATGGAGTATCTGTTGACCCGTGAAGATTCAAGCAATACAAAGTTGGGAGCAACCAAGTCGGTGATCGAAAGACGCTGTGACTTTACGGACTTAGCCGCTTATTATCTCGAGATTCGTGGAAGGATTTTCTCGAATCGCTACTCTGTTAACTCAGCTGACTCAGAAAGATACAAAATTTGTATGGAGCGAGGAATGCGAGAAGAGTTTCCAAGAGCTCAAGAGGAGACTCATTTGGCACTGCTCGCAATACCATCCGGTTCGGATGGATTTGTTATCTACAACGATGCTTCAAGCAAAGGGTTAGGATGTGTTCTCATGCAACATGGGAAAGTCATAGTTTATGCCTCATGACAACTCAAAGAATATGAGAGGAATTATCCTACTCATGATCCGGAGTTAAGCGATCAATATTCGCGTTGAAAATTTGGAGACACTACTTGTATGGGGAGAAAGTGGAGATTTATCACGGACCATAAAAGCCTTAAATATTTCTTCACCCAAAAGAACTCAACATGTGGCAGCGAGCGTTGGCTTGGTACATTGAAAGATTACGATCACACTATTCAATATCATTACGGAAAAGCGAGCGTAGTGGTGACGCATCGAGTGAAGATCATATGCGAAAGTCACGAGTGCGATATTATCAACACAAAGGCCCATTTTGTATGACTTGCAAAGGATGGAGATAGAATTAAAGACTCCAGGGACCCACGTGATGATGGCAAATATACGAGTAAAACCGACTTTAATCGATAAAGTTAAAGTTACTCAAGCTACGGACACAGGGGTCGATCGTATGAAGAAGAAAGTGCAAGAAGGAGCTATTCGAAGCAAGAATCGATGAAGAAGGAATACTTGAGTCAACTCTAGAACTTTGCGTTCTAACGATTTCGACTTGAAGCATAGAATCATGATGGAGGCACACAACACCCCATTTGCAATCCATCCTGGGAGTACTAAAATGTATCATGATATTCGACATACATTTTGGTGGAACAATATAAAGAGAGAGATCGCGAAGTTTATCTCGAGGTGTTTAACTTATCAACGTGTAAAGGCGGAGCATCAAGTGCCAAAAGGTCCATTGCAACCACTTGAGATTCTGAAATGGAAGTGGGAACACATTACCATGGATTTCAATTCTGAGTCTTCCCAAAGTTTCTCAAGGCATAAATGCGATTTGGGTTATTGTTGATAGATTAACCAAGTCTGCTCATTTCTTGCCTATACGTGAGACTTATTCCCTTGAACGTCTTGCTCGTATGTACTTGAATGAGATTGTGAGATTGCATGGCATGCCAGTATCCATAGTTTTGGATCGTGACCCAAGATTCACTTCACGATTTTGGGTTAGTTTGCAGAAAGCTATGGGCACGGATTTACGATTTAATTCGGCATACCATCCTCAAATGGACGGACAATCAGAGAGGACTATTCAAACTCTTGAAGATCTATTAAGATTATGTGTCCTAGACTTCAAAGGGAGTTGGGATAAGTATTTACCATTGGTGGAATTCTCCTACAACAACAGTTATCAAGCAAGTATAGGCATGGCTCCATTTAAGGCGTTGTATGGAAGAAAGTGTCGTTCTCCAGTATGCTGGGACGAGGTGGGAGAAGCAACGTTGTTGGGACCAGAATTAGTACGCATGACTACAGAAAAGATCCAAATGATTCGACAACGTATTCAAACCTCACAAGATCGACAAAAGAGTTATGCTGATCTTTATCGAAAGGACGTAGAATTTAATATTGGAGATCATGTACTGTTACGTATTGCTCCATGGAAGGGAGTTACAAGATTTGGGAAGAGAGAAAAGCTCAATCCATGATTTGTTGGTCCATTTGAGATTCTTGACCGAATATGAAATGTGGATTATAGACTCGCATTACCTCCAAACATGTCTCGTGTTCATAATGTTTTTAATATATCTATGCTTCGTAAATATGTGAAAGACCCGAACCACATTATTGAGTTAGAACCAAACGAGATAGCCGAAGATTTAACGTACGAGGAGGTACCTGTTAAGATCTTGGATAGGAAAGAGAATGTCCTACGCACCAAGGTTATACCATAAGTTAAGATTTTGTGGAGGAACCATGCTATTGAGGAAATGACCTGGGAGTTAGAATTGGAAATGAAAGCAAGGTACCCTCACCTGTTCGAAACACCAGGTATGTACGTTAATTTCGAGGACGAAATTTTATAAGGAGGGGAGGTTGTAAGACCCCAACTTATTATAAATAAAATTGAAATTTTCTCTATTTATTATCTTGAAATAAAAAGGAGTTAATTTGATATAATACTTTGGTTATGGGTGAAATGTACAAATTTTGCAAAATAAGCAAGTGGTTATAAAATATTCATTTCTATCGGGGAATATTCGTTTGGTCGTGGAATATTCTTTTTGTCGGGAATATCCAAATACTGACAGTAGCAGATTAATTGAGGGCCCCATATGAGAATAAGCCGTAGGATGAAAAAACGACAAAGTTGAGTTTTATAAATAAGCAACGTAATTATTACCAATTAACATTGTTGGAATACACGGTGGTTAAAAGTGCTGAATGTCGCGCGTGGTGGCACGAAGACTACGGTATTACACAGTATTGTTGAATTATTGATTCATACGTAAGAAGGCACTACTCAATAATTGTTACGATGAAGTTATCGTTCAATATTTTATTTTATTGATTCAATAATTGCTGCGTTGATATTTTATATTATTGTTATTTCCAATAATTATCACTGCACAATATTTTCCGTTATCAGATCAATAATTCATATTATTTGAATAATATTATTAGATAGCATTATTGGCAATGTCTAGAAAGTTCATCGAGGAGAGGTTTGGTCACCTAATCATTGCGCCGATAAGGAGAAATCCTTATTGAAAGCCCCTCTTTCTTGGGGGAACCACTGGTTGTCATAATTGTGATTCGTAATATTATTTGTGAATAATTAATTATTGATTTATATGATAAGGAAATATTTATTCGATGTGGATATAAATGATGGATTTATTTATGTGGTTATAAATGAAAGAATTAATCCTTGAGGTGTTTTATCATTATTTTGTCGAAAAGGAGGTATTAAAATCACCCGTTTTATGGATTTGGATATTTTCTGTTTGGAATTTGGAAAAACTCAAAGCTACAAAGTTGTAGAGAATTCGATTTCGTGTGGAATGGACATAAAATTCGTATTTTTCTGATAAACGGGCTATTTTCTATGAATTACTGAAATTTTGGAAAATAAAATAATTTTTATTAAATTATGGGTGGGACCCACTTTTGGTTTTTCAAGCATGTGGGTTGCTAGTTTATTTTCAAAGAAGGCATGCTAAACTTGTTCAAAGCATGCGTAGAGAATTTGTTAATTAAATAATATTATTTTATTATTTAGTCTCCTATGGCGTTTTAGCATTTTTCTATAAATAGATGCTTAGGTTAGAATTGAAAATCACACTAGAAATAAGTTTATTTATTCCATGCAAATAATTAAGCATACATGTTATCACATTCAGTTCTAACCCTAGATTTCATCTCCCGAATCTATCTAGTGTAACACAGTAATTATTGGCCAAATAATTAATCAATAAGTACAAAAGATGATAAACAATTCACTTTGATGTAAATAACTGGATTTAATTGAATAATCAATTCATAAGCATAAAAGGTTCAATTTATAGTTTTAATGAAAAACGTTAGTTCATACTGAAAAATAAAACCAAAAATCCCATGATAATCATCTCAATAGAATTACAAAATTGAAATAAAGAAGAAGAAACTCTAAAAGAAATCCTCCAGTTTTCAATCTTCAACTTGAATTTTCCTCCACAATTCTCTGCTGATTTCGTAATTAGTCTCCAGGTCTGATGGTTAATTTTCTTGTTAACCTAATTGCCTCCTTAAATACTTCTTGTCCCTTTCATTCCTCATCAACTTTTTCTCTACGCACGCGCCTCGATTTGGTCCACATGTTCCCCAGTAGCCCGGCTACCTGGTCTTCTCTATATATAGCGCCCCGATGCTACACTTCAATAAATTTACAATAATGCCACTGGTGATGTAAAAATTCCCGATTCGTCCCTGCTCCACCTCAAACTGCAAAATAACGAATAAATACATAAAAACTACTCTAAAAGACTTGAAAATGACAATAAATTAAGCCCGACTATATCCAATTCATGGGTATATTACCCATTCATCAAATACCCCCAAACTTAAATCGTTGCTTGTCCTCAAGCAACAAAACACAATGCAATAAATAAAAAAAATTAAATATACCATACAAATGCAAATGCAACTATCTGCATGCTTACGATTCCAGCAGTTAAACAGAACACAGTATACTCATCAGGCTTCAGAGAAATCACAATAACATGTTAGTACATCATGCTAAGACAGATCAATAACTTCCCAACCAATCATCAAATCTAAACCTGTTATTACTGATATAAGTGCGTGTGTGCTCAACAACCATGCTAACTGATGAAAATCAAAATAAGACACATAATAGATTTCTTGGAAGGCATCATACAGTATAAACTCGAGAACTCCAAAAACAAACTAGATTCGGCTAAAATCATACACTTATCAAATCCAGGAGTCAAGATGGACTACTTATGCTTTATTTTTATTTTACTTTTTTTCTTACGGGGCCTTTTTGTACTTTTTCCCGTTTCATTCATTATATTATTTTTTTTATACCCATGGCTGTGCAAATGTCTCATTCCATTAGGTTAACAGTGCTACCCCTTAGCGAGCTTTCGACCAATGACTCCCAGACCATTAAGACCTTATGGCTCTAGGTGTAAAGACAATCCCCTCGGGCTTACTTACTCAAGTAGCAAAGGCCTCGAAACAAGACTAGCCACGATGTTTATTCATCATCATTTTTTTTATAAATCTTATATACCCCAAAATTTTCACCCAAACTTAAGTTCATGTCTAACCTTAGTCATCAATGCCTATTCTTGTTAATCTTTCATTCAACTGACATTATCCTTTAGAAATCCATTATATATCCATTTAGACTTAATCAGCCAACATGGTCGTTTCTTAACATGTGCTATCATGATAATATCACTTTTAAACAGATAAAGATTTAAATCAAGACAAGAAATCACATCAAAGGCTTAATAATCAGTACTAAACTTGTTTATGCAATTCCAGTCTCATCATTAGCCCAAAATATACTTAAACTATCTAACAGCTGGAATCATGCGATAAAACTATAACAATTTAAAACATATTCATAACCTAAATGTCACAATCTACTATGAATATGCAACCTAAAATGCAAATAAAAACAAGAATACCCCCAAACTTATGATGAGCAATGTCCTTATGCGAAAAATATAGCAATTAAAACAGAGGACTTCCCTGACTAGATCATTCATCGGGCGCATCCTCCTCGTCATCACTCATTTCTTGATCAGAAGGGGGAAACACAGGCAAAATAGGAGCAGTTGGGAATTGACTGAGATCGACTCTAGGGTAAAGCTAAGCATATATAGCTGTCTGGGCCTTGAAGTAGTCGACCATAAACCCGTAGATAACATCTTGACGTTCAGACAGGTAGACATTTTGGGCTTCAATATTATAGAACCACCCGTCAATTTTACGCTGAACTGCATCGGGAACTACACCACGGGGGATTGCTGAGGAGGATCCATAAGCCGGTGGAGCAGAAGCGTGTGGTGTTGCAGCTTTAGGAGTTAGGAAACCCAATCCACATGGGTGATTTGCACCACCAGTCCACACCCGATACCTCCTTATCATTTTATGGTCCAAAACCAGCATTGGGGGTTGAATCATTTCATCAGACTTCTATTTGACCCCAAACTTAGTACACAGAGCACAAATAAGGGACGGGTGTGGTAAACCGCTTGTGGTACCTCCTCGTGCAGCCCTCAGAATCGACTGTTAAATAATCAAGCTGAAATCCATCTTCAAACCTTGAACTATAGAATATAGTAGCACCGCCCTTTCTTTGGTGACATCACTAACATGCGTGGAGGGCATCAATTTGACGCAGATAAAGGCATACCAAGCCTTTCTATATAGACTAAGGCTCGAGTTAGGGAAAGTCATGCTTCCCCGTTCATGCATTGTCCAAGTTGTGCCCGGTTGACATAGCTCGCGGATGATGACTTCATAGTCCGGTCCTTGGCTCACAAAATTGGCATACTCATTACGCTGACCTGCAATAGGCAATTGGTAACAACCATTGATGTCCTCTTCGCCAATTTGGACAGTTTTTCCTCTCACGTACACACCATAGTGGAAATGCTCAGAGACGTTGACGTAGAATTCCTTTACCACTGCAATGACCACCGGGTCAGGCTGTTCGGTGAAATTGAACCAGTTCCGCTCATCAATCTTGACAGTCATGTCCCCATCTTTGGTTTGGTCGGGCCTTAAACCTCGTTTCGGGACTCACGAACCTCTTGTAGTCAAATTTCGGCGGAGCCGATGCGGAACCAGAACCCTCTCCTCATTGACGCTTGGAAGCCATTAGAATACTCTGCAACTAAAAATAGATACATAATTGCTATACTATTTACAAGTATTACATGGAATCACATGAATGAACCACGACCCCCAAACTACGAAGTAAGATAACATTGGGTAACAAGGTTTGGGGTTTTGATTAGCCACACACTATCATGAAGTTTCATAATTTGAACCGAATATCCAAAAATATTAATCACAAGTTCAAATAGCGAAGTTCTCTAATAACGAACAAGTGTATGATAACCAATTTGTCACATAGACTTTATGGCTAACATCAAACAAACAATAGTTATTTTGATACTGAAAACGAACCAAGCAAAAGATGCCTTTTATAATGTATGCATGGCTAGATTTAATTCAGTCATAACCAACCAATCAGTGCATGTTTAGACCATAAAAGTGTGTGAAGACAGGTAATATGAATGAGGCCATGGGAAATTATCAATGGAAAAACACATAGACCTTATATCAAACACTTTGTGGGCGTACCATAGATCTCATATGATTTATCATGCAACACCATAGCAGAATGATTATTATGGTAACAATGAAATATCCAAGTCCTATTATGCATGCAATTAACACAACAATTCAGAAGAAAATAAGATCCGCATCTGATGTGTGGGTGTACTACAAGACTTACCTTGGGTATGGAGAAATAGCAGAGCAAAGTCGAGTAGAGAAATAGATTGATTTGATGCGTGATATTTCAATATGCAGTTAGTCCGTTTAAAATGAGGAGCAATGGGGAAGTTACCAGAAAAAAAATAAAAAAATTGAAGGGACTGAACGTGGGGAACGTGTGAAGAAGTTAAAGGGGTTAAAAATTGTGAACCGGATAGTCTTATAACTGACTTTGGATTTTCAAACCTGACCCTAGCGTCGGGGCGCTTGGTTTACCCTGAATTGGGCGTTGGGGCGCTGTGCATCAATGTTTGGAAAGGGTCTCAGTATTTGGTATTTGTGGTTGAATGGAAGACAGAAGTATTTGGGATGGTTTGGGGATACCGATACCTAGGTAGTAGGTCTTTGTGGCCCTATGCATTGGGGCGCAACACTTGAGAGCCTTTGGTCCATCTGACTTCCTTTACCTGCCACATTAAGCAACTGTATAAGTAGTTATCAATAAATAACCAAAAATTCTATTATTATTCTAAAATATGGTACTACTAAATTAAATGAATTCAAATGCAAAATAAAAATCTTGGGGTTGCCTCCCCATAGCGCTTGGTTTATAGTCGTCAGCCCGACTTTGCTGTATTGCTCAATTTCCCATTGGATAAGAGAGATGCATTGCCGTAGGTTGTCGATCGATGGGCCCGCTCCAATAATGCTCAATCCTTTGTTCATTTACCTTGAATGTTCGCTTCGCAGTTGGTTCTTCTACTTCAACAGCTCCGTGTGGAGTGATAGATACAACCACGAAAGGTCCTGACCAACGGGATTTCAATTTCCCAGGAAATAACCTCAATCTAGAGTTGAAAAGCAATACTTGTTGCCCCGGTTCGAATTTTCGATCAAGGATTTTCTTATTGTGCCATGTCTTGACTTTCTCTTTGTACAATTTGGCGTTCTCATAAGCGTTATGCCATAATTATTCCATCTCATTAAGATGCAATAATCGTTTCTCACCATCTGTTTGTAAGTCAAAATTTAGCTTCCGAATGGCCCAGTATACGTTATGTTCTAACTCTACCGAAAGGTGACAAGCTTTTTCGTAAACCATCCTGTAAGGTGACATTCTGATAGGGTTCTTGTAGGTTGTTCGATATGCCCATAAGGCATCATCTAATCGCATTGCCCAATCTTTTTGGGACAGATTCACAACTTTCTCCAAAATTCTCTTAACTTCCCGATTCGAGACTTCCGCTTGGCAATTGGTTTGGGGATGATACGCTGCAACAATCTTATGTCTAACCCCATATTTGGTGAGCAACTTAGTGAACTTCTTGTTACAAAAGTGAGTTCCCTCTTCACTAATTATCGTTATCGGTGTACCAAATCGTGTGAAAATATTATTCTTCAGGAACCGTTGTACCACCTTAGTATCGTTAGTGGGTAACGCATTAACTTCTACCCATTTTGAAACATAATCTACCGCCAATAGTATGTACTGATTATTGAAGGATGATGGGAAGGGTCCCATGAAGTCGATTCCCCACACATCAAATAACTCAACCTTCAGAATTGTATTAAGCGACATTTCATTGCGTTTTGAGATATTACCTACTCGTTGGCACAGATCACACCTTAACACATAGAAATATGCGTCTTTAAACAAAATAGGCCAGAAAAATCTTGACTGCAAGACTTTGGATGCTGTCCTATCACCTACGTAGTGACCTCCATAATCTGATGAGTGGCAATGACTTAATATGCTATCCATCTCCTCATATGGCACACATCGTCGAATCATTTGATCCGCACAAGTCTTGAACAGAAAAGGTTCTTCCCAAAAATATTGTCGGACATTGTGGATGAACTTTTTCCGTTGTTGTGTGTAAGACCCCAACTTTTATGGACAAAGATGAATTTTTCTATAAATATTATTTTTGAATATTATGGTGTTGAATTGTTATAATATTAAAGTTGTGGGTAATATTTATAAATTTTGCAAAGTAAGCAAGTTGTTATATTATATTCAATTGGTCGGAGAATATTCGTTTTAACAGAAAATATTCATACGACGACACAATCATTGGTGGACCCCACAACGGAATTATTGTCGGATTGAGAAAATGACAAAAATATCTTTTTATGAAAATAACGGCGGAAGTTTTACCGTTAACTGTTAAAACACCTAGTGTTAAAGTATATAATCTGGCGTGGTTGCATAGTAGTAGCACCGGTATTGATTATTGATGCTTATGTGAGAAGTCACCGGTTATACTCTATTATTGCTATAGTAATTCTTTTGCATCATATCTCTTATATTATTGATTCAATTATTATCACAGTATCATCTGCATAATATTTTATATTATTAAATCAATGATTGAGACGGCAAAGTTATTAATATTATTATTTGCAATATTGACGATGTCTAGAAGTTCTGTCAAGGAGAGGTTTGGTTACCTAATTGCACACCAATAGGGAGAAATGCTTATTGGAAATCCCCCTCTTTTCTGGGAACGACCTGGTCGTTAAATATTGTGAATTATAATAATGATGATAAATGTTGTTAAAAATATTTAGGTAATTTTTATGAATTTGTTGTAAGTATTGACATATTATTTGGACCCCCACTTACTCATTTTTCAAAATAATCGATAAAAAGTTATTTAAAGGTGGGCCCACATGTGGGGCCCATATGTGGAAAATTGAATTGCTGGGAGGTTTCTTTTTAAAAGTTGTTCACGGGTGGGTGAATTTTTTTTTTTAAGCATGTGTTGGTTTATATATATATATATATATATATATATATATATTATATTTGTTTGATTTGTTCTTATTGGAGGAAGGCTTGAATTTTGCATCCATAGGTTATCAAAATTTCATCCGTGAATTTTTTTGAATGTTGCGTTCGTGATAAATTCCTAACAGTGCCCCTTCCATTCTCCTATAAATAGGATGCTTAGTTAGAATTGAAAATCACACCAGAATCAGAGAATTCTTTTTCTATAATATTGAGCGTATTTCTTTAGAGTTTTGGAAAGCTTTGAGCTTAGAAAATAGTGAAAGTTTTCTTCAAGAATAGCCCCGCTATACCAGTTGGAATACTCTTCTTTTTAAGGTAAGGGGTATTATTTATTTCATATTCTGAAGAGATATTATTTTTCATATTCGTATGAATTTTATTTTCGTTCAATATTCGTAATGAATATTATTTTCGTTTAATATTCATAAAGAATATTATTTCGTTAAATGTTCTTAATGAATATTATTTTCGTTTAATATTCATAAAGAATATTATTTTTGTTCAATATTTGCTTGAAATAATATTTTCTTCCATACTCTGTAGTATGTAAGTAATATTATTTCGTTTCAGATTTTGAATTCTATACTCATTTGGTTTAAGTTTTGGCTTCTATACTCCATGAAATTAGTAGAATATCCTTGATATTTGCGCTTCATCCAGTATCTTTTCATGGAAATATTATTCTTGAATTTTACTCCACAAAGCAGTATCATGTTGACAATTTGGACGTTATTGATTTTTGGATAAATTAAATTATAAATCTTTAAAATTTATCCTTGAACTTGTTTTATTGAATTCCTATATCATTGTCATCATCCTCATGCTTATATTATGTTGAAAGTCATCTATGGCCTGTAGTGCATAGATGGACATGTTATGATTATGACCAGGGATTATTCGGTATAATCATGACCGTAATGTTACAAATGATATGGTAAAAGTCCTCATTGGCCCGTAGTGCATTGATGGACAGTTGTTGGCATGATCATGACCAATGATAAATACACTAATATCCTTGGCCCGTAGTGCATGGATAATTTATGGTCGTGATACTAAAGAATATGCTTGGCTGTAGTGCAAGGGTGATTCGATGATGTGAATTATTTATTAAGCTGAGTTTCAGCGATAAAGTTGATGAAAAACCTTTTTAAATTATAGAAGATAGTAGATTTTATGTTCTACTTGACTCTTCTAATGGATTGCTTGTTCCGCTGCAGTTAAACTTGTTGTCTATTATATTCTATCAGTTTAACATTGTTGAAGGCTAATGATAAATTATTCTGCATTATCTTAGTCATAATATTTCTTACTGGGCTAGTTGAGCTCACCCTTTTGCTTTCGTTGTTCTCTTTAGGAAATGAGAACGTAGCCGGGACTAGTCGGGGAATGGAGTGACGGTCCAGATGATAACATTAGTAGTCCTCACTATTCTATGAATTAGTGTGATAATAAATGCATTGAGGAATCCATTTGAGTTTGAATAATATCTAGAAAACAATATTTGTATCAAAACTCACAGTTTATGTTTTGTAATATTTTACATGACAGTTGTATTATTAAGTTGTATTTAAATTTTGTACCATGTATTTGGCGACTCAGAATGGGTGATGTATACCTATTTTGGGGGCGTCACATTGCGAATTCAAGTCCAGAGGTAACACGTTACTCACCAGATAATTTACGTAATTTGCATACCATGGCACTGTCATTGTAACTTGAAGAAGTCATTCATCGGGAAACATCTCATTGATCATGACTTCATCTTTTTTTTGACTCTCCGCATTTTCCAATCGCGAAAGATGATCCGCCACTTGGTTTTCGGTACCTTTTCTATCCCTGACCTCCAAATCAAATTCTTGAAGTAAAAGCACCCACCGAATTAACCTTGGTTTGGCATCATTCTTCTCAATCAAATACTTTATTGCGTAATGATCAGTGTAGTCGATTACCTTGGTCCCTATTAGATACGCTCTAAATTTGACGAAAGCAAACACTATTGCAAGTAATTCTTTTTTAGTGGTAGTATAGTTTAATTGAGCATTCGTCAACGTCTTGCTGGAGTAATATATAGTATGAAATTTTTTATCTCGTCGTTGTCCCAATACTGCTCCAACTGTGTAGTCACTGGCGTCACACATAATCTAAAATGGTAAAGTCCAGTCGGGAGCCACTATGATTGGAGCTGTGACCAATTTCTTCTTTAATATTTCGAAAGCATCTAAGCACAACTGGTCCATCTTAAATGGCACATCTTTCTCCAAGAGTAAACACAAGGGTTTCGAAATTCTAGAAAAATCTTTAATGAATCGTCTATAGAAACCCGCATGTCCCAAGAAACTCCTTATTCCCTTCATAGATGTTGGTGGAGGAAGTTTCTCAATCGTCTCAATTTTGGCTTTATCAACCTCTAGCCCTACTACCGAAACCTTATGCCCCAGAATTATCCCTTCTTGCACCATGCAGTGACATTTTTCCCAGTTGAGAACTAGGTTCGTCTCCACACAGCCCTTCAAAACTAAAACCAAATTCTTCAGGCATAAATCGAAACTATCACCAAACACGGAAAAATCATCCAAGAACACTTCCAAGTTATGTTCTACTATATCCGAGAAAATGGCCATCATACACCGTTGAAAAGTTGTTGGAGCATTACACAAACCAAAAGATATACGCCAGAATGCAAACATATCATAAGGACAGGTGAATGTGGTTTTTTCTGGATCCTTCGGCGCTAAGGCAATCTAATTGTAACCGAAGTATCCATCCAACATACAATAAAACTGATTTCCCGCCAACCTATCCAGCATCTGATCAATGAATGGCAATGGAAAGTGATCCTTGCATGTGGCTTTGTTCAGTTTGCGGTAATCCATACATACTCATGAGTTCGTTCATCTCGTTTTTTACCATAGTTATTCCCCCTTTTTCAGATGCCTTTAAGCAGGACTTACCTAGAAGGCATCTAGATGGGATAGATAATACCTGCATCCAACCATTTTATGATCTCTTTCTTAACCACTTCTTTCATAATGGGATTCAACCTTCTTTGTTGCTCAATGGTTGGTTTTGCTCCTTCTTCCAATAAAATCTTGTGCATACAAAATGACGGACTAATTCCTTGAATATCAGCTATAGTCCATCCAATTGACTGTTTTGAACTCTCATGATACCCTTACTATGATTTTCTTTTGAGTGTCGGGATCGGATCCGATACAATAACTGGTAGGGTGTCAGATTCTCCCAAATAGGCATAATGCAAATGAGACGGTAGAGGTTTTAATTCCAGCATTGGTGGCTCTTCTATTGATGGCTTAAACTTTTTCTCTTCCGCTTCGGGCCGGTCAAGGGTGTCGAATGGTTGTTTGAACTTCCTGGAAACTGGTAATGCGTCTAACCATTTGACATACCCTTTTTCTTCCTCAATATTGTAGTCGTCCATCCCGATCAAAACAGATTCTAATGGATCATCAGAATAATTTTTGCTGAGTTTGTGATTCACTATTTCTTCCATGATGTCTACCCGCAGACATTCACCCTCTTCTTTCGGAAATTGCATTGACTTGAACACATTAAAGGTTACCTCTTGGTCTTCGACTTGCATTGTTAATTCACCTTTTTGTACGTCAATCAAATTTCTTCCCGTTGCTAAGAATGGTCGCCCGAGGATGATGGGAATTTCTTTGTCTACTTGACAATCCAAGATAATAAAATTTTTCGGGAAGATAAATTTATCAACCTTTACTAAAACGTCTTCCACAATACCTATTGGATATGTAACTAATCTGTCTGCTAACTACAAGCTGATATTTGTTGGTTTTGCTGCTTTAAGTCCAAATTGGGTGTAGACGGATAGCGGCATCAAGTTTATGCTGGCTCCCAAATCACACAACGCTCTTCCCAAAAATTGATTACCAATCTTGCATGGAATAGTAAAACTACCTGGATCTTTTAACTTTAGTGGTAATTTGTTCTGTATAATTGTGCTGCACTCTTCGGTTAACGCACTGTCTCAAACTCAACCAATTTCCTTTTCTTCTACAAAACCTCTTTCATGAACTTGGCGTAACTAGGCATCTGTTCTAAGGCTTCTGCAAAAGGTATGTTGATATGCAGCTTTTTGAAAATATCCAGGAATCGTGAAAACTGCTTATCTAACTTTGCTTTCTGAAATCTCTGCGGATATGGTATGGGGGGCATTGTAAGACTTTGTTCAGGTGCTTTCTTCTCAAACTACTCATCCTAGCGGTTTTTCAGTTTTTTAGACTTCCTCTTTTTCCAAAGTTTCTTCGTCCATTTTATCCTTATCCTTGAGTGTCTCTTGCAACAGCTTTCCACTTCGTAAAGTCACGGCCTTACAATGTTCATCTCTGCCCAGATTAATCTCGGTATCATTGGGGAGTGCTCCTTGTGGACAGCTATTCAAAGCATGTGCTATCTGACCCATCTGATTTTCCAAATTCTTGATCAAAACGGCTTAACTTTTCACATTCATATCTACCTGACTTAACAATTTATATCTACATTCATATCTACCTGACTTAACATTCAATAAAACATGAGGATGATAATAAATGTATTGAGGACTCCATTTGAGTTTGAATACTTTCTAGAAAACAATATTTGTATCAAAACTCTCAGTTTATGTTTTGTCGTATTTTACACGAGAGTTGTATTATTAAGTTATATTTGAATTTTGTACTATGTATTTGGCGACTCAGAATGGGTGATGTATACTTATTTTGGGGGCGTCACAGTTGGTATCAAAGCTTAGGGATATGATGTGACGCCCCCAAAATAGGTCCAATCCATCCAACCTATTCTGAGTCGCCAAATACATAGTACAAAAAATAACTACAACTTTATTACTACAATTGTCGTGCAAAAATACAACAACACATATACTGTGAGTTTTAATACCAATTGTGACTCATGTCCTAACTATGGACAACACCTCACAGTGATACCTTACATAAAGGTACAATCTAGAACTGTTTTAGAAATTAAAATCTTTGGGAAGTGCTCAAGGAAACCTTCGTACATATGAGGCCATGAATCTAAGTTATGATAGATATCATATGTCCAGAGAATTATCCTTGGTTGATCCAATAGACCCCAAAGAAAAACGAGAAGATTACTATCACGTTCCTTCCAATGGTGAGTCTTCTCTTGACATATAACTATCTCCACTGTCTCCAGTTGAAAATTATATTTCAAATAAACTCCAAGATCATATAGGTAGTGCTCGTAGATATACTCAGTAAGTGGATGTGCACAACCCTGTCTTATGATAACTCGTAGGTCATTAGACATCTTGTATGATAGTGGCAAAACACCCTTCCAAAGTTGGGTTCACCTTACCCTATTCGGTTCACCAAAATTAAATATCAAATGACGTATACAATACGACACACTTATCTAAAGTTCTCAATAAAATTATTTCCATACTATTTAGGGAGAACCTCAACAGCTATAGACCACCGTTCTATTCTCCTGTTATCCCCGCTCGACCCGGCAACACTCTTATTACCTGAAAGGAATTGTGAAGCAAAAGGGTGAGCACAACTAGCTCAGTAAAGAATATTATGACTAAAGATAATTAAATTATCAATAGCCTTCATCAGTAATAAATCAGAGATTTAGAACATATGGTAGATGATAAAACTTTTCAACTATAGTTGCAGCGGATTGAGCAATCCATTAGAAGTCAAATAGACCATAAAGTCTATTATCTTCTCCATGTTAAAAGTCTACCAACAATGCTTTAACCCTGTAACATTAATCAACAGATCCTATTCATAGTCATGTGAATAACTCATAATCATAATTATAGTTCTAATTTTCTCTTCTCATCCAAGACGAAGATATTTTTCATCACATGTCTTTACCTGAAACATCAAAGATCATGGTTATACCAAATCACAGTTCTTGTTCATAATCATACTAATAAATTCATCTTTGCACTACAGGCCAAAGACATTCATCAACAGTTCATCTTTGCACTACATGCCATAGATATTCAACAATAGGACATCTTTGCACTACAGGCCAAAGATATTCATATCTCAAAGAAACATACAATCATTTCAGAATTTATATAAACCATAATTATAATCATGTTGATCAATTCACCTTTGCACTTAAGCTAAAAATATTCAATTGTAAATTCAATGGTCATGATCATACCAGTCAACGATTCAACTTTGCACTACTGGCCAAAGAGAACCCATAGTCACGATCATACCAATAATCTACCCATCTTTACACTCAAGTCAAAGAGAAATTTCTTCACCAAGATTATAAAAATGTTATATATGATAATAAAAACAATACAATCAACAACTGCATTTAATTCCAAGAGTAATATTCATGAATCAATGATTTCATAACACCTTAATCCAAATGTTATAAATAACTTAATAATCTCATAATCTAATATTATTAATATTACCACAATATTTTAATCATTTCTTAAACTTATAAACAATTTATTTTAATTGTTTACACTTTACCAATTAATGCATTTAATCATCCTAAAATGCCAAAATCATAAAATTTCATCACCAATAACCAAAACCCTCATCAAAAATCTACATATACCTTATATAGGATTCCCAAGCCATAAAATCCTATTTTCTAATTTTGTTACTTCATATAACATATATAATTCATTTACTCATAAGTAGTCCATTTTCATGAAAAATATCAAATCAGTTTCAAAAATATTTCTTTTCTGGGATTTAGCAGAATATAGTCCCATATTGAATATATATTTTCTCGAAAATTTTAAAATTCATTTACTATTTTCACATGGCCAAAAGCGTTTAATATTTAGACATTTATCATAAATTGTACTTTTGTCCAAAAATTCCAAAATTTACAGAATCTACCGATGTTATATAGATGTACTCCCAATAAAAATTTCACCAATTTTGGAGTTAACCACAAGGAGTTATAAGAGTTTACTTTTAAAATGGTCTTTTCCCATAAAATTCATAACTCATAATCTATACATCCAAAAATTGCCATTTTTGGACACAATCTAGAAAACTCATCAAATTATCATTTCAAATTTTTCCATAATTTTTGAAGGTCGGAAAAATTACGAAACATGAAAAACATAACAACCCTTAAAATTCCTTACAATCCCTTACCTCGAAAGAGCAGTATTTCTGACCAGAATGTAAAGCCGAAGGAACCTTACACTGAATAGCAACTCTCAAAGTATCTAAATACTCACAAAATACGCTTGATAATATAGCGAGAGAAAGAAAGAAAGCTTATGTTTCTGGTGTGATTTTCAATTCTAACTTAGCCCTCTATTTATAAGAAAATGTTAAAATGCCGAAGCAGACTTGACCTGCTACATGATGGCTTTATCTGCTACTATTGCCACCCACCACATTTAAAATAAAATTCAGCACATTTCTTCACCAATCACAAGTGGGGCCCACTCAATTCTAGAATTTTCCACCAATATTATTTATAAACCTAATTTCTGAATCAGTCACCTCTTACAATTCATAACAAATCATACGTTCATTTTTAACGGTTCAAAATTTGTGGACATATACTCAACTTATATATATATAACATATCCAAAAATCACAACGATCCAACGGTCGGATTAAAAATTATAACTCACGCAATATATCGTAAAAATACTAATTTGATTTTTAATACCTCCATTCCGACAAAAATACTGATAAAACACCTCGACATTAATTCCTTAATTTATAACCACATAAATAAATCCATCATTTATATCCGCATCAAATAAATATTTTCTTATAATATAAATCAATAATTAATTATTCACATATAATATTACAGAATCACAATTATGACAACCGGTAGTAGTTCGAGGAAAGAGGGGGCTTTCCGATAAGGATTTCTCCTTATTGGCGCGCAATTAGGTGACCAAACCTCTCCTTGATAGAACTTTCTAGACATTTCCAATAATACTATCTAATAATATTATTCAAATAATATGAATTATTGATATGAAAATGGGAAATACTGTGCAGTGACAATTATTGAAACAACAATAATATAAAATATCAACGCAGCAATTATTGAATCAATAAAATAAAATATTGAACAGTAATTATTGTAACAATTATTGAGTAGTGGCCTTCTACGTAAGAATCAATAATTCAAAATCTTGTGTAATACCGCTGGTAATGCTTCTTTAACTAACCACAGCCATTCATCGTATTTTAACCCATAGGGTATTCCAACGGTGTTAGCGGTAATAACTACGTCGTTATTTATAAAAACTCAAACTTGTCGCTTTTTTTCATCCGATAGTTATTACATTATGGGGCCCACAAATGATCTGCTAGGTTGCGAATATTTTAAAACAACAAGAATATTCCACGACCAAACGAATATTCTCGAAACGTAAATGAGTATTTTATAACCACTTGCGTATTTTGAAAATTTTACATATATCACCCTTAACTTTAAACTTTTATCAATTTAACCATTTACCGAATAATAATTATAAGAAAAATTGAATAGTTTTATTTCATAAAATTCGGGGTCTCACATATGATCCCTGGCTGAGATGTGAGACAAAAACTAGAAGGGGAGAGACGGGGAATTCCTTCGCTAGTATGACCTACCTAAGTTTATTTGGTATTTAATTGGTCGGCTAGAGTATATGGATAATATGTGACATGTCAATTAACCCTCATTTTGTTGCAGTATTTGAAAATGACATCTGAGAATGTTGAGAATAGTAATGGAGCACAGGAGACCGTTGAGTCACCACAGATGAATACCCAGGATAATATGCAACAGGAAGACAATAATCTGCGGAGTAAACAACAACGATCAAATGATGAGCGATGGGATGTTCGGAGAGGCTTTATGTAGTTCATGCAAAGATCGAGCAAGAAGCGCGACTCATGTCCAAAATGCGGTGGAAACAACTGGCAACTCTCGGACCATCACCATTAAGCGATTCAAGGAGCTGGGACCACTGGAGTTTTGGAGAGCCAAAACCACTTAAAGGCGGAGACATGGATAAAGCGGATCAACAAGATATTTGATGTCTTGGGATGCTCCAGGAGCAAAAGGTTCCTTTTCCACCTTCATGTTGCGGAGGATTACTTAGTGGGAATCAGAAAGCATACACAACCTTTTGCCGAAGATGTCTTGGGAGAAGTTCGAAGAACTGTTCAACAACAAGTACTTTCCTGAAAGTATTCGTCACATGAAAGAGGTAGAGTTTATTAAATTGGAGCAAAACAACATGACCGTGTCGCAGTACGAAGCCAAGTTTTCTAAGTTGTCCCGGTTTGCGTCCCACTTAGTTGATAATGAGGAGAAAATGATGCGGATGTTTCTAAGAGGTTTGAAACCCAAGATACGTCAATACCTTATCTCTCACAAACTTTGCTTGTATTCAGATGTTGTGAATAAGGCTCAGTTATTAGAGCGCAATAATGAGTAAACCTAACCAAGAGAGAGCAGTCGGCAAAATGATAATACAAGTGATAGCAGTCATCGAAGCGGTGACAACAAACGTGGAGGGAATCAACATGCCAGAAATGGTAACCACTTCGGTGGTAATCATGGCCAAGATAATAAGAATGGACATTTCAAGAAGAGGAGATTCAACAATGATGGAAAGATGTCAACATTGTTAAGGAAGGAGAATGACCACCTATCATATGCTTCAAATGCGGAGGGGAGGGACATATCAGTCCAAACTGCGCAATGCAGTCCAAAGAGTGTTACAATTGTGGAAGAGAAGGTCACCTAGTCCGATTTTGTCGTTTATCGAAGACAAGTCCAGCTGGGATGGAGGCACCAAAGGCCGTTCCAGAAAAGTTAAAACCAGTAGTTCAAGGGAGAGCGTTTGTCGTAACCTCCCAGAAAGCAAGGAATCCGAACGAGGTCATCATGGGTAAGCTTATCATAAACTCTAGCAAAGTCTATACCTTATTTGATACCGGTTCTACCCATTCTTTTATTTCTCCTACTTGCGCTCAACGTTATATTTGACTCCGGAGAAATTAGACTTTGACTTATCTGTTGAAACTCCATTGGGAGAAACCTTCATTACATCCACTATTTATAAGTCTTATTTGGTTCAAATCGGTACCCTCACATTACCTGTCGATCTTATTTCATTGAAAATACTTGCATTTGACGTAATTCTAGGGATTGATTGGTTAACTATTCATCATGCAAAAATTAATTATTTTCGTAAAGCTGTTAGCTTTCATATTCCTAACCAACCTATTATGCCAATTCAAGCAACCAAACCATTAAAATCAATCACTGCCATCTCAAGCTATAAAGCTATTCGTTTATTGAAAAATGGATGTCAAGCTTTCTTAGCTCATGTCACGGATTTAAACAAAAATACGTTAGTTTTGAATGATATTTCTATTGTTAATAAATTTCTGACGTATTCCACGAAGAACTTCTGGCCTACCCAGAGCGTGAAATTGAATTTTGTATCGACCTTGAACCCGAGACAAAACCCATTTCCAAAGCCCCATATCGAATAGCTCTATTGAACTTGAGGAGTTAAAGACCCAACTGCAGGAATTGTTAGACATCGGTTTCATTCGACCTAGTACTTCTCCTTGGGGTGCTCCTGTTCTATTCGTGAAAAAGAAATATGGGAGTATGCGACTTTGTATTGATTATCGGGAGTTGAACCATGTCGATGTCAAAATATATATCTGTTGCCTCGTATTGATGACCTGTTTGACCAGTTGTAAGGCGCCAAATTCTTTTCAAAGATCAATCTTCGTTTAGGATATCATCAGTTAAAGATTAGAACCGATGACATTCAAAAAACAATTTTCAGAACTCGGTACGGGCATTATGAATTCCTAGTCATATCTTTTGGACTGACTAATGCTCCTCACGACAACTCAAAGAATATGAGAGGAATTATCCTACTCATGATCTAGAGTTGGCAGCTGTTGTTTTTGCACTAAAGATTTCGAGGCATTACCTGTATAAAGAAAAGGTGGAGATCTATACGGATCATAAAAGCCTCAAATATTTCTTCACTCAAAAGGAACTCAACATGCAGCAACGACATTGGCATGAGCTATTAAAAGATTATGATCATATAATCCAATACCATCCTGGAAAGGCGAACGTAGTAGCTGACGCATTGAGTAGAAGATCATAGTGGGTACAAGTGCAATATTATCAACGCAAAGGCCCATTTTGTACGACTTACAAAGGATGGAGATAGAGTTAAAGACTCTAGAGACCCATGTGATGATGACGAATATATGAGTAAAACCTACTTTAATCGATAAAGTTAAAGCTGCTCAAGCTACAGACCTGGAGCTGATGCGTATGAGGAAGAAAGTGCAAGAAGGTACTATGCCGGAAGCAAGAATTGATGAAGAAGGAATACTTCGAGTCAACTCCAGACTTTGTGTTCCTAACGACCCTGATTTAAAGTATAAAATCATGATGGAAGCGTACAACACACCGTTTGCAATCCATCTTGGGAGTACCAAAATGTATCGTGATCTTCGACATACATTTTGGTGGAGCAATATGAAGAGAGAGATAGCAGAGTTTATCTCAAGGTGTTTAACTTGTCAATGAGTTAAGGCGGAACATCAAGTACCAAAAGGTCCATTGCAACCACTTGAAATTCCATAATGGAAGTGGGAGCACATTACCATGTTACTGGTCTTCCCAAGGTTTCTCAAGGCATAGATGCAATTTGGGTCATTGTTGATATATTGACCAAGTCTGTTCATTTCTTACCTATACGATAAACTTATACACTTGAACGTCTTGCTCGTATGTACATAAATGAGGTTGTAAGACTGCATGGTATGCCAGTATCCATAGTTTTTGATCGAGACCCAAGATTCACTTCAAGATTTTGGGTTAGTTTGCAAAAAGCTATGGCCACGGATTTACGATTTAGTTCGGCTTATCATCCTCAAACGGACGGGCAGTTGAAAAGGACTATTCAAACTCTTGAAGATTTATTAAGACTCTGTGTCCTTGACTTCAAGGGAAGTTGGAACAAGTTCTTACCATTGGTGGAGTTTTCTTACAACAATAGTTATCAAGAAAGTATTGGCATGGCTCCATTTGAGGCGTTGTATGGAAGAAAGTGTCGTTCTCCAGTATATTGGGATGAGGTGGGTGAAGCATCGTTGTTGGGACCGGAGTTGGTACGTATGACTACAGAAAAGATTCAAACGATCTGACAACGTATAAAAAACTCACAAGATCGATAAAAGAGTTATGATGATCTTCATCGAAAGGACGTGGAATTCAATATTGGAGATCATGTGTCGTTACGTGTTGCTCCATGGAAAGGAGTTATGAGATTTGGAAAGAGAGGAAAGCTCAATCCTCGATTCATTGGCCCATTTTTAATCCTCGATCGAGTAGGAACTGTGGCCTATAAACTCGCTTTACCGCCAAGTATGTCTCGTGTTCATAATGTTTTTTACATATCTATGTTACGTAAATATGTGGAAGACCCGAACTGTAAGACCCGAACTTTTATGAATAAAGAATAATTTTCTCGAAATATATTTTTGAATATTATGATGTGGATTTGATATAATGTTATAGTTGTGGGTAATATTTACAAATTTTGCAAAGTAAGCAAGTGGTTATATAATATTCGATTGGTTGGGGAATATTCGTTTTAACAAAGAATATTCGTACGACGACACAATCATTGGTGGACCCCACAACGGAAGTATTGTCGTAAAACGACAGAATTATTTTTTATAAAAATAACGGCGAAAGTATTCTTTATTAAAAGCTATTTGAACTACCCGGTAAAGTAAAAATGCGAATACGTGTTGTTGCATAAGTAACTACGATATTGATTATAGATGCTTACGTGAGAAGTCACTTCGATTATACTCAATTATTACTCTACATAATTCTTTGCATCATATCTCTCATATTATTGATTTAATTATTATCACAAGTATCATCGTATAATATGATATATTATTAAATCAATAATTGAGATGACAAAGTTATTCATATTATTAAATTGCAATATTTACAATGTCTACAAGTTACATCGAGGAGAGGTTTGATCATCTAATTGCTTGGCTAATAAGGAGAAATTCTTATCGGAAAGCCCCCTCTTTCCTGGGAACGACCTGGTTGTTAAATATTGTGAGTTATAATATTTATGATGAATAAGTTCGTGTTGATTAAAGATAAATTTGATAGTTCCATTGTGTTAGAATTATTAGTGTTAGTGGAAATCGACATTTATTTTGATAATAATTGATGTCTGGAGGTTATACTGACCAATCGGGTAATTAATCGGATAAATGAGCAATTAATTACTATTAATTCACATGATTTTAACTATTTGTTCACATGTGTATTCTATTGATTCACATTCTTGTACTATTAGGGGAGTTGGTGCAAGTTTGATAATACTTGCAGGACTAAATTAAAAATGAAGAAAAAGAGGAAGGTATTATACTGTAATATTTCGAGCCCCAAAACGTGAAATTATTGAAACTATATTTTCCTATAAATAGAAGCTCATTCTTCGTTCCTCACCAATTCACTAAATCTATAGAGTAATTATTATAGAGAGAAATTATAGAGAGAAAGAAGAAGAGAAAGTCCTGCTACCTCTACTACAAAGTATCAATTTCTTTTTAAGGTAAAGGGGTATTATTTCTTTTCGTATTCATGAAGAGAGATTCATTATTCCATTCTTTATTATTATGTTGGAATAACTTTGTCATACTGGCAATACCGCATACATGGGTGAAATTCTTACATTATTCCATTCTTTATTATTGTGTTGGAATAACTCATCATCTGCCAAGCACCGCATACATGGTGAAATTCTTACATTATTCCATTCTTTATTATTTAGTTGGAATATCACATGCGTGTAGATTTCGCATGACTGGTTCCATTCTTTATTATTCATTGGAATATCACGCCGGTGCGTATTACGTATGACTTTGGTTCCATTATTTATTATACGTTGGAATAACACATGCATGCGGATCTATCGCATGCATGGTGAATTCTTACGTTATTCCATTCTTTATTATTACATTTGGAATATCACAGCCGGGCGCGTATTACGCATGACACAGTTCCATTATTTATTATTCTATTGGAATAACACATACGTGCGATCTATCGCATGCATGGTGAATTCTTCTGTTATTCCATTCTTTATTATTCTGTTGGAATAACCTGTCTATGTGGATTACCACATGCATGGTGAATGATTGTTCGTATTCATTCCTAATTAAATTGTGGAAATTATTTCTCTACGTGGATTACCGCATGGCGGGCGAAAATCCATTTGCAGTTTCATATATTCTATGATACTCATTTGGTTAAAGTTTTGGCTTCTATACTCCATGAAATTAGTGGAATATCCTTGATATTTGCGCTTCATCCAGTATCTTTTCATGGAAATATTCTTCGGAGCATTCTTGAATTTTACTCCACAAAGAAGTATCATGTTGACAATTTGGACATTATTGATTTCTGGATAAATTAAATTATAAACCTTTAAAATTTATCCTTGAACTTGTTTTATTTAATTATTATGTCATTGTCATCATCCTCATGCTTATATTGTGATTAAAGTCATCTTTGGCTTACATGCATAGATGGACTTGGTATGATTATGACCAGGGATTATTCGGTATAGTCATGACCATAATGTGACGAATGATGTGGTAAAAGTCTTCATTGGCCTGTAGTTCATTGGTGGACAGTTGTTGGTATGATTATGACCAGGGATTATTCGATATAATCATGACCATTGATGATTACATGAATATCCTTGGCCGTGGTGCAGGGATGATGTGGTTTATTTATTAAGCTGAGTCTCAGCAATAAAGTTGATGAAAATCCTTTTAAATCATAGAAGATAGTAGGTTTTATGCTCTACTTGATTCTTCTAATGGATTGCTTATTCCGCTGCAGTTGTTGATCTAAAACTTGTTGTCTATTATATTACGTCGGTTGTTATCTTTGTTGAAGGCTAAGGAAAATTTATTCTGCATTATCTTAGTCATAATATTTCTTACTGGGCTAGTTGAGCTCACCCTTTCTTTCACTGTTCTCTTCAGGAAATGAGAACGTAGTCGGGACTAGTCGGGGAACGGAGTGACGGTCCAGATGATAGCATTAGTAGTCCTCACTATTCTGTTAAATAGTGTGACAATAAATGTAATGAGGACTCCATTGAGTGTGGATATTGTCTAGATGACAATATTTGTATTAAAACTCACAGCATTTGTTTTGTCGTATTTTACACGACAGTTGTATAATTAAGTTTTTATTTGTATTTTGTACCATGTATTTGGTGACTCAAGATGGGTGATGTATACCTGTTTTGGGGGCGTCACAGTTGGTATCAAATCTTAGGGATATGATCCCTGACTGAGATGTGTGACAAGAATTAGGAGGGGAGAGACGGGGAATTCCTTCGCTAGTATGACATACCTAAGTTTATTTGGTATTTAATTAGTCGGTCAGAGTATAGGGATAATATGTGATATGCTAATTAACCCTTGTTTTGTGGCAGTATTTGAAAATGGCATCCGAAAATGTTGAGATAATCAATGAAGCACATGAGACCGTGGAGTCATCATAGATTAATACCCAGGATAATGTGCAACAGAAAGACAATAATCCTCAGGAAAACAACAACGATTAAATGATGAACGATGGGACGTTCAGAGGTTTTATGCAATTTATGAAACATTAGGCGAGGGCGGATCCTGTACAAAATGCAGGTGGAAACACTGACAACTCTCGGACGGTCACCGCTAAGCAGTTTAAGGAGCTGGGACCACCGGAGTTTTTTGGAGAGCCAAAACCACTTAAGGCGGAGGCGTGGATAAATCGAGATCAACAAGATATTTGATGTCTTGGGATGCTCGAGGAGCAAAAGGTTCCTTTGCCACCTTCATGTTCATGGCAGCAGAGGTAGATTCTTGGTGGGAATCTGTAAAAGCGTACTCAACCTCGCCTTGACCGAAGATGTCTTGGGAGAAGTTCAAGAAGCTGTTCAATGACAAGTACTTTCTCGAAAGTATTCGTCACATGAAGGAGGTAAAGTTCATCAAGCTTGAGCGAGAACAATATGGCCGTGGGCAAAGACGAAGCTAAGTTTGCCGAGTTGTCCGGTTTTGCGTCCCACTTGGTTGATAATGAGGAGAGAATGACGTGGATGTTTCTAAGAGGTTTGAAACCCGAGATATGTCAATACCTAATTTCTCACAAACTGTGTTTGTATTCAGATGTTATGAATAGGGCTCAGTTATTGGAGCGCGATAATGAGTCAACCCAACCAAAAGAAAACAACCATCAAGTCGATAATACCAGTGGTAGCAGTCATTGAAGCAGTGACAACAAACGTGGAGGGAATCAACATACCAGAAATGATAATCACTTCGGTGGTAATCATGGCCATGACAATAAGAATGGACATTTCAAGAAGAGGAGATTCAACAAAGATGGAAAGATGTCAGAACCAACACCTGTTGTTAAGGAAGGAGAACGAACGCCGATCGTATGTTACAAATGCGGAGGGGAGGGACATGTCAGTTCAAATTGTGTGATGCAGTCCAAAGCGTGTTATAATTGTGGAAAAGAAGGTCACCTAGCCCGATTTTGTCGTCCACCAAAGTCAAGTCCAGCTGGGATGGAGGCATCAAAGGGTGTCCCAGACAAGATAAAACCGGTAGTTCAAGGGAGAGCATTTGTCATAACCTCCCAAAAAGCAAAGAATCCGAACGAGGTTGTAACAACCCGAGTCAAATCTCAAGTCCGAAACAAATCTTGGGCCAAATCCCAAGTCCGAATCGAATCAAATCCATCAAAAATAAGGCCTCAAACTACTAGCCCAATAGTATCTTCTTGGGTCAACTTAGCCCACCACAGGCTCACCCAAAAGATCATGACTTGAAGGTACTATTGGTAGTAACTTATTTCCTTATATGCAGACAAATTTTTCCCCTATCTTTCGATGTGGGACTGAGGTGTTACAAACTCCCCCACTTAAATTTTTGACGTCCCCGTCAGAATCGATTACACACACAACCCAAAGATCTTTGCCTCTCTAGCCATTGTGGGATAATACCGACTGGCTTTGTGTCCCCACCTCTGGACCTCCATCTCTCCATTGTGGGATAATACCACCAGCCTTTGTGTCCCCACCTCCAAGAACCCGACGGATGATCAGGCAGAGCTTTAGCCGAGAGTCGGCTTTGATACCATATGTAACAACCCGAGTTAAATCTCAAGTCCGAAACAAATCTTGGGTCAAATCCCAAGTCCGAATCGAATCAAATCCATCAAAAATAAGGCCTCAAACTACTGGCCCAATAGTATCTTCTTGGGTCAACTTAGCTCACCACAGGCTCACCCAAAAGATCATGACTTGAAGGTACTATTGGTAGTAACTTATTTCCTTATATGCAGACAAATTTTTCCCTTATCTTTCGATGTGGGACTGAGGTGTTACAGAGGTGATCACGGGTAAGCTAATCATAAACTCTAGCGAAGTTTATACTTTATTTGATACCGGTTCTACCCATTCTTTTATTTCTCCTACTTGCGCTCAATGTTTAAATTGAACTCCAGAGAAATTAGACTTTGATTTATCTGTTGAAACTCTGTTGGGAGAAACCTTCATCACATCCACTGTTTATAAGTCTTGTTTAATTCAAATCGATAACCGCACGTTACCTGTCGATCTTATTTCCTTGAAAATACTTGCATTTGATGTGATTTTAGGGATTGATTGGTTAACTACTCATCATGCTAAAATCGATTGTTTTCGTAAGGTTGTTAGCTTTCATATTCCTAACCAACCTATTATACAAATTCAAGGAACCAAACCACTAAAGTCAATCACTGTTATATCAAGTCATAAAGCTATTAGTTTATTGAAAAATGGATGGCAAGCTTTCTTAGCCCATGTCACGGATTTAAATAAAAATACGTCAGATTTGAATGACATTTCTATTGTTAATAAATTTCCTGACGTATTCCCTGAAGAACTTCCTGGCCTACCCCCAGAGTATGAAATTGAATTTTGTATCGACCTTAAATCTGGTACAAAACCCATTTCCAAAGCCCCATATTGAATGGCTCCTATTGAACTTCAGGAGTTAAAAACCTAATTACAGGAATTGTTAGACATTGGTTTCATTCATCCTAGTACGTCTCCTTGGGGTGATCCTGTTCTATTCGTGAAGAAGAAAGATGGAAGTATGCGACTTTGTATTGATTATCGGGAGTTGAATCATGTCACCATTAAAAATTGGTACCCATTGCCTCGCATTGATGACCTATTTGACTAGTTGCAAGGAGCCAAATTCTTTTTAAAGATTGATCTTCGTTCCGGATATCATCAGTTGAAGATTAAAACTGATGACATTCCAAAGACTGCTTTCAGATCTCGGTACGGGCATTATGAATTCCTAGTCATGTCTTTTGGATTGACTAATGCTCCTACTGCCTTCATGGACATGATGAACCAAGTATTCAAGGAATATTTGGATCACTTTGTGGTCGTCTTTATTGATGACATCCTCATATACTCCAAAACCCGTGAAGACCATGAGCAACACTTAAGGCTGATACTCCAAAAGCTTCGTGAAAATAAGCTATATGCCAAGTTGAAGAAATGCGAGTTCTGGATTGAGGAAGTTGCATTCCTTGGGCACGTAATATCAAATCATGGAATATCTTTCTCAGCAAAGATTGAAGCAATTCAAAGCTGGGAGCAACCTAAGTCAGTGACCGAAGTACGTAGCTTTCTCGGCTTAGCTGGTTATTATCGGAGATTCGTAGAAGGGTTTTCTCGAATCGCTACTCCATTAACTTAGCTGACTCAAAAAGATACAAAATTCGGTTGGAGTGAGGAATGTGAAAAGAGTTTTTAAGAACTCAAGAGGAGACTCATTTCAACACCTGTTCTGACAATACCATCTGGCTCGGAGGGATTTGTCATCTGATGATGCTTGAGCAAAGGGGTTAGGATGTGTTCTCATGCAACATGGGAAAGTCATAGCCTATGCCTCACGACAACTCAAAGAATATGAGAGGAATTATCCTAATCATGATCTAGAGTTGGCGGTGATCGTTTTTAAGCGCTTAAGATTTGGAGGCATTACACGTATGGAGAGAAGGTGGAGATCTATATGGATCATAAAAGCCTCAAATATTTCTTCACTCAAAAGGAACTCAACATGCGGCAATGGCGATGGCTTGAGTTGTTGAAAGATTATGATCATACCATCAATACCATCCTGGAAAGCGAGCGTAGTAGGTGGCGCATTGAGTAGAAGATCATATGCGAATGCAGAGTGCAATATGGTCAACGAAAGGCCCATTTTGTATGACACGGAAAGGATGGAAATAGAGTTAAAACTCCGAGGACCCATGTGATGATGGTGAATATACGAGTGGAACCGACTTTAATCGATAAAGTTAAAGTTGCTCAAGCTACAGACCTGGAGCTGATGCGTATGAGGAAGAAAGTGCAAGAAGGTGCTATTTCAGAAGCAAGAATCGATGAAGAAGGAATACTTCGAGTCAACTCCAGACTTTGTGTTCCTAACGATTCTGACTTGAAGTATAAAATCATGATGGAGGCGCATAACACACCGTTTACAATCCATCCTAGGAGTACTAAAATATATCGTGATCTTCGACATACATTTTGGTGGAGCAATATAAAGAGAGAGATAGTGGGGTTTATCTCAAGGTGTCTAATTTGTCAACGAGTCAAGGCGGAGCATCAAGTGCCAAAAGGTCCATTGCAACCACTTGAAATTCCCGAATCACTACAAGAAAAAGGTCTATCAGCGACCAATAATATCAGCGATTGCATATCCGGTCGCTGATGTTCGTAATAGCAACCGACATCAGTGACCATTATATAATCCAGTCGCTAAATTATATCAGTGATCGCATGCGGTCGCAGATCGGTCGCTAGAACAAATTTCCCACCCAAAATTTGGCAGGAAATGTTGGCGCGTAGGTTTTGTGCGACCAATTTTGATCAGCGACCGCATGCGGTCGCTGATACTTCCACATCATTAAAAGTTAGCGACCGCATGAGGTCGCTGAAGCCAGTCGCTAATCAATTTAATCTATCAGTTTATCGCTCGACAGTAGCAGAATCAGAAAGGAAAAGGAAAGAGGGAGACCGAAAAGGGAGAAGAGGGAGAAGGGGGATAAGGGACTGGTGGTTGTTGCTACTCCTCGTGCGACTGGTGGTTGTTGCCACTCCTTCAATTGGTTCTTCGCTACTCCTTGATTGGTGTTATTACTCCTCATGCTTGTTGATGGGTTTTTCTTCTTCATAGCCGATCTCATCCACGCATTTTCTCTCTCTCCTCTCATACATACTGATAATTCTCTACTTAAAATTCATATATGTATTTCCAAATGGGATTTGAATTATGTTCATCTGTATAATGTCTCTCAAACACAAGCATACATATCCTATTTTAGTTACTCACTAAATGTGTTTTTTTGTTTATGTTGAGATATGGTGATTGTGTTTAATTAGATGAAAGCCTAGCTTACTTATAATTGTCTTATTTAGTAAGGAAAAATTAGGCATTTACTTGTATTTGGGCATGCAACTAGTAATCTAGGGTGTGCACATATCACCACCCATATTAAATCTTTCTGTTATTTTGGTTATTAGTAATTACCACCAGTGGGACAAAGTGCTTTATCCATTTTTAATTTTTTTTTTTTTGGTTTTATGATTGAAGTTCTAGATATGGTTGGCGTCATATTCTTTATCTACCTTCAAGTACTCATAAAACTATTCTTACTTTCTTGTAATTTAACTAAGGCAGACGAGATCAATAAACTATCAAACCAATAACCCCAATTTGTTAGCTCAAGTGATAGTAAACCCTACTGAAAAGGTCTTTCAAAGCATAGGTCATGTGTTTAATACTCTACAAAAGTAATATATCCTCTGGTCACCCACACATAGTTTACTATGGAATTACCTGCTATGCTTGATTAGTGGAGTATTATGTGCACTTGATGGTTAGTGGACATACCTTAAGGGTAGTGGCCGTGGTTTCCACTTCGTAAGAAAATTTTAAGTATCAAACTAGTTTTTATCATAATATACATAATAAGTAAATGTAGACAGGTTTTTAGAGGAACGTTGATAGAACTGGAAAAGAATTGAAATTTGGCATTGAATAGTGGACAAGTTGAACATTGTATGAAGGGATTAAATCAGTTAAATAGTCATACTTCCGTGTCTTTGACAGATTATATTACTTCCACAAATTAGAGATACATATCTAAAAGACAACTTCTAAGGAAAATTTCACTTTTCCAAATACACTCTTAGTATTCTGCTAGAAATGTAGTAGTATAATACTCTAGTATATAAGCAATGACATGTTAAGAATTTCATGCGACTTTATTTTCTATAATATGAATGTATCTTTAATTTTGGGAAATCCTTTTCTTGGAGCAAATCCTTTTCACACTTGCCTTAGGGTAGCAATTTTTTTTCTTTGATTTTATAGATAAGACTCAACTTATGGTTTATGATTGGTCTTATTATATTGGGAATTTGTATATTTTTCTTGGTTTGTGTCTTGGGTGCCTAAAAATGACCATATATCCATGCCGTTGTACATGTGGCTAGTCCATATTATAGGGGAGACTCTGGCGAATTTTTTTTGTTGGTCGGGTAGTTGTGAACATTTATAATATTAACTAGCTAATCATATGCTTACAAGTATGCTTAAGTTATATGCTTACTAGCTATTATGCTCAAGTTATATGCTTACTAGCTAGTATGCTCAAGTCATATGGTTACAAGTATGCTCAAGTCATATGTTAACATTTATAATGTTGTTTGTAGTAGGTCTTAGTAGAATTATGGACCTCTATTAGGGCATAGTAGTTGGATGGCGAAGCGAAAGTCAAGTGCCGGATAGGTCTTTATAAATTTGAATTTAGAAATTTGGTTGCCAAGTGTTTTGGATTACGCATTATAGTCACTTGAGAATGTATGAATGGTAAATCACAGATAAGATGTCCATGTTTGAAGTGTAAGAATGTAAATTATATGGACAGAGACATGGTAAACTATCATTTACTTGTTTCTAGGTTCATGAAAAATTATGAAGAATGCTGGTGGGCACATGGGTAGAGAAGAGATGGTGGCATCACAAAAGTACACAATTTGGGCAGTAGTACTCATCGTATGAATGAAATGGTTCATCATATTGCAAGGCCAAATTTTGATTGGGAACAAGACAGAGAGAAACCTATGAATTCTGATGCCAAAGACTTCTTTAAGTTGTTAGACGAGGGTAGCGAGCCATTGTGGCATGGTTGCACCAAACACACTATATTGTCTGCAGTGGCGACATTACTTAACATCAAGGCTGATCACAACATGAGCCATGAGTGTTTTGAGTCGCTCTTGAAGGCCATTAAGAGTATATTGCCTGACAGTGAAAAATTACTTGGTAACTATGTAGGGATTTCGGCACAAGAACGCAGCGGAAATAAAATAATTCAAAGCAATTTTCGAAACCCAAAAACAGGATCCATGCGAAAAACAATTAACTCAGTTGTTTAGAGATTATACCGAATATGAAAAACGAGAATCTGAAATTGATGCGCTCGAATCCTTAACGCAATTCCTCACGAAACTACGTCTCTATGGTATCCACACGAACGCGGCACGAACCGTCGAACGATTCTGCAATAAGAGGGACTTGCGGTACTAGCCACCAAAAGAACCTTTATGAAACTGTATGTTTTCTCTCTAGTCTCTCTCTAAGAGCGACTAGGGTTTTCAAGTTATGAATTAACCCTAAGTAGCTGCTATATATCCTATATATAGTAGTTAAAAGGAATTAATCAAAACCTAATTTCATAAAATCCAAATTTATATATATAACTTAATTAAGTCTTACTTAATTAATATACATATATACAAATTTTCCTTTTAATTTAAATTCGTGATTTAAATACTATTAATCATATTAATATATTTAAATCCTTAAAATTTAAATTTATTCCCTTTTAAATTACATTCTATGTGTGTGACCTTATAGGTTATTATCACCTTGGCAATAATTTTAAAATCATATTATAAAATTATAAATAGTGAGCGGCATCTAGTAATGCATCACTGCTACCCAAGTAATAATAAGATCGATGATTCGATGCAACCTTTTAGTGACCAATGTTTCAATATAATTTAATCCTTTTAACCTTAATATCCTAGATTAAACTCGAGTCATGGAATGTGTCATACTCTTCATAATTTAATCTCGAGTTTTCTTGATCAATGAGTAGACTATATATGAAACAAATCACTATTTGAGCATGGCCATGCATTTCATAGTCCTACTCAATCAAGAGGCCTATGGATATCACCCCTAATAAATAGGAGGTTAAAATTCCATCTAGATCACTCATATTCCTCACACACGATTCATGATGTACCTAATAATAACCTTTATAGTCCATCCTATTAAAGGTGACATTTGATGATATCAAAGTACATAAATTCTCGTGTAGTAATATAGTGATTTCAGTCGAGAAGGACCATTACATCATTGTCACTATGATAATTGCTAATGACACTTAGCATAATGCTCCACATAGAATTCTCATGGTGGGTACATCCGAAAGATTGCGATTCTCTAACATGTACTATGCATTGACTTAATATCTCATATATTTATGACCAATGAGATTTGGTCATCGGTCGATCCACATACTAGTCTCAATACATCATTGTTGTCCCATCAACAATGATACTCGATTAAAGGACATTTAAGAATAATGATACTAATTATAATTATATAATCTCATATTTAAGTCATATACTTGAAACTATATAATTTGTATCACTATTCTAAGGATTTTTATTATGTTAACATTTATATAACGCAGTAAATAAAACCATAATAAAATCATTCATTTATTCAATCAAATATATTATCAAAACGTTAAGCAATTATATCAAATAATTGGCCTCTAGGGCATAAACTCTAACAAACTATTTCTTTTGTAAGAAAATGGTGAAGAAGTTGGGTCTTGGATACCAAAAGATCGATGCATGTCCCAACGATTGCATGTTATTTTATAAGGAAAATGAATAGATGACAAGGTGCACGTTTTGCAATCATGATCAGTTTAGGCCTAATAAAGAGGGTGTGACTACAAAAAAATCAAGTATACCGTTTAAGATTCTAAGGTATTTTCCAATAACACATCGGCTAAAAATATTGTACATGTCTTCTTGAAACGAGTTGAACATATGAGTTGGCATGCAAAATCTCCGGACTAAAGATGGAGAACTAAATCATCCATGAGATGGGACGAGGCTTGGAAAGATTTCAACTTAGCACATCCACAGGTTTGCATTGGAACCTAGAAATGTGAGGCTTGGATTGTCCACCGATGGTTTCAATCCATTTGGCCACTCAATTTGTTTATTTACGTACTCATGTTGGCTTTGTGATTGTTACTCAAGACAACTTGCCTCCTTGGATGTGTATGAAACAACCATACTTGTTTCTTTCACTCGTGGTTCACGATCCTAAGAGTCCGGAAAGAGCTTAGATGTTTACTTGAGACCTCTTATAGCGAGTTGAAGGTATTATGGGACGATGGAGTCTGAGACTTGGGATGTTGCAATGAAAACAAATTTCAACCTTAGAGGGGCGGTTATGTGGACTATAAATGACTTCCCGACTTATGGTATGTTATTTGGATGGAGTACCTACGGGAAGTTGGCTTGTCAAGTATTGTATGGAGCATATAAAGTTGTTTAATCTATCAAAAGGTCGAAAGCCTTGTTGGTTTTATTTGTCATCATCGGTTCTTCTGGGTAGATCACTCGTTTGAAGAAATAGAGAACACTTGAGGAAAGGGAAAGTAGACAATGATATACTGCATCGCGATTGTGCCGGGAACGGAGATCACGAGATCTTGTGATGAGATTGCGGTTATCCCATTTGGTAAGATTGATGCCACAAACATAATCAATGGGTTTGGCGAATCTCATAACCTGGGTTTGGAGAAGCATCTTTTGGGAACTGCCTTATTGGTCTACAAATTTGATTCGTCATAATCTAGATGTGATGCATATTGAGAAGAATGTGTTTGACAATGTTTTTAACATTGTGAGTTTCACAGGGACCAAGTCAGCCGCAATGGTTACAAAATAAATGGTTGTAAATTTCACACAAAGGCATATGGGCGCGGTAAAAGAACAACGAACTCTGGAGTGTGTGTCCAAGGAGATTATTACAATGAGCTTGGTCATGCCTTTTATGGGGAGTTGGAGGAAATCGTAGAGTTGTCGTAACAAGGCACGACTGAGGTCATATTCACTTGTTCAATCTTGGTTGGTTTGATTGAGGAAAAAGGGATACGTGTTGACAGACATGGAATCGTCGATATTAACCTCTATAGGTCTGCGTACTCCAACGAACTATTTGTTTTACCAACTCAAATAGTACAAGTATACTACACTCCTAGTCCTATTAGGAAAGGGATAGGCCGCTTTCTGATTGGCAAGTTATAATTCATACTCCGTAGCGTGAGTCGTGTAGAAGTAGTTGATGGGGAGATTTATCAAGAAGCGAGATGCTTCATAGTCAAACTATAATAAATGTGGAGACGACAATGAAGTAATCTAGTTAGATGGTGGAGATGAACCACATGAATTAGATCTGAGTCAATACTTGTGTTAGATGACATTGATCACGAGGAGGAAGAGTTATTATTTGAGATCGAATCGAATGAATCGAAGCGGTGATGGTTATGAATCTGCGCAACACGTATATCAAGATGATTACGAATCGGACATTGACACTTGAACTAATGAAATATATGCTTAGCATTACATGTTTTTATATCATTGTCATGTTTATGTACTAAACTATTTAAATCAATTTTTGTTTATTGTCATTTTATATTCATATATATACATGTTTATATATCTTTGTCATGTTTATGTACTAAACTATTTAAATGCAACTTTTGTTTATTGTCATTTTATATTCATATATATACATGTTTATATCAACTTTATCGTGTTTATTGTCATATATACATGTAATCAAATATGACTCATAATAACATCTTGAAATTTGTAATATCTGAGATGGCTTCTAAAGCGGCGAAAAAAGCGGCTTGGGTAGGGGCCTAATCATGTGCCCAAGGCCCTACTAATCCGGATGATCGATTCTTATTGATTAAGCCTCCTCCGAATAGTACGTACGTCCTGCATATATCATTTATATATAAGCATTTAAGATTCCATTTATACAAGATATATAGAACTTAGATGTAAATTGCTTTAATATATCTACTTATCGTTGATGTAAATTGATGTTAATATGCTAATTGATGTTAATTATAAAATTCATTTATAATGTATGTTTGTTAAAACTAAAATTCATGTATAATTGTATATTGGTAATGTTTTGATTGATATTATATTGGTAATGTATATGGGTCTGAATTTTTTATTGCTTTAATTTGCATTCAATCGTTATTGTTTTGCTCTTATTGTATTGAAAATTTGTATATTTCTCTTGGTTTGTGTCTTGGGTGCCTAGAAATGTCCATATATGCATGCCGTCGTGCATGTGGCTAGTCTATATTGTAGGGAAGACTTTGGCGAATTTTTTTTAAGTATTATAAGTATAAGTTTGAAAAATGTACATAAGTATTATAACTTAGATGTAAATTACTTTAGTATATCTACTTATCGTTGATGTAAATTGTTGTATATTATAGTGATTTTTCAGATAATAAGATCGTCAAGTGCATATCACAACTGTGTTTACAGAATTGGCCTAAACTTGTGATTACGTGGGTGAGCACACCTATCGCCCACAAGGATGCTGTTTGGGCTGAATTTCATGTATGTTTTTTTTAATTATGACATATAATATAATATTCAAAGGATAATTGTTTAGTAATGTTATTATTGTTGTTTTATTTGAAGAAACGGTATAGATGGGAGGACGCTTGTGAGCTTGATTGATCTGACATTATTATTACAGCGAAGTCTTGTGGTCCGCACCAAAGATAATTTGAACAAAGAAAGACAAAAAGCCCTTCATAATGCCGAGATCGACCATCCAGGCCAGGGAGAAGATTATATGCATGAGCATAGCCCCTGGTGGTGCACCCAGTCCACATGGGCTGAGATGTGTGCCCAATGGAGAGCCGAGGAGAATTTGGTGAAAAGACGAAAAGAGCGCCACCACCCAACGGATCATCGGGTGTGCCGATGGCGAAAAAAGGCTAAAGGACATACAAAGGCGACGGTATTTTCACGATTTTAAACATATCACTATCAGGGTGCATATTTACAAGTTTTAATTTGTTTACAATCATGAATTGTAGAAAATATATCACATTTTTACTTAGTAATATTGTGCTATTTTTTGTATAGGAGTCTCAATCTCAAGGTCAGCCTATCCATTTTGGCTAGATGTTATACGTGTACACCGTGATGGTGCACTTTGATGGTATCCAGATAGCGGTAATAAATTTTAAAAACTTGATCTTGTTTATCAATGCTTGCAGAATTAATTTATTTTTAACTATTTAATTGTTAACATGATGACAGGATACTTATAAGCGTTTATTGAATGAGCGCTATCTTGAAGGCACTCCACGTCCGTCTATTGATCAAGATTTGTGGGAGAGGCGTTTGTTGTGAAGAAGAACTACATTAAAGGTCGAGGACAATAACGACGCGCCCATCCTTGATAGCTTCATTTCGCTTCTTACCCGATCTACATAGTCGTCGAGCCATCCATTTGTTCATACTCTGGTATTTGTGAGAGCTATATGTCGAGATTGAGATCTTCTGAAGATAATAGGCGGGCATCTGGGGGCTCTGGATCCTGAGGAGTTAGCTGAAGCAGTAGCGGTAGCAGCAACATCATAACATGGGGATGGCGACGAGGTATAAAATCAATTTATTGTATATATTATCATAATATGCCAATATTAACATAGTTAGTATATATTTGTAGCTTGTTTTATTATTTTGTTAATTACAAGGTGATCAAGGAGGCTATGATGCTTGACGTACCTACTTTAGATCAGTTTTGTAGTTATAGTATAAGCTTGTACTTGTATATTCATTCTTTGGATGTCTGTATGTTACTTAAATAAGTTTTGAAATGTTATTATATTTATTCAAATCATATTGGTTTTTAAAGGTTTATATACTAGTTTGGTGTATGTGTTGGTGGACGATGGATGTTTATATTGTTGTGTATGCTGTTTATCTTGTTGTGTATGTGTGTTGGGATAAAGCAGGTATAAAACAGGTGCAGGTTCAGGTTTTTTGGAATTCTGCAAAACAACAAAAAATATGGTTTTTATGTTGTTTCATATCAATGACGCGTCACGATTGTTGATACTATCAATGACCGTGATACCTATCAGCGACCGCTGACCATTTGATGGTATTAGCGACCGCATGCGGTCGCTGATAATAGTCGTTGCCACGTGGACCACATCAGCTTTGGCTCTGGACCATGCTGACTCAGCTTAGCGACTGAATTTGTCATTTCAGTCGCTCATATCGGTCGCAGATGAGTCGATCGCTGATGTGCATCCCAGCGACTAAATTTTATGCGATGACTATTAGCGACCATGAGTGTTGACGATATATCTATCTACCAGCCGTGTCTGATCGCCGATAAGCGATTCTTGATAAACCTTTTTCTTGTAGTGAATGGAAGTGGGAGCACATTACCATGGATTTCGTTACTGGTCTTCCCAAGGTTTCTCAAGGCATAAATGCGATTTGGGTCATTGTTGATAGATTGACCAAGTCTGCTCATTTCTTACCGATACAAAAAACTTATACACTTGAACGTCTTGCTAGTATGTACATAAACGAGATCGTAAGATTGCATGGTATGCCAGTATCCATAGTTTCTGATCGAGACCCAAGATTCACTTAAAGATTTTGGGTTAGTTTGCAAAAAGTTATGGGCACGGATTTACGATTTAGTTCGGCATATCATCCTCAAATGGAAGGGCAGTCGGAAAGGACTATTCAAACTCTTGAAGATTTATTAAGACTTTGTGTCCTTGACTTCAAGGGAAGTTGGAAAAAGTTCTTACCATTGGTGGAGTTTTCCTACAACAATAGTTATCAAGCAAGTATTGGCATGGCTCCATTTAAAGGCGTTATATGGAAGAAAGTGTTGTTCTCGGTATCTTTGGGATGAGGTGGGTGAAGCAACGTTGTTGGGGATAGGAGTTGAGTGCGTATGACTACGAAAAAGATTCAAACGATCCGAATAACGTATAAAAACCTCACAAGATCGACAAAAAAGTTATCTTTGATCTTCATCGAAAAAACGTGGAATTCAATATTGGAGATCATGTGTTGTTACGTGTTGCTCCATGGAAAGGAGTTACGAGATTTGGAAGAGAGGAAAGCTCAATCCTCGATTCATTGGCCCATTTTAATCCTTGTGAAGTAGGGCTGTGGCCTATAGACTACGCTTACTGCTAAGTATGTCTCGTGTTCATAATGTTTTTCACATATCTATATTACGTAAATATGTGAAAGACCCGAACCACATTATTGAATTAGAACCAGACGAGATAGAGGAAGATTTAACATATGAAGAGTTACCTATTAAAATCTGGGATAAGAAGGATTATATTTTACGCTCCAAGGTTATACCTCAAGTCAAAGTTTTGTGGAGAAACCATGATGTGGAAGAAATGACCTTGGAGTTAGAATCTGAGATGAAGTCCAGATATCTTCACCTCTTCGATATACCAGGTACGTACCCTAATTTCGAGGAAGAAATTTCATTAGAAGGGGAGGTTGTAAGACCCCAACTTTTATGAATAAAGAATAATTTTCTCGAAATATATTTTTGAATATTATGGTGTGGAATTGATATAATCTTATAGTTGTGAGTAATATTTACAAATTTTGCAAAGTAAGCAAGTGGTTATATAATATTCGATTGGTAGGGGAATATTCATTTTAACAGGGAATATTTGTACGACGGGACAATCATTGGTGGACCCCAGCGAAGTATTGTCGTAAAGCAGCGAGAATTATCTTTTATAAAAATAACTATGAAAGTGTTATCGTTAAAACCTGTTGAACTACCCGGTAGTAAAAGAACGATGTCTGGCGTGGTTGCATAGTAGCACTACGGTATTGATTATTGATGCTTACGTGAGAAGTCACTCGGTTATACTCAATTATTACTACGATAATTCTTTGCATTATATCTCTCGTATTATTGATTCAATTATTGTCACAAGATATCATCGCATAATATTTTATATTATTAAATCAATAATTGAGACGACAAAGTTATTAATATTATTATTTGCAATATTGATGATGTCTAGAAGTTACATCGAAAAGAGGTTTGGTCATCTAATTGCTTGTACCAAAGGAGAAATCCTTATTGGAAAGCCCCCTCTTTCGTGGGAACGACCTGGTCGTTAAATATTGTGAATTATAATAATGATGATAAATGTTGTTAAAAATATTTAGGTAATTTTTATGAATTTGTTGTAAGTATTGACATATTATTTGGACCCCCACTTACTCATTTTTCAAAATAATCGATAAAAAGTTATTTAAAGGTGGGCCCACATGTGGGGCCCATATGTGGAAAATTGAATTGCTGGGAGGTTTCTTTTCAAAAGTTGTTCACGGGTGGGTGAATTTTTCTTTTAAGCATGTGTTGGTTTATATATATATATATATATATATTATATTTGTTTGATTTATTCTTATTGGAGGAAGGCTTGAATTTTGCATCCAAAGGTTATCAAAATTTCATCCGTGAATTTTTTTGAATGTTGCGTCCGTGATAAATTCCTAACAGTGCCCCTTCCATTCTTCTATAAATAGGATGCTTAGTTAGAATTGAAAATCACACCAGAATCAGAGAATTCTTCTTCTATAATATTGAGCGTATTTCTTTCGAGTTTTAGAAAGTTTTGAGCGTAGAAAATAGTGAAAGTTTTCTTCAAGAATATCCCCGCTATACCAGTTGGAATACTCTTCTTTTTAAGGTAAGAGGTATTATTTATTTCATATTCTGAAGAGATATTTTTTTTCATATTCGTATGAATTTTATTTTCGTTCAATATTCGTAATGAATATTATTTTCGTTTAATATTCATAAAGAATATTATTTCGTTCAATGTTCTTAATGGATATTATTTTCGTTTAATATTCATAAAGAATATTATTTTTGTTCAATATTCGCTTGAAATAATATTTTCTTCTATACTCTATAGTATGTAAGTAATATTATTTCGTTTCAGATTTCGAATTCTATACTCATTTGGTTTAAGTTTTGGCTTCTATACTCCATGAAATTAGTAGAATATCCTTGATATTTGCACTTCATCCAGTATCTTTTCATGGAAATATTATTCTTGAATTTTACTCCACAAAGCAGTATCATGTTGACAATTTGGACGTTATTGATTTTTGGATAAATTAAATTATAAATCTTTAAAATTTATCCTTGAACTTGTTTTATTGAATTCCTATATCATTGTCATCATCCTCATGCTTATATTATGTTGAAAATCATCTGTGGCTTGTAGTGCATAGATGGACTTGGTATGATTATGACCAGGGATTATTCGGTATAATCATGACCGTAATGTTACAAATGATGTGATAAAAGTCCTCATTGGCCCGTAGTGCATTGATGGACAGTTGTTGGCATGATCATGACCATTGATAAATACATTAATATCCTTGGCCCGTAGTGCATGGATAATTTGTGGTCGTGATACTAAAGAATATGCTTGGCTGTAGTGCAAGGGTGATTCGATGATGTGGATTATTTATTAAGCTGAGTCTCAGGATAAAGTTGATGAAAAACCTTTTTAAATCATAGAAGATAGTAGATTTTATGTTCTACTTGACTCTTCTAATGGATTGCTTGTTCTACTACTCTTCTAATGTATTTGGCGACTCAGAAGAGTAGTAAAACATAAAATCCATTAGAAGAGTAGAGAACGTAGTCGGGACTAGTCGGGGAATGGAGTGACGGTCCAGATGATAGCATTAGTAGTCCTCACTATTCTATGAAATAGTGTGATAATAAATGTATTGAGGAATCCATTTGAGTTTGAATACTATCTAGAAAACAATATTTGTATCAAAACTCACAGTTTATGTTTTGTAATATTTTACATGACAGTTGTATTATTAAGTTGTATTTAAATTTTGTACCATGTATTTGGCGACTCAGAATGGGTGATGTATACCTATTTTGGGGGCGTCACATTGCGAATTCAAGTCCAGAGGTAACACGTTACTCACCAGATAATTTACGTAATTTGCATACCATGGCTTCATCATTGTAACTTGAAGAAGTCATTCATCGGAAACATCTCATTGATCATGACTTCATCTTTTTTGACTCTCGCATTTTCCAATCGCGAAAGATGATCCGCCACTTGGTTTTCGGTACCTTTTCTATCCCTGACCTCCAAATCAAATTCTTGAAGTAAAAGCACCCACCGAATTAACCTTGGTTTGGCATCATTCTTCTCAATCAAATACTTTATTGCGTAATGATCGATTGTAGTCGATTACCTTGGTCCCTATTAGATACGCTCTAAATTTGTGAAAGCAAACACTATTGCAAGTAATTCTTTTTTAGTGGTAGTATAGTTTAATTGAGCATTACGTCGGCGTCTTCTTTGGAGTAATATATAGTATGAAATTTTTATCTAAATCGTTGTCCCAATATTTTGCTCCAACTGTGTAATCCTTTGGCGTCACACATAATCTAAAATGGTAAAGTCCAAATGGAGCCACTATGATTGGGCTGTGACCAATTTCTTCTTTAATATTTCGAAAGCATCTAAGCACAACTGGTCCATCTTAAATGGCACATATTTCTCCAAGAGTAAACACAAGGGTTTCGAAATTCTTGAAAAATCTTTAATGAATCGTCTATAGAAACCCGCATGTCCCAAGAAACTCCTTATTCCCTTCATAGATGTTGGTGGAGGAAGTTTCTCAATCGTCTCAATTTTGGCTTTATCAACCTCTAGCCCTACTACCGAAACCTTATGCCCCAGAATTATCCCTTCTTGCACCATGCAGTGACATTTTTCCCAGTTGAGAACTAGGTTCGTCTCCACACAGCCCTTTAAAACTAAAACCAAATTCTTCAGGCATAAATCGAAACTATCACCAAACACAGAAAAATCATCCAAGAACACTTCCAAGTTATGTTCTACTATATCCGAGAAAATGGCCATCATACACCGTTGAAAAGTTGTTGGAGCATTACACAAACCAAAAGATATACGCCAGAATGCAAACATATCATAAGGACAGGCGAATGTGGTTTTTTCTTGATCCTTCGGCGCTAAGGCAATCTGATTGTAACCGAAGTATCCATCCAACATATAATAAAACTGATTTTCCGCCAACCTATCCAGCATCTGATCAATGAATGGCAAGGGAAAGTGATCCTTGCATGTGGATTTGTTCAGTTTGCGGTAATCCATACATACTCATGAGTTCGTTCATCTCGTTTTTTACCATAGTTATTCCCCCTTTTTTTGGTATGCACTGAACAGGACTTACCCAGGAACTGTCCGAGATGGGATAGATAATACCTGTATCCAACCATTTTATGACCTCTTTCTTAACCACTTCCTTTATAATGGGATTCAACCTTCTTTGTTGCTCAATGGTTGGTTTTGCTCCTTCTTCTAATAAAATCTTGTGCATACAAAATGACGAACTAATTCCTTGAATATCAGCTATAGTCCATCCAATTTCTGTTTTGAACTCTCGCAATACCCTTAACAGTTTTTTTTTGAGTGTCAGTCAGATCCGCCGATACAATAACTGGTAGGGTGTCAGATTCTCCCAAATAGGCATAATGCAAATGAGACGGTAGAGGTTTTAATTCCTATACTGGTGGCTCTTCTATTGATGGCTTAAACTTTTTCTCTTCCGCTTCGGGCCGGTCAAGGGTGTCGAATGGTTGTTTGAACTTCCTGGAAACTGGTAATGCGTCTAACCATTTGACATACCCTTTTTCTTCCTCAATATTGTAGTCGTCCATCCCAATAAAAATAGATTCTAATGGATCATCAGAATAATTTTCGTTGAGTTTGTGATTCACTATTTCTTCCATGATGTCTACCCGCAGACATTCACCCTCTTCTTTCGGAAATTGCATTGACTTAAACACATTAAAGGTTACCTCTTGGTCTTCGACTTTCATTGTTAATTCACCTTTTTGTACGTCAATCAAATTTCTCTCCGTTGCTAAGAATGGTCACCCGAGGATGATGGGAATTTCCTTGTCTACTTGACAATCCAAGATAATAAAATTTTCCGGGAAGATAAATTTATCAACCTTTACTAAGACGTCTTCCATAATACCTCTTGGATATGTAACTAATCTGTCTGCTAACTGCAAACTGATATTTATCGGTTTTGGTGCTTTAAGTCCAAATTGGGTGTAGACGGATAGCGACATCAAGTTTATGCTGGTTCCCAAATCACATAACGCTATTCCCAAAAATTGATTACCAATCTCGCATGGAATAGTAAAACTACCTGGATCTTTTAACTTTGGTGGTAATTTGTTCTGTATAATTGCGCTGCACTCTTCGGTTAACGCCACTGTCTCAAACTCAACCAATTTCATTTTCTTCGACAAAACCTCTTTCATGAACTTGGCGTAACTAGGCATCTGTTCTAAGGCTTCTGCAAAAAGTATGTTGATATGCAGCTTTTTGAAAATATCCAGGAATCGTGAAAATTGCTTATCTAACTTTGCTTTCTGAAATCTCTGCGGATATGGTATGGGGGGCATTGTAAGACTTTGTTCAGGTGCTTTCTTCTCGAACTACTCATCCTGGCGGTTTTCAATTTTTTAGACTTCCTCTTTTTCCAAAGTTTCTTTGTCCATCTTATCCTTATCCTTGAGTGTCTCTTGCAATATCTTTCCACTTTGTAAAGTCACGACCTTACAATGTTTATCTCTGCCCAGATTAATCTCGGTATCATTAGGGAGTGCTCTTTGTGGACGGCTATTCAAAGCATGTGCTATCTGACCCATCTGATTTTCCAAATTCTTGATCAAAACGACTTGACTTTTCACATTCATATCTACCCGACTTAACAATTTATCTTGCTCGCTCATCCTCTTGTCGGTAGCTACAATAAATTTGGCCAATGCTTCTTCCAGATTTGTTTTCCTCTCTGGCTGTTGTTGAGTTTGATTCTGAAATTCGGGTGGGTTTTGCGGTCTAGGAGCTTGATCTTGATTAGTACTCCATGAGTGCTGGTCTATTATAACTTCCCACGAATTGAGCCGATTTAGCATTGATGGCACATTAGTTTGTAGCATGACTCCCAACACATAACTCACACACCATTGCTACTTATGGTACTGATGGTGGACCCCATGTTTCAATCTTCTTAGTTAACACTGAAACCCTTGCTGTCAATGCGGTCACTGCATCTAGCTCGAGCTTTCCTGGTGTTTTCGGGGGATTATATCTTGTCATTTTCCACTAATAATTATTGTTGGCCATCGTCTTTAATAATTGATAAGCCTCATCAAAGCTTTTTGCCATGATCGCTCCACCTGCTGCTGCATCAATACTGGCTCGTGTGGATGCATGTAATCCATCACAAAATATTCCAACCTGCATCCACTCTGGACATTTGCAGAGCATATCATTAAACCCTTCCCATGCCTCATATAATGTTTTTGAGTCGAATTGCGCAAAGGTGTGAATATCATTCCGTAGTTTTGCCGACTTCTCTGGCGGGAAAAAACTTAGCAAGGAATTTTTGAGCTAAGCGTCCCAGGCTGTGAATGACCCTGGGGGCAATGAGTGTAACCAACTTCGAGCTTTGTCCCTCAACATGAATGGAAACAACCTCAACCTTATTACGTCTTTCGAAACATTTTTGAATTTGAAGGTGTCGCATATTTCCAAGAAACTTAAGATGTGCTCGTTCGGATCATCAGTCGAACTACCCCCAAACTGAACTGAATTTTGTAGCATCTCAGATCGTTCCGGTTTGATCTAAACCATCATTTTCATTAATCAGGCCTCCGAATCTTTGGATGTATATATGCATCATTTATCGGCATGACATAATCCCTGAATGATTTTTGTTCTTCTTTTGCCATGACTGCTGGAATTTCTTATGCTGCCAGATCATCTTCCAATGGTATAACCTCACTAGTCAACCGTAATTTTTGAAACTTTCTCTCGATATCGTTTGCGTAAGGCAAAAGTTCCTTTTTACCCTTTGATCTGGTGTGCATACACTAACAAAGAATTTCTGCAAGCACGAGAAGGAAAATAAGTAAATAATGTTTAAATTAAGACCGAATTGATTATAACTAATATGGAATTAATATTGATCAAGAATTCCCCGGTAATGGCGCCAAAAATATGTTGATCGATTTCACAATCGATTATTTGTGCGAGCATACATAGTCAGCAAGTAATAAAGTGGTAAAATTAAGTGCTGAACCCACATGTAATTCCAATTAATAAACTCCAACTACTAGTACTATATCAATTCAATTTTATTTAAACAACTGCAATTTGTGATTCTTTCTAATTAAGAAAACTAAAATTATCTGATTAGAACTATTTTACTCTAACACTTAATTCAAATAAATAAAGGTTAAGACTACAATATCCCTAATTATGTAATACAAATCAACTATCAAATTACTCTAGTTATTACGCCACCTGAATTGTTAACAGGAATTCTAGTTGTTAAACGCCCTTTCCCAAGCGATCATATAACATTTATTTAATTCAATTAATTATGTGATATCCCTATGCAAAATAATAAAATTAAACCCATTAAGTTCCAATTCCCAACTGTTACATGTAGTGAAAAGAGATATTCCTATTCAATTCACAACCCTAATTATTTATCCCATGCAAATAATTAAGCATACATGTTATCATGTTCAGTTCCCTAGATTTCATATCCCGAATCTATCTAGTGTAACACAATAATTTTTGGCCAAATAATTAATCAATAAGTAAAAAAAAACATAATAAATAATCCACTTTGACGTAAATAACTGGATTTAATTGAATAATCTATTCATAAACATAAAAGGTTCAATTTGTAGTCTTAATGAAAAAAGTTAGTTCATATTGAAAAATAAAACCAAAAATCCCATGATAATCATATCAATAGAATTACAAAATTGAAATAAAGAAGAAGAAGAAACTCAAAAAGAAATCCTCTAGTCTTCAATCTTCAACTTGAATTCTCCTCCACAATTCTCTGCTGATTTCGTAATTAGTCTCCAGCTCTGATGGTTAATTTTCTTGTTAACCTAATTGCCTCCTTAAATACTTCTTGTCCCTTTTCATTACTCATCAACTTTTTCTCTACGCATGCGCTCTGACTGGTCCCATATGTTCCCCAGCGCCCCAGCGTTGGGTCTTTCTGTGAGATCCCGAATTTTATGAAATGAAAGTATTCAATTTTCTTATAATTATTATTTTTTTTAGTAAATGGTTAAATTGAGAAAGGGTTAAAGTTAAGGGTAATATGTGAAAATTTTGCAAAGTAAGCAAGTTGATATAAAATATTCGTTGTGTCGGGGAATATTCAATTTAACATGGATTATTTGTACGACGACATAATCATTGGTGGACCCCACAACAGAAGTATTGTCGTAGTTAAAAATCGATAGAGATATCTTTTTATAAAAATAACAACGAAAGTTTTACCGTTCAACTGTCGAACTACCAGGTAGTAAAAGTACAGTAATATGCGTGGTTGCATGTAGCACACGATATTAATTATTGATGCTTACGTGAGAAGTCACTCAGTTATACTCAATTATTTCTATAGTAATTTCTTCATAATATCTCTCATATTATTGATTCAATTATTGTCACAGTATCATCTGCATAATATTTTATATTATTAAATCAATAATTGAGATGACAAAGTTATTTATATTATTATTTATAGTATTGACAATGTCTAGAAAGGTCTATCGAGGAGAGGTTTGGTCACCTAATTGCACGCCAATAGGGAGAAATCCTTATCGGAAAGCCCCCTCTTTCCTGGAAATGATCTGGTTGTTAAATATTGTGAGTTATAATATTAATGATGAATAAGTTCGTGTTGATTAAAGATGAAATTGATAGTTCCATTGTGTTGGCTCCTTGAACTGCAAAAGGTTCCATTATGTTGGCTCCGCCTTAAGTGGTTCTGGCTTTCCCAAAAACTCCGGTGGTCCCAGCTCCTTAAACTGCTTAGCGGTGACCATCCGAGAGTTGCCAGTGTTTCCACCTGCATTGTGAACCGGAGTCTCTCTCTCTCCTGATGTTGCATGAATTACATAAAGCCTCTGAACATCCCATCGTTCATCATCTGATCGGTGTTATTATTTACTTGAGGATTATTGTCTTCATGTTGCACATTACCCTGGGTATTGATCGTTGGTGACTCAACGGTCTCATGTGCTTCATTGCTTATCTCAACATTTTCGGATGCCATTTTTAAATACTGCCACAAAACAAGGGTTAATTATCATATCACATATTATCCCTATATTCTGACCGACTAATTAAATACCAAATAAACTTAGGTAGGTCATAGTAGCGAAGGAATTGCCCGTCTCTCCCCTCCTAGTTCTTGTCTCATATCTCAGCCACGGATCATATCCCTAAGCTTTGATACCAACTGTGACACCCCCAAAACAAGTATACATCACCCATCTTGGGTCGCCAAATACATGGTACATAAATCAAATACAAACTTCTTTAATACAACTGTCGTGTAATATACGACAAAACATAGCTGAGAGTTTAAAAAAGAATATTGCCTTCTAGACAATATTCACTCCCAAAGGAGTCCTCATTACAATTATTATCACATTATTCTGTAGAATAGTGAGGACTACTAAAGCCACTTATCCTGGACCATCACTCCATTCCTTGACTTGTCCCAGCTATATTCTCATTTCCTGAAGAGAACAGTGAAAGAAAGGGTGAGCTCAACTAGCCCAGTAAGAAATATTATGACTAAGATAATGCAAAATAAATTATCCTTAGCCTTCAACAGTATAACAACTGATAGAATACAATAGACAACAAGTTTTAGATCAACAACTGCAGCGGAAAAGCAATCCATTAGAAGAGTCAAGTAGAGCATAAAATCTACTATCTTCTATGATTTAAAAAGTTTTTCATCAACTTTATCATTTGAGACTCGACTTAATAAATAAAATTGAATCATCCCCGCACCACCTGCCAAGGATATTCATGTAATCATCAATGGTCATGATTATACAAGAATAATCCACGGTCATAATCATACCAACAACTGTTCATCAATGAACTACATGCCAATGAGGACTTTTACCACATCATTCGTCACATTATGGTCATGATTATACCGAATAATCCATGGTCATAATCATACCAAGTCCATCTATGCAAGTAAGCCAAAGATGACTTTAATCATAATATAAGCATGAGGATGATGACAATGACATAATAATTCAATAAAATAAGTTCAAGGATAATTTTAAAGATTTATAATTTAATTTATCCAGAAATCAATAACGTCCAATTTGTCAACATGATACTGCTTTGTAGAGTAAAATTCAAGAATAATATTCATATACCAAAAATAATTTGGATAAAAAAGAATCAATTTTTCGTCATGAATAGTACCCTGTGAATAGCATTTCGGGAATAGTACCTCGTGAATAGTACCCCGACATGAAAAATACCCCAAATACCCGTGTGAATAATATTCGGGTGAATAGTAATTTGGGTGAATAGTAACCCATAAATAGTAACACGTGAATAGTACTCCGACACGAAAAGTGCCCCTAATACCCGAGTGAATAATACTAGAGTTAATAGTAACTGGGTGAATAGTAACCCGTGAATAGTAACTCGTAAAAGAAAAATACCAAATAAAATAATATTCCATGACGAGTACAAAAGAATATATGAAACTGCAAATGGATTTTCACCTGCTATGCGATAATCCACGTAGACAGATCATTTCCACAATTTAATAAAGAATGAGTACAAAGGATCATTCACCGTGCATGTGGTAATCCACATAGACAGGTTATTCCAACATAACAATAAAGAATGGAATAACAGAAGAATTCACCATGCATGCGATAACCGCATGCACGGAGTTATTCCAACATAATAATAAAGAATGGAGGCGAGGTTATGCGTAATCCGCATGCAGACGAGGATATTCCAACAAAATAATAAAGAATGGAACCCGGTCATACGTAATCCCACGACAAGATATTCCAATGTAATAATAAAGAATGGAATAATGAAGAATTCACCGGGCATGTGTAACCGCATGAGACGAGTTATTCCAATGAGACTAATAAAGAATGGAATAATGAAGAATTCACCAGTGCATAACCATGCTAACGCGTATAAAAGTTATTCCAATGAGAATAATAAAGAATAGAATAACAGAAGAATTTCACCATGTATGCGGTACTTCGCATAGACATGTTATTCCAATATAATAATAAAGAATGGAATAATAACCCTTACGAGTATTGAAAGAAATAATTCTCTTCATAAATACGAAAGAAATAATACCCCTTACCTCAAAAGAAGACTGTATACTAGAATAGTGAGGTAGCAGACTTCTCTTCTTCTTTCTCTCTATAATTTCTCTCTATAATAATTGCTCTATAGCTTTAGTGAATTGGTGAAAAATGAAGGAAGAATGAGCTTCTATTTATAGAAAAATATAGTTTCGATAATTACAAGTTTTGGGGCTCGAAATATTACAGTATAATACCTTCCTCTTTTTTTTTTCATTTTTAATTTAGTCCTGCAAGTATTATCAAACTTGCACCACCTCCCCTAATAGTAAATCATGTGAATCAATAGTAAATCATGTGAATCAATAGTTCTATACATGTGAAAATATGAATTACAGTATAGTACCTCCATCTATATCTCTATTTTTAACTTAGTCATTCAAGTATTATCAATCTTGCACCAACTCCCCTAATAGTAAATGAATGTGAATCAATAGTACACACATATGAACAAATAGTTATTGTGAGACCCCGAATTTTATGAAATAAAAGTATTCAATTTTTCTATTTTGGTGAATAATTAAATTGATAAAAGTTTAAAGTTAAGGGTGACATTTGAAAATTTTTCAAAGTAAGTGATGATGAAGTTTTGTTTTATTAGTATTATTAATGTAATAAAATAGAAATGCTTTTTATATAAAACAAAATACTTTTATAAATTATTCGTTTTATTAGGCTAATAGTAAAATCTTTTTATATAAAACAGAATACTTTTATAAAGTTATCTGTTTTATTAGACAATAATTAAAATATATTATATTTTATTATACATAGTATTGCATAGTGCTGCGCATAGTATTTTGCATAGTAAAATCTTTTTATATAAAACAGAATACTTTTATAAAGTTATTCGTTTTATTAGATTATAAATAGAATATATTATATTTTATTTAAAAGATTTTTCTTTAAATCTGGACCGTCCGTTTAAAGTAAATCAATCTGGACCATTCATGAATTAGTTACTATTCAGTCCATTCTTCTATAAATAGAAGCTCATTCCTTCATTATTTCTTACTTAATTCTTTGAAACTCTAGAGAGAAACTATATAGAGAATTCTTCTTCTATAATCTTGGCGTATTTCTTTAGAGTTTAAGAAAGCTTTAAGCGTAGTACAAGTTTTCTTCGAGTATATCCTCGCCCTACCAGTCGGAATACTCTTCTTTCAAAGGTAAGGGATATTATTTGTTGTACTCGTAAGGAGTATTATTTCTTTTATATTCATGAAGAGAACTTCTATTATTCCATTCTTTATTATTACATTGGAATAACTCATCTCATGCGGACAGTATATACAGTGAATTCTGTTGTTATTCCATTCAGTATTATTATTCATTGGAATAACTCGTATACGCCAGACACCAGTATATACGGTGATTTCATTGTTATTCCATTCTTTATTATTACGTCGGAATATCCTATCGGTCGTCTTTATGCTTTGACCCGTTCCATTATTTATTATTCCGTTGGAATAACTTCGTCTGTCATCGATCTATCGCGCATGGTGATTTTGTTGTTATTCCATTCTTTATTATTCATTGGAATATCCTCGCGGTCTTAATTTCACGACACGGGTTCCGCTTTTACTATTCTATTTGGAATATCCTGCTCACATGCATTTTACATTCGGACTGGTTCCGTCTTTTATTATTACATTGGGAATAACTCGCGCCTGTCTGATCTCTATCGCATGCATGGTGAATCCTTCAATTATTTCATTCTTTATTATTCTGTTGGAATAACCTGTCTATATGGATTATCACATGCATGGTGAACGATCCTTTGTATTTCATTCTTTGTTAAATTGTGAAAATGATCTGTTTACGTGGATTATGATGAAAGTCATAATAAAAGTATTGGACTAATGAAAATCATGGGTATATGTGGTATCAGTAAGTGTTATGATGAGTTATGTTGGTTATTATGTGAAAACACGAAAGTTTATTAGAAATCACAAAGGGTTGAAAAATCAGATTTTGGTGAAAATGGAACATGAAATTTAATTGACCATATCTCCTATTATATTTTGAATTTTTGAGTGATGTCAAGTTCTAGAGTTAGATCTATGAGTTTTGTAACTTATCCAAGTGGAATCATTGTAAAAGGTGTTGTAGATTTTCGTGTGGACTGATTTTAGCAAAGGAGTTAAAAGCTATAAAAACCGAAAAAGCTACTGTCCATAAATTAAAAAGGCTATTTCATCCACTTAATTTGTGAGAAAAATTCCGGCCTTTTGGGACATGAAAGTATATGGTATAAAGTACCTCATGTCCAAAAATGAGCTCATTCCGACTTAAAATGAGCAAGTTATGACCATTTCAATATTTAGGTTTTTCCGACGAAAAATGCTATAACCGGAGTTCTATAACTTCGATGACCATGAAATTTAAACTGTTAACATGTGTAAGATCCTGCCAAGAATTGAGAATTTCTAGAGTTAACCTTGAGGTAGCTAATTTCTTAAGGAATTAATTAGAAATTGATTTTTGAAAAATAGTAAATGAATTTTAAAAATTCCAAAAAAAATATATGTTCATTATGGGACTATATTCTGCTAAATCCCAGAAAAGAAATATTTTTGGGACTGATTTGGTATTTTTCATGAAAATGGTTTAGTTACGAATATATGAATTGAATATGTTATGTGAAGTAACAAAATTGGAAAATAGGATTTTATGGCTTGGGAATCTTATATAGGGTATACGCATATTTTTGATGAGGGATTTTATCATTGGTGATGAAATCTTATGAGTATGACATTTTTGAATGATTAAATGAATTATTTGATAAAGTGTAAACAATTGAAATAAATTGTTTATAAGTTTAAGAAATGACTAAAATATTATTAATGACATTAGATTATGAGATTATTAAGTGATTGATAACATTTGGTTATTATTGAACGCTGGATAAATTGTATTATAAAAGTTTTATATTTATCATTTATCTCATTTGGTTGATTCTGTATGTCATTGTCATCATCCTCATGCTTATATTATGTTGAAAGTCATCTGTGGCCTGTAGTGCATAGATGGACTTGGTATAATTATGACGACGGATGATTCGGTATAATCATGACCGTAATGTTACAAATGATGTGGAAAAAGTCCTCATTGGCCCGTAGTGCATTGATGGAATGATTTTTGGTATAATTATGGCTATGGATTCTCTTGACCGAGGTGCGAAGATGAATTGTTTTATGGCATGATCAGGACCGTTGATGAAAACACGATTATCTTTGGCACGTTGTGCATGGATAATTCGTGGTCGTGATACTAAAGAATATCCTTGGCCTGTAGTGCAGGGATGATTCGATGATGTGGATTAATTATTGAGCTGAGTCTCAGCAATGGAATATTAATTCATGGATGTGATAATAATGAATATCCTTGGCCATAGTGCATGGATAATTCATGGATGTGATATTAACGAATATCCTTGGCCGTAGTGCAGGGGTGATTTGATGATGTTGATTATTTATTAAGCAGAGTCTCAGCATTATTGGTTTTACAGTTGTATATCTTTGGCCGTAGTGCAAAGATGAATTTAATTAGTATGATTATGAGCATGAATTGTGATTTGGTATAACCATGATTTTTGATGTTTCAGGTGAAGATAGGTGATTAAAATTATCTTCGTCTTGGGTGCGAAAAGGAATTTAGAATCACAATTATGATTATGAGTTATTCATATGGCGTGGACAGGAATTGTTGATTGATGTTACAGGGATAAAACATTATTCTGTTGGGAATAACCTGTCTGTGCGGTCTCTATCGCATGCATGGTGAATCCTTCTGTTATTTCATTCTTTATTATTCTGTTGGAATAACCTGTCTATGTGGATTACCACATGCATAGTGAACGATCCTTTGTATTTCATTCCTTGTTAAATTGTGGAAATGATCTGTTTATGTGGATTATGATGAAAGTCATAATAAAAGTATTGGACTAATGAAAATCATGGGTATATGTGGTATTATCAAGTGTTATGATGAGTTATGTTGGTTATTATGTGAAAACACGAAAGTTTCTTAGAAATCACAAAGGGTTGAATAACCAGATTTTGGTGAAAACGGAACATGAAATTCAATTGACCATATCTCCTATTATATTTCGAATTTTTGAGTGAGGTTAAGTTCTAGAGTTAGATCTATGAGTTTTGTAACTTATCCAAGTGGAATCACTGTAAAAGGTGTTGTAGATTTTTGTGTGGACTGATTTTAGCAAAGGAGTCAAAAGCTGTAAAAACCAAGAAAAACTACTTGTCGAGAAATTAAAAAAAATTTGTTTCGGCCACTTAATTTGTGAGAAAAATTCTGGCCTTTTGGGACATGAAAGTATATGGTATAAAGTACCTCATGTACAAAAATGAGCTCATTCCGACTTAAAATGAGCAAGTTATGACCATTTCAATATTTAAGTTTTTCCGACGAAAAACGCTATAACCGGAGTTCTATAACTCCGATGACCATGAAATTTAAACTGGAAGCTCACGTTAACATGTGTAAGATTCTGCCAAGAATTGGGAATTTTTGGAGTTAACCTTGAGGTAGCTAATTTCTTAAGGAATTAATTAGAAATTGATTTTTGAAAAATAGTAAATGAATTTTAAAAATTCCAAGAAAAATATATATTCGTTATGGGACTATATTCTGCCAAATCCCAGAAAAGAAATATTTTTGGAACTGATTTGGTATTTTTTATGAAAATGGTTTAGTTACGAATATATGAATTAAATATGTTATGTGAAGTAACAAAATTGGAAAATAGAATTTTATGGCTTGAAAATCCTATATAGGGTATATTCATATTTTTGATGAGGGATTTGATCATTGGTGATGAAATCTTATGAGTATGATATTTTTGAATGATTAAATGAATTATTTGATAAAGTGTAAACAATTGAAATAAATTATTTATAAGTTTAAGAAATGACTAAAATATTATTAATGACATTAGATTATGAGATTATTAAGTGATTGATAACATTTGGTTATTATTGAACGCTGGATAAATTGTATTATAAAAGTTTAATATTTATCCTTTATCTCATTTGGTTGATTCTTTATGTCATTGTCATCATCCTCATGCTTATATTATGTTGAAAGTCATCTGTGGCCTGTAGTGCATAGATGAACTAGGTATGATTATGACCACGGATGATTCGGTATAATCATGACCGTAATATTACAAATGATATGTAAAAAGTTTTCATTGGCCCGTAGTGCATTGATGAATAGTTTTTGGTATGATTATGGCTATGGATTCTCTTCGGCCAAGGGTGCAAAGATGAATTATTTTATGGCATGATCAGGACCATTGATGAAAACACGATTATCTTTGGCACGTAGTGCATGGATAATTCGTGATCGTGATACTAAAGAATATCCTTGGCCTGTAGTGTAGGGATGATTCGATGATGTGGATTAATTATTGAGCTGAGTCTCAGCCATGAAATATTAATTCATGGATGTGATAATAATGAATATCCTTGGCCGTAGTGCATGGATAATTCATGGATGTGATATTAACGAATATCCTTGGCCGTAGTGCAGGGGTGATTCGATGATGTGGATTATTTATTAAGCTGAGTCTCAGCATTATTGGTTTTACAGTTGTATATCTTTGGCCGTAGTGCAAAGATGAATTTAATTAGTATGATTATGAGCAGGAATTATGATTTGGTATAACCATGATTTTTGATGTTTCAGGTGAAGATAGGTGATTAAAATTATCTTCGTTTTGGGTGCGAAAAGGAATTTAGAATTACAATTATGATTATGAGTTATTTATATGGCGTGGACAGGAATTGTTGATTGATGTTACAGGGATAAAACATTATTGGTGGACTTTTAACATGGAGAAGATAATAGATCTGATGGTCTATTTGACTCTTTTAATGGATTTCTCGTTCCACTGCAACTATGGTTGAAAAGTTTTATCATCTACCATATGTTCTAAATCTCTGATTTATTATTGATGGAAGCTATTGATAATGTAGTTATCTTTAGTTATGATATTCTTTACTGGGCTAGTTGTGCTCACCCTTTTGCTTCATAATTCCTTTCAGGTAATTAGAGTGTAGCTGGGTCGAGCGGGGATAACAGGGGAATAGAAGCGGTGGTCTATAATTTGTTGAGGTTCTCCCTAAATAGTATGGAGATAATTGTATTGAGGACCTAAGATGTGTGTGTCTTATTTTATACGTCACTTAATAATTGATTTTGGCGAACAACAATAGGGTGATGAGAACCCAACTTTGGAAGCGTCAAAAGTGCACCTCATTAGAATGACCAAGATAGTAATCTTCTCGTTCTTCTTTGGGGTCTTAAAAATATTTGCTGTTGTATTTTATATGGCATTGTAATAATTTGAGTTTGATATCATCTATGAGACAATATTGTATTAAAACTCACGATTAATCTAATAGCAGAGTATTCTATCTGACGATTCAACGATTAATGTAAATGAAGTTTGTATTTGATTTTTATAATGTGATATCTGGCGACTCAGAATGGGTCGTGTGGACCTATTTTGGGGGCGTCACAGTTATAATCATGTGAATCAATAGTAAATCATGTGAATCAATAGCAATTAATTGCTCATTTATCCGGTTAATTACCCGATTGGTCAATATAACCTCCAGACATCAATTATTATCGAAATAAATATCGATTTTCACTAACACTAATAATTCCAACACAATGGAACTATCAATTTCATCCTTAATCAACACAAACTTATTCATCATTAATATTATAATTCGCAATATTTAACAACCAAGTCGTTTTCAGGAAAGAGGGGGCTTTCCTATAAGGATTTCTTCTTATTGGCGTGCAATTAGGTGACCAAACCTCTCCTTGACAGAACTTCTAGACATTGTCAATATTGCAAATAATAATATGAATAAATTTGCCTTCTTAATTATTGATTTAATAATATAACATATTATGCAGATGATAGTGTGACAATAATTGAATCAATAATATGAGATATATGATTCAGCAATTACTCTAGCAATAATTGAGTATAACTGAGTGACTTCTTACGTAAGCATCAATAATCAATACCGTGTATTACTATGCAACCACGTGTATTACTGTACTTTTACTACCGGGTAGTTCAACAGTTTTAACGGTAACACTTTCGCCGTTATTTTTATAAAAAGATAATTCTGTCATTTTCTTACTACGACAATACTTCCATTGTGGGGTCCACCAATGATTGTACCATCGTACGAATATTCCCTGTTAAAGAGAATATTCCCCGACCAATCGAATATTATATATCCACTTGCTTACTTTGAAAAATTTGTAAATATTACCCACAACTATAACATTATATCAAATCCACACCATAATATTAAAAAAAAATATTTCGAGAAATTTAAATCTTTATTCATAAAATTTGAGGTCTCACAATCTCCCCTCCTTATGAAATTTCACCCTGGAAATTTACGTACGTACCTGGTATGCCAAAGAGATGAGGATACCTTGACTTCATTTCAGATTCTAACTCTTGAGGTATAACCTTTGAGTGTCGAATATGATCATTCTTATCCAAGATTTTAACACGTATCTCCTCATACGTTAAATCTTTTACTATCTGGTCTAGTTCTAATTTAATAATGTGGTTTTGGTCGTCCACATATTTACGTAACATCGATACGTGAAAAAAGTTATGAACACGCGACATACTTGGCGATAAAGGGAGTCTATATGCCACAGTTCCTACTCGATCGAGGATTTCAAATGGGCCAATTAAATCGAGGGGTGAGATTTCCTCTCTTCATCGACTCTTGCTTCTAGAATAACGCCCTCTTGAACCTTCTTCTTCACATTCATCAGCTTCGGGTGTGTAGCTTGAGCGGCTTTAACTTTATCGATTAAAGTCGATTTTACTCGTATATTCGTTATCTTCATGTGGCTCCCTAGAGTCTTTAACTCTATCTTCATCATTTGTAAGTTATACGAAATGGGCTTTTGTGTTAACAACATCGCACTCGTAAATGCATACGATCTTCTACTCAACGCGTCAACTACCATGTTCGCTCTTCCATGATGATATTGAATGGCATGGTCGTAATCTTTAACAGCTCAAGCCAACGTCTTTGGTGCATTATACGTTCGTTTTGGTTGAAGAAAATATTTGAGGGTTTAAGAAATTGGTTTTTGTACTGGGGTCAATACAAAATTTGATTTCACGCTCTGGGGTAGGCTAGGAAGTTCTTCGAGAATACGTCAGGAAATTTATTAACAATAGAAATATCATTCAAAACTATGACTCTCATCCAAGACTTAGATAGCACATGTAATGAAGGTTTCTCCTAACGGAGTTTCAACCAATAAGTCAAAGTCTAATTTCTCCTGAGTTAATTTTAAACGTTGAGCGCAAGCAAGAGAGATAAAAGAATGGGTAGAACCGGTATCTAATAAGGTATAGACTTCGCAAGAATTTATAATCAACTAACCCATGCTAACTTCGTTCGGGTTACTCACTTTTTGAGAAGTCACAAAAAACGCTCTCCCTAAAACAACCGACTTTGTTTTGTTTGTATCCGCCTTTGGTGCCATCGTCCCAGCTGGACTTGACTTTGGTGCATGACAAAATCGGGCTAGGTGACCTTCTTTTCCATAATTGTAACATGATTTGGACTACATCACACAATTTGGACTGATATGTCCCTCCCCTCCGCATTTAAAACATACAACCGGAGGTCGTTTTCCTTCCTTAAAAATGGGTGTTGGTGCTGCTGTCTTTCCATCGTTGTTGAACCTTCTCTTCTTGAAATTTCCACTCCTATTATCTTGGTTGTGATTACCACCGAAGTGGTTACCATTCTTGGCATGATAATTTCCCCCACGACGGTCACCATTGTTCCGATGGTCGTTGCCACTGGTATGCTTATTATCGTGTTGCTGGTCATTACCTTTTGGTTGTGCTGACTCATTATTGCGCTCCAATAACTGAGCCCTATTCACAACTTCTGAATATAAACAAAGTTTGTGAGAAATGAGGTATTGACGTATATCGGGTTTCAAACCTCTTAGAAACAATCGCGTCATTCGCTCCTCATTATCGACCAAATGGGATGCAAACCGGGACAACTCCGCAAATTTAGCCTCGTACTGCGACACGATCATATTATTTTGCTCCAGCTTGATAAACTTCTCCTCCTTCATGTGACGAATACTTTTGGGAAAGTACTTGTCGTTGAACAGCTCTTGGAACTTCTCCCAAGACATCTTGAGTACGACAAACTGAGTACGTTTGACTGATTCTCACTAGTAATCCGCCTTTCCTCGCAACATGAAGCTGGCAAAGGGAACCTTTTTCTCCTCGGAGCATCCCAAGACATCAAATATCTTGGTGATCTACTTTAACCACGTCTCCGCCTTAAGTGGTTCTGGCTTTCCCAAAAACTCCGGTGGTCCCAGCTCCTTGAACTGCTTAGCAGTGACCATCCGAGAGTTGCCAGTGTTTCCACCTGCATTATGAATCAGAGTCTCTCTCTCCTGATGTTGCATGAATTGCATAAAGCCTCTGAACATCCCATCATTCATCATCTGATCGGTGTTATTATTTACCTGAGAATTATTGTCTTCATGTTGCACATTACTCTGGGTATTGATCGTTGGTGACTCAACGGGCTTATGTGCTTCATTGCTTATCTTAACATTTTCGGATGTCATTTTCAAATACTGCCACAAAACAAGGGTTAATTATCATATCACATATTATCCCTATATTCTGACCGACCAATTAAATACCAAATAAACTTAGGTAGGTCATAGTAGCGATGGAATTCCTCGTCTCTCCCCTCCTAGTTCTTGTCTCACATCTCAGCCAGGGATCATATCTCTAAGCTTTGATACTAACCGTGACGCCCCCAAAACAGGTATACATCACCCATCTTGGGTCGCCAAATACACGGTACATAAATCAAATACAAACTTCTTTAATACAACTGTCGTGTAATATACGACAAAACATAGCTGAGAGTTTAAACAAGAATATTGCCTTCTAGACAATATCCACTCCCAAAGGAGTCCTCATTACAATTATTATCACATTATTCTGTAGAATAGTGAGGACTACTAAAGCCACTTATCCTGGACCATCACTCCATTCCCCGACTTGTCTCAGCTATATTCTCATTTCCTGAAGAGAACAGTGAAAGAAAGGGTGAGCTCAACTAGCCCAGTAAAAAATATTATGACTAAGATAATGCAGAATAAATTATCCTTAGCCTTCAATAGTATAACAACTGATAGAATATAATAGACACCAAGTTTTAGGTCAACAACTGCAGCGGAAAAGAAATCCATTAGAAGAGTCAAGTAGAGCATAAAATCTACTATCTTCTATGATTTAAAAAGTTTTTCATCAACTTTATCGCTGAGACTCAGCTTAATAAATAAAATCGAATCATCCCTACACCATGGCCAAGGATATTCATGTAATCATCAATGGTCATGATTATACCGAATAATCCCTGGTCATAATCATACCAACAACTGTCCATCAATGAACTACAGGCCAATGAGGACTTTTACCACATCATTCGTCACATTACGGTCATGATTATACCGAATAATCCCTGTTCATAATCATACCAAGTCCATCTATGCAAGTAAGCCAAAGATGACTTTAATCACAATATAAGCATGAGGATGATGACAATGACATAATAATTCAATAAAACAAGTTCAAGGATAAATTTTAAAGATTTATAATTTAATTCATCCAGAAATCAATAACGTCCAATTTGTCAACATGATACTGCTTTGTAGAGTAAAATTCAAGAATAATATTCATGTACCAAAAATAATTTGAACAAAACAGAATCAATTTTTCGTCGTGAATAGTACCCTGGCATGAAAAATACCCTAAATACCCGAGTGAATAATATTTGAGTGAATAGTAATTTGGGTGAATAGTAACCCATGAATAGTAACTCGTGAATAGTACCCCGACACGAAAAGTGCCCCGAATACCCGAGTGAATAATACTAGAGTGAATAGTAACCGGGTGAATAGTAACTCGTAAAAGAAAATTACCAAATAAAATGATATTCCATGTCGAGTACAAAAGAATATATGAAACTGCAAATGGATTTTTACCCGCCATGCGGTAATCCACGTAGACAGATCATTTCCATAATTTAATAAAGAATGAATACAAAGGATCATTCACTATGCATGTGGTAATCCACATAGACAGGTTATTCCAACAGAATAATAAAGAATGGAACCAGGTCATGCGTAATCCGCACAGATAGGATATTCCAACAGAATAATAAAGAATGGAACCAGGTCATGCGTAATCCGCATAGATGAGGATATTCCAAATGTAATAATAAAGAATGGAATAATGAAGAAGAATTCAATAGGCGTGTCTAACTCGCATGCACGAAAAGTTATTCCAATGTAATAATAAAGAATGGTATAACGAGAAGAATTCACAAAGATGCGTAATGCATACAGACGAGTGTTATTCCAACAGAATAATAAAGAATGAAATAACAGAAGAATTTCACCATGTATGCGGTACTTCGCATAGATAGGTTATTCCAACATAATAATAAAGAATGGAATAACAACCCTTACGAGTATTGAAAGAAACAATTCTCTTCATAAATCTGAAAGAAATAATCCCCTTACCTCAAAAAGAAGATCTGGATCTTTGGAATAGTGAGGTAGCGGACTTCTACTTCTTTTCTCTATAATAATTTCTCTATAGCTTTAGTGAATTGGTGAGAAATGAAGGAAGAATGAGCTTCTATTTATAGGAAAATATAGTTTCGATAATTGTACGTTTTGGGGCTCGAAATATTACAGTATAATACCTTCTTCTTTTTCTTCATTTTTTTAATTTAGTCCTGCAAGTATTATCAAACTTGCACCACCTCCCCTAATAATAAATCATGTGAATAAATAGTTCTATACATGTGAAAATACGAATTACAGTATAGTACCTCCATCTATACCTCCATTTTTAACTTAGTCATGCAAGTATTATCAATCTTGCACCAACTCCCCTAATAGTAAATGAATGTGAATCAATATTACACACATGTGAACAAATAGTTATAATCATGTGAATCAATAATAAATCATGTGAATCAATAGCAATTAATTGCTCATTTATCCGGTTAATTACCCGATTGGTCAATATAACCTCCAGACATCAATTATTATCGAAATAAATGTCGATTTTCACTAACACTAATAATTCCAACCCAAAGGAACAATCAATTTCATCCTTAATCAACACAAACTTATTCATCATTAATATTATAATTCACAATATTTAACAACCATGTCGTTCCCAAGAAAGATGGGGCTTTTCGATAAGGATTTCTCCTTATTGGCGCGTAATTAGGTGACCAAACCTCTTCTTGACAGAACTTCTAGACATTGTTAATATTGCAAATAATAATATGAATAACTTTGTCGTCTCAATTATTGATTTAATAATATAACAAATTATGCAGATGATACTGTGACAATAATTGAATCAATAATATGAGAGATATGATGCAGTAATTATTGTAGCAATAATTGAGTATAACTGAGTGACTTCTTACGTAAGCATCAATAATCAATACCGTGTGCTACTATGCAACCATGCATATTATCGTATTTTTTTACTAAAGGGTAGTTCAAGAGTTTTAACAGTAACACTTTCATTTGTTATTTTTATAAAAGATAATTACGCTGCTTTTCTTACTACGATAATACTTTCGTTGTGGGGTCCATCAATGATTGTGCCATCGTACGAATATTCCCTGTTAAAGCGAATATTCCCCGACCAATCGAATATTATATATCTACTTGCTTACTTTGAAAAATTTATAAATATTACCCATAACTATAAAATTATATCAAATCCACACCATAATATTAAAAAAAATATTTCGAGAAATTTAAATCTTTATTCATAAAATTTGGGGTCTCACAATCATGACCATTAATGATTACATGAATATCCTTGGCCCGTCGTGCAGGGATGATTCGATGATGTGGTTTATTTATTAAGCTGAGTCTCAGCGATAAAGTGGATGAAAACATTTTAAATCATAGAAGATAGTAGATATCATGCTCTACTTGACTCTTCTAATGGATTGCTTATTCCGCTGCAGTTAAACTTGATGTTATTATATTTTATCAGTTTAACAATGTTGAATGCTAACGATAATTTATTATGCATTATCTTAGTAATAATATTTCTCACTGGGCTAGTTGAGCTCACCCTTTTGCTTTCATTATTCTTTTTAAGAAATGAGAACGTAGTCGGGACTAGTCGGGGAACGGAGTGACGGTCGAGATGGTTGTTTTAGCAGTCCTCATTATTCTATGAAATAGTGTGATAATAATTGTAATGAGGACTCCATTGAGAGTGGATATTGTCTAGAAGGCAATATTCTTGTCTAAACTCTCAGCTACGCTGTTGTCATATAGTATAAAAGAAGTTTGCATTTATTTTTTTGTACCATGTATTTGGCGACTCAGAATGGGTGATGTATACCTATTTTAGGGGCGTCACAGTTGGTATCAAAGCCATAGAAAAGTGCCCTGAGCCTTTATCTGGTGACTTCCAAGTCTTGGGATGCACCGAAGCCAGACTTTCTGTAGGGGACGTCATGAGTAACGGTGGCAAGTTGATATGTATCATTGTGAGGTGATTTCCAAGTCTTGGATGCGGGTCACAGTTGGTATCAAAGCTTAGTGATATGATCCCTAGCTGAGATGTGAGACTAGAACTAGGGGGGAGAGACGGGGAAATCCTTCGCTAGAATGACCTACCTAAGTTATTTGTTATTTAATTGGTCGGTCAGAATATAGGGATAATATGTGGCATGTCAATTAACCCTTGTTTTGTGACTGTGTTTAAAAATGGCATCTGAAAATGTTGAGATCAACAATGAAGCACATGAGACCGTTGAGTCACCAACGATCAATACCCAGGATAATGTGCAACAGAAAGACAATAATCCTTAGGTAAACAACAACACCGATTAGATGATGAACGATGGGATGTTCAGAGGCTTTATGCAATTCATGCAACATCAGGTGAGAGAGACTCTTATTTAAAATGCAGGTGGAAACACTGGCAAGTCTCGGTTGGTCACCGCTAAGTAGTTCAAGGAGCTAGGACCACCAGAGTTTTTGGGAGAGCCAAAACCACTTAAGGCGGAGACGTGGATAAAGCAGATCACCAAGATATTTGATGTCTTGGGATGATTCGAGGAGAAAAAGGTTCCCTTTGCCACCTTCATGTTGTTGCGAGAGAGAGGCGACATTGGTGGGAATCAAGAAATGTGTACTCGACTTGCCACACTGAAGATGTCTTGGGAGAAGTTCCAAGAACTGTTCAACAACAAGTACTTTCCCGAAAGTATTTGTCACATGAAGGAGGTAAAGTTCATCAAGCTGGAGCAAAATAATATGACCGTGTCGGAGTACGAAGCTAAGTTTGTCGAGTTATCCCAGTTTACGTCCCACTTGGTTGATAATGAGGAGAGAATGACGCGGATGTTTCTAAGAGGTTTGAAACCTGAGATACGTCTATACCTCATTTCTCACAAACTTTGTTTATATTCAGATGTTGTGAATAGGGCTAAGTTATTGGAGCGTGATAATGAGCCAACCCAACCAAAAGATAATGACCAATAACACGATAGTAATCGTACCGGTGGCAACGTCCATCGGAACAACGATAACCATTGTGAAAGAAATTATCAGGCAAGAAATGGTAACCACTTCGGTGGTAATCATGGCTAAGATAATAGAAGAAATGATTCAAGTGAAAAATTCAAGAAGAGAAGATTTAACGATGATGGAAAGACATCGGCAGCAGCACCAACACCAGCAACAAATTCTAGGAGAAGAGAACAACCGCCAGTTAAATGCTACAGATATGGAGAGGAGGGACACATAAGTCCAAACTGTTCACAGCCTTCCAAGGTATGTTTTAGTTGTGGAAAAGATGGTCACATAACTCGATTTTGTCCTATAACGAAATCAAATCCAGCTGGGACGGTGGCACCAAAGGCGGATATGGACAAAACAAAGTCAGTGGTTTCAGGAAGAGCGTTTTTCATGACTTCTCAAAAAGCGAGTAACCCGAACCAAGTTATCGCGAGTTAGTTAATCATAAACTCTTGCGAAGTCTATAAATTGTTAGATACTGTTTCTACCCATTCTTTTATTTCTCCTACTTGCGCTCAACGTTTACATTTAACTTCGGAGAAATTAGACTTTGACTTATCTATTGAAACTTCGTTAGGAGAAACCTTCATTACATGTCTTATCCAAGTCTTGGATGAGAGTCACAGTTATTAAATGATATTTCTATCGTTAATAAATTTCCTGACGTATTCTCTAAAGACTTCCTGGCCTACCCCAGAGCGTAAAATCGAATTTTATATTAATCCCAGTACAAAACCCATTTCTAAAACCCTTAAATATTTCTTCAACCAAAACGAACATTGTAAGACCCCAACTTTTATGAATAAAGATGATTTTTCTATAATTATCATTTTTGAATATTATGGAATGAATTTGTTATAATGTTATAGTTGTGGGTAGTATTTATAAATTTTGCAAAGTATGCAAGTTATTATATTATATTCGATTGGTCGGAGAATATTCGTTTTAGCAGGGAATATTCGCATAACCACGCGCTTAATCATTGGTGGACCCCACAATGTAATTATTGTCGGATTGAGAAAATGATAAAAATATATTTATAAAAATAACGGCGGAAGTTTTACCGTTAATACTGTTGAACTACTCGGTAGTAAAAGTACAGTAATACGCATGGTTGCATAGTAGCACACGGTATTAATTATTGATGCTTACTTGAGAAGTCACTAATGTATACTCAATTATTTCTACAGTAATTGCTGCATCATATCTCTCGTATTATTGATTCGATTATTGTCATAGTATCATCTGCATAATATGTTATTTTATTAAATCAATAATTGAGACGACAAAGTTATTCATATTATTAAATTGCAATATTTACAATGTCTAGAAGTTCTGTCAAGAAGAGGTTTGGTCACCTAATTGCGCGCCAATAGGGAGAAATCCTTATTGGAAAGCCCCCTCTTTCCTGGGAACGACCTGGTTGATAAATATTGTGAGTTATAATATTAATGATGAATGTTATTAAAATTGAAGTTGAATTTGGAGACGCGGACGTGATATTTGTGTCCGGAACGATGAAATTAGTAAAAATAGTCTATAAACACTAAATTTTCCGGGATTAACTTTTTGGTTAAAAAGTCAACAGTTGACTTTTTCAGGAAAAGTCAAACTTCGAAATTTCAAAATTTATATTGTTGATAAAAATAGTTTCATTGTGTTGGAATTATTTATGTTAGTGAAAATCGACATTTATTTCGATAATAATTGATGTCAGGAGGTTATATTGACCAATCAGGTATTTAACCGAATAAATGAGCAATTGATTGCTATTATTTCACATGATTATAACTATTTGTTCACATGTGTATACTATTGTTTCACATTCTTGTTACTATTAGGGGAGTTGGTGCAAGATTGATAATACTTGCATGACTAAGTTAAAATGGAGGTATAGATGGAGTACTATATCGTAATTCGTATTTTCACATGTTCAGAACTATTGATTCACATAATTTACTATTGAATCATATTATTTACTATTAGGGAGGTGGTGCAAGTTTGATAATACTTGCATGACTAAAATAAAAATAAAGGAGAAGTTGGAGGTATTGTCTTGTAATTTTTGAGCCCCAAAACGTGTAATTATTGAAACTATATTTTTTCTATAAATAAGCTCATTCTTCCTTCATTTCTCACCAATTCACTAAAGCTATAGAGCAATTATTATAGAGAGAAATTGTAGAGAGAAAATCTATAGAAGAAGAGAAGCTCGCTACCTCATTATTCCAAAGATCCAGCTTCTTCCGAGGTAAAGGGTATTATTTCTTTTGTATTCATGAAGAGAACTTCGTTATTCCATTCTTTATTATTATGTTGGAATAACTTCGCCTATGGGCAATCGCATACATGGTGAAATTCTTACGTTATTTCATTCTTTACCATTCCATTGGAACATCCCGCTCATGCTTTTACGCATGACCTCGGTTAAAATCTTTATTATTTTGTTGGAATATCCCGCTCCTCAATGCTTTTTACTTGGGACACCGATTCATCTTTATCTCGTTGGAATATCCTCGCATCATGCGTTTTACGGGACCGGGTTAAAATCTTTATTATTATGTTGGAATAACTCGCTCAGTGCGGTCTACCGTGATGCTTGGTGATTTCTTTTGTTATTCCATTCCATATTATACTCGGTTGGTTAAAGTTTTGACTTCTATACTCCATGAAATTAGTGGAATATCCTTGATATTTGCGCTTCATCCAAAGATCTTTTCATAGAAATATTCTTTCGAGCATTTTGAATTTTACTCGCAAAGAAGTATCATGTTAACAATTTGGACGTTATTAGTTCCCTCGGATAAATTAATTCGTGAACTTGTTTTTATTGAATTCTTATATCATTGTCATCATCCTCATGTTTATATTTTTTAAAGTCATCTCGTATTCGTAGTGCATAGATGGACTTTGTATGATTATGACTGAGGATTATTCGGTATAATCATGACCGTAATGTTACAAATGATGTGATAAAAGTCCTCATTGGCCCGTAGTGCATTGATGGACAGTTGTTGGCATTATCATAACCATTGATGAATACACGAATGTCCTTCGCCCGTAGTGCATGGATAATTTGTGGTCGTGATACTAAAGAATATCCTTGGTCAGAAAAGTGGGTGATTCGATGATGTGGATTATTTATTGTCGAGTCTCAAATGATAAAAGTGATGAAAAACCTTTTAAATCATAAAAGATAGTAGATTTTATTCTCTACTTGACTCTTTTAAAGGATTGCTTGTTCACCGCATAGCTTAAACTTGATGTCTATTATATTTTATCAGTTTAACATTGTGGTAGAGTAATGATAATTTATTCGCATTATCTTAGTCATAATACCTCTTACTGGGCTAGTTAAGCTCACCCTTTCTTTCACTTTCTCTTCGTGGAAATGAGAATATATTTGGGACGAGTCGAGGAACCTGAGTGATGGACAGATGATAGTATTAGTAGTCCTCACTATTCGTAAAAATAGTGTGACAATAAATGTAATGAGGACTTATTTCGAGAGTGGATATTGTCTTGAAGACGATGATTTGTATTAAAACTCATGACTCTCTTGTTGTATATTAAAGATTGTATTTGTATTCGTATCATGTATTTGGCGACTCATAATAGGTGATGTATACCTATTTTGGGGGCATCACAGCTTGGTATCAAAGCTTAGGGATATGATCCTTGGCTAAGATGTGAGACAAGAACTAGGAGGGAGAGACGGGGAATTCTTTCGCTAGTATGACCTACCTATGTTTATTTGGTATTTAATTGGTTGGTCAGAGTATAAGGATAATATGTGATATGTTAATTAACCCTTATTTTGTGGCAGTATTTAAAAATGTCATCCGAGAATGTTGAGAACATCAATGGAGCACATGAGACTGTTGAGTCTCCACATATCAATAACCAGGACAATGTGCATCAGGAAGGCGACAATCCTCATGCAAACAACAACACTGACCAAATGATGAACAATGGAATGTTCTGAGGTTTCATGCAATTCATGCAACATCAAGCGAGAACGACTCCTGTCCAAAATGCAGGTGGAAACACTGGCAACTCTCTTGACTGATCACCGCCAAACAGCTTCAAGGAACTGGGACCACAGAGTTTTTTGGAGAGCCAAAACCACTTAAAGGCGTAGACGTGAATAAAGCAGATCCGCAAGATATTTGATGTCTTGGGATGCTCGAGGAGCAAAAGTTCCCTTTGCCACCTTCATGTCAAGCGTGTGAGGCGACATGGTGGGAATCAGAAACGCACTCCAACCCGCCGCGATCAAGATGTCTTGGGAGAAGTTTCAAGAATCATTCAATGACAAGTACTTTCCGAAAGTATCCGTCACATGAAAGAGGTAGAGTTCATTAAACTAGAGCAAAACAACATGACCGTGTCAGAAGACGAAGCCAAGTTTGCCGAAATGTCCATTTGCGTCCCATTTGGTTGATAATGAGGAGAGAATGACGCGAATGTTTCTAAGAAGTTTGAAACCCGAGATACGTCAATATCTTATCTCTCATAAACCGTGGTTTGTATTCGGGATGTTGTTAATAGGGCTCGATTATTGAACGCGATAACGAGTCAACCCAACCAAAAAAGAGAGCAAATTGACAAAATGATAATACCGGTGAGAAGTACCATCGGCGGTGACAACAAGCGTGGAGGTAATCAAGATGCGAAATGCTAACCACTTGGTGGTAATAATCGTACAAAACAATAAGAATGGACATTTCAAGAAGAGGAGATTCAACAATGATGGAAAGACGCCAAAGACCAAAGACCTGCAGAAGGAAGGAGAACGACCACCTATTATATGCTTCAAATGTGGAGGGGAGGGACACATTAGTCCAAACTGTGTGATGCCGTCTAAAGAATATTATAATTATGGAAGAGAGGGTCACCTAGCCCGATTTTGTCGTTCACCGAAGACAAGTTCAGCTAGGATAGAGGCACCAAAGGCCGTCCTAGAAAAGTCAAAGCCGGTAGTGCAAGGGAGAGCGTTTGTAGTGACCTCCCAGAAAGAAAGGAACCCAAATGAGGTCATCACGGGTAAACTTATCATAAACTCTAGTGAAGTCTATACCTTATTTGATACCGGTTCTACCCATTCTTTTATTTCTCCTACTTTGCGCCAACGCTTAAATTTGACTCTGGAGAAATTGGACTTTGTCTTATCCATTGAAACTCCATTGGGAGAAACCTTCATTACATCCCATCGTTTTATAAGTCTTGTTTAGTTCAAATTGGTACCCTCACATTACACCGTCAACCTTATTTCATTGAAAATACTTGCATTTGACGTAATTCTAGGATTGATTGGTTAACTACTCATCATGCAAAAATTGATTATTTTTGTAAGGTTGTTAGCTTTCATATTCCTAACCAACCTATTATGCGAATTCAAGCAACCAAACCATTAAAATAAATAACTATCATCTCAAGCCATAAAGCTATTCATTTATTGAAAAATGGATGTCAAGCTTTCTTAGCTCATGTCACGGATTTAAATAAAAATACGCCGCAGTTTTGAATGATATTTCTATTGTTAATGAATTTCCGACGTATTCTCAAGAACTTCCCTGGCCTACCCCAGAGCGTGAAATTAAATTTTGTATCGACCTTGAACCCGGTACAAAACCTATTTCCAAAGCCCCATATCGAATGGCTCCTATTGAACTTCAGGAGTTAAAGACCCAACTGCAGGAATTGTTAAACATCGATTTCATTCGTCCTAGTATGTCTCCTTGGGGTGCTCCTATTCTATTCGTAAAAAAGAAAGATGGGAGTATGCGACTTTGTATTGATTATCGGGAGTTGAACCATGTCACCATCAAAAATAAGTACCCATTGCCACGTATTGATGACCTGTTTGACCAATTACAAGGAGCCAAATTCTTTTCAAAGATTTATCTTCATTCTGGTTATCACCAATTGAAGATTAGAACCGATGACATTCCAAAGACGGCTTTCAAAACTCGGTACGGGCATTATGAATTCCTAGTCATGTCTTTTGGATTGACTAATGTTCCTGCTGCCTTCATGGATATGATGAACCGAGTATTCAAGGAATATTTGGATCACTTTGTGGTTATCTTTATTGATGATATCCTTATTTATTCCAAAAGCCATGAAGATCATGAGAAACACTTGAGGCTGATACTCCAAAAGCTTGGTGAATATAAGCTTTATGCCAAGTTAAAGAAATGCGAGTTCTGGCTTGAGGAAGTAGCATTCCTTGGGCACGTAGTATCAAGTCATGGAATATCTGTTGACCCAGGAAAGATTGAAGCTATTCAAAGTTGGGAGCATTCTTGAATTTTACTCTGCAAAGAAGTATCATGTTAACAATTTGGACGTTATTAGTTCCTGGATAAATTAATTCGTGAACTTGTTTTATTGAATTCTTATATCATTGTCATCATCCTCATGTTTATATTTTTTTAAAAGTCATCTGTGGCCTGTAGTGCATAGATGGACTTGGTATGATTATGACCAGGGATTATTCAGTATAATCATGACCGTAATATTACAAATGATGTGATAAAAGTCCTTATTGGCCCGTAGTGCATTGATGGACAGTTGTTGGCATGATCATGACCATTGATGAATACACGAATGTCCTTGACCCGTAGTGCATGGATAATTTGTGGTCGTGATACTAAAGAATATCCTTGGTCAGAGTAGTGCGAGGGGTGATTCGATGATGTGGATTATTTATTAAGCTAAGTCTCAGCGATAAAAGTGATGAAAAACCTTTTAAATCATAAAAGATAGTAGATTTTATTCTCTACTTGACTCTTTTAATGGATTGCTTGTCCCGCTGCAGTTAAACATGATGTCTATTGTATTTTATCAGTTTAACATTGTTGTAGACTAATGATAATTTATTCTGCATTATCTTAGTCATAATACCTCTTACTGGGCTAGTTAAGCTCACCCTTTCTTTCACTGTTCTCTTCAGGAAATGAGAATATAGTTGGGACGAGTCGGGGAACGGAGTGATGGACCAGATGATAATATTAGTAGTCCTCACTATTCTGTTAAATAGTGTGACAATAAATGTAATGAGGACTTATTCTAAGAGTGGATATTGTCTTGAAGATAGTATTTATATTAAAACTCACAGCTCTCTTGTTGTATATTAAAGATTGTATTTGTATTCTTTACCATGTATTTGGCGACTCTAAATAGGTGATGTATACCTATTTTGGGGGCATCATAAACATATAATGCACTAAAGACGTTGACTCGAGCTGTTGAAGATTGCGACCATACCATTCAATATTATCGTGGAAAAAGCGAACGTGGTAGCTAATGCATTGAGTAGAAGATCGTATGCGTTTATGATTGTAACGTTGTTAACACAAAGACCCATTTCATTTGACTTACGAATGTTAAAGATAGAGTTAAAGACTATAAGGACCCACATAATGATGTCAAATAATATGAGTAGAATCGACGTTAACCGATAAAGTTAAAACCGCTCAAGCTACACACCCGAAGCTGATGAATATAAAAAAGAAGGTTCAAGAAGGCGATATTCTAGAAGTTAGAATGGATGAAGAGAGGAAATCTCAACCCTCGATTTTATTGTCTGTTTGAAATCCTCGATCGATTAGGAACTGTGGCCTATAGATTCGCTTTACCTCCAAGTATATCACGTGTTCATAACGTTTTTTTTCACGTATCGATGTTACGTAAATATGTGGACGACCCAAACCACATTACTGAATTAGAACTAGACGAGATAGTAGAAGATTTAACGTATGAGGAGATATCTATTAAAATTTTGGATAAGAATGAATATATTCTACGCTCAAAGGTTATACCTCAAGAGTTAGAATCTGACAAGGTATCATCATCTCTTCGACATACTAGGTACGTACGTAAATTTCGAGGGCAAAATTTTATAAGGAGGGGAGATTGTGAGATCCCGAATTTTATGAAATAAAAGTATTCATTTTTCTTATAATTATTATTTTATTTAGTAAATGGTTAAATTGAGAAAGGGTTAAAGTTAAGGGTGATATGTGAAAATTTTTGCAAAGTAAGCAAGTTGATATAAAATATTAGATTTGTTTGGGAATATTCGCTTTTAACAGGAATATTAAATGACGACGGCATAATCATTGGTGGATCCCACAACGGAAGTATTGTCGTAGTTAGAAATCGACAAAAATATCTTTTTATAAAAATAACGGCGAAAGTTTTACCGTTAAACTGTCGAACTACCCGGTAGTAAAAGTATAGTAATACACGTGGTTGCATAGTAGCACACGGTATTGATTATTGATGCTTACGTGAGAAGTCACTCAGTTATACTCAATTATTTCTACAATAATTGTTGCATAATATCTCTCATATTATTGATTCAATTATTGTCACAATATCATTTGCATAATATTTTATATTATTAAATCAATAATTGAGACGATAAAGTTATTCATATTATTATTTACAATACTTACGTTGTCTAGAAAGTTCTGTCGAGGAGAGGTTTGGTCACCTAATTGCGCGCCAAAAGGGAGAAATCCTTATCGGAAAGCCCTCTCTTTCTTGGGAATGTTCTGGTTGTTAAATATTATGAGTTATAATATTAATGATGAAAAAGTTCATGTTGATTAAAGATTAAATTGATAGTTCCATTGTGTTGGGATTATTAGTGTTAGTGGAAATCGACATTTATTTCGATAATAATTGATTTTTGGAGGTTATATTGACCAATCGAGCAATTAATCAGATAAATGAGCAATTAATTGCTATTAAGTCATATGCTTATAACTATTTGTTCACATGTGTGTACTATTGATTCACATGCATGTACTATTAGGGGAGGTGGTGCAAGATTGATAATATTTGCATGACTAAATTAAAAATAGAGGTATAGATGAAGGTACTATACAATAACTATTTTTTCACACATGTATAGAACTATTGATTCACATAAATGTACTATTGATTCACATGATGTAATATTAGGAGAGGTGGTGCAAGTTTGATAATACTTGCAGGACTAAATTAAAAATAAAGGAAAAGATGAAGGTATTATACTGTAATATTTCGAGCCCCAAAACGTGCAATTATCGAAACTATATTTTCCTATAAATAGAAGCTCATTCTTTTTTATTCTCACCAATTCACTAAGACTCACAAGACCAATTATAGAGAGAGAAGCTATAGAGAGAAAGAAGAAGAGAAGTCTGCTACCTCACTATTCCAAAGATCAATCTTTTTCTGAGGTAAGGGATATTATTTTTTTCAAAGATTCGAGAAATAATATTTTTTTCCATACTCTGTAGTATGTGAGTAATATTATTTCATTTCGTATTCCTAATTCTACACTCATTCTGTTAAAGTATTACTTCTATACTCCGTGAAATTAGTAGAATATCCTTGATATTTGCGCTTCATCCAGTATCTTTTCATGAAAATATTATTCTGAGCTTTCTTGTTAATTATTGATATTTTTATGCCGAAATACTATTCATGAGTTACTATTCACCCAGTTACTATTTACTCGAATATTATTCACTTGGGTATTCGGGATACTTTTCATGCCGAAGTACTATTCACAAGTTACTATTCACGGGTTACTATTCACCCAGATACTATTCACTTAGGTATTTGGGGCACTTTTTATGCTGGGGTACTATTTACGAGGTACTATTCTCGAAGTACTATTCACAGGGTACTATTCACGGGGTACTATTCACCCGAAAATTATATTTCTTTTCTGTCCAAATTATTTTTGATACATGAATATTATTCTTGAATTTTACTCCACAAAGCAAAGATTACGTCGATAATTTGGATATTTTAAACTCTGGATAAATTTATAATCTTTAATATTTATCCTTGATTTCGTTTGATTAATGCTTTATATCATTTTCATCATCCTCATGTTTATATTGTGATGAAAGTCATCTTTGACTTACGTGCATGGATGGACTGTTGATTGGTAAGATTATGACCAGGGATCATTCGGTATAATTATGACTCGTAATGTTACAAATGATGTGGTAAAAGTCCTCATCGTCTGTAGTGCATTGATGGATGGTTGTTGGTATGATTATGACCGTGGATTATTCTAAGATAATCATGACCATTGATGATTACATGAATATCCTCGCACGAAAAGTGTGGATGATTCGATGATGTGGTTGATTTATTGTCGAGTCTCAACGATAAAGTGGATGAAAAACTTTTTAAATCATAGAAGATAGTAGATATCATGCTCTACTTGACTCTTCTAATGGATTGCTTGTTCTACTGCAGATAAACTTGATGTTATTGTATTTTATCAGTTAAACACTATTGAAGGCTAACGATAATTTATTATGCATTATCTTAGTCATAATATTTCTTACTGGGCTAGTTTAGCTCACCCTTTTGTTTTCATTGTTCTTTTCAGGAAATGAGAACGTAGTCGGGACTAGTCGGGGAACGGAGTGACGGTCGAGATGGTTGTTTTAGCAGTCCTCACTATTCTGTGAAATAGTGTGATAATAATTACAATGAGGACTCCATTGAGAGTGAATATTGGCTAGAAGGCAATATTCTTGTTTAAACTCTCAGCTACGCTGTTGTCATATTGTATAAAAGAAGTTTGTATTTGTTTTTTGTACCATGTATTTGGCGACTCAGAATGCGTGATGTATACCTATTTTAGGGGTGTCACACTTGCCTTGTATATAGCGCCCCAACGCTGCACTTCAAGAAATGTACAATTACGCCACTGGTGATGCAAAAATTCTCGATTCATCCCTGCTCCGCCTCAAACTGTAAAATAACGACTAAAAATACATAAAAACTATTCTAAAAGACTTGAAAACGACAATAAATTAAGCCCGAATGTATCCAATTCATGGGTATATTAACCATTCATCATCTCTTTCTCTTCATCTCCTAACTTTCTCAAATATTTGAAAGACTTTGGAAGTCTTTGGAGATGAGGTCGCACTTTGAATATGAGTATCTCTTCTTCTAAATACTATCAAACTTTACCAAACTCTACCATTTTATAGAAATCTAAAAAATCTATGACTTTTTGAATACCAAAATACTTTAATAGACTTTAAAAAATTCTCAATTCAATACCACTTAACTTTTAAAAATATTACAAAAGTTGTAATAGAATACCAATAAACTTTTAGAAACTCTTTAAATGTCTTGATTAAATACAACCAAACTTTTAAAGTCTTTAAATATTTTAATTGAATACACTCCTTAAAATCGCAAACTTGATTTGTTTTCACCAATTTTTAGTCACATTTTCCTAATTCATATTAACATAAGTATTATCCAAATTTCTATAAATTAAATATTATACAAATTAAAAATATTATTATCTTAATGCTTGTTTGTAAAGATTATAATTCCGAAATTATAATCACTAGACTATTAATCATAGGATTACTTAGTCTTAATCAAGTGTTTGTTTTTTATAAGATTATTCATGTGATAATTTAAAATAATCACATGTTATGTTTATTTTTTTTAGATTAGATAAAAAATATCGTTTCCGCTATTATACCTTTACCAATAATAACATATTTTAAACTATGATTTAAACTTGTTTATACATAAAAATAATGATGAACAATTAATTACAAACTTTTAAATGTTCCTAAAATAAGTTAGTGAGTTCATAGAGTTTCACCATGTTCTTCTTATGGGAAATATTTGAGAATCAAATTATCATAAATTAGCACATAAATTAACAAATAAATAGCGCAAAATACATGATATGTGAAATATGAAATAAAATTAGAAGAAAGATTAGGGATTAATTATTTTACTTGGCCACCAAAATTTAAGTCTAGAACTATCCATCTTCATTCAAACTCCAAAGTATAAAATATGGTTAATCATTAACTAAAAAGAAAAAAAATTGATAGTAACTAAATTTAAGCATTGTGTGGAGATGAAATTTAGAACTTAAATTAAATGGTGTGCCAAAATGACTTAAATCTATCCAACCTACTTCATTATCACATATTACTTCTTCATCTCAATTGACAAGCTTAGAAAAATGTCGACATCAGCCGGGCTGCTCACTCTCTTTGCCCTTAAACCAATCACATTGGATGTGATAAGCATTTAATTTGTAATCTTGTTCATTTATTAATAAAATAATTCATTTAATAAAAGACATTATTTATCCATGTTTAATTGGTTGAATTAAATAAATGTGATAAACTCATAATTTTGGAGCAATACTTTTAGATGTTGATCATGCTAATAAGATCTAAATTTTAGATATCTCAAAAACTAAAATGTTCATAATCGTTGGGTTACTAATGTGGGGTTACTAATTTCAGATAGATTAGTACATACTATGTTTGCTCTGTTGAAGATGATGATTGATCTAATAATCATTTGTGTTGAGACACTAAAGCAAGTATGTAGATTCTTATTAGAGAATAAGTTCACTAAACGTAACTCGCATAAGGAACACCTAATGAAGTTTTACTTGTCTGACAATAGGTGTTCCTATAGTGATATTTATACAAGTAATCCTTAGACTTGAGATCATCATAGTACCTCGTGTATTCTGAACTATACTTTGCCATATTCCTTAATACTTCAAAGTAGGTTATGTTTGGGTGTAATAAATTATACATAAAAATAGGTGAATGATCATCAAAGGATTTACCACTTCCAATAAATGGAGATAATGTCTTATGCGATTCGTAAGTGATAGCTCAAAAATCAGTGGACAAGTTGAATGAAAATTAGAAAGAAATTTCTAATTTACATTAATCATAGTTGTGCATTTTATAATCAAAATGCATATAATTAAATAAATAAGACTTATCAGTAATTTCATGTCTTATGTTTAATCGGGACATTGTATGGTAGAAGGATTGAATTGTAAGGTAACTATTAACGGAATAGGATTTTTATGATTAAACGTTGAATTTATATTATCCGGACAGTCATGATATACTGTCACAAGGTGCCACTCTTGATGTAGAATAAATATTATTTATTTATATTTGAATTAAATGAGTTTGATTCATTATAAATAATATTAGAACGATTCTAATTTATTTATTCTACCACCGACTTAATATTAAACTTAAAGGGTCACACCGCAAAAAATAATAATTTTAGAAGTAAATGGCTTAATAATAATAAATTAAGTATATTTAATATATTAAAGGAATAAATTAAATAAATTAATATTTATAATTAAGTATTTGGAGAAGTACTAAATTGTAAATTAATAAGAGAAGTCTTATTATTATTATTACAAATAAATTGGCTATAATAATTTAGTATTTAGAGAATACTAATATTTATAATTAAGTATTTGGATAAATACTAAATTATAAATATATAAGAAGAGTCTTATTATTTTTATTATTAATTTAGTTCCTAATTACTTTGGAAATTAAATTAAAATCTTAAGTCCTAAAAGGTTTAGGAGTGAGGGTTAGTCTATAAATATAAGACTAATGCAAATATTGTTACTACATAAGTATTCTCTAAAATATAAGGAGTTAGGAAAGAGAGAGAGGGATAGAGAGAGAATTAGAGCTAGCCACTTAAGGTTTTGTAGAACCTAAATTTACTTCTCCAATCAATATATATCAACTTTAGGGCGTTGCACACTTGCGTAACAAACGTTTGGTTCGAAGATTTGGAGAAACACGAAAGATTAAAGGATTGAGACTTAAAGATCATAGCAAGGAGTTGTATCATCTTTATAATATATATCTTTTATTCTTCATCAATTAATAATATTGCATAAGGTGATATCTAGTATTGCAAAAAATATAAATATGATTTATGTCATGCTTCCGCTGTTTTACAATGTTGATTGTATGTATGTCTTATTTCTGTAAACCAACAGCGGTATCATAACCATCCTTAAGCAAATTATTAATTATTTTGATTCAATATATATTGATATATTTATAACAATTTAATTTAGCATAATTGTTAGTATATAATCATGTTTTTTGAAGAAAAACAGCTAAAATCGAGATTTGGAAAATCAAAATCGGACCTCAAGAATGGAGAGTCGCGGTCGCCTTACTAGAATCGCGACGCTAGGGCTTGAAAGCGTCATGGCGCCGCGCTCTAAAGCGCCGTGGGCCATAGGCTCCTGCCTCAACTCGATTTTTTTCTTTCTTTCAACAATTCTAATGAATTTATTTTAACTTGGATTTGGATTTCAAATTAATAAAGAAGCTTATTTTAATTCAAAATTGGATTCCATGTTAACTAAAATAAAGGAGTTTATTTTATTCAAAATTGTATAAATTAAAATAAAGGAGTTTATTTTAATTAAAATTGGATTTCATGCAAACTTTTATTTTCCATGAAATGATATTAATATATTTATTAAATGTTTTATTCGTTAGATTTAATGTTTTTATATATATATATATATATATATATATATATATATATATATGATAATAAAATGGATGATTATGGACTATTGACCAATAAGATTGAATTTATTTTTTGAATGAATGCTTGAATGAATGAGGTTTTCATAAATGGGGTCTATGTGAAAGTCCAATAATAATCTAGAAGGGGGGTTGAATAGATTATTACAGATTAAAAAAATTATCTTAGACCTTTTTGAATTCGTGGATAATTAATTTGCAGTGTTAGAAATTAATTTGCAAGACAGTAAAAATTCAATCACACAATGCACACAGATTTGTCTGGTTCACAACATACATCCCGGGTATGCTGCTACGTCTAGTCTCAAGCTCCTCTCTAGAACTTGAGATCTTATTACTATAAGTAATAAATATTCCTTCAACAGGCGTAGAAGCCTTTACAAAGTTTTATAGACAGTGTAAGACTCCAACTTATTATAAATAAAAATGAATTTTTCTCTATTTATTATCTTGAAATAAAAATGAGTTAATTTGATATAATACTTTGGTTATGGGTGAAATGTGCAAATTTTGCAAAATAAGCAAGTGGTTATAAAATATTCATTTCTGTCGGGGAATATTCGTTTGGTCGTGGAATATTCTTTTTGTTGGGAATATCCGCATTTATTTGCCAGTAAATAATCGAGGGCCCCATAACGGAATAAGCTGCCGGATGAAGAAAATGACAAAGTTGAGTTTTATAAATAACGACGTAATTGTTACAATTAACATTGTTGGAATACCGTGGTTAAAGTACAATAATATGTGTAGTGATACAAGATGATTACCAGATTAGACAAGATTGTTGAATTATTGATTCGCACGTAAGAAGGCACTACTCAATAATTGTTACGAAGAGTTATCGCTCAATATTTTATTTTATTGATTCAATAATTGTTGCGTTGATATTTTATATTATTTTTATTTCAATAATTGTCACTGCACAGTATTTTCCATTATCAGATCAATAATTCATATTATTTGAATAATATTATTAGATAACATTATTGGCAATGTCTAAAAAGTTCTGTCAAGGAGAGGTTTTGTCACCTAATTGTGCGCCAGTAAGGAGAAATCCTTATTGGAAAGCCCCCTCTTTCCTGGGAACTATCTGGTTGTCATAATTGTGATTCTGTAATATTATTTGTGAATAATTAATTATTGATTTATATGATAAGAAAATATTTATTTGATGTGGATATAAATGATGGATTTATTTATCTGGTTATAAATGAAGGAATTAATTCTGAGGTGTTTTATCAGTATTTTGTCGGAAGGGAGGTATTAAAAATCACCCGTTTATGGATTTCGAATATTTTCTGTTTGGAATTTGGAAAAACTCAAATTTACAAAGTTGTAGAGAATTCGATTTCGTGTGGAATGGACATAAAATTCGTATTTTTCTGATAAACGGGCTATTTTCTATGAATTACTGAAGTTTCGGAAAATAAAATAATTTTTATTAAATTATGGGTGGGACCCACTTTTAGTTTTTCAAGCATGTGGGCTGCTAGTTTGTTTTTCAAAGAAGGCATGCTAGACTTGTTCAAAGCATGCGTAGAGAATTTGTTAATTAAATAATATTATTTTATTATTTAGTCTCCTATGGCATTCTAGCATTTTCCTATAAATAAACGCTTAGGTTAGAATTGAAAATCACACCAGAAATAAGTTTTCTTTCTCTCTAGATTATCGAGCGTATTTTTGTGAGAATTTAGATACTTTGAGAGTTGCTGTTCGGTACAAGTTTTCTTCGGCTTTATATCCGATATTCTGATCAGAAGTACCGTTAGTTTGAGGTAAGGGATGTTATTTTCTTCTTAAATGATATTATTTTTTTCAATATCATTATGCCGAAATATTGGTTTAAAATTTTAATCAAATTTGGAACCTTTTATGTCGGGGTTACTATTCACGATATATTAATTATTCACGATATCACGACCTTTATTCACTTAATCACTAAGACTATTCATCGAAAAATAAAAATTTTCCTTTTTGTCCAAGATGTCTATTATGGTTACTATCTTTGATTGTATCCATGATTTGATCTTTGTTTTTGAATTCTGCTTCAAAATTGATTATTATGGAGTATTATTGATCTTGGATAAACTGTAATACGAATCCCTAATATTTGTCATTCTGTATCACTGAATTCATTTTTTTTAAAATATTTTCATCATCCTCGCCCTAAATGATGATATTATGAATATCTTTGGCTCAGTAGTGCAAAGATGAATGATTAATCGATGAATATCTTTGGCCCGTAGTACAAAGATGAACAGTGTTGAGATGAACATGACCAACCGGTGATATAAAATGAATATCTTGTCTGTGAAGTGCAAAGATGAATATTTGATTAAAGATGTATATTGATTATTATTACAGGGATAAAATATTGATGATGGACTTTTAAATCTTAGAAGATAGTAGAACTCATTCTCTACTTGACTCTTCTAATGGATTGTTGTTTCCGCTGTAGAATATTGATCTAAAACTTGTTGTATATTATATTCTATCAGATTTTTCCCTGTTGAGGACTAATGATAATTTGTTGTATATTATCTTAGTCATAATATTCTTTACTGGGCTAGTTGAGCTCACCCTTTTCCTTTTTGTTCCATTTTTCTTCTCAGGAGGTGAGAACATAGCAGGATCTAATCGAGGTATGGAGTAATGGTTCTAGAAAGTTGTTGTAGAAGTCCTCACTATTTTTGTAAAATAGTGTATGAATAATTATAATGAGGACTTATTTGAGTGTGGATATTGTCTAGAAGACAATATTTGTATTTAGACTCACAGTATGTGTTGTCGTATTTTGCACGACAATTGTATTATTGAAGTTGTAGTTTGCTTTCTGTACCATGTATTTGGAGACTCGGAATGGGTGTTGTACACCTATTTTGGGGGCGTCACAGTTGGCATCAAAGCTTAAGGATATGGTCTCTGGCGGAGATCGAGGAATAGAACTAGAAGGGGAGAGATGAGTAAATCCTTCGCTAGTGTGTCCTATCTAAGCTTATTTGTTGGTCGGTCATAATATATGGATATTATGTGATATGTTAACTTGTTTAATTAACCCTTGTTTTATGGCAGTATTTAGGAATGGCTGCTGAGAACGTTAACAATGGAGTGTATGAGACTGTGGAACAACCTTTAGTCACAAACCAGGAGAACGTGCAACAGGAAGGCAATATTCCTCCTGTAAACAACTCTACCGAGCAAACGATGAATGACGGAAAGTTTAGGAACTTTTTGCAGTTCATGCAAAATCAGAACGAGGGAGACTCGTGTACAAAATACGGGTGGAAATGATGGCAACGCTGCGATGCATCACAGCAACCAAGTTCAAGGAGTTGGGACCAACAAATTTCTGGGGAAAGCCCGATCCGATTAAGGCGAAAACATGGGTCAAGCAAATTACCAAGATATTCGATGTCTTGGGATGCACGGAGGAACAGAAGGTTCCATTCGCCACCTTTATGTTCCGTGGCGAGGCAAACTACTAGTGGGAATCAGGAAGCGTACTCCATCAAATTGCGTGTTTCAAAGATGTCTTGGGAGACGCTTTCAGAACTATTTAATGACAAATACTTTCCGAAAGTGTTCGTCTATATGAAGGAAGTGGAGTTTATTAGATCGGAGCGTAACAACATGACGGTGTCTCAAAGACGAGGCTAAGTTTGCGGAGTTGTCAGTTTGCACCTCATTTGGTGGAAAATGAGGAACGAATGACGCGTATGTTTCTGAGGGTTCTAAAACCCGAGATTCGACAATATCTTATCTCTCATAAATTTTCTTTATATTCAGATGTTGTAAACTGGGCTCAATTATTAGAGCGTGATAACGAGTATGTTCAACCGAGGGACCACAACTGTGGTTATATCGGTGATGTTGAAGCCATCGAGTAACGATGATAACCAAATGGGGAGGAAAGAATACGGACAAAGGCGGTAACCACTCGGGTGGTAATCGTGGCCATGATAATAGGAGAGGTGACTCAAGTGGACATTTCAAGAAGAGAAGGTTCAACAACGACCATGTGAAGACGTCGGCCAAAGAAGAATCGGTTCCAAGGAGGGAACCACCACCCATTATATGCTACAAATGTGGGAAAGAAGGACATATCAGTCCAAACTGCCCACGCGTATGTTTCTGAGGGTTCTAAAACCCGAGATTCGTCAATACCTTATCTCTCATAAATTTTCTCTGTATTCAGATGTTGTCAACAGGGCTCAATTATTAGAGAGAGATAATGAGTATACTCAACCGAGGGACCACAACCAGGGTCATACCGGTGACAGTAGTCATCACAACGATGATAACCAGTGAGGTGGAAAAAATACGGAACAAGGCGGTAACCACTCGGGTGGTAATTGTGGCCATGATAATAGGAGAGGTGAGTCAAGTGAAAATTTCAGAAAGAGGAGATTCAACAATGACGGGAAGACATCAATAGCAACACCAGCACCAACAACAAATTCTAGGGGAGGAGAAAGACCGCCAGTTAGATGTTACAAATGCGGGAAAGAGGATCATATCAGCCCAAACTGTCCACAACAATCCAAGGTATGTTATAATTGTGGAAAGGAAGGAAATATCGCTCAAGATTGTACTATAGAGAAACCAAGTTCAGTGGGGACGGTGACTCTAAGGGCTGCCCCGGATAAGTCAAAATCAGCGGTTCTTGGAAGAGCGTTTGTCGTGACTGGCCAAAACGTGAAGAACCCGAACGAGGTGATTACGGGTAAGATAATCTTGAAATCTTACGAAGTTTATACCTTACTAGATACCGGTTCTACCCAATCTTTTATCTCTCCTGCTTGTGCTCAACGTTTAAACTTGACTCCGGAGAAATTAGACTTTGACTTATCTGTTGAAACCCCGTTGGGTGAAACCTTCGTTACATCTACAGTTTATAAATCTTACTTGATACAAGTTGGCACAATCACATTACCTGTTGATCTTATCTCTTTAAAGATACTTGCTTTTGATGTGATTTTAGGAATTGATTGGTTAACCACTCATCTAGCCAAAATTGATTGTTTTCGTAAGGTTGTTAGTTTTCATATTCCTAACCAACCTGTTATGCGAATTCAGGCAACTAAACCACTAAAATCAGTTACAGTCATATCAAGCCACAAAGCTATTCATTTATTAAAAAATGGATGTCAAGCTTTCTTAGCCCATGTTATGGATCTGAACAGAGACAAGTCAGATTTGGATAATATTTCTGTTGTTAAAGAATTTCACGATGTATTTCTGAAGAACTTCGGCCTACCCCGTAACGTGATGTTGAATTCTTTACTGACCTTTAACCGGGTACAAAACCCATTTCTAAAACCCCATATCGAATGGCTTCTATTGAACTTTAGGAGTTAAAAGTCCAACTACAGGAATTGTTAGACATCGGTTTCATTCGTCCTAGTACATCTCCTTGGGGTGTTCCTGTTTTATTCGTAAAGAAGAAAGACGGGAGTATGCGACTTTGTATTTACTACCAAGAATTGTACCATGTCACCATCAAGAATAGGTATCCGTTACCTCACATTGATGATCTGTTTGACCAGTTGCAAGGAGCACAATTCTTTTCAAAGATCGATTTTCGTTCTGGATATCATCAGCTGAAGATTAAAACTGAGGATATTCAAAAGACCGCCTTCGTAACTCCTAAGACGGGCATTATGAATTCTTAGTCATGTCTTTTGGATTGACTAATGCTCTTGCTACTTTTATGGATATGATAAACCGTGTATTCAAGGAATATTTGGATCAGTTCGTTGTTGTCTTTATTGATGACATCCTCATCTATTCCAAAAGTCGTGAAGATCATGAGCACCATTTGAAGCTGATACTTGAAAGGCTTCGTGAAAACAAACTTTATCCCAAGCTGAAGAAATGCGAGTTCTGGCTTGAGGAAGTAGCATTCCTTGGGCACGTGGTGTCAAAACATGGAGTATCTATTGACCTGACGAAGATTAAAGCAATACAAAGTTGGGAGCAACAAGTCAGAATCGAAGACGCAGTTTTGACTTTCGGGCTTAATTTGGTTATTATCGGAGATTCGTAGAAGGATTTTCTCGAATCGCTACTCCGTTAACTCAGCTGCTCAGAAAGATACAAAATTCGTATGGAGCGGGGAATGCGAGAAGAGTTTCCAAGAGCTCAAGAGGAGACTCATTTCGGTACTTGTTCTGGCAATACCATCTGGTTCAGATGGATTTGTTATCTACATCGATGCTTCAGGGGTTAGGATGTGTTCTCACGCAACATGGGAAAGTCATAGCCTATGCCTCGCGACAACTCAAAGAATATGAGAGGAATTATCCTACTCATGATCTGGAGTTAGCAAAGATCAGATTCGCATTGAAAATTTGGAGACACTACTTGTATGGGGAGAAAGTGGAGATTTATACGGACCATAAAAGCCTTAAATATTTCTTCACCCAAAAAGAACTCAACATGCGGCAATGACATTGGCTTGAGCTGTTGAAAGATTACGATCACACTATTCAATATCATCCTGGAAAAGCGAACGTAGTAGCTGACGCATTGAGTAGAAGATCATATGCGAGTACGAGTGCAATATTGTCAACACAAAGGCCCATTTTTTATAACTTGCAAAGGATGGAGATAGAATTAAAGACTCCAGGAACCCACATGATGATGGCGAATATACGAGTAGAACCGACTTTAATCGATAAAGTTAAAGCTGCTCATGCTACGGACTTGGGGCTGATGCGTATGAAGAAGAAAGTGCAAGAAAGAGCTATTCCAGAAGCAAGAATTGATGAAGAAGGAATACTTCGAGTCAACTCTAGACTTTGCGTTCCTAACGATTCTGACTTGAAGCATAGAACAATATGAAGAGAGAGATCGCGGAGTTTATCTCGAGGTGTTTAACTTGTCAACGTGTAAAGGTGGAGCATCAAGTGCCAAAAGATCCATTGCAACCACTTGAGAATCCGAAATAGAAGTGGGAACACATTACCATGGATTTCGTTACAGGTCTTCCCAAAGTTTCTCAAGGCATAGATATGATTTGGGTTATTATTGATAGATTAACCAAGTCTGCTCATTTCTTGCCTATACGTGAGACTTATTCCCTTGAACGTCTTGCTCGTATGTACTTGAATGAGATTGTGAGATTGCATGGCATGCCAGTATCCATATTTTTGGATCGTGACCCAAGATTCACTTCACGATTTTGGGTTAGTTTGCAGAAAGCTATGGGCACGGATTTACGATTCAGTTTGGCATACCATCCTCAAACGGGCAGACAATCAGAGAGGACTATTCAAACTCTTGAAGATCTATTAAGACTATGTGTCCTAGACTTCAAAGGGAGTTGGGATAAGTATTTACCATTGGTGGAATTCTCCTACAACAACAGTTATCAAGCAAGTATAGGCATGGCTCCATTTGAGGTGTTGTATGGATGAAAGTGTCGTTCTCTAGTATGTTGGGATGAGGTGGGAGAAGCAACGTTGTTGGGACCAGAATTAGTACGCATGACTACAGAAAAGATCCAAATGATTCGACAACGTATTCAAACCTCACAAGATCGACACAAGAGTTATGCTGATCTTCATCGAAAAGACGTGGAATTTAATATTGGAGATCATGTACTGTTACGTATTGCTCCATGGAAGGGAGTTACAAGATTTGGGAAGAGAAGAAAGCTCAATCCACGATTTATTGGTCCATTTGAGATTCTTGACCGAATAGGAAATGTGACTTATAGACTCGCATTACCTCCAAACATGTCTCGTGTTCATAATGTTTTTCACATATCTATGCTTTGTAAATATGTGAAAGACCCGAACCACATTATTGAGTTAGAACCAGACGAGATAGCTGAAGATTTAACGTACGAGGAGGTACCTGTTAAGATCTTGGATAGGAAAGAGCATGTCCTACACACCAAGGTTATACCACAAGTTAAGGTTTTGTGGAGGAACCATGCTATTGAGGAAATGACCTGGGAGTTGGAATCGGAAATGAAAGCAAGGTACCCTCACCTGTTCGAAACACCAGGTACGTACGTTAATTTCGAGGCAAAAATTTTATAAGGAGGGGAGGTTGTAAGACCCCAACTTATTATAAATAAAATTGAAATTTTCTCTATTTATTATCTTGAAATAAAAAGGAGTTAATTTGATATAATACTTTGGTTATGGGTGAAATGTGCAAATTTTACAAAATAAGTAAGTGGTTATAAAATATTCATTTTTGTCGGGGAATATTCGTTTGGTCGTGGAATATTCTTTTTGTCGGGAATATCCGTACGACGACACAGTCAATTGAGGGCCCTATAACGGAATAACTGTCGGATGAAGAAAACAACAAAGTTGAGTTTTATAAATAATAGCGTAATTGTTACGGTTAACACTGTTGGAATACCTGGTGGTTAAAGTACAATAATACGCGTGGTGGCACAGTAACACATGGTATTGCACAGTATTGTTAAATTATTGATTCGTACGTAAGAAGGCACTACTCAATAATTGTTACGATGAATTCTTTATCGCTCAATATTTTATTTTATTGATTCAATAATTGTTGCGTTGATATTTTATATTATTGTTGTTTCAATAATTGTCACTGCACAGTATTTTCCATTATCAGATCAATAATTCATATTATTTGAATAATATTATTAGATATCATTATTGGCAATGTCTAGAAAGTTATGTGAAGGAGAGGTTTGGTCACCTAATTGCGCGCTAGTAAGGAGAAATCCTTATTGGAAAGCCCCCTCTTTCCTGGGAACTATCTGGTTGTCATAATTGTGATTCTGTAATATTATTTGTGAATAATTAATTATTGATTTATATGATAAGGAAATATTTATTTGATGTGGATATAAATGATGGATTTATTTATGTGGTTATAAATGAAGGAATTAATACTGAGGTGTTCTATCAGTATTGTGTCGGAAGGGAGGTATTAAAAATCACCCGTTTATGGATTTCGAATATTTTCTGTTTGGAATTTGGAAAAACTCAAAGCTATAAAGTTGTAGAGAATTTGATTTCGTGTGGAATGGACATAAAATTCTTATTTTTCTGATAAACGGGCTATTTTCTATGAACTACTGAAGTTTCGGAAAATAAAATAATTTTTATTAAATTATGGGTGGGACCCACTTTTAGTTTTTCAAGCATGTGGGCTGCTAGTTTGTTTTTCAAAGAAGGCGTGCTAGATTTGTTCAAAGCATGCGTAGAGAATTTGTTAATTAAATAATATTATTTTATTATTTAGTCTCCTATGGCGTTCTAGCATTTTCCAATAAATAGACGCTTAGGTTATAATTAAAAATCAAACCAGAAACAAGTTTTCTTTCTCTCTAGATTATCGAGCGTATTTTTGTGAGTATTTAGATACTTTGAGAGTTGTTGTTCGATACAAGTTTCGTTCGGCTTTATATCCGATATTCCGATCAGAAGTACCGTTATTTTGAGGTAAGGGATGTTATTTTCTTCTTAAATGATATTATTTTCTTCAATATCATTATGCCGAAATATTTGTTTGAAATTTTAATCAAATTTGAAACTTTTTGTGTTAGGGTTACTATTCACTTATACGACATTATTCACGTATACGACACTATTCACGAATACGGCACTATTCATCGAAAAATAAAAAATTTCTTTTTTGTCCAAGATGTCTATTATGGTTACTATCTTTGATTGTATCCATGTTTTGATCTTTATTTTTTAATTCTGCTTCAAAATTGGTTATTATGGAGTATTATTGATCTTGGATAAACTGTAATATGAATCCCAAATATTTGTCCTTCTGTCTCACTGGATTCGTTTTCTTTAGAATATTTTTCATCATCTTCAGTCCTAAATGATGATATTACTAAATATCTTTGGCCTGTAGTGCAAAGATGAATGATTAACTGATGAATATCTTTGGCCCGTAGTGCAAAGATGAACATGTGTTGAGATGAACATGACCAACTGGTAATACAAATGAATATCTTTGGCCTGTAGTGCAAAGATGAATATTTGATTAAAGATGTATATTGATTGTTGTTACAGGGATAAAATATTGATGATGAAATTTTAAATCTTAGAAGATAGTAGAACTCATTCTCTACTTGACTCTTCTAATGGATTGTTGTTTCCGCTGTAGAATATTGATCTAAAACTTGTTGTCTATTATATTCTATCGATTTTTTTCCTCGTTGAGGACGAATGATAATTTGTTGTATATTATCTTAGTCATAATATTCTTTCTTTGGGCTAGTTGAGCTCACCCTTTTCCTTTTTGTTCCATTTTTTCTTCTCGGGAGGTGAGAACATAGCGAGGATCTAATGGGTATGGAGTGATGGTTCTAGAAAGTTGTTAGTAGTAGATCCTCACTATTTTTGTAAAATAGTGTATAAATAATTGTAATGAGGACTTATTTGAGTGTGGATATTGTCTAGAAGACAATATTTGTATTTAGACTCACAAAGATGTGTTGTCGTATTTTGCACGACAATTGTATTATTGAAGTTGTAGTTTGCTTTCTGTACCATGTATTTGGCGACTCAGAATGGGTGTTGTATACCTATTTTGGGGGCATCACAGACAACCTTCCAACTATTCCCAACTAATTTATCTTGGACAGCAAGCTCCCAGCTCTCTCCTCAAGCTTAGTTGTACTTCTTTTGAGTTCAGTTCTATTCTATGATCTGGGCTTGAAACAACAGTCTATTCCTCACCTCACAAGTTCAATAGAGACCCAACTCCCAGCTGACCTCTCTAAGACTCTGGTCTTGGTTTAAGAATTACTCGTCTTTCTCACAGGTACATAAAATAAACTAACTCTACCTTTTTTCTTTTTACAAAAGATTTTACAATAATTTACTTCTAAAATAAGTAGATAAAATTTAGAACAGATTAATACTTCTCAAATAAGCAGATATCAATTAAAGAGCAAATATATTTATAAAAGTTCAAAGACTTTTATACTTGAGAAAATATGCTTCTTTGTAAGCAGATAATAATTTATGCTTTGATTAAATAATGTTTCTATGTAAGCAAATATGTAAATTATGCACTGTTATAAAAGTTTAAATAACTTTTATATTTTGTGTGAAAAGTGCTTATTGAATAAGCAAATAGATCAATTTTAGCTTTAGCTCCCAAATTGCTTCTGTATAAGTAGATATATAGTTTAATGCAAATTTATAAAGAACTATTTATTCTTTATAGATTAAAGAAAAGTTACTTTAAGTTTAAATAACTTTTATATTTAGGGTGAAAATGCTTCTGAGTAAACAGATAAGTTGTTTTAAGCTTTTGAATCAAATATGCTTCTATTTAAGCAGATATATTCACTTAAGTTTATGATATAAAAGTTTAAATCAGTTAAGCAATACTTGATATAATAAATATATTTGTTTAACTCAGATAATATATAATAATATTTTATCTATTATGTGACTGGTTATAAATAAAGTCACTTAGTACTATAAGGAATCGTACGGTTCGATTCCCTTACTTAAGAGGAATATCTCCGTAGCCTTTCGGCGTCTAAGTACGAAAGAATTTATAATTTCACAATTGATATTTATATAAATATTTTTGACATGTCACTTAGATTTTTAAATCCGGTTCGGATGATTCACTCTTTTAAGAGTGAATATCTCAATGGTGTTTTGAACTATCAAGTGTAGATCTATTTTATGTTATTTATATAAATAATATCAAATAGAAAGTCACTTAGTACTATAAGGAATCGTACAGTTCGATTCCCTCAAGAGGAATATCTCCGTAGTCTTGTGGCGTCTAAGTATAACTTTTTATCTGAGAAATAGATGAAATATATATATATATATATATATATGTATATATATGTGTGTGTGTGTGTGTGTGTGTGTGTAATTGTGTATAAAATTTTATATTCGTATATCTATTAATATAAATAAGCATGAGATAATTCAAATAAAGTAACTCAAATAACTTATCTCAATATGTTTAGACCAATTTCCTCTTCTCAAATGATTAGAACTTTGATAAGAAGAGAGAGTATGTAGGAGAGAAATAAGCTTTTCTTTTCAAGTGAATTGGCAAAATAAAATGAAAGAAAGCATCTCCTATTTATAGATTTTTGAGGTTAGGGGCATAAAGGTAATTTTGAAATTTGTTTTGAAATCAATGGCTAGGATTGCTTCAATTTAAATTTAATGGTCTAGATGAATTTTTTCATACAAAATGGCACACGGATTGCCAACTTGGCCGCCCACCAAAAATTTAAGCAACATTTTGGTCAAAGAAGGTTTCATTTATTTTTTAGGCACATGTTCCTTTCTAATTTTTAAAGCCTTTAATGCTCCAACACATAAAATCAATAAAGTGTCCCAAAATGCATGTCTCATTTCATTTTCAGCACATTAGCAAGTATTGTCCTAATATAAGTGACCCATTTAATAAATGCAAGCTTTTTTTTCCCATCATGCACACACACACGGATACACATGCACATGTATAAATATATACATATATATACTGATACATACATATATGCATAAATATTTTCAATCATGTATGATACCAATTACCATAATATTTTAACACTTTTAATAATCAAGATCAAGAAAATTAATTAAATAAGATAAAAAAAATATTTTTCGTCAAAATAAATAAGATAACTAAAACAATTATAATATAAATCCTATGGAGAGGATTTTACCCTTTTAATTAATTTATTTACTAATTATTGTTATCATCAAAATAAATCTAAAAGTTGGAGACCCAACACTATGTACCTCGCCTATCTAATTTTCTGTTGTGAATTTTATCTCCCTCCTATGTACTTCCTCTTTACTGCTGATCAAAGTTTCTATTTTATTAAAAATAGATTGTAATAGGATGTAGTATAATTACTTAGAAAATTGGAACTGAAGAGCAGGAACATTGAATACCCATTTGTAATGAAGCCCGAGTTGAATGTAAAAGTTATATTTATATTTATTCTTGCACGTAGGTTTGATCTTTTGGTTCATGGTGGCTGTAGTGAACCAAACTAAAATTAAGTACATAATCAACCCAAGTAGAATGTAGTATTCTATATCTGCATGTTATTTATATATGTATATATTATTATACATGGTGATATATGCTTAATATGACACATATATATATATATATATATATATATATATATATATATATTCATGTGTGCTAAACAAGATGAAATTATTTTTTAAAAAAACCCTCAAAGATAATATATTAAGTTAGTTATGTTCAAGGATATTAGAGAATGTCGAACGTAACCTTCTAACATGAAAAATTAACAGAGTGTTGAGTATTTAATATGAGTTTGTTGTGCACACACAAGGCTTGTATTAAATATTTGAGATGTTGGCTTTATTACATTAGATGTTTATAAGGAATTGAACAATACCATTTTGTTGTGCACACACAAGGACTATATTTTTCTCTTCACTTATATGAAAATGTTGGGTCTAACTTAACTTAAATTACTTTAGTTCGAATGTGCACACATGACCATTAAAATCTAAGAGGCAGAAATAAAAAGAGTTACATAGAGATATAATTGTCAAAAGTTGTCTCCTATTGAATAAAACTATAATTTGTTGTGCAAACACAATGATATATATTTATGGAAGTAGGATCCTTATCTCACTAAGCAGATTCTATACAAATTCTAATTAAGATTTGCTGAATTATTATGGAGGGTAATATAGTTGAAGAAAATAGTGGGAGACATCATTTTAATAAAGACCAAAATTAATCTGGTGGTTAATAATGAATGCATGCTAATATTGTTAAATTACAAACTTCATTTTCAGATTTTACTATGCCTAATTCTCTTTCACTACGGAGCATATTAGATGTTAATAAGTTAACCGGACCAAACTATACGGATTGGTTAAGGAATTTGAGAATAGTTCTCAATGCTGATGGGAAGCTGTCGTCAAGCAATCCAAAATTAAACATCATTGTTACTCTACAAAATTAAATAATAAGCACCGTAACAAGTAAGGATCGATCCCATAAATAATGATATGGTTTTAAATTTATTCTAATGTTCATAACTATAAATAGAAAGTAAAGACTAGGGAGGTTTGAATCAATTATAATTAACTAATGAAAACATAATTAAATTTGTAAAGATAACTAAATATGTTAAACATTAAGTTCTTTAGTTTAGTTTCACCCATTTACATCAACAATATAATCAAGTTAACATTATTTCTTCCTTCAATGAAATTAACAACCCTAAATAATCATAATCACTCAATTATCCGAAATTCTCCTTAGGTTTTAAATCTAATGTGATAATCGCCCCTACTAGACCCTAACTATTATATAACCCAAAACTATAAGTCTAGATTTAATATAACAGAAACATTAAGAATTAGAGAATTAGGTTATTCTAAGTAACAATCACGCTATCATGGATTATTTAACTTTTCTTCTAATAATTATAGCAATACTCAAAAGCTTGTCCACAATCATGTATTACTAAGTACTACATGTAATCAGATACAATATCGTTTGCTTAATATTATACCTTAATCTAGCAGATGATATTAATTAACCAACTTAATCCTGCAGAAACCAAATTAGTTAATTTAATAACATGTAAATAGTGAAAAGAGATTGTCAAAATAAATCTCATGTAAGAAGGAATCAATAATGTAACTTAATTAACTATTAACAGTAAATATGGTTCCACATCCCCTTAGAACTGAATAAAAATAAACTAGCATAGCATGTTAATAACAAAACACATAATAAAATATAAGATGTACTAAGATAATGGATCTCTTGAACTGATTACAAGAAAAGGTATTTATAGTTACAATTAAAACCTAGAAGAATTCTAATCATATTCTAATTCGAAAGTCTTCACTCTACAAATATTGTAAATTCTGTTTCCTTATCAATCTCTGCAAATCTGATTAAGATAACTTTCTTATTAGATTGGAATTTCGTTTCTAAAGCTAGGTCTTCATCTTTCTCCTTTTCCTTTTCTAGTTCGGATTATACTCTTGTTCAATTGCCTTATTAGACTTTGACTTCAATTCCATCTTGGATTATACTAATCAACCTCAACTTCCTCTTTGATGTCTATCTCTGTCTCTAAATCATGTTAGGAATCAAATTATCAAGCTTCAATGCCACAAATCCTACTTTGACTTGGAATCCAAAAGTCAACCCATTCAATCGTAGAACATAGCCTCTCAGCAGAAAAACGTAGAGTGACAAATTGTAGTGTGATACTCTTTTCTCAGAATCGTAGAGTTGTTCTAGTCAATCATAGAGTATCTTATTTATTGAGCTGAAAACATAGAGTAGTCTTTTCAATCATAAATAGGAAGTCTGATCGTAGAATGACTTACAACAATCGTAGAGCTCCAACACTACGAACGTAGAGTTGGCAGACTATACTCCAACAATACAAACGTAGAGTAATTACTCAACGATCGTAGAGTCTCAATGATGATAGTAGAGTATGTCTGTTAAAAAACACAAAACTTAACATTAAACACTAGTTTTGCAGAATCATAACAAATCATTCCTTAAATCAATAAACACCTTAAATCAGTTCATATGACAAATAACATGCAACAAAACTAAATATAAAGGAATCAAAATCATCAGATATTATGCACTTATAAAATTCCCCCACACTTAGATTTTTACATGTCCTCATGTAAACACACATATCATAAAAATTCATCAAAATTTCTATTCAACCAAATTCCAAAGGTTTTAATTTGAAATCATGAATATCAACATTTATTGACAGACTTCTGATTAACTTTTCATCAATCAAATTATAAACCTCTTTAAATCAAACTGCAGTTACATAAATAACTCTCCTATGATCCACACACATACTCAACTAAGTTAATCATGGAACAACAACTGTGCACATTGTCTCCAAATTTTGAACATTGGCAAACCCAAAAAGAGAAGGGAGAAAGAAATTAAAAGAAAGAATAAAGAAAGAATAAGAAAGAATATAGAGAGACTGGTATACACCTTGAAATGAGAAAAACCGATGAAACTTCTTCTCGGATCAGTAGGTCCCTCTTTTCATGCTACCTATATCGGCGCGACTAAACAACATCGGCATGTCACCGGACTTCTGGGTATCTCCCAATCATTGACGCGATTTATGATGTTAACTACACTGGAGTTGCTCATGTTAGTTCCTCTGTTAATTGCCTTCTCTTCTTCGTCACTCTAAGTGATGGATGAGGAACCAATTAGAATTGAGTTGGGATTGATTTGGGGATTTAGGGCTTTTGATAATTCTTTGGCAATATAAAAGTATAATTTTTATACAAATCAACAATTTAAGTCTTTTTAGTTATATATTTAATCCATGTATGTAATTTAATATATTTCCACGTCAATTTTCTATTAAATTGTTAACAGACACATATAACTCTATCACTTTTTATAAATAACATGAAGTTCAATGAGTTGACCCAATAAAATTTTTAGTCCAATGATGCATTTGTAAATCGAGGTTGAGTATAGTGGGGGGAAATGTATTTAACCCTATAAGAAAAAGATGGAGGATTCTCACCAAAAAAATTAATTTGAACAAAAGAAAGAAAAAACTAAATCATCCTTTAAGGGTTGTTGTTGCCGCCAAGCAAGAAGAGTTCGGTGAGATGAGGAGAGGACAAAAAGAGGAGATTGTATATTCAGGCTGATTAATGGATATTGTGACGCCCCCAAATTCAGACACATATCTCAAATTCTTTGCTTCATGATCTAACTCAAATAACAAACTAAAATCTCAAACAACAAAATAATAGAATATTTTACATTGACATAATATAAATATTATCGTCCCAAGGTCTCACAACCATTACTAACTTAATATATAACTTAAACTGTCACATAACTTAATACATAATACCGATTAAATCTTATTACAAACATAATAACAATACGTTTCGAGCATAAAGGACTAAAGTTACTCCATAGCCTTGCCCTTGCCTTAATCCTTCCCTAAAGTACTGCCTTGCTCTGCCTTAACTGAAATGTGACTCCCCCAAAATAGGTCCATACAACCCATTCTGAGTCGCCAAATACATGGTACAGAATTCAAAAATAAACTTAATTTACACAATTATTAATTATTGTGCAGAATACGATAAAACATAAGCTGAGAGTTTTAACATGAATATTATCTCGTAGACAATATCCAAACTCAAATAAAGTCCTCATTACAATTATTATCACACTATTTTATAGAATAGTGAGGACTACTATAGCCACGATCTTGGACCATCACTCCATTTCCAGACTAGTCCCAGCTATATTACCATTTCCTGAAGCGAACAATGAAATAAAAGGGTGAGCTCAACTAGCCTAGTAAAGAATAATATGGCTAAGATAATGTAGAATGAATTATCCTTAGTCTTCAACAGTATAAAAAAACTTCTAGAATACAATAGACAACAAGTTTAACTACAGCGGAACAAGCAATCCATTAAAAGAGTCAAGTAGAGTATGATGCGTACTATCTTCTAAGATTTAAAAGTTCATCATCAATGTTTTATCTATGTAACACAACTCAAAAAATAATCCACATCATCGAATTATCCATGCATTACGGGCCAAAGATATTCGTTAGTATATCCACATAATCGAATTATCCATGCACTACGAGCCAAGGATATTCGTTAGTATCACCAATAGTCATGATCATGCCAAACAACTGTCCATCAATGCACTACGGGCCAATGAGGACTTTCACCACATCATTTGTCTGTAACATTACAGGTCATGATTATGCCGATACTTAATTTTTGGTCATAATCATACCAATCAAGAGTACATCTATGCACTACGGGCCAAAGGTGATTTTTATCACAATATATGCATGAGGATGATGACAATGATATAAAGCAATTAATCAAATGAGATCAAGGATAAATATTAAATATTTATAATTCAATTTATCCAGAGATTAAGAATGTCCAAATTGTCAATATGATAATTAATTGTGGAGTAAAACTCAAGAATGATATTCATGTATCAAAAATAATTTGGACAGAAAAGAAACTAATTTTTTTGTGAATAGTACCCCGGGTGAATAGTATCCGAGTGAATAGTACCCCATGAATAGTACCCCATGAATAGTACCCCATAAATAGTACCTTATGTATGAATAGTATCGTATGTATGAATAGTACCCTGTGAATGAAAAGATTAAAATTTAACAAGAATGTTCAGAAAAATATTTCAGTGAAACGATACTAGATGAAGCACAAATTTTAAGGATATTCTACTAATTTCAAGGAGTATAGAAGCAATACTTGTGACGCCCCCAAAATAGGTATACACCACCCATTCTGAGTCGCCAAATACATGGTACAAAATTCAAATACAACTTAATTATACAATTATCGTGTAAAATACGATAAAACATAGCTGAGAGTGTTAACACGAATATGGTCTCATAGACAATATCAAAACTCAAATAGAGTTCTCATTACAATTATTATCACACTATTTCATAGAAAAGTAAGGACTACTATAGCCACCATCTCGGACCATCACTCCTTTCCCCGACTAGTCCTAGGTATGCTCTCATTTTCTGAAGAGAACAATGAAAGCAAAGGGTGAGCTCAACTAGCCCAGTAAAGAATATTATGACTAAGATAATGCAGAATAAATTATCGTTAGCCTTCAACAGTGTTAAACTGATAGAATACAATAAATAACAAGTTTAACTGCAGCGGAACAAATAATCCATTAGAAGAGTCAAGTAGAGCATGATATCTACTATCTTCTATGATTTAAAAGTTTATCATCAATTTTATCCCTGAGACTTAGCTCAATAAATAATCCACATCACTGAATTATCCATGCACTACGGGCCAAGGATATTCATTATTATCACATCCACGAATCATCCATGCACTACGGGCCAATGATATTCGTTATTATCACCAGTGGTCATGATTATACCGATTCATAGTCATAATCATACCAATCAATACTCTATCTATGCACTACAGGCCAAAGATGACTTTCATCACAATATAAGCATGAAGATGATGACAATGATATAAGAATCAATCAAATGAAATCAAGGATAAATATTAAAGACTTTAAATTTATCCAGAGTTTAAAAATGTCCAAATTGTCAACATGACAATTGCTTTCTGGAGTAAAATTCAAGAATAATATTCATGTATCAAAAATAATTTGGACAGAAAAGAAATCAAATTTTGTCATGAATAGTACCCCGGGTGAATAGTACCTGAGTGAATAGTACCCCATGAGTAATACTTTGTGAATATTACCCTGTGAATAGTACCCCGGCATAAAAAGATAAAAATTTAACAAGAATGTTCAGAAAAATATTCTTGTGAAACGATACTAGATGAAACGTAAATTTCAAGGATATTCTACTAATTTCAAGGAGTATAGAAGCAATACTTAACAAAATGAGTGTATAATTCGAAATCTGAAACGAAATAATATTACTTACATACTACAGTATATGAAATAAAATATTATTTCTTACAAGTATTGAACAAAAATAATATCCCTTACAACTGTTGAACGAAAATAATATTCCAACGAATATTGAACGAAGATAATATTCCTTACGAATATTGAACGAAAATAATATTCTTTACGAATATTGAACGAATACGAAAAAATAATATCGTAAGTAAATATGAAATAAATAATACCCCTTACCTCAAAAGAATAGTAATTCTGACTGGTATAACAGAGATATTTTTGAAGAAAACTTTCACAATTTTCTACACTCAAAGCTTCCTTAAACTCTAAAAAAATATGTTCAATATTATAAAAGAAGAATTCTCTGATTCTGGTGTGATTTTCAATTCTAAACTAAGCATCCTAATTCACGGACAAATTCTGAATTTTTTTTTACTATGCAGCATTATGCAATACTATGCAGTACTATGCAACACTATGCAGTACTATGCAACACTATGCAGTACTAGGGGTGTTCAAACCGGTCGGTATATTCGGTTTTTAGGGAAATCGAACCAGGCTCGAATCCTGGTCGATTCTAATACAAAGATGAAGCAGTTTGGGAAAATTAGACACAAAACCAAAGACATATCGGATTTTCAGTTCCGATTTCGGTAGGGTGTTTGGCTTGGTCGATAAATACCCAACCGAACTGGTTGTACCGATTATTTAAATAATATATTAAAAATAAGTTGAAAGACCAATTTTTAAGACTTTTTTTTATCTAACCATGTAAAATTAACTTGAAATTCTCCTCTATTTATAGAATAGAGGTAAGACAAGAGATGGCATACTAGACAATATGGGATGTATTTAAAAAATAATTTGAAAGACCCTTTCTTTAGACTTTTTTATCTAACCATGTAAAATTAACTTGAAAGTCTCCTCTATTTATAGAATAGAGGTAAGACAAGAGATGGCATACTAGACAATATGGGATGTATTTGAAATTTGGTGTGGCTTCCTTACATGCAGTAGTGGTCATTCAATGTGGGACTTATTAGACAAGAGATGACATACTACATTACTACCAACTGAAGCCCTTAGTATTTGGTTATCTCCAAGTCCCATATTGGCTAAATTGGTAAAACTTTAAGGAAATTTTTCTTATAAATTGATTACCATGTAATAATGAATTCAAGATAACAAGTAATCAAATCATTATTACTTATTAATATTGGGATGTAAATACCAACTTGACCTTCATCAAATCCACTATAATGACACTAATAGGGATGTAAATACCAACTTGACCCTTATAATGACACTAATGAAGAACTTATGGCACCATCTCACATAATTTATTTCTAAGTTCCACATTGATTAGATTATAAAAATTTAAGAAAGTTTTTTTTTATAAAAACACTACCAAGTGAAGCCTTTACTATTTAGTTCTCTCCAAGTCCCATATTGGTTAAATTAGAAAAACTTTAAGGAATTTTCCTTATAAATTGATTACCAGGTAATAATGAATTCAAGGTGACAAGTAATTAAAACATTATTACTTAATATTGGGATGTAAATACCAACTTAGGAAATCACATAAGGGAACTTATGGCACCATCTTACATAACTTGTTTCTAAATCTCACATTGATTAGATTATAAAAATTTAAGAAAGTTTTCTTTATAAAAACACCATTTCTAAAACTTTAAGTAAATTTTCCTTATAAAATGATTACATGTAATAATGAATTCAAGATAACAAGTAATCAAATTATTCTTATTTAATATAGGGATGTAAATTTAATATTGGAATATAAATACCAACTTAGACTCTCATCAAATCAAATCCACTGTAATGACACTAATGAATGCCAAGGAAATCACATAAGGGAACTTATGGCACCATCTTACATAACTTGTTTCTAAGTCCCACATTGATTAAATTATAACAATTTAAGAAGGTTTTCTTTATAAAAACACTACCAAGTGAAGCCTTTACTATTTAGTTGTCTCCAAGTCCCATATTGGTTAAATTGGTAAAACTTAAGGAGATTTTCCTTATAAAATGATTACCATGTAATAATAAATACCAATTGGGCCAATTTTTGGCTTATAGTTTTGGGTTTGGGCTGTAATAGGTCTATCTTACTAAGCCCTTGGGCTGGAATAATTTTGGGCTTAAAAACCCAAGTCAGTATTTAAGGCTTTGGGCTAAAAGTTTTTGGGCTAAAAATTCAATTTTAATTTGAAATTTGTGTGCAATAGGGTAAAAATCGGAATCGATCTGATGCACGGATGGCTAATCGATTCCATTATCTTTGGTTCAACCGAGATCTGTATTTGCACCAATTTTAGTACTTTCGAATCGATTCATTTCGGTTTGGTAGATATTTTATCGATGAACACCCTATCGCAAAGATTATGCAACACTATGCAAAGATTATGCATAATAAAATATAATATATTCTATTTTACATATAAAACAAAACTTATAATATATATATATATATATATATATACTAACATACTTTATAACTTTCTATCGATTATTTTGAAAAATGAGTAAGTGGGGGTCCATATAATAAGCCAAATTTATAACAAATACTTCATAACATACCCCTCTACTTATCTCAATTCACTTGGCTTCACAAACCACATTTTTAATAACATTCTTCATTAATATTATAACTCACAATATTAAGAACCAGATCATTCCCAGGAAAGAGGGGGCTTTCCGATAAGGATTTCTCTTTATTGGAGCGCAATTAGGTGACCAAACCCCTTTCCTCGACAGAACTTTTTAGACATCGTCAATAATGCAAATAATAATATGAATAACTTTTTCGTCTCAATTATTGATTTAATAATATAAAATATTGTGCATATGATACTGTGACAATAATTGAATCAATAATATTAGATACTATGCAACAATTACTGTGGCAATAATTAAATAAAACTGAGTGACTTCTCACGTAAACATCAATAATCAAAGATATTGTACAATACTGTGTGCTACTATGCAACCAAGCATATTAATGTACTTTTATCACCAAGTATTAATGGTAAAACTTTCGTCGTTATTTTTATAAAAAGATATTTTTGTCGTTTTCTAACTCTGACAGTAATTCTGTTGTGGGGTTCACCAATGATTGTGCCGTCGTACGAATATTCTCTTATAAAATGAATATTCCCCGACCAATCGAATATTTTATAACAACTTGCTTACTTTAAAAAATTTGTAAATATTATCCACAACTATAACATTATATCAAGTCCACACTATAATATCCAAAAATATATTTTGAGAAAATTAAATCTTTATTCATAAAAGTTGGGGTCTTATAACCTCCCCTTCTTATGAAATTTTATCCTCAAAATTGGTGTACGTACCTGGTATGTCGAAGAGGTGAGGATACCTTGTTTTCATTTGAGATTTTAACTCTTAAGGTATAACCTTTGAGCGTAGAATATTTTAACAGGTATCTCCTCATACGTTAAATCTTCTACTATCTCGTCTAGTTCTAATTTAATAATGAGTTTTGGGTCATCCACATATTTATGTAACATAGATACGTGAAAAATGTTATGAACACGCGACTTACTTGGCGGTAAAGCGAGTCTATAGGCCACAGTTCCTACTCGATCGAGGATTTCAAATAGTCCAATAAAATTAAGGGTTGAGATTTCCTCTCTTCGTCGATTCTTGCTTCTAGAATAACGCCTTCTTGCACCTTCTTCTTCATATTCATCAGATCCGGGTCTGTAGCTTGAGCAACTTTAACTTTATCGATTAAAGTCGATTCTACTCGTATATTTGGCATCGTCATGTGGGTCCCTAGAGTCTTTAAATCTATCTCCATCCTTTGTAAGTTATACGAAATGGGTCTTTGTGTTAACAATATCGCACTCATAAACGCATATGATCTTCTATTCAACGCATCAGCTACCACGTTCGCTTTTCCAGAATGTTATTAAATGGTATGATCGTAATCCTTCAAACAGCTCAAGCCAATGTCTTTGGCACATATTACGTTCATTTTGGTTGAAGAAATATTTGAGGGTTTTGTACCGGGTTCAAGGTCAATACAAAATTTGATTTCACGCTCTGGGGGTAGGCCAGGAAGTTCTTCAGGGAATACGTCAGGAAATTTATTAACAATAGAAATATCATTCAAAACTGTAACTCTCATCCAAGACACGGATAACACCTCACATTGATACCTATCAAATTGCCACCGTTTTCACGGCGTCCCCTATAGAAAGTTTGGCTTTGGTGCATCCTACACAAAGAAGTCACCAGCGAAAAGCTCGGGACTCTTTACTTATGTCTTGATATGATAGTAATTGAATTTATTGGTTTGGTTGCTTGAATTCACATAATAGGTTGGTTAGGAATATGAAAACTACTAACCTTACGAAAATAATCAATTTTAGAATGATGAGTAGTTGAGTAGTTAACCAGTCAATCCCTAAAATCACATAAAATACAAGTATTTTCAAAGAGATGAGATCGACAGGTAATGTGAGGGTATCGATTTGAATCGAACAAGATTTTATAAATAGTTGATGTAACGAAGGTTTCTCCCAATAGAGTTTCAACAGATAAGTCAAAATCTAATTTCTCCGGAGTTAAATTTAAACGTTGAGCATAATTAAGTAAAATAAAAGAGTGAGTAGAACCGGTATCGAATAAGGCATAGACTTCGCAAAAGTTTATGATTAGCTTACCCGTGATAACCTCGTTCGGGTTCTTCGCTTTTTTGGGATGTTACGAAAAGCACTCTCACTTGAACCACCAACTTTGACTTGTCCGGGACAACCTTTAGTGTCATTATTACCAATGGAATTGACTTTTGCTATAGGGCATATTCCACCCTCAACTGCTTCGTTGTATTCCTGATCCATGATCTGAATCATTAATCTTCGATCCATATCGAATTGGGGTTGACCGCAATGTACAGGGTAATTCAAAACTCGATGATGGGTTCTCCCAATTGCTGTCCAAAAAGAGAAATACATATCATCTATTTTAGCCTTCTTGGATCGGACTTCTCTTTCTACAATATCAATGCGTCTTGCGCCTTTTACCCATGCATCCTCCATTCTCACTCATTCAGTTGTTTCTTCTTTCAGCTGATCCTTGACATTTGAATTCTTAGATTCCAGCTTTATTATCTTATACTCTACCACAGGGTGCTTTTGTTCAAGCATCATATATTGGGTAACACAATCTTGAATTATTGCATCCCTTTGCTCTACGACCGCCTACCGTTCTTCAGCCTGCTCTTCTAACTTATGAATATGATTTTTCAGTTCTACATTTCGATCATAAAGTTCTCCTAATAAATCCTCCTCAGGTTCCTCTTCTTCCTCACTCTCAAATTTATTACCGCTACTAGCTGGTGCAAACTATTAATTCTTCACTCACCACATGGATATCTCTAATTTCTTCTTCGCCTAACATCCTACAATCAAGTTTAATAACTTAATTAGTAATCCCCAATAAAATCTTTGTTATAACAAAATATTATACTCCAATATTTATTCTTTAAATGAATCTCCTCGATTCATCACTTAAAACTCTATATGAGTTCATCTCTTGATTTTCAGATGTCATTTTCAAACACTGCCACAAAACAAGGGTTAATTGACATGCCACATATTATCTCTATATTCTGACCGACCAATTAAATAACAATTAAGCTTAGGTAGGTCATACTAGCAAAGGATTTACCCGTCTCTCCCCTCCTAGTTCTAGACTCAAATCTCTGCCAAGGATCATATCCCTAAGCTTTGATACCAACTGTGACGCCCCCAAAATAGGTATACATCACCCATTCTGAGTTGCCAAATATATGGTACAGAATTCAAATACAACTTAATTATACAACTGTCGTGTAAAATACGACAAAATATAGCTGAGAGTTTTAACACGAATATTGTCTCGTAGACAATATCCAAACTCAAATATAGTCCTCATTATAATTATTATCACACTATTTCATAGAATATTGAGGACTACTATAGCCACTATCTCGGATCATCACTCCGTTCCCCGACTAGTCCCAACTATATTCTCATTTCCTGAAGAGAACAATGAAAGCAAAGTGTGATCTCAACTAGCCCAGTAAAAGAATATTATGACTAAGATAATGCAGAATAAATTATCGTTAGCCTTCAACAGTGTTAAACTGATAGAATACAATAGACAACAAGTTTAACTATAGTAGAATAAATAATCCATTAGAAGAGTCAAGTATAGCATTATATCTACTATCTTCTATGATTTAAAAGTTTATCATCAATTTTATTGCTGAGACTCAGCTCAATAAATAATCTATATCACTGAATTATCCATGCACTATGGGCCAAGGATATTCATTATTATCACATCCACGAATCATCCATGCACTACGGGCCAATGATATTTGTTATTATCACCAATGGTCATGATTATACCGATACATAGTCATAATCATACCAATCAACAGTCCATCTATGCACTACGAGCCAAAGATGACTTTCATCACAATATAATCATGAGGATGATAACAATGATATAAGAACCAATCAAACGAAATCAAGAATAAATATTAAAGACTTTAAATTTATCCAGAGTTTAAAAATGTCCAAATTGTCAACATGACAACTGCTTTATGGAGTACAATTCAAGAATAATATTCATGTATCAAAAATAATTTGGACAGAAAAGAAATCAATTTTTGTCATGCATAGTACCCTGGGTGAATAGTACTTTGTGAATAGTACCTCGTGAATAGTATCCCGGCATGAAAATATCAAAATTTAACAAGAATGTTCAGAACAATATCCTTGTGAAACGATACTAGATGAAGCGCAAATTTCAAGGATATTCTACTAATTTCAAGGAGTATAGAAACAATACTTAACAAAAATTAGTGTAGAATTCAAAATTTGAAACGAAATAATATTACTTACATACTACAGAGTATGAAAAAAATATTATGTTTACGAGTATTGAACAAAAATAATATCCCTTACAACTGTTGAACGAAAATAATATTCCAACGAATATTGAACGAAGATAATATTCCTTACGAATATTGAACGAATACGAAAAATAATATCGTAAATATTATTTCTTATGAATATTGAATGAAAATAATATCACTTACCTTAAAAGGAGAGTAAGTCTGGCTGATATATCAGGGATATTCTTGAAGAAAACTTGTACTATTTGCTACACTCAAAGTTTCCTTAAACTCAAAAGAAATACGCTTAATATTATAGAAGAAGAATTCTCTGATTTTGGTGTAATTTTCATTTATGAATCAATCATTCTATTTATAGGAGAATGACAGGGTACTATTTAAGTAAATAATCACAGGTGAATAGGAAAATATTCACGGGTGCAGAACCGGCGAATTCACGTGATTTTCTAATTTTTACTATTCATTATTGTGCAATAAAATATTCTAATAAAACAAAATAAATAAATATAATATAATATATTCTATTTATAATCTAATAAAACGAATAACTTTATATATAATATAAAAAGTATTCAGTTTTATATAAAAAGTTTTCTGTTTTATTACTATAATAATAATAATAATAAAACAAAAACTGAGATAACTTTCTACAGGCGATTTTGAAAAATGAGTAAGTGGGGGTCCATGTAAGAAGCCAAACTTACAACAAATGCTTCATAAAAATCCCCTCTATTTATCACAAATCACTTGTCTTCAATAAACACATTTTTAATCATCAAAAATTATTCATCTTTAATATTATAACTCATAATATTAACAACCAGATCATTCCCAGGAAAAAAGAGGCTTTCTGATAAGGACTTCTCCTTATTGGCGCGCAATTAAATGACCTAACCCCTTTCCTCGACAAAAACTTTCTAGACATTGTCAATAATGCAAATAATAATATGAATAACAATGTCGTCTCATTTATTGATTTAATAATATAAAATATTGTGCAGATAATACTGTGACAATAATTGAATTAATAATATGAGATACTATGTAGCAACTACTGTGGCAATAATTAAATGAACTGAGTGACTTCTTACGTAAGAATCAATAATAAGAGATATTGTACAATACCGTGTGCTTACTTTATAACTACACGCCAGACATCGTATTTTTATCAATTTAGTATTTCAACAATTAACAAAGAAAAGCTTTATTGTTATTTTTATAAAAGGTTATTTCTGTCGCTTTCTATATCCGCCAATAATTTCGTTGTGGGGTCCACCAATGATTGTGCCATTGTACGGATATTCCCTGATAAAACGAATATTTTATGATAACTTGCTTACTTTGCAATATTTATAAATATTACCCACAACTATAACATTATATCAAATCCACACCTTATTATTCAAAATAACATTTAGAGAAAATTAAATCTTTATTCATAAAAAATTTGGGGTCTTACAACCTCCCCTTCTTATGAAATTTTGTCCTCAAAATTAGTGTACATACCTGGTATGTCGAAAAGGTGAGGATACCTTGTTTTAATTTTATATTCTGACTCCCAGGTCATTTCCTCAATATCGTGGTTTCTCCATAAAACTTTGACTTGAGGTATAACTTTTGAGCGTAGAATATGTTCCTTCTTATCTAAGATTTTAACAGTTACCTCTTCATATGTTAAATCTTCTGCTATCTCATCTGGTTCTAATTCAATAATGCAGTTTGGGTCTTCCACATATTTACGTAACATAGATATGTGAAAAACGTTATGAACACGAGACATACTTGGTGGTAAGGCTAGTCTATAGGTCACAGTTCCTACTCGGTCGAGGATTTCAAATGGACCGATGAATCGAGGATTGAGCTTTTCTCTCTTTCCAAATCTCGCAACTCCTTTCCATGGAGCAACACGTAATAATACATGATCTCCAACATATGAATTCAGTTCCTTTCGATGAAGATCAGCATAACTCTTTTGTAAGACCCGAACTTATTATAAATAAAATTGAATTTTTCCTCTATTCATTATTCTAAATTAATAAGGTGTTAATTTGATATAATGCTTTGGTTATGGGTGAAATATGCAAATTTTGCAAAATAAGCAAGTGGTTATAAAATATTCATTTCTGTCGGAGAATATTCGTTTGGTCGTGGAATATTCTTTTTGACGGGAATATTCGTACGACGACGTAGTCAATTGTGGGCCCCATAACGGAATAACTATCGGATGAAGAAAACGATAAAGTATGAGTTTTTATGAATAACGACTTAATTGTTACCGTTAACACTGTTGGGTTACCTGGTGGTTAAAATACAGTAATACACGTGGTTGCACAGTATTGTTGAATTATTGATTCGTACGTAAGAAGGGACTACTCAATAATTATTACAGTAGTTACTGTTCAATATTTTATTTTATTGATTCAATAATTGTTGCGTTGATAGTTTATATTATTTTTGTTTTAATAATTGTCAGTGCACAGTATTTCCCATTATCATATCAATAATTCATATTATTTGAATAATATTATTAGATAGCATTATTGGCAATGTCTAGAAAGTTCTGTCTAAGGAAAGGTTTGGTCACCTAATTGCGCCCCAGTAAGGAGAAATCCTTATTGGAAAGCCCCATCTTTCCTGGGAATGGCTTGGTTGTAATAATTATGATTCTGTAATATTATTTATGAATAATTAATTATTGATTTACATGATAAGGAAATATTTATTTGATGTGGATATAAATGATGGATTTATTTATTTTATATGGTTATTAATGAAAGAATTAATGCTGAGATATTTTATCAAGATTTTGTCGATTTGAGGTATTAAAATCACCGTTTGTGGATTTGGATATTTTCTATTTGGAATTTGGAAAAAATTTTCTTCTGCAAAGTTGTAGAGATTTGATTTCGTGTGGACTAGACATAAAATTGTGATTTTTTACGATAAACGGGCTATTTTCTATAAATTATTAAAGTTTCGATTATTGTTTAAATGATAAAATATTTTGGAAAATTATAGAATTGGTTGGTGAGAAATGTGCTCAATTGAATTTCAAATGTGGTGGGTGGTAATAGTAGCGAGGTAAAAGCCATCACGTAGCAGTCAAGTCTGCTTGGCGTCATAACATTTTCCTATAATTAGAGGGCTAAGTTAGAATTGAAAATCACACCGTAAACATGTTTTTCTCTTTCTCTCTATATATTATCGGTTTATTTTATGAGTATTTAGATACTTTGAGAGTTGCTGTTCAGTACAAGTTTCATTCAGCATCATATCCGATATTTCATTCCGAAGTACTATTTTTTTGAGGTAAGGGATGTTATTTTCTTCATATATGATATTATTTCTTACAATATCATTATGCCGAAGTATTGATCTGAACTTTTAATCAAATTTGGAACCTTTTGTTTCGGGGTTACTATTCACGTATACTGTACTATTCACGTATACGGTACTATTCACGAATACGACATTATTCACCGAAAAATGAAATTTTCTTCTTTTTGTCCAAGATGTCTATTATGGTTAATATCTTTGATTGTATCCATGTTTTGGTCTTTATTTTTGAATTCTGCTTTAAAATTGGTTATTATGAAGTATTATTGATCTTGGATAAACTGTAATACGAATCTCTAATATTTGTCCTTCTGTCTCACTGGATTCGTTTTCTTTAAAATATTTTTCATCATCCTCAATCCTAAATGATGATATTACTGAATATCTTTGGCCTATAGTGCAAAGGTGAATGATTAATTGATGGATATCTTTGGCCCGTAGTGCAAAGATGAACAGGTGTTGAGATGAACATGACCAACTGGCGATATAAATGAATATCTTTGGCCTGTAGTGCAAAAATGAATATTTGATTAAAGATGTATATTGATTGTTGTTACAGGGATAAAATATTGATGATGGACTTTTAAATCTTAGAAGATAGTAGAACTCATTCTCTACTTGACTCTTCTAATGGATTGTTGTTTCCGCTGCAGAATATTGATCTAAAACTTGTTGTCTATTATATTCTATCAGATTTTTTCCCTGTTGAAGACTAATGATAATTTGTTGTATATTATCATAGTCATAATATTCTTTACTGGGCTAGTTGAGCTCACCCTTTTCCTTTTTGTTCCATTTTTCTTCTCAGGAGGTGAGAACATAGCAGGATCGAGTCGGGGTATGGAGTGATGTTTCTAGAAAGATGTTTTAGCAGTCCTCACTATTTCTGTAAAATAGTGTTTGAATAATTGTAATGAGTACTTATTTGGGTGTTGATATTGTCTAGAAGACAATATTTGTTTTTAAACTCACAGATGCTTACAACAAATGCTTCATAAAAATCCCCTCTATTTATCACAAATCACTTGTCTTCAATAAACACATTTTTAATCATCAAAAATTATTCATCTTTAATATTATAACTCATAATATTAACAACCAGATCATTCCCAGGAAAAAAGAGGCTTTCTGATAAGGACTTCTCCTTATTGGCGCGCAATTAAATGACCTAACCCCTTTCCTCGACAAAAACTTTCTAGACATTGTCAATAATGCAAATAATAATATGAATAACAATGTCGTCTCATTTATTGATTTAATAATATAAAATATTGTGCAGATAATACTGTGACAATAATTGAATTAATAATATGAGATACTATGTAGCAACTACTGTGGCAATAATTAAATGAACTGAGTGACTTCTTACGTAAGAATCAATAATAAGAGATATTGTACAATACCGTGTGCTACTTTATAACTACGCGTATTACTGTACTTTTATCACCGAGTATTTCAACAATTAACAGTAAAAGCTTTGCCGTTATTTTTATAAAAAGGTTATTTCTGTCGCTTTCTATATCCGCCAATAATTTCGTTGTGGGGTCCACCAATGATTGTGCCATTGTACGGATATTCCCTGATAAAACGAATATTTTATGATAACTTGCTTACTTTGCAATATTTATAAATATTACCCACAACTATAACATTATATCAAATCCACACCTTATTATTCAAAATAACATTTAGAGAAAATTAAATCTTTATTCATAAAAAATTTGGGGTCTTACAACCTCCCCTTCTTATGAAATTTTGTCCTCAAAATTAGTGTACATACCTGGTATGTCGAAAAGGTGAGGATACCTTGTTTTAATTTTATATTCTGACTCCCAGGTCATTTCCTCAATATCGTGGTTTCTCCATAAAACTTTGACTTGAGGTATAACTTTTGAGCGTAGAATATGTTCCTTCTTATCTAAGATTTTAACAGTTACCTCTTCATATGTTAAATCTTCTGCTATCTCATCTGGTTCTAATTCAATAATGCAGTTTGGGTCTTCCACATATTTACGTAACATAGATATGTGAAAAACGTTATGAACACGAGACATACTTGGTGGTAAGGCTAGTCTATAGGTCACAGTTCCTACTCGGTCGAGGATTTCAAATGGACCGATGAATCGAGGATTGAGCTTTTCTCTCTTTCCAAATCTCGCAACTCCTTTCCATGGAGCAACACGTAATAATACATGATCTCCAACATTGAATTCCAGTTCCTTTCGATGAAGATCAGCATAACTCTTTTGTAAGACCCGAACTTATTATAAATAAAATTGAATTTTTCCTCTATTCATTATTCTAAATTAATAAGGTGTTAATTTGATATAATGCTTTGGTTATGGGTGAAATATGCAAATTTTGCAAAATAAGCAAGTGGTTATAAAATATTCATTTCTGTCGGAGAATATTCGTTTGGTCGTGGAATATTCTTTTTGACGGGAATATTCGTACGACGACGTAGTCAATTGTGGGCCCCATAACGGAATAACTATCGGATGAAGAAAACGATAAAGTATGAGTTTTTATGAATAACGACTTAATTGTTACCAAATTAACACCATTGTTGGTTTACCGGTGGTTAAAATACGAGAATACACGTGGTTCACAAAGATTGTTGAATTATTGATTAAAGACGTAAGAAGGACTACTCAATAATTATTACAGAGATTCTTCGCTCAATATTTTATTTTATTGATTCAATAATTGTTGCGTTGATAGTTTATATTATTTTTGTTTTAATAATTGTCAGGGCACAGTATTTCCCATTATCATATCAATAATTCATATTATTTGAATAATATTATTAGATAGCATTATTGGCAATGTCTAGAAAGTTACATCTAAGGAAAGGTTTGGTCACCTAAATTACCTTGAGAAGGAGAAATCCTTATTGGAAAGCCCCATCTTTCCTGGGAATGGCTTGGTTGTAATAATTATGATTCTGTAATATTATTTATGAATAATTAATTATTGATTTACATGATAAGGAAATATTTATTTGATGTGGATATAAATGATGGATTTATTTATTTTATATGGTTATTAATGAAAGAATTAATGCTGAGATATTTTATCAGTATTTTGTCAGATTGGAGGTATTAAAAATCACCCGTTTGTGGATTTCAGATATTTTCTATTTGGAATTTGGAAAAATTTTCTTCTGCAAAGTTGTAGAGAATTCGATTTCGTGTGGACTAGACATAAAATTCGTATTTTTCTGATAAACGGGCTATTTTCTATAAATTATTAAAGTTTCTGATTATTGTTTAAATGATAAAATATTTTGGAAAATTATAGAATTGGTTGGTGAGAAATGTGCTCAATTGAATTTCAAATGTGGTGGGTGGTAATAGTAGCAGGTAAAGCCATCACGTAGCAGGTCAAGTCTGCTTCGGCGTGCTAACATTTTCCTATAATTAGAGGGCTAAGTTAGAATTGAAAATCACACCAGAAACATGTTTTCTCTCTTTCTCTCTATATATTATCGAGCGTATTTTATGAGTATTTAGATACTTTGAGAGTTGCTGTTCAGTACAAGTTTCATTCAGCATCATATCCGATATTTCATTCCGAAGTACTATTTTTTTGAGGTAAGGGATGTTATTTTCTTCATATATGATATTATTTCTTACAATATCATTTCTTAGAAGTATTGATCCGAACTTTTAATCAAATTTGGAACCTTTTGTTTGGGGTTACTATTCACGTATATTTATCTATTCATTCCGTATACTGAGTCTTATTCACGAATCACGACATTATTCATAGAAAAATGAAATTTTCTTCTTTTTGTCCAAGATGTCTATTATGGTTAATATCTTTGATTGTATCCATGTTTTGGTCTTTATTTTTGAATTCTGCTTTAAAATTGGTTATTATGAAGTATTATTGATCTTGGATAAACTGTAATACGAATCCCTAATATTTGTCCTTCTGTCTCACTGGATTCGTTTTCTTTAAAATATTTTTCATCATCCTCAATCCTAAATGATGATATTACTGAATATCTTTGGCCTATAGTGCAAAGGTGAATGATTAATTGATGGATATCTTTGGCCGTAGTGCAAAAGATGAGCAGTGTTGAGATGAACATGACCAATTTGGCGATATAAATGAATATCTTTGGTTTTGTGAAAGTGCAAAAATGAATATTTGATTAAAGATGTATATTGATTGTTGTTACAGGGATAAAATATTGATGATGGACTTTTAAATCTTAGAAGATAGTAGAACTCATTCTCTACTTGACTCTTCTAATGGATTGTTGTTTCCGCTGCAGAATATTGATCTAAAACTTGTTGTCTATTATATTCTATCAGATTTTTTCCCTGTTGAAGACTAATGATAATTTGTTGTATATTATCATAGTCATAATATTCTTTACTGGGCTAGTTGAGCTCACCCTTTTCCTTTTTGTTCCATTTTTCTTCTCAGGAGGTGAGAACATAGCAGGATCGAGTCGGGGTATGGAGTGATGTTTCTAGAAAGATGTTTTAGCAGTCCTCACTATTTCTGTAAAATAGTGTTTGAATAATTGTAATGAGTACTTATTTGGGTGTTGATATTGTCTAGAAGACAATATTTGTTTTTAAACTCACAGTATGTGTTGTCGTATTTTGTACGACAATTGTATTATTAAAGTTGTAGTTTGCTTTCTGTACCATGTATTTGGCGACTCAAAATGGGTGTTGTATACCTATTTTGGGGGCGTCACAGTTGGTATCAAAGCTTAGGGATATGGTCTCTGGTGGAGATCGGGGAATAGAACTAGGAGGGGAGAGATGAGTAAATCCTTCGCTAGTGTGTCCTATCTAAGCTTTTTTGTTGGTCGGTCATAATATAGGGATATTATGTGATATGTTAATTTGTTTAATTAACCCTTGTTTTATGGCGATGTTAAGAATGGTCTTTGAGAAGCGTTAACAATGGAGTGTATGAGGCGTGGAACAACCTTTAGTCACAAAACCGGAGAAGCGTACAACAGAAGACAATATTCCTCCCCGTAAACAACACTACCAAGCAAACGATGAATGATGGAATGTTTAGGAGCTTTTTACAGTTCATGCAAAATCAGACGAGGGAGACTCGTGTACAAAATATGGGTGGAAGTGATAGCAATGCGCGGTTTGTCACAGCCAAGCAGTTCAAAGAGTTGGGACCACCATATTTCTGGGGAAAGCCCGATCCGATTAAGGCGGAAACGTGGGTCAAGCAAATTATCAAGATATTCGATGTCTTGGGATGCACGGAGGAATAGAAGGTTCCATTCGCCACCTTAATGTTCCGTGGAGAGGCAGATTACTGGTGGGAATCTGTGAAGCGTACCCAGCCAGCCGCACTCAACATGTCTTGGGAAAGATTTCAGAAACTGTTCAATGACAAGTACTTTCTTGAAAGTATTCGTCATATGAAGGACGTAGAGTTTATTAGACTAGAACAGAACAACATGATGGTGTCTTAGTACGAGGCGAAGTTCGCGGAGTTATCCAGGTTTGCACCTTATTTGATAGAAAATAAGGAACTTATGACGCGGATGTTTCTAAGAGGTCTAAAACCCGATATTTGTCAATACCTTATCTCTCATAAATTTTCTCTGTATTCAGATGTTGTCAACAGGGCTCAATTATTAGAGCGAGATAGTGAGTATACTCAACCGAGGGACCACAACCAGGGTCATACCGGTGACAACAGTCATCAGAGCGATGATAACCAATGAGGAGGGAAAAATACGGACAAAGGCGGTAACCACTCGGGTGGTAATCGTGGCCATGATAATAGGAGAGGTGAGTCAAGTGGAAATTTCAAAAAGAGGAGATTCAACAATGACGGAAGACATCAATGAGAGCATCGGTGATAGCACCAAAGACCAAGACCAACAACAAATTCTAGGGGAGGAGAACGATCGCCAATTAGATGTTACAAATGCGGGAAAGAGGGACATATCAGCCCAAACTGTCCACAACAATCTAAGGTATGTTATAACTGTGGAAAGGAAGGTCACATAGCTCGGGATTGTTCTATAGCAAAACCAAGTTCAGCGGGGATGGTGACTCTAAAGGTTGTCCTGGATAAGTCGAAATCAACGGTTCCTGGAAGAGCGTTTGTCGTGACTGGCCAAAACATGAGGAACCCAAACGAGGTGATCACGGGTAAACTAATCTTGAATTCTTGCGAAGTTTATACCTTACTAGATACCGGTTCTACCCATTCTTTTATCTCTCCTACTTGTGCTCAACGTTTAAACTTGACTCTGGAGAAATTGGACTTTAACTTATCTGTTGAAACTCCGTTGGGTGAAACCTTCGTTACATCTACAGTTTATAAATCTTTCTTGATCCAAGTTGGCACTATCACATTACCTGTTGATCTTATCTCTTTAAAGATACTTGCTTTTGATTTGATTTTAGGAATTGATTGGTTAACCACTCATCATTCCAAAATTGATTATTTTCGTAAGGTTGTTAGTTTTCATATTCCTAACCAACTTTGTATATCTAATTCAAACAACTAAACCACTAAAATCGATCCATCGTCATATCAAGCCACAAAGCTATTCATTTATTGAAAAACGGATGCCAAGCTTTTTTAGCCCATGTTATGGATTTGAATAAAGACAAGTCAGATTTGGATAATATTTTTGTTGTTAGAGAATTTCCTGAAGAACTTCCCGGTCTACCCCCAGAACGTGATGTTGAATTCTTTATTGATCTTGAACCGGGTACAAAACCCATTTCTAAAACCCCATATCGAATGGCTCCTATTGAACTTCAGGAGTTAAAAGTCCAACTACAGGAGTTATTAGACATCGGTTTCATTCGTCCTAGTACATCTCCGTGGGGTGCTTCTATTTTATTCGTAAAGAAGAAAGACGGGAGTATGCGACTTTGTATTGACTACCGAGAATTGAACCATGTCACCATCAAGAATAGGTATCCCCTACCTCGCATTGATGACATGTTTGACCAGTTACAAGGAGCACAATTCTTTTCAAAGATCGATCTTCGTTCTGGATATCATCAGCTGAAGATTAAAACTGAGGATATTCCAAAGACTGCCTTCAGAACTCGGTACGGGCATTATGAATTCTTAGTTATATCTTTTGGATTGACTAATGCTCCTGCTGCTTTTATGGATATGATGAACCGTGTATTCAAGGAATATTTGGATCAGTTCGTTGTTGTCTTTATTGATGACATCCTCATCTATTCCAAAAGCCGTGAAGATCATGAGCACCATTTGAAGCTAATACTTGAAAGGCTTCGTGAAAACAAGCTATATGCCAAGCTGAAGAAATGCGAGTTCTGGCTTGAGGAAGTAACATTCCTTGGGCACGTGGTGTCAAAACATGGAGTATCTGTTGACCCGACAAAGATTGAAGCAATACAAAGTTGGTAGCAACTGAAGTCAGTGACCGAAGTGCGTAGCTTTCAGGGCTTAACTGGTTATTATCGGACATTCGTGGAAGTATTTTCTCGAATCGCTACTTCGTTAACTCAGTTGACTCGGAAGGATACAAAATTTGTATGAAGCGAGGAATGTGAGAAGAGTTTCCAAGAGCTCAAGAGGAGACTCATTTCGGCACCTGTTCTAACAATACCATCTGGTTCGGATGGATTTGTTATCTATAGCGATGCTTCAGGCAAAGGGTTAGGATATGTTCTCATGCAACATGGGAAAGTCATAGCCTATGCCTCGCGACAACTCAAAGAATATGAGAGGAATTATCCTACTCATAATCTGGAGTTAGCAGCAGTCGTATTCGCGTTGAAAATTTAGAGACACTACTTGTATGGGGAAAAAGTGGAGATTTATACGGACCATAAAAGCCTCAAATATTTCTTCACCCAAAAAGAACTCAACATGCGGCAACGACGTTGGCTTGAGCTGTTGAAAGATTACGATTACACTATTCAATATCATCCTAAAAAAGCGAACGTAGTAGCTGACGCATTGAGTAGAAGATCATATACGAGTACAAGTGCGATATTGTCAACACAAAGGCCCATTTTGTATGACTTACAAAGGATGAAGATAGAATTAAAGACTCCAGGGACCTACATGATGATGGCGAATATACGAGTAGAACCGACTTTAATCGATAAAGTTAAAGCTGCTCAAGTTATGGACCTGGGGCTGATGTGTATGAAGAAGAAAGTGTAAGAATGAGCTATTCCAGAAGCAAGAATCGATGAAGAAGGAATACTTCGAGTCAACTCTAGACTTTGCGTTCCTAACGATTCTGACTTGAAGCATAGAATCATGATGGAGGCACACAACACCCCATTTGCAATCCATCTTGGGAGTACCAAAATGTATCATGATATTCGACATACATTTTGGCAGAACAATATGAAGAGAGAGATCGCGGAGTTTATCTCGAGGTGTTTAACTTGTCAACGTGTAAAGGTGGAACATCAAGTGCCAAAAGGTCCATTGCAACCACTTGAGATTCCGAAATGGAAGTGGGAACACATTACCATGGATTTCGTTACAGGTCTTGCCAAAGTTTCTCAAGGCATAGATGCAATTTGGATTATTGTTGATAGATTAACCAAGTCTGCTCATTTCTTGCCTATACGTGAGCCTTATTCCCTTGAACGTCTTGCTCGTATGTACGTGAATGAGATTGTTCGATTGCATGGCATGCCAGTATCCATAGTTTCAGATCGTGACCCAAGATTCACTTCAAGATTTTGGGTTAGCTTGCAAAAAGCTATGGGCATGGATTTACTATTCAGTTCAGCATACCATCCTCAAACGGACGGACAATCAGAGATGACTATTCAAACCCTTGAAGATCTATTAAGACTCTGTGTTCTACATTTCAAAGGAAGTTGGGATAAGTACTTGCCACTGGTGGCATTCTCCTACAACAACAGTTATCAAGCAAGTATAGATATGGCTCCATTTGAGGCGTTGTATGGAAGAAAGTGTCGTTCTCCAGTATGTTGGGACGAGGTGGGAGAAGCAACGTTGTTGGGACCAGAATTAGTATGCATGACTACAGAAAAGATTCAAATGATTCGACAACGTATTCAAACCTCACAAGATTGACAAAAGAGTTATACTGATCTTCATAAAAAGGACGTGGAGTTTAATATTGGAGATCATGTACTGTTACGTGTTGCTCCATGGAAGGGAGTTACAAGATTTGGAAAGAGAGGAAAGCTCAATCCAAGATTTGTTGATCCATTTGAGATTCTTGACCGAATAGGAAATGTGGCCTATAGACTCGCATTACCTCCAAATATGTCTCGTGTTCATAATGTTTTTCATATATCTATGCTTTATAAATATGTGAAAGACCCGAAACACATTATTGAGTTAGAACCAGACGAGATAGCCAAAGATTTAACGCACGAGGGGGTACCTGTTAAGATCTTGGATAGGAAAGAGCATCTCCTATGCACCAAGGTTATACCACAAGTTAAGGTTTTGTGGAGGAACCATGCTATTGAAGAAATGACTTGGGAGTTGGAATCGGAAATGAAAGCGAGGTACTCTCACCTTTTCGATACACCAGGTACGTACGACAATTTTGAGGATGAAATTTTTTAAGGAGGGGAGGTTGTAAGACCCCAACTTATTATAAATAAAATTAAAATTTTCCTCTATTCATTATTCTAAATTAATAACGTTTTAATTTGATATAATGCTTTGGTTATGGGTGAAATATGCAAATTTTGCAAAATAAGCAAGTGGTTATAAAATATTCATTTCTGTCGGGGAATATTAGTTTGGTCGTGGAATATTCTTTTTGTCGGGAATGTCCGCATTGACGACAAGATCAATTGTGGGCCCTATAACGGAATAAGCGTCGAATGAAGAAAAGCGACAAAGTATGAGTTTTTATGAATAATCACAGTAATTGTTACAATTAACTTTGTTGGGTTACGGTGGTTAAAATCTGATGTCTGCGTGGTTGCATAAAGATTGTTGAATTATTGATTAAATACGTAAGAATGCACTACTTAATAATTGTTACACAGTGAATTCTTTGTTCAATATTTTATTTTATTGATTCAATAATTCTTTGTGTTGATAGTTTATATTATTGTTGTTTTAATAATTATCACTACACAAGATTTCCCATTATCATTTCAATAATTCATATTATTTGAATAATATTATTAGATAGCATTATTGGAAATATCTAAAAGTTTACATCTAAGGAGAGGTTTGGTCACCTAATTCTTGCCAAGAAGAAGGAGAAATCCTTATTGGAAAGCCCCCTCTTTCCTGGGAATGGCCTGGTTGTCATAATTGTGATTCTGTAATATTATTTGGGAATAATTAATTATTGATTTATATGATAAGGAAATATTTATTTGATGTGAATATAAATGATGGATTTATTTATTTTACATGGTTATTAATGAAAGAATTAATCTTTGAGATGTTTTATCATTATTTTGTCGATGGAGGTATTAAAAATCACCCGTTTGTGGATTTGGGATATTTTTCATTTGGAATTTGGAAAACTTTCTTCTTGCGTTAAAGTTGTAGAGAATTCAATTTCGTGTGGAATGGACATAAAATTCGTATTTTTCTGATAAACGGACTATTTTCTATAAATTATTAAAGTTTCTGATTATTGTTTAAATGATAAAACATTTTGAAAAATTCTAGAATTGGTTGGTGAGAAATGTGCTCAATTGAATTTCAAATGTGGTGGGTGGCAATAGTAGCAGGTAAAGCCATCAGGTAGCAGGTCAAGTCTGCTTCGGTGTGCTAACATTTTTCTATAAATAGAGGGCTAAGTTAGAATTGAAAATCACACCAGAAACAAGTTTTCTCTCTTTCTCTCTCTATATTATCGAGCGTATTTTATGAGTATTTAGATACTTTGAGAGTTCTTTATTGAAGACAAGTTTCATTCAAAGATCATATCCGATATTTCATTCAAATCTTCGTTTCTTTGAGGTAAGGGATGTTATTTTCTTCATATATGATATTATTTCTTTCAATATCATTATCTTGCCAAGTATTGATCCGAACTTTTAATCAAATTTGGAACTTTTGTGTTGGGGTTACTATTCACGATATCGACATTATTCACGATATCTGATCTTATTCACGAATACGGAATTATTCACCGAAAAATGAAATTTTCTTCTTTTTATCCAAGATGTCTATTATGGTTACTATCTTTGATTGTATCCATGTTTTGGTCTTTATTTTTGAATTCTGCTTTAAAATTGGTTATTATGAAGTATTATTGATCTTGGTTAAACTGTAATACGAATCCCTAATAATTGTCCTTCTGTCTCAGTAGATTCGTTTTCTTTAAAATATTTTTCATCATCCTCAATCCTAAATGATGATATTACTGAATATCTTTGGCCTGTAGTGCAAAGATGAATGATTAATTGATGGATATCTTTGGCCCGTAATGCAAAGATGAACAGGTGTTGAGATGAACATGACCAACTGGTGATATAAATGAATATCTTTGGCCTGTAGTGCAAAGATGAATATTTGATTAAAGATGTATATTTATTATTGTTACAGGGATAAAATATTGATGATGGACTTTTAAATCTTAGAAGATAGTAGAACTCATTCTCTACTTGACTCTTCTAATGGATTGTTGTTTCCGCTGCAGAATATTGATCTAAAACTTGTTGTCTATTATATTCTATCAGATTTTTTCCCTGTTGAAGACTAATGATAATTTGTTGTATATTATCATAGTCATAATATTCTTTACTGGGCTAGTTGAGCTCACCCTTTTCCTTTTTGTTCCATTTTTCTTCTTAGGAGGTGAGAACATAGCAGGATCGAGTCGGGGTATGGAGTGATGTTTCTAGAAAGATGTTTTAGCAGTCCTCACTATTTCTATAAAATAGTGTATGAATAATTGTAATGAGGACTTATTTGGGTGTTGATATTGTCTAGAAGACAATATTTGTATTTAAACTCACTGTGTGTTGTCGTATTTTGCACGACAATTGTATTATTGAAGTTGTAGTTTGCTTTCTGTATCATGTATTTGGCGACTCAGAATGGGTGTTGTATACCTATTTTGGGGGCGTCACATCTTTTGTCGACCGTGTGAGGTTTGTATATATTGCCGGATCATTTAAATCTTTTTTGTAGTTATACGTACTAATTCTGGTCCCAATAAAATTGCTTCACCCACCTCGTCTCAACATACTGGAGAACGAAATTTTTGTCTATACAACGCCTCAAATGGAGCCATGCCTATACTTGCTTGATAACTGTTGTTGTAGGAGAATTCCACTAATGGCAAGTGCTTTTCCTAGCTTCATTTGAAGTCTAGGACACAGAGTCTTAATAGATCTTCAAGAGTTTAAATAGTCTTCTCCGATAGCCCGTCCATCTGAGGATGATATACAGAACTGAATCGTAAATCCATGCCCATAGCTTTCTGCAAACTGACCCAAAATCATGAAGTGAATCTTGGGTATCGATCAGAAACTATGGATACTGGTATACCATGCAGTCTTAAATTCTCATTTATGTATATACGAGCAAGACATTCAAGTTAATATGTTTCTCGTATAGGTAAAAAATGAGCAGACTTGGATAATCTATCAACAATGACCCAAATTGTATCTATGCCTTGAGAAACCTTGGGAAGACCAATAACGAAATCCATGTTAATGTGCTCCCACTTCCATTCTGGAATTTCAAGTGGTTGCAATGAACCTTTTGGTACTTTATGCTCCGCCTTGACACGTTGACAAGATAAACACCTTGAGATAAACTCCGCTATCTCTCTCTTCATATTGCTCCACCAGAATGTATGTCGAAGATCATGATAAATTTTGGTACTTCTAGGATGGATTGAAAACGGTGTGTTATGTGCCTCCATCATGATTTTATACTTCAAATCAGATTTTTTAGGAACATAAAGTCTGGAATTGACTTGAAGTATTCCTTCTTCGTCGATTCTTGCTTCTAGAATAGTACCTTCTTGCACTTTCTTCCTCATACGCATCAGCTCCGGGTTTGTAGCTTGAGCAGCTTTAACTTTATCGATTAAAGTCGGTTCTACTCGTATATTCGCCATCATTATATGGGTCCCTGGAGTCTTTAACTCTATCTCCATCCTTTGTAAGTCGTACAAAATGGGCCTTTGCGTTGATAATATTGCACTTGTACCCGCATATGATCTTCTACTCAATGCGTCAGCTACCACGTTCGATTTTCTAGGATGGTATAATCGTAATCTTTCAACAGCTCAAGCCATCGTCGTTGCCGCATGTAGATTTCCTTTTGGGTGAAGAAATATTTGAGGCTTTTATGATCTGTATAAATCTCCATTTTCTCCCTATACAGGTAATGTCTCCAGATCTTTAGCGCAAAAACAACTGATGCCAACTTTAGATCATGAGTATGATAATTCCTCTCATATTATTTGAGTTATCGTGAGGCATATGATATGACTTTCTCATGTTGCATGAGGACACATCCTAAAACTTTGCTTGAAGCATCGCTGTAGATGACAAATCCCTCCGAACCAGATGGTATTGTCAGAAGAGGTGCTGAAATGAGTCTCCTCTTGAGTTCTTGGAAACTCTTCTTACATTCCTCGCTCCATCCGAATTTTATATCTTTTCGAGTAAGATGAGTTAATGTAGTGGCAATTTGAGAAAAGCCTTCCATGAATCTCCGATAATAACCAGCTAAGCCTAAAAAGCTACGTACTTCGATTACTAACATAGGTTGCTCCCAACTTTGTATTGCTTCAATCTTCGTCGGGTCAACTGATACTCCATGATTCGATATCATGTGCCCAAGGAATGCTACTTCCTCAAGCCAAAACTCGCATTTCTTCAACTTGGCGTATAACTTGTTTTCACCAAGCTTTTGGAGTATCAGCCTCAAGTGTTGCTCATGATCATCACGACTTTTGGAGTATATGAGGATGTCATCAATAAGGACAACCAAAAAAATGATCAAAATATTCCTTGAATACTCGGTTCATCATATCCATAAAGGCAGCAGGAGCATTAGTCAATCCAAAAGACATGACTAGGAATTTATAATGTCCGTACCGAGTTCTGAAAGCAGTCTTTAGAATGTCATCAATTTTAATCTTTAACGTATGATATCCAGAACAAATATCGGTATTTGAAAAGAATTTAGCACCTTGTAACTGGTCAAACAGGTCATCAATGCGAGGTAATGGGTACCTATTTTTGATGGTGACATGATTCAACTCCCGATAATCAATACAAAGTCATATACTCATATCTTTCTTCTTTACGAATAAAACAGGAGTATCCTAAGGAGATGTACTAGGACGAATGAAAACGATGTCTAATAATCTTTCAGTTGGTTTTTTAACTCCTGAAGTTCAATAGGAGCCATTCGAAATGGGGTTTTGGAAATGGGTTTTGTACCGAGTTCAAGGTCAATACATAATTCGATTTCACCCTCTGGGGATAGGCCAGGAAGTTCTTCAGGGAATACGTCAGGAAATTTATTAACAATAGAAATATCATTAAAATCTGAAGTAATTTTGTTTAAATCCGTGACATGGACTAAGAAAGCTTGACATCTATTTTTCAATAAACGAATGGCTTTATGTCTTGATATGACATTTATTGACTATAGTGGTTTGGTTGCTTGAATTCGCATAATAGGTTGGTTAGGAATATGAAAGCTAACAATCTTACGAAAATAACCAATTTGAGCATGATGAGTAGTTAACCAATCAATCCCAAAAATTTCATTAATTGCAAGTATTTTCAAAGAGATGAGATCAAAAGGTAATGTGAAAGTGTCGATTTGAATCAAAAAAGATTTATAAATAGTGGATGCAATGAAGGTTTCTCCCAACGGAGTTTCAATAGATAAGTCAAAGTCTAATTCTCTGGAGTCAAATTTAAACATTGAGCACAAGCAGGTGAAATAAAAGAATGGATAGAACCGGTATCTAATAAGGTATAGACTTCGCAAGAGTTTATGATTAGCTTACCCGTAATGACTTCGTTCGGGTACCTCACTTTTTGGGAGTTCACGACAAATGCTCTCCCTTGAACTACTGACTTTAACTTGTCTGGAACAGCCTTTGGTCTCACTATCCCAGCTGGACTTGACTTCACTACACGACAAAATTTAGCTAGGTGACCTTCTTTTCTACAATTGAAACACGCTTTGGGTTGCTGTGTACAGTTTAGACTGATGTTTCCCTCCTCTCCGCATCTGTAGCATACAACCGGTGGTCATTCTCCTTCCTTGAAAATGGGTGCTGGTGCTGTTGCCTTTCCATCATGATTGAACCTTCTCTTTTTGAAATTTCCACTTGACTCATTCCTTCTATTATCTTGGCCATGATTACCACCGAAGTGGTTACCATTTCTGACATGATGATTTTCTCCACGTTTGCTATCAACGCTTCAATGACTGTTGCCACTGGTATGACCATTATCTTTTTTCGACTGCTATCTTTTGGTTGGGCTGACTCATTATCGCGCTCCAATAACTGAGCCTTATTCACAACATCTGAATATAAACAAAGTTTGTGAGAAATGAGGTATTGACGAATTTCGGGCTTCAAACCTCGCAGAAACATTCGCGTTATATGCTCCTCCTTATCTACCAAGTGGGATGCAAACCGGGATAACTCCGCAAACTTTGCCTCGTATTGTGATACAGTCATATTTTTTTGCTCCAACTTAATAAATTCCACCTCCTTCATGTGACGAATACTCTCTGGAAAGTACTTGTCGTTGAACAACAGAATAATAAAGAATGGAATAACAGAAGAATTTCACCATGCATGCGGTAGTCCGCGTAGACAGACTATTCCAATAGAATAATAAAGAATGGAATAACAACCCTTACGAGTATTGAAAGAAAATAACTCTCTTCATGAATGCGAAAGAAATAATACCGCTTATGACTGTTGAACGCAAAATAATATTCCTACAAATATTAAACGAAGATGATATCACTTATGAATATTGAATGAAAATAATATTCATACGAATACGAAAAATAATATCTCTTTAGAATATAAAATAAATAATGCCCCTTACCTCAGAAGAAGATTGGATACTAGAATAGTGAAGTAGCAGACTTCTCTTCTTTTCTCTCTCTATAACTTCTCTCTCTATAGCTTCTCTCTCTATAATTGCTCTTGTGAATCCTAGTGAATTGGTGAGAATGAAGGAAGAATGAGCTTCTATTTATAAGAAAATATTGTTTCGATAATTTGCACATTTTGGGGCTCGAAATATTACAGTATAATACCTTCATCTTTTTCTTCATTTTTAATTTAGTCCTGCAAGTATTATCAAAATTGCACCACCTCCCCTAATAGTACATCATGTGAATCAATAGTACAATCATGTGACTTAATAGTTCTATACATGTGAAAAAATAATTACAGTATAGTACCTTCATCTATACCTCCATTTTTAATTTAGTCATGCAAGTATTATCAATCTTGCACCACCTCTGTGAGATCCTGAATTTTATGAAATGAAAGTATTCAATTTTCTTATAATTATTATGTTATTTAGTAAATGGTTAAATTGATAAAGGTTAAAGTTAAGGGTGATATTTAAAATTTTTACAAAGTAAGCAAGTTGATATAAAATATACGATTGGTCGGGGAATATTAGTTTTAACAGGGAATATTCGTACGACAACACAATCATTGGTGGACCCTACAACGGAAGAATTGTCGGAGTTAGAAAATGACAGAAATATCGTTTATAAAAATAACGGCGAAAGTTTTACCGTTAAACTGTTGAACTACCCGGTAGTAAAAGTACAGTAATACGCGTGGTTGCATAGTAACACATAATATTGATTATTGATACTTACGTGAGAAGTCACTCAGTTATACTCAATTATTGCTACAGTAATTGCTGCATAATATCTCTCATATTATTGATTCAATTATTGCCACAGTATCATCTGCATAATATTTTATATTATCAATAATTAAGATGATAAAGTTATTCATATTATTATTTGCAATATTGACGATGTCTAGAAAGTTCTGTCGAGGAGAGGTTTTGTGACGCCCCCAAAATAGGTATACATTACCCATCTTGAGTCGCCAAATACATGGTACAAAATGCAAATAAAAACTTAATTACACAACTGTCGTGTAAATTACAACAAAACAAATGCTGTGAGTTTTAATACAAATATTGTCATCTAGACAATATCCACACTCAATGGAGTCCTCATTACATTTATTGTCACACTATTTAACAGAATAGTGAGGACTACTAATGCTATCATCTGGACCGTCACTCCTTTCCCCGACTAGTCCCGACTACATTCTCATTTCCTGAAGAGAACAGTGAAAGAAAGGGTGAGCTCAACTAGCCCAATAAGAAATATTATGACTAAGATAATGCAGAATAAATTATCCTTAGCCTTCAACAGTATAACAACTGACATAATATAATAGACAACAAGTTTTAGATCAACAATCGGCAAATGAATAAGCAATCCATTATAAGAGTCAAGTAGAGCATAAAACCTACTATCTTCTATGATTTAAAAGATTTTCATCAACTTTATCATTTGAGACTCAAATTTTAATAAATAAACCACATCATCCCCGCACCACGGCCAAGGATATTCATGTAATCATCAATGGTCATGATTATCTTTGAATAATCCACGGTCATAATCATACCAACAATTTGTCCACCAATGAACTCACAGCCAATGAGGACTTTTACCACATCATTTGTAATATTATGGTCATGACTATCCGAATAATCCACGGTCATAATCATACCAAGTCCATCTATGCACGTAAGCCAAAGATGACTTTCATCACAATATAAGTATGAGGATGATGACAATGACATAATAATTCAATAAAACAAGTTCAAGGATAAATTTTAAAGGTTTATAATTTAATTTATCCAGAAATCAATAATGTCCAAATTGTCAACATGATACTTCTTTGTAGAGTAAAATTCAAGAATGCTCAGAAGAATATTTCCATGAAAAGATACTAGATGAAGCGCAAATATAAAGGATATTCCACTAATTTCATGGAGTATGGAAGCCAAAACTTTAACCAACTGAGTATAATAGAATATATGAATCTGCAAATGGATTTTTGCCCGCCATGCAGTAATCCACGTAGACAGATCATTTCCACAATTTAATAAGGAATGAATACGAAGGATCACTCACCATGCATGTGGTAAATCCACATAAACAGGTTATTCCAACAGAATAATAAAGAATGGAATAACAGAAGAATTTCACCATGTATGCGGTACTTCGCATAAACAGGTTATTCCAACATAATAATAAAGAGTGGAATAACAGAAGAATTTTACCATGTATGCGGTACTTTGCATAGACAGTTTATTCCAATATAATAATAAAGAATGGAATAACAGAAGAATTTCACCATGTATGTGGTACTTCACATAGACAGGTTATTCCAATATAATAATAAAGAATGAAATAACAAAAGAATTTCACCATGTATGCGGTACTTCGCATAGACAGGTTATTCCATCATAATAATAAAGAATGGAACCAGGTCATGCGTAATCCGCACTAACAGGATATTCCAACAGAATAATAACGAATGGAAGCAGGTCATGCGTAATCCGCATGCATGTGATATTCCAATGTAATAATAAAGAATGGAATAACAATGAATTTCACCAGAATGCGATAGACCGCATGCATGAGTTATTCCAAATGAATAATAAATAATGGAACTGTGTCATGCGTAATACGCATGCATGAGGATATTCCAACAGAATAATAAAGAATGGAATAACAGAAGAATTTCACCATGTATGCGGTACTTCGAATAGACAGGTTATTCCAACACAATAACAAAGAATGGAATAACAAAAGCTCTCTTCATGAATACGAAAAAAATAATACCCCTTACCTCAGAAGAAAACTAGATACTGGAATAGTGAGGTAGCAGACTTCTCTTTTCTTTTTCTCTATAATTTCTCTCTATAATAATTGCTCTATAGCTTTAGTGAATTGGTGAAAAATAGGAATGAGCTTCTATTTCTAGGAAAATATAGTTTCGATAATTGCACATTTTGGGGCTCGAAATATTATAGTATAATACCTTCCTCTTTTTCTTCATTTTTAATTTAGTCCTGCAAGTATTATGAAACTTGCACCACCTCCCCTAATAGTAAATCATGTGAATCAATAGTTCTAGATATGTGAAAATACGAATTACAGTATAGTACCTCCATCTATACCTCTATTTTTAACTTAGTCATGCAAGTATTATCAATCTTGCACCAACTCCCCTAATAGTAAATGAATGTGAATAAATAGTACACACATGTGAACAAATAGTTATAATCATGTGAATAAATAGCAATTAATTGCTCATTTATCCAGTTAATTACCCGATTGGTCAATATAACCTCCAGACATCAATTATTATTGAAATAAATATCGATTTTCACTAACACTAATAATTCCAAAACAATGGAACTATCAATTTCTTCTTTAATCAACACGAACTTATTTATCATTAATATTATAATTCATAATATTTAATGACAAAGTCGCTCCCGTGAAAAGGGGCTTTCAGATAAAGATTTCTCCTTATTGATTGCGCAATTAGATGACCAAACCTCTCCTTGTGAACTTCTAGACATTGTAAATATTGCAATTTAATAATATGAATAACTTTGTCGTCTCAATTATTGATTTAATAATATATCATATTATGCATATGATCATCGTGACAATAATTGAATCAATAATATAAGAGATATGATGCAAAGAATTATGTAGCAATAATTGAGTATAAGCGAGTGACTTCTCACGTAAACATCAATAATCAATCTGGTGTGTGCTACTATGCAACCACGCCAGTACATCGTTCTTTTTTACTACCAGGTAGTTTAACAGTTTTAACGGTAACACTTTCGCCGTTATTTTTATAAAGAGATAATTATGTCGTTTTACGACAATACTTCCGTTGTGGGGTTCACCAATGATTGTGCCGTCGTACGAATATTCCTCGAACAATCGAATATTCCCCGACACAACGAATATTTTATAACAACTTGCATTCTTTGAAAAATTTATAAATATTACCCACAACTATAACATTATCTCAAATCCACACCATAATATTCAAAAATATATTTCGAGAAATTTAAATCTTTATTCATAAAATTTGGGGTCTCACAGGTTTGGTCACCTAATTGCGTGCCAATAGGGATACATCCTTATCGGAAAGCCCCCTCTTTCCTGGGAATGATTTAGTTATTAAATATTGTGAGTTATAATATTAATGATGAATAAGTTCGTGTTGATTAAAGATGAAATTGATATTTCAGTTGTGTTGGGATTATTAGTGTTAGTGAAAATCGACATCTATTCCGATAATAATTGATGTCTGGAGTTTATATTCACCAATCGGGTAATTAATCGGATAAATGAGTAATTAATTGCTATTAATTCACATGCTTATAACTATTTGTTCACATGTGTGTAGTATTGATTCACATGCATATACTATTAGAGGAGGTGGTGCAAGATTGATAATACTTGCATGACTAAATTAAAAATAGAGGTATAGATGATGGTACTATACTGTAATTATTTTTTTTCATATGTATCGAACTATTGAGTCAGATGATTGTACTATTGATTCACATGATGTACTATTAGGGGAGGTGGTGCAAGTTTGATAATACTTGCAGGACTAAATTAAAAATAAAGAAAAAGATGAAGGTATTATACTGTAATATTTCGAGCCCCAATATGTGCAATTATCAAAACTATATATTTCTATAAATAGAAGCTTATTCTTCCTTCATTCTCACAAATTCACTAAGACTCACAAGAGCAATTATAGAGAGAGAAGTTATAGAGAGAAAGAAGAAGAGAAGTCTGCTACTTCACTATTCCAGTATCCAGTCTTCTTTTGAGGTAATGGGTATTATTTATTTCATATTCTAAAGAGATATTATTTTTTATATTCATATGAATATTATTTTTCGTTTAATATTCGCAAGGAATATCATTTCGTTCAATATGCGTAGGAATATTATTTTCGTTCAACAGTCGTAAGGGGTATTATTTCTTTCGTATTCATGAAAAGAGGTATTTTCTTTCAATACTCGTAAGGGTTGTTACTTCATTCTATATTATTCTATTGGAATAACCTGTCTACGCGGACTATCGTATGCATGGTGAAATTCTTATGTTATTCCATTCTTTATTATTCTGTTGGAATAACATGTCTACGCGGACTACCACATGCATGGGGAAATTCTTCTATTATTCCCTTCTTTATTATTCTGTTGGAATAACATATCTACGCGGACTACCGCATGCATGGTGAATGACCATTCGTATTCATTCCATATTAAATTGTGGAAATAATCTGTCTACGTGGATTACCGCATTACGAATGAAAATCCATTTGTTGTTTCGTATATTCTATTACACTCGTATGAGATATCCTTTCTTTTGTACTTATCATGGAATATCGTTTTCTTTTGTATTTTCCTTTTATGAGTACTATTCACAAAGTATTATTCACGGGTATTATTCACAAAGTACTATTTACGAAGTACTATTTATGAATACTATTCATAAAGTACTATTCACGGGGTACTATTCTTGAATTACTATTCACGGGGTACTATTCACCCAGGTACTATTCACTCGGAGTACTATTTATGATAAAAGTTAATTTCTTTTCGGTCCAAATCATTTTTGATACAATATCATACTTGAATTTTACTCCACAAAGCAGTATCATGTTAACAATTTGGATATTTTTAAACTCTGGATAAATTTAAAGTCTTTAATATTTATCCTTGATTTCGTTTGATTAATGCTTATATCATTGTCATCATCCTCATGCTTCTATTGTGATGAAAGTCATCTTTGGCTTACGTGTATAGATGGACTGCTGATTGGTATGATTATGACCAGGGATCATTCGGTATAATCATGACCCATAATGTTACAAATGATGTGGTAAAATCCTCATTGGCCCGTAGTGCATTGATGGACAGTTATTGGTATGATTATGACCAGGGATTATTAGGTATAATCATGACAATTGATGATTATATGAATATCCTTGTCCCATAGTGCAGGGATGATTCGATGATGTGGTTTATTTATTAAGCTGAGTCTCAGCGATAAAGTTGATGAAAAACTTTTTAAATCATAGAAGATAGTAGATATCATGCTCTACCTGCCTCTTCTAATGGATTGCTTATTTCGCTGCAGTTGTTGATCTAAAACTTGTTGTCTATTGTATTCTATCAGTTGTTATACTGTTGAAGGCTAAGGATAATTTATTACGCATTATCTTAGTCATAATATTTCTTCTTTGGGCTAGTTGAGCTCACCCTTTTCTTTTTACTTCTCTTCAGAAATGATAATATATATTTGGGGGATTTGTCGGTCGGGGAATGGATTGACGGTCCAGATGGTTGTTTTAGCAGTCCTCACTACTTAGTGTGATAATAATTGTAATGGGGATTGAATTTGAGTTTGGATATTGTCTAGAAGGAAATATTCTTGTTTAAACTCAGCTATATTTTGTCGTATATTACCCGATAGTTGTATAATTAAGTTTGTATTTGATTTATGTACCATGTATCTGGCGACTCAAGATGAATGATTATACCTATTTTGGGGCGTCACAGTTGGTATCAAAGCTTAGGGATATGATCCCTGGCTGAGATGTGAGACTAGAATTAGGAGGGGAGAGACGGGTTAATCCTTCACTAGTATGACCTACCTAAGCTTATGTGTTATTTAATTGGTAGGTCAGAATATAGGGATAATATGTGATATCTCAATTAACCCTTGTTTTGTGACAGTGTTTGAAAATGGCATCTGAAAATGTCGAGATAAGCAATGAAGCACATGAGACCGTTGAGTCACCAACGATCAATACCCAGGATAATGTGCATCAAGAAAACAATAATCCTCAGGTAAATAACAACACTGTTCAGATGATGAACGATGGGATGTTTAGAGGCTTTATGAAATTCATGCAACATCAGGTAAGAGAGACTCCTGTTCAAAATGCAGGTGGAAACACTGGCAGCTCTTAGTTGGTCACCGCTAAGCAGTTCAAGGAGCTAGGACCACCAAAGTTTTTGGGAGAGCCAAAACCACTTAAGGCGAAGACGTGGATAAAGTAGATCACCAAGATATTTAATGTCTTGGGATGCTCCGAGGAGCAAAAGGTTCCCTTTGCCACCTTCATGTTGCGAGGAGAGGCATTCTTGGTGGAAATCGTAAAAGCGACTCGACTGCCGCACTAAAGATGTCTTGGGAGAAGTTCCAAGAACTGTTCAACGACAAGTACTTTCCCGAAAGTATTCGTCACATGAAGGAGGTAGAGTTCATCAAACAAAAGCAAAACAATATGACCGTGTCGCAATACGAAGCTAAGTTTTTCGAGTTGTCCTAGTTTGCGTCACACTTGGTTGATAATGAGGAGAGAATGATGCGGATGTTTCTAAGAGGTTTGAAACCCGAGATACGTCAATACCAAATTTCTCACAAAATTTGTTTATATTCAGATGTTGTGAATATGGCTCAGTTATTGGAGCGCGATAATGAGCCAGCCCAACCAAAAGATAATGACCAACAACACGATAATAATCGTACCGGTGGCAACGGCCATCGAAACAACGATAACCATCGTGAAGGAAATTATCAGGCAAGAAATGGTAACCACTTCAGTGGTAATCATGGCCAAGATAATAGAAGAAATGATTCAAGTAGAAAATTCAAGAAGAGAAGATTTAATGATGATGGGAAGACGTCGGTAGTAGCACCAGCACCAACAACAAATTCTAGGGGAGGAGAACGACCGCCTGTTAGATGCTACAGATGCGGAGAGGAGGGACACATAAGTCCAAACTGTTCACAGCCTTCCAAGGTATGTTTTAGTTGTGGAAAAGATGGTCACATAGCTCGATTTTGTCATGTAGCGAAATCAAATCCAGTTGGGACGGTGGCACCAAAGGCGGATATGGACAAAACAAGTCGGTGGTTTCAGAAAGAGCGTTTTTGTGACTTCTCAAAAAGCGAGTAACCCAAACGAAGTTATCACGGGTTAGTTAATCATAAACTCTTGTGAAGTCTATACATTGTTAGATACCGGTTCTATCCATTTTTTTATTTCTCCTACTTGCGCTCAACGTTTAAATTTAACTTCAGAGAAATTAGACTTTGACTTATCTGTTTAAACTCCGTTAGGAGAAACCTTCATTACATGTGCTATCCAAGTCTTGAATGAGAGTCACAGTTTTTAAATAATATTTCTATCGTTAATAAATTTCCTGACGTATTCTCTTAAGACTTCCTGGACTACCCCAGAGCGTGAAATCGAATTTTGTATTGACCCCAGTACAAAACTTATTTCTAAAACCCTTAAATATTTCTTCAACCAAAACGAACGTATAATGCGCCAAAGACGTTGGCTCGAGCTGTTGAAGATTACGACCATACCATTCAATATTATCGTGGAAAAAACGAACGTGGTAGCTAATACATTGAGTAGAAGATCCTATGCGTTTACGATTGTAACATTGTTAACACAAAGACCCATTTCATATGACTTACAAATGATAAAGATAGATTTAAAGACTCTAAAGACCCACGTGATGATGTTAAATAATACGAGTAGAATTGAATTTAACCAATAAAGTCAAAACTGCTCAAGCTACACACCCGGAGCTGATGAATGTGAAGAAGAAGGTTCAAAAGGGCGTTATTCTAGAAGCAAGAATCGATGAAGAGAGTAAATCTCAACCCTCAATTTAATTGGGCCATTCGAAATCCTCGATCGAGTAGGAACTGTGGCCTATAGACTCACTTTACCGCCAAGTATGTCGCGTGTTCATAATATTTTTCACATATCTATGTTACGTAAATATGTGAAAGACCCGAACCACATTATTAAATTAGAACCGGACGAGATAGCGGAAGATTTAACGTATGAGGAGATACCTGTTAAAATGTTGGCTAAGAATGAATATATTCTACGCTCAAAGGTTATACCTCAAGAGTTAGAATCTGACAAGGTATCATCATCTCTTCGACATACCAGGTATGTACGTAAATTTTGAGGGCAAAATTTCATAAGGAGGGGAGATTGTGAGATCCCGAATTTTATGAAATGAAAGTATTCAATTTTCTTATAATTATTATGTTATATAGTAAATGGTTAAATTGATAAAGGTTAAAGTTAAGGGTGATATTTGAAAATTTTACAAAGTAAGCAAGTTGATAAAAAATATTCGTTTGGTTGGGGAATATTCGTTTTAACAGGGAATATTCGTACGACGACACAATCATTGATGGAACCCACAACGAAAGTATTGTCGGAGTTAGAAAACGATAGAAATATCTTTTATAAAAATAACGGCAAAAGTTTTACCGTTAAACTGTTGAACTACCCGATAGTAAAAGTACAGTAATACGCGTGGTTGCATAGTAGCACACGGTATTAATTATTGATGGTTACGTGAGAAGTCACTCAGTTACACTCAATTATTGCTACAGTAATTGCTGCATAATATCTCTCATATAATTGATTCAATTATTGTCACAGTATCATCTGCAAAATATTTTATATTATCAATCATTGAGACGATAAATTTATTCATATTATTATTTGAAATATTGACGATGTCTAGAAAGTTCTATCGATGAGAGGTTTGGTCACCTAATTGCGCGCCAATAGGGATAAATCCTTATTGGAAAACCCCCTCTTTCCTAGGAATGATCTGATTGTTAAATATTGTGAGTTATAATATTAATTATGAATAAGTTCGTGTTGATTAAAGATGAAATTAATATTTCCATTGTGTTGGGATTATTAGTGTTAGTGGAAATCGACATCTATTCAGATAATAATTGATGTCTTGAGGTTATATTTTCCAATCGGGTAATTAATCGGATAAATGAACAATTAATTGCTATTAATTCACATGCTTGTAACTATTTATTCACATGTGTGTACTATTGATTAACATGCATGTACTATTAGGGGAGGTGGTGCAAGATTGATAATACTTGTATGACTAAATTAAAAATGGAGGTATAGATGAAGGTACTATACTGTAATTATTATTTTTTACATATATAGAACTATTGAGTCACATAATTGTACTATTTATTCATATGATGTACTATTAGGGTAGGTGGTGCAAGTTTGATAATACTTACAGAACTAAATTAAAAATAAAAAAAAGATGAAGGTATTATACAATAATATTTTGAGCCCCAAAATGTGCAATTATCAAAACTATATTTTCCTATAAATAGAAGCTCATTCTTCCTTCATTCTCACCAATTCACTAAGACTCACAAGAGCAATTATAGAGAAAGAAGCTATAGAGAGAGAAGCTATAGAGAGAAAGAAGAAGAGAAGTCTGCTACTTCACTATTCCAGTATCCAGTCTTCTTCTGAGGTAAGAGGTATTATTTATTTCACACTCTAAAAAGATATTATTTTTCGTATTTGTATGAATATTATTTCCGTTCAATATTCGTAAGGAATATCATTTAGATTCAATATTCATGAGGAATATTATTTTAGATTCAACGATCGTAAGGGTATTATTTCTTTCGTATTCATGAAGAGAGTTATTTTCTTTCAATACTCGTTAGGGTTGTTACTTCATTCTTTATTATTCTATTGGAATAACCTGTCTACGCGGACTACCACATGTATGGTGAAATTCTTCTGTTATTCCATTCTTTATTATTACATTGGAATAACTTTGTCTCTGCGGACTCTAGCATGCATGGTGAAATTCTTACATTATTCCATTCTTTATTATTACATTGGAATAACCTATCTCGTGGACTACCACATGCATGGTGAATGACCATTCGTATTCATTCTTTATTAAATTATGGAAATGATCATCTCGTGGATTCTGGCATTACGGATGAAAATCTATTTGCAGTTTCGTATATTCTATTATACTGGTATGAGATATCCTTTCTTTTGTACTCATCATAGAATATCGTTTTCTTTTGTATTTTCCTTTTATGAGTACTATTCACGAAGTACTATTCACAGGTACTATTCATAAAGTACTATTTATAAAGTACTATTCACGAGTACTATTCATAAAGTACTATTCACGGGATACTATTCCTAAAGTACTATTCACCCGGGTACTATTCACCCGGAGTACTATTCAAGAAAAAATTTGATTTCTTTTCGGAGCAAATCATTTTTGATACAATATCATTCTTGAATTTTACTCCACAAAGCATTATCATGTTGACAATTTGGATAGTTTAAACTCTAGATAAATTAAAGTCTTTAATATTTATCCTTGATTTCGTTTGATTAATGCTTATATCATTGTCATCATCCTCATGCTTATATTGTGATGAAAGTCATCTTTGATACGTGCATAGATAATTTGTTGATTGGTATGATTATGACCCGGGGATCATTCGGTATAATCATGACTAGTAATATTACAAATGATGTGGTAAAAAGTCCTCATTTGGCGTAGTGCGTTGATGGGCGATTATTGGTATGATTATGACCGAGGATTATTGAATAATCATGACCATTGATGATTACATGAATATCCTTGGCGTAGTGCGGGGATGATTCGATGATGTGGTTTATTTATTAATTTGAGTCTCGTGATAAAGTTGATGAAATTTTTTTTTAGTCATATTATGACTAAGATATACGAGAATAAATTATCCTTAGCCTTGACGATATAACAATAGATAGAATACAATAGACAACAAGTTTTTAGATCAACAAGCTGCGGTGGAATAAACAATCCATTAGAAGAGTCGATGAGCGGAAGCATGATATCTACTATCTTCTATGATTTAAAAAGTTTTTCATCAACTTTATCGCTGAGACTCAGCTTAATAATTAAACCACATGATCGAATCATCCCTGAACTATGGGACAAGGATATTCATGTAATCATCAATGGTCATGATTATACCGAATAATCCCTGGTCATAATCATACCAATAATTGTTCATCAATGCACTACGGGCCAATGAGGACTTTTACCACATTATTTGTAACATTACGGGTCATGATTATGCCGAATGATCCCTGGTCATAATCATACCAATCAACAGTCCATCTATGCACGTAAGCCAAAGATGACTTTCATCACAATATAAGTATGAGGATGATGACAATGATATAAACATTAATCAAACGAAATCAAGGATAAAAATTAAAGACTTTAAATTTATCCAGAGTTTAAAAATATCCAATTGTCAACATGATACTGCTTTGTGGAGTAAAATTCAAGAATGATATTATATCAAAAATGATTTGGACAGAAAAGAAATCAATTTTTGTCATGAATAGTACTCCGGGTGAATAGTACCCCGTGAATAGTACTTTGGGAATAGTACCCCGTGAATAGTACTTTATGAATAGTATTCATGAATAGTACTTTGTGAATAGTACCCGTGAATAGTACTTCATGAATAGTACTCATAAAAGGAAAATACAAAAGAAAACGATATTTCATGATGAGTACAAAAGAAAGGATATCTCATACGAGTATAATAAAATATACAAAACTGCAAATGGATTTTCATCCGCAATGCAGTAATCCACGTAGACAGATCATTTCCATATTTTAATAAAGAATGAATACGAAGGGTCATTCACCATGCATGCGGTAGTCCGCGTTGACAGGTTATTCCAACAGAATAATAAAGAATGGAAGAATAAAAGAATTTCACCATGCATGCGGTAGTCCGCGTAGACAGGTTATTCCACGAGAATAATAAAGAATGGAATAACAGAAGAATTTCACCATGCATGCGGTAGTCTGCGTAGACAGATTATTCCAACAGAAAAATAAAGAATGGAATAACAACCCTTACGGGTATTGAAATAAAATAACTCTCTTCATGGATACAAAAGAAATAATATCCCTTACGACTGTTGAACGAAAATAATATTCCTACGAATATTGAACGAATATAATATTCATACGAATACGAAAAATAATATCTCTTCAGAATATGAAATAAATAATACCCCTTACCTCAGAAGAAGACTGGATATTGGAATAGTGAAGTAGCAAACTTCTCTTCTTCTTTCTCTTTATAACTTCTCTATTTATAGTTTTTCTCTCTATAATTGCTCTTGTGAGTCTTAGTTAATTGATGAGAATGAAGGAAGAATGAGCTTCTATTTATAGAAAAATATAGTTTTGATAATTTGCAGATTTTGGGGCTCAAAATATTACAGTATAATACCTTCATCTTTTCTTTCATTTTTAATTTAGTCCTGCATGTATTATCAAACTTGCACCACCTCCCTTAATAGTACATCTTGTGAATCAATAGTACAATCATGTGACTCAATAGTTCTATACATGTGAAAAAAAATAATTATAGTATAGTACCTTCATCTATACCTCCATTTTTAATTTAGTCATGCAAGTATTATCAATCTTGCACCGCCTCCCCTAATAGTACATGCATGTGAATCAATAGTACACACATGTGAATAAATAGTTATAAGCATGTGAATTAATAGCAATTAATTGCTCATTTATCCGATTAATTACCCGATTGGTCAATATAACCTCCATACATCAATTATTATCAGAATAATTGTCGATTTCCACCAACACTAACAATCTCAACACAATGAAAATATCAATTTCATCTTTAATCAACACGAACTTATTCATCATTAATATTATAACTCATAATATTTAACAACCAGATCATTCCCAAGAAAGAGGGGGCTTTCCGATAAGGATTTCTCCTTATTGGCACGCAATTAGGTGACCAAACCTCTCCTCGACAGAACTTTCTAGACATCGTCTATATTGCAAATAATAATATGAATAACATTATCGTCTCAATTATTGATTTAATAATAATAAATATTATGCAGATGATACTGTGACAATAATTGAATAAATAATATGAGAGATATTATGCAAAGAATTATTGAGTAATAATTGAGTATAACCGAGTGACTTCTCACGTAAGCATCAATAATCAATACAAGTGTGCTACTACGCAACCACGCAGTATTCATCGTACTTTTACTACCGAGTAGTTCAACAGTTTAACAGTAAAACTTTCGCCGTTATTTTAATAAAAAGATATTTCTGTCATTTTCTAACTACAACAATGCTTCCGTTGTGGGGTCCACCAATGATTATGTCTTCATACGAATATTCCCTGTTAAAACGAATATTCTCCGATCAATCGAATATTCCCCAACACAACGGATATTTTATATCAACTTGCTTACTTTGAAAAATTTTCACATATCACCCTTAACTTTAACCCTTTCTCAATTTAACCATTTACTAAATAAAATAATAATTATAAGAAAATTGAATACTTTCATTTCATAAAATTCAGGATCTCACAAAATAAGTCTATAAAATCAAGAGGCTAATTACATTAATTAACCATTTAACCATGTAAGGATGTTATACAACTTGTAATACACATGCTCACATGTATTCAATTCATTTACACATAGTTAATATCGTTCAATTCTTGAAAACTTGCCTAAAATCATGCTTGATTAGCTTATATTGTGTCTAACAAGGTGAGTATACATATAAATCATGTTTAGAGACGTAAGGAGTCCTATTATACACGTTCTAAAGTTCAAAATGTAAACAACATCACGCTTATAGTTATTAGTTCCAAATCTTTCAAGTTTTCTTACAAAGCTTGGGCAACTTTGCGCTTGTAAATCAAATTTGAATCACATTTCATACATAACTAGTCCAAGTACACATGCTAACAAAGTCAGAACTTAAGGTACACTAATTTCATCAAATTTTGTTTTTGAAACTATAAGTTTTTATTAGAAAACATACATTAAAGCAATTAAGTAAAACCACTCATGATATGAAAAGGGACTCTAGACCACATGTCATGCCTATTTTCATGCGTAACTAAGTCAAACTATCATGCTAAAATATATTAGACTAAATTAGAAGCCATCATTCCTTTCTGGTGCACGGCGCAGTTGTGCCATGTTGAACTGCAAGAGGGGCACAATTGTGCCCTTCCCTGGACAGTTCCAGGAAGGTCTCTACTTCTGCAGAACTCAGAAAACCAACATAGATGACTTCAATTTCTCATAACTAGACCGAACACGTCGCTTTTATATGTTCATATAAATTCAGCTAACATATTGACATCAATTCACAAATCAATTAATAAGTAATTCTTGCAAATTTAGAAATTTACCAAACTTGGAATTAAGAACACGTTTTAAGAAATATTACCTCTATGAAGTTGATTTGCTAAGTCTTGCTTCCAATCTCAGATATCTCTCTCAAATTAGTAACTCACTCTCTACTTGGAACTTATCAGATAAACTAACAACTGGAATTATGAAGAGAATGTCCTCTATTTATAGAAAATTCAATACCCATACAAAGACTTTGTCCACCATTTCAAACTAGCAGTAGAATAGTTCCATTTCACTGTTGAACCCACTCCCCCCTTCATCATTTTCCATCTCTGAGCTCAAGCAATGTAGGAGTAGGCCAATGGCCTGTCACGCGGCTGATGATTTATTTGGGACAATGAATATGGGACAATTATTTTAAGTATACTGTATTGTCAAAATGACTACCAATTATACTAGGGCCAATTCCTTTTGTGCTCAAAAGTGCAATTTTAATGAGTTAATATTATTACCTTGTGATAAATTAGGGTTATATATACACATAATCATATAACCCATGTACATTGGGTTAGTCCAAATAATATTTAATTTGGGTTAAAATATAATTCAGTTGGGTATCAACAACTCATTATATTACATAAAACTTATTACTTCCAATACACCCAAATGTTATAATGATAATTAATATCAATTATTTATTTCTTTAAAATTAATTTTTCCCACATACTTTTAAAATACACGTTTAATTGATTTACCATAAATCATAAAGTCACATAAGGTTCCTTCATACCACTTAATAAATTACATAATTAAAGATTAATTTTATCATATGGTCTTTCATATACATTATCTTATTATTCTAGATACCCCACGTTATATTTTATGCATGAACCAACCAAAAACAATTTTTTTCAAGATGGCCATTTGGGCGTATTTTAGCATTTGGTTTGTCTTTTTGCAAAATGGCGTTTACACAATAATTAATCAACTAAAATAATAATAACAATTAGTCTATCATATTATTTAATCATTGCTTCACTAATTAAATTAAAAATTTACTAAGTCCACCATTATGCCACACTAAGCATATCACATAAGCTTAATATAAGCTTTTCATTTATTCCACCACATCACATACTTGTTACATGCTTAACTCAATTTAAGTTGAATTATTACCTTCCAAGACACATATAAATATATATATATATATATATATATATATATATATATATATATATATATATATATATAATTCAACATAAATATTCAAAATTTTATTTATTTATTTAATATTGTTTATAAAATTCACGACTATTAAAGATATAAAAGGATATAATGGTCATTTTAGAAAAAGATTGATCTTAATTTTGTCTTAAAAATTTTTGGTCCCAAATGGTGAGGATTATAACACATGGTTGAACATTGTATAAAATTATTCATCATATTAAGTCATTTTACAATTCATGAACTAATAGTTCCAAGTCCAAATTTGAAAACAAACAAGACACTTGAAATTAATAGTCATATTTTAAGTGTAATCCTTGCAAATAAATATAGCCTAAAAGGAATAGAAAAAAAGAAGATTATTTCTTTCATTTTCAAATTAGTGTTAGTACTATACAAATTTATAATAATTAAATATATAATATCTAAATTTGTAAAGTTTTAAAAAACAACCAATCTCTAAAAAAAGTTTTAACTTTTAAAACAATTTTTATTTTTTTTATTTTACCATCTTTGTAATAAAATTGGTTAAACACACATCACTAAAAAAATCTCCGGAAAAACAATTAATTACAAATAAACAATTAAACATACTAAAAGATATATCACATTGATTTAATTATATTAATATTAGTAATGAAATTCATTATTAAATTAATATCCTAACTAATTTAATTTATTTAAATTTAAAATTTTATCAAATCACATGATTAGTTGAATTAATAATATATGTAAATTTAAAACATAATAACTATAACATTAGTTGAAAAATTGTAGTGAATTCTTTTCTAACTAATTGTCATGACTAAATTAAAACTTATTAAAATAATAAAACTTTATTTTTATAATTCTATTCGGATTAAAATTTTAAGCAAATTTTGTCAATATATAGTATTAAGAATATGTATATAGATTAGAAGGTTACTTTATTAAGGGGGAGATTGATTAGAACCTTCATTAGATTCCAAATGTAAAAGATTTGATGATGAAAAACTTAAATTATATTTGTACACATAAGTTTTGTACAGTCCTTAACTGTACATGTACAATCCTTAACTTAGATATCTATGTACAATAACTTAGATTAGAATGATCAAACTTGTTAGGTTGATCTTTAACCTGACTGTATATGTAATATATAGGATCATTTATAAAAGGTACTTTGCATGTTAATAGTATAAATGTAGTTTCCACGCCGGGGGAAAAATTAATTAAAAATCCCTTCCTAGAAATATGTTCTTACCCCTTTTGTATTTCGCTATGTTGATTGATTTATTTAAAGGGTGAGTTTTTAGGAAAAGAACGAAATGATTGTCGACAAAGTTGAAAAGATTAATTTCTTATGATTGACGACAAAGAGTCGCCAATTGGTATGATTTACAATGGATGTCCAACTCACCCGAATTTTGAAAATTTTCGCAATATGGCCCAATATATGACTCTGTAACATTGGTTTGGAAACCCGAGATTCATGAGATTCGGGGGCTTGTTTAAGCGGGGGGAAGGTGTTAGTCACCCCCCGACTTCCGTAAAAAACACAGTTACCGCATCTTATTGATTTTCTATGCATAAAGTGTGTGTGTGTGTTTATTGTGCTCAGTGCTTTAATTTTAAAATTTATTCTAAGCCTCATTGTGAGTTATTTGAAAGTAGTGTTGTACCTCTTTTGACCTACGCACTAAGGATTTGATTTAAAATTTTTTTTGTTTTAAACAAAAGTATATGAAAATGACGTTTTAAAAAACAAAGTTTTTAAATCCTTTGTCAAATAGGAATCGAGGTCCTTTATGTTAGGTTTGCTAGAAACGAAAGCATGCAATCAAATCGCATAAATAAGTGGAAGCGATGTAAAAACAGATTTAAAATTTCTACAAACCATAAACCAAGATCGTTCTTGTGCATAGATTATCAGTCAATAATAGAGAAAGAGAATCAGAATCATACCCTTGAAGATCCGAGCTTCTTCAGGTACGAGTTCAACTCCTAATCATGTGCTCTACTTGAATACACGGGTTTGGTTCCTTCCTTTGATCAACGTCAGCCACCTAAGCGTGTGGCCTCTAGAGATAATCCACCAAGGAAGAAGAAGAAATCAAGAAGAAGGTGTATTGGCTCAAACCCTAGTTTTCTATCTGTATAGAAAAGGAGGCATACTCTCCCAACTATTGGAATCACGTATATTTCCTTTACTGATATTTAATATAAGACTCCTCTTATAAAGATACCAGTTAACGTATTTTAATATAATTAAAATAGATTATTATTTATTTAATTAAATTCCTTTAATTAATTAAGCTCCCTAATCTTACTAGGGATAATTAATTAAACTCTTTTAATTAATTAGCCTCCTAATTCTATTAGAAATAATTGAGAGTACTAATATTAAATTAATTCTCAAACTCCTTTAGAAATTAAAATAATAATAATTGTAATAATATTAATAAGACTCCTCTTATTAATTTATATTTAATATTTCCAAAATATTAAATAATAAATATTATGCTATTTAATTTACTTTATCGCCATAGATTAAATTAAATATACTTAACATATTATTATGATTATGCCATTAACTTCTTAATTAATTATTCTTCCTTTTTATGGTGTGACCCTTTAGGTTATCCATATTAAACCGGTTGTGAATAAATCAATTAGAATAATTCTAATCTTATTTAAATAAATAAATTAAGCTATTAATTTATTTAAATAAATAATATTTATTCTACAATAGGGATAAGCCTCCCTAGCGATCAACGACTTTCCAGATAATATAGATTTTAACATTAATCATAAAAGAACCTTTGAGTAAATAGTTACCGTACAATTCAATCCTTCCACCATACAATGTCCCAATTAAATAGAAGATGTGGAATTATTGTCAAATCTTATTTTATTTAATTATATATATTTCGATTCCTAAATATATAACTCCTAATGAATGCAAATTAAAAACTACTTTCTAATTTCATTTCACCTTGGCCAAGGATTCCTGGGTTATCATTTATCGAATCACATAGGACATATCTCTTCTTTTACTAGAAGCGGTAGATTCTTTATTATTCATTCATTATCTCCATATATAACTCATTATACCCAAGCATACCCTTTGATATACTTTGAGGGTCTTAAGGAATAAGGCAAAGTATAAATCATTATATACAAGATAATATGATGATCTCAAGTTTAAGGATTACTTATACTACTATTACTACAGGAATTTCTATTGACAGGTAAGTAAAAGTTCCATTAGGAATTCCTTAGTGAGTCACGTTTCAATGAACTTATTCTCCAATAAGCACCTACATACTTGCATTAGTGTCTCCACACAAATGATCATGAGATCAACCATCCTCATCCAATGAGAAAATAATGTATGTACCAATTTATCCGTATTCACTAATCCCCTTTTTAGTAATTCATTGATTGGGAACAATTTAGTTTTTAAGCTATCTAAGAATTTATATCTCATTAGCATCATCTCATCATGATTCTAAAATCATTTCTTAAAACTTTGGGTTTATCACATATTATTAAAACAGCGTCATGTTGATAATCTAAATGCCTTTAGTAAATAAATACTTTTATTAATAAATGAATAAGATTGATTACAAAATATATGTTTTATTATCATACATGATTGGCTTATGTGCATACTACTTTCACTTTGATACTTCATTTTATTATTCATTATATTTAATGTGATTCTGAAAGTAGTGTAGTACCTCTTTGGAATTATGCATAAAAGATTTGATTTATATAAAAGTTCATTTTTACAACAAAATATATATCAGTGCTATTTTGGAAAATGAGGTTTTCAAATCCTTCGTCAAATAGGAATCTAGGTCCTTTGATACTTCCATTTATTAATCCTAAGTAAATCTACCCCAAAACGCTTTATGTTTGATGAAAGCTCTTTGTGGTTTTGACTTGAAAATCTTTTTTAGTGATAATGCATTCTAGAAAGCACCAAAAAGGGTCGAATCATCGTCGGACATGAAAGCCATCTCAATGAACCCGAGCACCAACAATCACAAGTTTTCACTATCACGAGATCTTAAATCCGGCTTCTCAGGACAAACCCCTTGAATTTGTTTTAAGATCTGATATTACATGTATAACGATTTTACATTTTTTAAACATTACATAATAAATGAAAAGTATATCGTGGGAATCTATTTAAGATCCGATCATTAGATCTCAACCTCGAGATTTTTGGGCTCACATAATTATACTTAAACATATATACAACATATCCTAAACTCGATATTAGGTGATTTCATTGTTTGAAATCCCTATCACGAGCCATTAGGACCCCCTCACCTCTAGATATAGATCTAAGGCTCTACGGGGTGATCGAGACTGACCAAAACCATTTAAATGACTTGATCTACCATAGATTTAAGCTGATCTATCTTATGGGTTACGTCTTCAAGCTCCATAACAGATTAAAGTGCTAGATCCAGCTAGATCTAGGTAGATCTAGTCAATGGTAGTTTCTAATAATATATATACAAAATAACCGATAAAATCTCTAGATCTACCAACTACTACACAATATATATGTAAAAAGCCAAGTCTAACTGTAAGGACCGGGAATTTTACATATTTTACGAATAATTTTTTTTTTTATCATTATAGAGTTTATAATTATTTTGAGCATGCATGATATGAATTTAACAGGATATTCAATTTATTTATTTTAAATTGGTTGAGCAGTGTAAAAGAGGTAATAGTGAATAGCTGATCAAAACCCTAATTTGAATAGGGCTCTGATTATTAATATACCTATTATTATAATTGCATTTCGGATTATGTAGTTTATGTAATTAAATTTTAAGTTATGTAATATAAGTTGCTTAGCTTTTAAATTCTATAGAAGTTAAAAAGAAGTACGGTATCTATATCAACTATACATCTGAATGAGAGTATTGAAAGATCTTGGGAGTTCTCTGATGCACTAAGGCCGCGCCCCTCAGTTCCAAGAACAACACTAGCATTAATATTGTGAATGTCAGATAGATAGGAACTATCGATACGAAAGAAATATCCATGAGATTATAAATATATTCATCCAAGTGAGGGTATCCAAACACAGTAATTGTTCTGACGAGAACTTCTGTCTGTTATGAAATACTCTGAATTTTGGATTGATAGAAATTATTATCTTATGGAATATTTACGTGAGTACCAAATCTATTATACAGAGTGTAAAGAATTTAGGGGTGTCACACTAACTATATATATATATATATATATATATATATAATATATAAGATTGATCTAATATATTGAACAAACTTTACAAAGGAAACGACTAAAAATGAGTGTTTTTCACCTTGGGAGCAATGAAAAAAGTTTCTTTTAGCTTAGGATCAAGCTATATCACCCTAAACACTTAAAGTATAAAAGATGTAAGATTAAAAAACTAAAATTTTGTATAGAAATGCCAAACCCGAAGGTTTCTCTCTCTAACTTTTTTTCCAAATGAGTTGTTGGCTGCTCGTTAAAGGCCTCCGGGCCAGCCGCAGATATACATGTGGCCAGTCGCAGATATACTTATGGTTGGGCCCTGTGGGCCCCGCCTTCTCGAATTTCATTTCTTCAATCTTAGTCCGGTGAAAGTTGAGCTACGTACCCAAAAATCCCAGATAGTCCTTAAGAAAGCCTGTGAAATAAGGTCGGGCCTGATTGAAATGGAGTCCAAGAAGATGATACAATTAGCTGAAAGGTATCTTCTGGTTCTTGAGGGTCGTCGATTGAATCGCCTTGGATGGTTCACAGCTCAACAATTGTTGTGGTGACTTCTTGTGGTCACGTTTTCAACTTTGCAATCCTCGTTCGGTCCGCGTCTTGTCTGGGTGTCATTGCACTTTGGTTTCTTCATGGGGTTTTCTCTGGGGTGAAATTATGCCTTTGCCTTCCCTCGGGGTTATCTGCGAAGTGAAATTATGCTTTTACCCTCCTACAATGTTAGTCCAAGGAAAGCGAAATTTCGAGTATCTACATGTAGTTAGCAGAGTAATTTATATGTTTGTAGAGAAATATGATTAATGTATATATGTATAAGTAAGTTTTTTAAAGTCCTTACAAATGATTTGATGTAGAAGGACTTAGGTTAAAAAGATCAAATAATGTTAGGTTGATCTTGTTGAGTTAATCTGATGTATAACTGTTAAAGGTTCTATTGATCTTAAAGTTACTCTGCTAGTTTCGTAGTATGAAGATGAATCGCAGATTCAATGTATGTTCTTAAAGCATAATGTGGATTGCAGAATTAACTCTGATTTGTAAGGCGAAAATCAGTTCGTAGAGTGGACAAGATGATCACAAATTTACAAGGCTATCGCAGAGCTATAGGAGGAATCACATGTACAAAGCTGTTACGGTTATCATAAATATTACTTCACAAATTAATGACCAACTTACAAAGTGATTAGTGAATCGTAAAGCCAAGTAAAGCTCGTTTAGTAGAGGATAAACGTAGAATACTACAAACAGATGTTGAATGAAAGTTATATTGCAAAATTACTCCAAGATTGTTTAGTGAAGTCAAGATCATAACGTTAGCCTCAAAATCATAAAGCATTAGTTTTAAATTTGACCATAGAGCTAAAGGTGATTGTAAAGCTTACATACGTGCTAAAGATATAAGGTGAAGGCCAAACAAGAAGAAGCCAATAGCAGAAGGATATACTGCGAGATCCCGAATTTTATGAAATGAAAGTATTCAATTTTCTTATAATTATTATTTTATTTAGTAAATGATTAAATTGAGAAAGGGTTAAAGTAAAGGGTGATATGTAATTTTTTTGCAAAGTAAGCAAGTTGATATAAAATATTCGTTATGTCGGGGAATATTCGATTGGTCGGGGAATATTCGTTTTAATAGAGAAAATTTGTAAGACCCCAACTTTTATGAATAAAAATGAATTTTCTATAAATATCATTTTTGAATATTATGGAATAAATTTGATATAATATTATAGTTATGGGTAATATTTATAAATTTTGCAAAGTACGCAAGTTGTTATATAATATTCGATTGGTCGGAGAATATTCGTTTTAAAAGGGAATATTCGTACGACGACACAATCATTGGTGGACCCCACAACGGAATTATTGTCGGATTGAAAAAAAACGATAAAAATATCTTTTTATGAAAATAACGGCGGAAGTTTTACCGTTACTGTTGAAACACCCGGTGTTAAAAGTACAGTAATACGCGTGGTTGTATAGTAGCATACGGTATTGATTATTGATGCTTACGTGAGAAGTCACTCGCTTTTGTTCAATTATTGCTCACAAGAATTGTTGCATAGTATCTCACGTTATTTGATTCAATTATTGTCGATATTTTATATATTATTAAATCAATAATTGAGATGACAAAGTTATTAATATTATTATTTGCAATATTAACGATGTCTAGAAGTTCTGTCAAGAAGAGGTTTGGTCACCTAATTGCACGCCAATAGGGAGAAATCCTTATTGGAAAGCCCCCTCTTTCCTGGGAACGACCTGGTCGATTAATATTGTGAATTATAATAATGATGATAAATATTGTTAAAATATTGAAGTGAATTTTATGAAGTATTTTGGTGTAAGTATTGGCGTATTATTTAAACCCTCATTTACCCATTTTTAAAATAATCGGTAGAAAATTTTTCAATTTTTTTTGTGGGCCCACATGTGACTTTGGAAACTAAATTGAAATTGGGGTGGGAGGAGGAAAACGTATAAGGAAGGGAATATATATATATATATATATATATATATATATATTAAACATGTGTTTATATATATATATATATATATATATTATATGTTAGTTTATGCTTTTTCTTGATTTTTGGTTGAAATTCAGTTGCCTGCTAATTTGGTTAGTCATCCGTGATTCTCAGAAAACCTTCGCCCGTGACTCTGCAAATTAATTCATCTGAAATTACTGTGCGTCCATGATAAATTTTTCTAAATAGTATCCTTTCATTCTCCTATAAATAGAAGCTCATTCCTTTATTATTTCTTACGAATTCACTAAAACTCTAGAGAGAGAAAACTATAGAGAGAAAGAAGAAAAGTATTCTGCTACTTCACTACTTCTATATCCAGTTTCTTCTAAGGTAAGGGTATTATTTCTTTTATATTCATGAAGAGAACTTCGTTATTCCATTTTTTTTTTTTTTTGTTGGAATAACTCAGATACGCTGGGCTACCCTATACTTGGTGAAATTCTTTCGTTATTCCATTCTTTATTATTCTCATTGGAATATCCACATTCATGCGTTTTACGGGACCGGTTCCGTATTTATTATTACGTTGGAATATCATATATCTGTGTGTTTTACAAGAACACGGGTTCCGCTTTTTATTATTCTCGTTAGAACATCCGGTTAGTGCGAATTTCGCTTTGACCGGTTTCGTAATTTATTATTCTCGTTGAATAACTTTATCATGCCAAGTACCGCATGATGGTGATTTCTTTTGTTAATCCATTCTTTATTACACTCAGTTGATTAAAGTTTTGACTTCTATACTCCATGAAATTAGTGGAATATCCTTGATATTTGCGCTTCATCCAGTATCTTTTCATGGAAATATTTTTCTGAGCATTCTTGAATTTTACTCTACAAAGAAGTATCATGTTGACAATTTGGACGTTATTAGTTCATGAATAAATTAATTCTTGAACTTGTTTTATTGAATTCTTATATCATTGTCATCATCCTCATGTTTATATTTTTTTGAAAGTCATCTGTGGCCTATAGTGCATAGATGGACTTGGTATGATTATGACCAAGGATTATTCTAGTTGTAATTTTGGTAGTAATGTTACAAATGATGTGGTAAAAGTCCTTATTGGTCGTAGTGCATTGATGGACGCTTGTTGGCATGATCATGACCATTGATGAATATCGAATATCCTTGGCCCATAGTCCATGGATAATTTGTGGTTGTGATACTAATGAATATCCTTGGTCGTAGTGCGTGGATGATGTGGATTATTTTTAAGTTGAGTCCCGGTGATAAAAGTGATGAAAACCTTTTAAATCATAAAAGATAGTAGATTTTATTCTCTACTTGACTCTTTTAATGGATTGCTTGTTCACAGTAGTTAAACTTGATGTCTATTATATTTTATCAGTTTAACATTGTTGAAGACTAATGATAATTTATTCTGCATTATCTTAGTCATAATATTTTTTACTGGGCTAGTTGAGCTTACCCTTCCTTTCACTTTATTCTTCTTGAGAAATGAGAACGTAAGCGGGACTAGTCGGGGAGCGAGTGACTCGGTCCGGATGATAGTATTAGTAGTCTTCACTATTCTGTTAAATAGTGTGATAATAAATGTAATGAGGACTTATTACGAGGGTGGATATTTTTAGAAGATGATTTGTATTAAAACCCATGACTCTCTTATTATATATTAAAGATTGTATTTGTATTCTGTACCATGTATTTGGCGACTCAGAATAGGTGATGTATACCTATTTTGGGGGCGCCATGATTGGTATCAGAGCTTAGGGATATGTTAAATCATAAAAGATAGTAGATTTTATTCTCTACTTGACTCTTTTAATGGATTACTTGTTCATTGCAGATTAAACTTGATGTCTATTATATTTTATCGGTTTAACATTGTTGAAGACTAATGATAATTTATTACGCATTATCTTAGTCATAATATTTCTTCTTTGGGCTAGTTGAGCTCACCCTTCCTTTCTTTGTTTTCTTTAGGAAATGAGAACGCATCGGGACTAGTCGGAGAACGGGAGTGATCCGGATGATAGTATTAGTAGTCCTCACTATTACATTAAATAGTGTGATAATAAATGTAATGAGGACTTATTTCGAGAGTGGATATTGTCTAGAAGACAAGATTTGTATTAAAACTCGCAACTCTCTTGTTCTATATTAAAGATTGTATTTGTATTATATACCATGTATTTGGCGACTCAGAATAGGTGATGTATACCTATTTTGGGGGCGTCGCAGTTGGTATTAAAGCTTAGGGATATGATCCCCGGCCGAGATGTGAGACAAGAACTAGGAGGAGAGGCGGGAATTCTTCGCTAGTATGACCTACCTAAGTTTATTTGATATTTAATTGGTCGGTCAGAGTATAGGGATAATATGTGATATGTTATTTAACCCTTGTTTTGTGGAAGTATTTGAAAATGACATCTGAGAATGTTGAGAATATCAATGGAGCACAGGAGACCGTTAAGTCTCCACAGATCAATAATCAGGATAATGTGCATTAGGAAGGCAAAAATCATCAGGCAAACAACAACACTGACCAAATGATGAACGATGGAATGTTTAGAGGCTTTATACAATTCATGAAACATCAGGCAAGAGCAGCTGCTGTACAAAATGCAGGTGGAAACACAGGCAACTCTCGGACGGTCACCGCTAAGCAGTTCAAGGAACTGGGACCACCAGAGTTTTTTGGAGAGCCAAAACCACTTAAGGCAGAGACATGGATTAAGCAGATCAACAAGATATTTGATGTATTAGGATGCTCTGAGGAGAAAAAGGTTCCCTTTGCCACCTTCATATTCATGCGAGAGGTAGATTCTTGGTGGGAATCAGTAAAAGCGTACTCAAACCGCCAGATGAAGATGTCTTGGGAGAAGTTCCAAGAACTGTTCAACGACAAGTACTTTCCCAAAAGTATTTGTCACATGAAAGAGGTAGAGTTCATCAAGCTGGAGCACAACAACATGACCGTATCGCAGTACGAAGCCAAGTTTGCCGAGTTATCCCGGTTTGCGTCCCATTTGGTTGATAATGAGGAGAGAATGATGCGAATATTTTTAAGAGGTTTGAAACCTGAGATACGTCAATATCTTATCTCTCATAAACTGTGTTTGTATTCAGATGTTGTTAATAGGGCTCAGTTATTGGAACGCGATAATGAGTCAACCCAACCAAAAGAGAGTAGCCGGCAAAATGATAATACAAGTGAGAGCAGTCATCAAAGCGGTGACAACAAGCGTGGAGGGAATCAGCAGGCCAGAAATGGTAACCACTTCGGTGGTAATCTGGGCCAAAACAGTAAAAATGGACATTTCAAGAAGGGGAGATTCAACAATAATGGAAAGACGTAAGCACCAACACCCGTTGTTAAGGAAGGATAATGACCACCTATCATATGCTTCAAATGTGGAGGGGAGGGACACATCATTCCAAACTGCGCAATGTCATCCAAAGCATGTTATAATTGTGGAAGAAAAGGTCACCTAGCCTAATTTTGTCATTCACCAAAGACAAGTTTAGCTAGGATGGAGGCACCAAAGGCCGTCCCAGAAAAGTCAAAGCCGATAGTTCAAGGGAGAGCGTTTGTTGTGACCTCCCAGAAAGCAAGGAACCCGAACGAGATCATCACGGGTAAGCTTATCATAAACTCTAATGAAGTCTATACTTTATTTGATACCGGTTCTATCCATTCTTTTATTTCTCCTACTTGCGCTCAACGTTTAAATTTGACTCCGGAGAAATTGGACTTTGACTTATCTGTTGAAACTCCGTTAGGAGAAACCTTCATTACATCCACTGTTTATAAGTCTTATTTGGTTCAAATCGGTACCCTCACATTACCTGTCGATCTTATTTCATTGAAAATACTTGCATTTGATGTAATTATAGGGATTGATTGGTTAACTACTCATCATGCAAAAATTGATTGTTTTCGTAAGGTTGTTAGCTTTTATATTCCTAATCAACCTATTATGCGAATTCAAGCAACCAAACCATTAAAATCAATCACTGTCATCTCAAGCCATAAAGCTATTCGTTTATTAAAAAATGAATGTCAAGCTTTCTTAGCTCATTTCACGGATCTAAACAAAAATACGTCAGTTTTGAATGATATTTCTATTGTTAATGAACTTCCTGACGCCTACCTCCAGAGCGTGAAATTGAATTTTGTATCGACCTTGAACCCGGTACAAAACCCATTTCCAAATCCCCATATCGAATGGCTCCTATTGAACTTCAGGAGTTAAAGACCCAACTGCAGGAATTGTTAGACATTGGCTTTATTCGTCCTAGTACTCCTCCTTGGGGTGCTCCTGTTCTATTCGCGAAGAAGAAAGATGGGAGTATGCGACTTTGTATTGATTATTGGGAGTTGAATCATGTCACCATCAAAAATAGGTACCCATTGCCACGTATTGATGACCTGTTTGACCAGTTGCAAGGTGCCAAATTCTTTTCAAAGATTGATCTTCATTTCGGATATCACTAATTGAAGATTAGAACCGATGACATTCCAAAGACGGCTTTCAGAACTCGGTATGGGCATTATGAATTCCTAGTCATGTCTTTTGGATTGACTAATGCTCATGCTGCCTTCATGGATATGATGAACCGAGTATTCAAGGAATATTTGGATCACTTTGTGGTCGTCTTTATTGATGATATCCTTATTTATTCCAAAAGCCATGAAGATAATGAGCAACACTTGAGGCTGATACTCCAAAAACTTCGTGAATATAAGCTTTATGCAAAGTTGCAGAAATGAGAGTTCTGGCTTGAGGAAGTAGCATTCCTTGGGCACGTGGTATCAAGTCATGGAATATCCATTGACCCAAAGACAAAGATTGAAGCTATTCAAAAGTCGAGAGCAACCTAAATCGATGATCGAAGTACATAGCTTTCTCGGCTTAGCTGGTTATTATCGGAGATTCGTAGAAGGGTTTTCTCGAATCGCTACTCCCTTAACTCAGCTGACTCGGAAAGATACAAAATTCGGTTGGAGTGAGGAATGCGAGAAGATTTTTTAAGAACTCAAGAGGAGACTCATTTTAGCACCTGTTCTGACAATACCATCTGGCTCGGAGGGATTTGTCATCTACAGTGATGCTTCGGGAAAAGGGTTAGGATGTGTTCTCATGCAACATGGGAAAGTCATAGCCTATGCCTCTCGACAACTCAAAGAATATGAGAGGAATTATCCTACTCATGATCTAGAGTTGGCAGCAATTGTTTTTGAACTAAAGATTTGGAGGCATTACTTGTATGGGAAAAAAATGGAGATCTTTACGGATCATAAAAGCCTCAAATATTTCTTCACTCAAAAGGAACTTAACATGCGACAACGAAGTTGGCTTGAACTGTTGAAAGATTATGGTCATACCATCCAATACCATCCTGGAAACCAAACGTGGTAGCTGACGCATTGAGTAGAAGATCATATACAGGTACGAGTGCAATATTGTCAACGCAAAGGCCCATTTTGTATGACTTGCAAAGGATGGAGATAGAGATAAAGACTCCAGGGACCCATGTGATGATGGCGAATATATGAGTAGAACCGACTTTAATCGATAAAGTTAAAGCTGCTCAAACTATAGACCTGGAGCTGATGCATATGAGGAAGAAAGTACAAGAAGGTGCTATGCCGGAAGCAAGAATCGATGAAGAAGGAATACTGAAGTCAACTCGGACTTTGTGTTCCTAACGATCCTGAGTTAAAGTATAAAATCATGATGAAGGCGCACAACAAACCATTTGCAATCCATCCTGGGAGTACCAAAATGTATCATGATCTTCGACATACATTTTGGTGGGGGAATATGAAGAGGGAGATAGCGTTGTTTATCTCAAGGTGTTTAACTTGTCAACGAGTCAAGGCAGAGCATCAAGTACCAAAAGGTCCATTGCAACCACTTGAAATTCTAGAATGGAAGTGGGAGCACATTACTATGGATTTTTTTACTGGTCTTCCCAAGGTTTCTCAAGGCATAGATGCAATTTGGGTCATTGTTGATAGATTGACCAAATCTGCTCATTTCTTACCTATACGAGAAACTTATACACTTTAACGTCTTGCTCGTATATATATAAATGAGGTTATAAGATTGCATGGTATGCTAGTATCTATAGTTTTTGATCGAGACCCAAGATTCACTTCACGATTTTGGGTTAGTTTGTAAAAAGCTATGGACACGGATTTACGATTTAGTTCGGCATATCATCCTCAAACGGACGGACAATCAGAGAGGACTATTCAAACTCATGAAGATTTATTAAGACTCTGTGTCCTTGACTTCAAGGGAAGTTGGGATAAGTTTTTACCATTGGTGGAGTTTTCCTACAACAACTGTTATCAAGAAAGTATTGGCATGGCTCCATTCGAGGCGTTGTATGGAAGAAAGTGTCGTTCTCTAGTATGCTGGGATGAGGTGGGTGAAACAACGTTGTTGGGACCGGAGTTGGTACGTATGACTATGAAAAAGATTCAAACGATCCGACAACGTATAAAAACCTTACAAGATCGATAAAAGAGTTATGCTGATCTTCATCGAAAGGACGTGGAATTCAAAATTGGAGATCATGTGTTGTTACGTGTTGTTCCATGGAAAGGAGTTACGAGATTTGGAAAGAGAGGAAAACTCAATCCTTGATTCATTGGTCAATTTTTAATCCTCGATTGAGTAGGGACTATAGCCTATACACTTGCTTTACCGCCAAGTATGTCTCGTGTTCATAACATTTTTCATATATCCATGTTACGTAAATATGTGAAAGACCCGAACCACATTATTGAGTTAGAACCGGACGAAATAGCAGAAGATTTAACATATGAAGAGGTTCCTATTCAAATCTTGGATAAGAAGGAACATATTCTACGCTCCAAGATTATACCTCAAGTCAAAGTTTTATGGAGGAACCACGATGTTGAGGAAATGACCTGGGAGTTAGAATCTGAAATGAAATCAAGGTATCCTTACCTCTTTGACATACCAGTCGTGCATTCTAATTTCGAGGGCAAAATTTCATAAGAAAGGGAGATTGTAAGACCCCAACTTTTATGAATAAAAATGAATTTTGTATAAATATCATTTTTACATATTATGGAATAAATTTGATATAATATTATAGTTATGGGTAATATTTATAAATTTTACAAAGTACGCAAGTTGTTATATAATATTCGATTGGTCGGGGAATATTCGTACGACGACACAATAATTGGTGGACCCCACAACGGAATTATTTTCGGATTGAAAAAAAATGATAAAAATATCTTTTTATGAAAATAACAGTAGGAAGTTTTACCGTTAATCATTGAAACACCCGGTGTTAAAAGTACAAAGATGTCTGGCGTGGTTGCATAGTAGTACACGGTATTGATTATTGATGCTTACGTGAGAAGTCACTCGCTTTTGTTCAATTATTGCTCATGAATGAATTGTTGCATAGTATCTCACATTATTTGATTCAATTATTATCGATATTTTATATATTATTAAATCAATAATTGAGATGATAAAGTTATTAATATTATTATTTGCAATATTAACGATGTCTAGAAGTTACATCAAAGAGAGGTTTGGTCACCTAATTGCGCTACCAATAGGAGAAATCCTTATTGGAAAGCCCCCTCTTTCACAGGAGCGACTCGGTCGATTAATATTGTGAATAAAATAATGATGATAAATGTTGTTAAAATATTGAAGTGATTTTTATGAAGTATTTTGTTGTAAGTATTGGCGTATTATTTGGACCCTCTTTTACTCATTTTCAAAATAATCGGTAGAAAAATTTTTAGTTTTTTTTTTGTGGGCCCACATGTGGGGGCCACATGTAACTTTGGAAACTAAATTGAAATTGGGGTGGGAGGAGGAAAACGTATAAGGAAGGGAATATATATTATATGTATATATATATATATATATATTATATGTTAGTTTTTGTTTTTTCTTGATTTTTGGTTGAAATTCAGTTGCCTGCTAATTTGGTTAGTCATCCGTGATTCTCAGAAAACCTTCGCCCGTGACTTTGCAAATTAATTCGTCTGAAATTACTGTGCGTCCGTGATAAATTTTTCTAAATAGTATCCTTTCATTCTCCTATAAATAGAAGCTCATTCCTTCATTATTTCTTACGAATTCACTGAAACTCTAGAGAGAGAAAACTATATAGAGAAAGAAGAAAAGTATTCTGCTACTTCACTACTTCTATATCCAGTTTCTTCTAAGGTAAGGGGTATTATTTCTTTTGTATTCATGAAGAGAACTTCTGTTATTCCATTCTTTATTATTCTGTTGGAATAACCTATATACGCGGGCTACCCTATACTTGGTGAAATTCTTCTGTTATTCCATTCTTTATTATTCTATTGGAATATTCTGTCAGTGCATTTTACGTTGGACCTGGTTCCGTCTTTATTATTCTGTTGGAATATCATCCATGCTCATGCATTTTATGCTTAGGACTTTTTTTAAAATCTTTATTATTTTGTTGGAACATCACGCTTGGTGTAATTTACTTTGACTTTGGTTCCGTTATTTATTATTCTGTTGGAATAACCTATCTATGCGAAGTACCGCACGCATGATGATTTCTTTTGTTATTCCATTCTTTATTATACTCAGTTGGTTAAAGTTTTGACTTCTATACTCCATAAAATTAGTGGAATATCCTTGATATTTGCGTTTCATCCAGTATCTTTTCATGGAAATATTCTTCTGAGCATTCTTGAATTTTACTCTACCAAGAAGTATTATGTTGACAATTTGGACATTATTAGTTCATGAATAAATTAATTCTTGACTTTTTTTATTGAATTCTTATATCATTGTCATCATCCTCATGTTTATATTTTTTTGAAAGTCATCTGTGGCCTGTAGTGCATAGATGGACTTGGTATGATTATGACCGAGGGGATTATTCGGCGTAATCATGACCGTAATGTTACAAATGATGTGGTAAAAGTCCTCATTGGCCCGTAGTGCATTGATGGACAGTTGTTGGCATGATCATGACCATTGATGAATACACGAATATCCTTGGCCCGTAGTGCATGGTTAATTTATGGTTGTGATACTAATGAATATCCTTGGTCGTAGTGCAGGGATGATGTGGATTATTTTTTAAGTTGAGTCCCAGTGATAAAAGTGATGAAAAACCTTTTAAATCATAAAAGATAATAGATTTTATTCTCTACTTGACTCTTTTAATGGATTGCTTGTTCATTTAGCTTAAACTTGATGTCTATTATATTTTATCAGTTTAACATTGTTGAAGACTAATGATAATTTATTCTGTATTATCTTAGTCATAATATTTCTTACTGGGCTAGTTGAGCTCATCCGTCCTATTAATTCACATGCTTATAACTATTTGTTCACATGTGTGTACTATTGATTCACATGTATGTACTATTAGGGGAGGTGGTGCAAGATTGATAATACTTGCATGACTAAATTAAAAATAGAGGTATAGATGAAGGTACTATACTGTAATTATTTTTTTCACATGTATAGAACTATTGAGTCACATGATTGTACTATTGATTCACATGATGTACTATTAGGGGAGGTGGTGCAAGTTTGATAATACTTGCAGGACTAAATTAAAAATGAAGGAAAAGATGAAGGTATTATACTGTAATATTTTGAGTCTCAAAATGTGCAATTATCGAAACTATATTTTCCTATATATAGAAGCTCATTCTGCCTTCATTCTCACAAATTCACTAAGACTCATAAGAGCAATTATAGAGACAGAAGATATAGAGAGAGAAGTTATAGAGAGAAAGAAAAAAGAGAAGTCTGCTACTTTACTATTCCAGTATCCGGTCTTCTTCTGAGGTAAGGGGTATTATTTATTTCATATTCTGAAGAGATATTATTTTTCGTATTCGTATGAATATTATTTTCGTTTAATATTCATAAGGAATATCATCTTCGTTCAATATTCGTAGGAATATTATTTTCATTCAACAGACGTAAGGGGTATTATTTCTGTCGAATTCATGAAGAGAGTTATTTTCTTTCAATACTTGTAAAGGTTGTTACTCCATTCTTTGTTATTTTGTTGAAATAACTTGTCTACGCGGACTAACGCATACATGGTGAAATTCTTCTATTATTCCATTCTTTATTATTCTGTTGGAATAACCTGTCTACGCAGACTACCGCATGCATGGTAAAATTCTTCTGTTATTCCATTCTTTATTATTCTGTTAGAATAACCTATCTACGTGGACTACCGCATGTATGGTGAATGACCCTTCGTGTTCATTCTTTATTAAATTATGGAAATTATCTGTCTACGTGGATTACTGCATTGCGGATAAAAATCCATTTACCGTTTCGTATATTCTACTATACTCGTATGAGATATCCTTTCTTTTGTACTCTTCATGGAATATTGTTTTCTTTTGTATTTTCCTTTTATGAGTACTATTCACGAAGTACTATTCATGAAGTACAATTCACGGGGTACTATTCACCTGGGTACTATTCACCCAGAGTACTATTCATGACAAAAATTGATTTCTTTTCGGTCCAAATCATTTTTGATACAATATCATTCTTGAATTTTACTCCACAAAGCAGTATCATGTTGACAATTTGGATATTTTTAAACTCTGGATAAATTTAAAGTCTTCAAGATTTATCCTTGATTTCGCGTTTGATTAATGCTTATATCATTGTCATCATCCTCATGCTTATATTGTGATGAAAGTCATCTTTGACTTACGTGCATAGATGGATGGATCATTGATTGGTATGATTAGGACCGAGGATCATTCTAAAGATAATCATGACCCGTAATGTTACAAATGATGTGGTAAAAGTCCTCATTGGTCCGTAGTGCATTGATGGACAGTTGTTGGTATGATTATGATCAGGGATTATTCGGTATAATCATGACCATTGATGATTACATGAATATCCTTTGCCCGTAGTACAAGGATGATTCGATGATGTGGCTTATTTATTAAGCTTAGTCTCAGCGATAAAGTTGATGAAAAACTTTTTAAATCATAGAAGGTAGTAGATATCATGCTCTACTTGACTCTTCTAATGGATTGTTTATTCCACTGCAGTTGTTGATCTAAAACTTGTTGTCTATTGTATTCTATCAGTTGTTATACTTTTCAAGGTTAAAGATAATTTATTCTGTATTATCTTAGTTATAATATTTTTTACTGGGCTAGTTGAGCTCACCCTTTTCTTTCATTGTTCTCTTCAGGAAATGAGAATATAGCTGGGGCTGGCCGGGGAATGGATTGACGGTCAAGATGGTTGTTTTAGTAGTCCTCACTATTATGTGAAATAGTGTAACAATAATTGTAATGAGGACTCCATTGAGAGTGGATATTGTCTAGAAGGCAATATTCTTGTTTAAACTCTCAGCTATGTTTTGTCGTATATTACCCGACAGTTGTATAATTAAGTTTGTATTTGATTTATGTACCATGTATCTGGTGACTCAAGATGGGTGATGTATACCTATTCTGGGGGCGTCCCAATTGGTATCAATGCTTAGGGATATGATCCCTGGCTGGGATGTGAGACAAGAACTAGGAGGGGAGAGATGGGGAATTCCTTCGCTAGTATGACCTACTAAGTTTATTTGGTATTTAATTGGTCGGTCAGAGTATAGGGATAATATATGATATTTCAATTAACCCTTTATTTGTGACAGTGTTTGAGAATGGCATCTAAAAATGTTGAGATAAACAATGAAGCACATGAGACCGTTGAGTCACCAACGATCAATACCCATGATAATGTGCAACAGGAAGACAATAATCCTCAGGTAAATAACAACACCGATCAGATGAACGATGGGATGTTCAGAGGCTTTATACAATTCATGCAACACAAAACAAGAGAGACTCATGTTCATAATATAGGTAGAAACACTAGCAACTCTCGGTTGGTCACCGCTAAGTAGTTCAAAGAGCTGAGACCACCAGAGTTTTTGGGAGAGCCAAAACCACTTAAGGCGGAGACGTGGATAAAGTAGATCACCAAGATATTTGATGTCTTGGGATGCTCCGAGGAGCAAAAGGTTCCCTTTGCCACCTTCATGTTGCGAGGAGAGGCAGATTACTGGTGGGAATCAGTAAAACGTACTCAGTCTGCCGCACTGAAGATGTATTGGGAGAAGTTCCAAGAACTGTTCAACGACAAGTACTTTCCCGAAAGTATTCGTCACATGAAGGCGATAGAGTTCATCAAGATGGAGCAAAACAATATGACTGTGTCATAGTACGAAGCAAAGTTTGCCGAGTTGTCCTGGTTTGCGTCACACTTGGTTGATAATGAGGAGAGAATGACGCGGATGTTTCTAAGAGGTTTGAAACCTGAGATACGTCAATACCTCATTTCTCACAAACTTTGTTTATATTTAGATGTTGTGAATAGGGCTCAGTTAATGGAGCGCTATAATGAGCTAGCCCAACCAAAAGATAATGACCAATAACACGATAATAATCGTACCGGTGGTAACGGCCATTGGAACAACGTTAACCATCGTGAAGGAAATTATTAGGCAAGAAATAGCAACCACTTCGGTGGTAATCATGACTAAGATAATAGAAGAAATTATTCACGTGGAAAATTCAAGAAGGATGATGGGAAGACGTCGGCAGCAGCACCAGCACCAGCAACAAATTCTAGGGGAGGAGAACGACCGCCAGTTAGATGCTACAGATGCGGAGAGGAGGGACACATAAGTCCAAACTGTTCACAGCCTTCCAAGGTATGTTTTAGTTTTGGAAAAGATGGTCACATAGCTCGATTTTGTCCTGTAGCGAAATCAAATCCAGCTAGAATGGTGGCACCAAAGGCGGATATGGACAAAATAAAGTCGGTGGTTTCAGGAAGAGCGTTTTTCATGACTTCTCAAAAAGTGAGTAACCCGAACGAAGTTATCACGGGTTAGTTAATCATAAACTCTTGCGAAGTCTATACATTATTATATACCGGTTCTACCCATTCTTTTATTTCTCCTACTTGCACTCAACGTTTAAATTTAACTCCGGAGAAATTAGACTTTGACTTATCTATTGAAACTCTGTTAGGAGAAACCTTCATTACATGTGTTATCCAAGTCTTGGATGAGAGCGACAGTTTTTAAATAATATTTCTATCGTTAATAAATTTCCTGACGTATTCTCTAAAGACTTCCTGGCCTACCCCAGAGCGTGAAATCGAATTTATTATTGACCCCAATACAAAACTCATTTCTAAAATCCTTTTTCTTCACCCAAAACGAACATATTATGCGCCAAAGACGTTGACTCGAGCTGTTGAAGATTACGACCATACCATTCAATATTATTGTCGAAAAAGCGAACGTGGTAGTTGATGCATTAAGTAGAAGATCGTATGCGTTTACAATAGTAACGTTGTTAACACAAAGACCCATTTCATATGACATACAAATGATAAAGATAGAGTTAAAGACTCTAAGGACCCACGTGATAATGTCAAATAATACGAGTAGAATCGACGTTAACTAATAAAGTTAAAATCGCTCAAGCTACACACCCGGAGCTGATGAATGTGAAGAAGAAGGTTTAAGAGGGCGTTATTCTAGAAGCAAGAATCAACGAAGAGAGTGAATCTCAACCCTCGATTTAATTGGGTCATTCGAAATACTTGATCAAGTAGGAACTATGGCCTATAGACTCACTTTACTGCCAAGTATGTCGCGTGTTCATTACGTTTTTTATGTATCGATGTTACGTAAATATATGGACGATCCGAACCACATTATTGAATTAGAACTAGACGAGAAAATAGAAGATTTAACGTATGAGGAGATACCTATTCAAATGTTGGATAAGAATGAATATATTCTACGCTCAAAGGTTATACCTCAAAAGTTAGAATCTGACGAGGTATCATCATCTCTTCAACATACCAGGTACGTACGTAAATTTTGAGGGCGAAATTTCATAAGGAGGGGACATTGTGAGATCCCGAATTTTATAAAATAAAAGTATTCAATTTTCTTATAATTATTATTTTATTTAGTAAATGGTTAAATTGATAAAAGATTAAAGTTAAGGGTGATACGTGAAAATTTTGCAAAGTAAGTAATTTGATATAAAATATTTGTTGTGTTGGGGAATATTCGATTGGTCGGGGAATATTCGTTTTAACAGGGAATATTCGTACGACGGCATAATCATTGGTGGACCCCACAATGGAAGTATTGTCGTAGTTAGAAAACGATAGAAATATCTTTTTATAAAAATAACGGCGAAAGTTTTACCGTTAAACTGTTGAACTACCTGGTAGTAAAAGTACAGTAATACACATGGTTGCATAGTAGCACACGATATTGATTATTGATGCTTACGTGAGAAGTCACTCAATTATACTCAATTATTGATACAATAAGTGCTGCATAATATCTCTCATATTATTGATTCAATTATTGTCACAGTATCATCTGCATAATATTTATTATTATTAAATCAATAATTGAGATGACAAAGTTATTCATATTATTATTTGCAGTATTGACGATGTCTAGAAAGTTATGTCGATGAGAGGTTTGGTCATCTAATTGTACGCCAATAAGGAGAAATCCTTATCGGAAAGCCCCCTCTTTCTTGGGAATGATCTGATTGTTAAATATTGTGAGTTATAATATTAATGATGAATAATTTCGTGTTGATTAAAGATGAAATTGATATTTCCATTGTGTTGGGATTATTAGTGTTGGTGGAAATTGATAATTATTCCGATAATAATTGATGTCTGGAGGTTATATTGACCAATCAGGTAATTAATCAAATAAATGAGCAATTAATTGCTATTAATTTATATTCTTATAACTATTTGTTCACATATGTGTACTATTGATTCACATGCATGTACTATTAGGGGAGGTGGTGCAAGATTTATAATACTTGCATGACTAAATTAAAAATAGAGGTATAGATGAAGGTACTACACTGTAATTATTTTTTTCACATGTATAGAACTATTGAGTCACATGATTGTACTATTGATTCACATGATGTACTATTAGGGGAGGTGGTGAAAGTTTGATAATACTTGCAGGACTAAATTAAAAATGAAGGCATTATACTGTAATATTTTGAGTCCCAAAATGTGCAATTATCGAAACTATATTTTTCTATAAATAGAAGCTCATTCTTCCTTCATTCTCACCAATTCACTAAGATTCACAAGATCAATTATAGAGAGAGAAGCTATAGAGAGAGAAGTTATAAAGAGAAAGAAGAAGAGAAGTCTGCTACTTCACTATTCCAGTATCCAGTTTTCTTCTAAGGTAAGGAGTATTATTTATTTCATATTCTGAAGAGATATTATTTTTCGTATTCGTATGAATATTATTTTCGCTCAATATTCATAAGGAAGATCATCTTCGTTCAATATTCATAGAAATATTATTTTCGTTCAACAGTCGTAAGGGGTATTATTTCTGTCGTATTCATGAAGAGAGTTATTTTCTTTCAATACTCGTAAGGGTTGTTACTTGATTCTTTATTATTCTGTTAGAATAACCTGTCTACGTGGACTACCGCATGCATGGTGAAATTCTTCTGTTATTCCATTCTTGGACTACTGTATGCATGGTGAAATTATTCTGTTATTCCATTCTTTATTATTCTGTTGAAATAACCTGTCTACGTGGACTACCGCATGCATGGTGAATGACCCTTCGTATTGATTCTTTATTAAATTATAGAAATTATCTGTCTACGTGGATTACCGCATTGTGGATGAAAATCTATTTGCAGTTTCGTATATTCTATTATACTCGTATGAGATATCCTTTCTTTTGTACTCATCATGGAATATCGTTTTCTTTTGTATTTTCCTTTTATGAGTACTATTCACGAAGTACTATTGACGGGTACTATTTATAAAGTACTATTCACGAAGTACTATTCATGAGTACTATTCATAAAGTACTATTCACGAGGTACTATTCCTGAAGTACTATTCATCTGGAGTACTATTCATGACAAAAAATGATTTTTTTTCGGTCCAAATCATTTTTGATACAATATCATTCTTGAATTTTACTCCACGAAGCAGTATCATGTTGACAATTTGGATATTTTTAAACTCTGGATAAATTTAAAATCTTTAATATTTATCCTTGATTTCGTTTGATTAATGCTTATATCATTGTCATCATTCTCATGCTTATATTATGATGAAAGTCATCTTTGGCTTACTTGCATAGATGGACTATTGATTGGTATGATTATGACCAGGGATCATTCGGTATAATCATGACCCGTAATGTTACAAATGATGTGGTAAAAGTCCTCATTGGCCCGTGGTTCATTGATGGACAGTTGTTGGTATGATTATGACCAAGGATTATTCGGTATAATCATGACCATTGATGATTACATGAATATCCTTGGTCCATAGTGCAGGGATGATTCAATGATGTGGTTTATTTATTAAGCTGAGTCTCAGCGATAAAGTTGATAAAAAACTTTTTAAATCATAAAAGGTAGTAGATATCATGCTCTACTTGACTCTTCTAATGGATTGTTTATTCCACTGCAGTTGTTGATCTATAACTTGTTGTCTATTGTATTCTATCAGTTGTTATACTGTTGAAGGCTAAGGATAATTTATTCTGTATTATCTTAGTCATAATATTTCTTATTGGGCTAGTTGAGCTCACCATTTTCTTTCACTGTTTTCTTCAGGAAATGAGAATATAGCTGGGACTGGTCAGGGAGCGGATTGACGGTTCAGATGGTTGTTTTAGTAGTCCTCACTATTCTATGAAATAGTGTGATAATAATTATAATGAAGACTCCATTAATATTTGATATTGTCTAGAAGACAATATTCTTGTTTAAACTCTCAGCTATGTTCTATCGTATATTACCCGACATTTGTATAATTAAGTTTGTATTTGATTTATGTACCATGTATCTGGTGACTCATGATGGGTGATGTATACCTGTTTTGGGGGCGTCACGTATACTCTGACAATATTTGAGTATAGTCCTCACTAGAAAGAATCTCCAGAAGGTCTCTATAAGGGTTATGTTGCAAAGATACTCTGCTTGGTCATAAAGCTCATAACATTTCACAGAGTATTCAGAAGTTTGTAAAATAACAGCTGATAATGTAAAGCGTTGGGAGTTAAACAGATTTAAGAATTATTTTCTGTATTAAAGAGTTGCTAAATTTATTCGAAGAACAAAGAGAAGTCTACACATCAAGCCCATGCAACATAAAGCAATCAGATAGTATAACAGAAGCCAAATTCATAATCGTAGTGATAATACAAAGCTAAATCTATGATTTCTATCACCCTACTATCAACAAAAAGAGGAATAGAAAGATGAGCAGAACGTTGATGAGTGGGATTTATACCCGCGAATCGGATCCTTTACTGCTTAAATAGTTGTTTGATCTTCATAGATTTTATATAGCTTTTATATAATTATAGTATTATTTTGCTTAACTGATGTGTTGCAGGGCTTAATAGGTCTTTTCTAGCTTTGAAGGGGAAAACGGTCAATTTCACTACACTGGCGCTGCAGCGCCAATGCTAGGCTTAAACCTAGCGCTACAGCGACCTAACCTGGTCAAGAATGACGTCAGCATGTCTCTGCAGCGCCACAGTTCCTTCATGAACTCGCACTGTAGCATGACCTCCAGTGTTTTTGGTGCTCGCTAGAATAGGGAGAAGTTTGGGATTCCTTGGAGCATCAAGAGCAGTGAGCAATACGGATTAGAAAGCTTGAAAAGAGTGGAATTCTTGGAGACTAAAGAGCTTGACAAAGTTTATTCTTATCCATCTATGTCCTTTAATTTTGTAATCCATAAATGTTGTCTTTATTGCTACTTATATTTTGTTCAAGAGCTATGAACTAAGTATTGGCTCTAAGGTTATAATGGAAACTTTGTTAATTTGAATTGATTGTCCTATCTCTTTGGTTGGCACCATATGGTTTGGTTTAATATATTCATGCTTCATGATTCTTGCTAAGACATTAGTCATGATTTTGGTAATCTGTATGATGTTGAAAGAGGGATTGTAGATTTACACCTTAATATATTAACATGTGATTATGAGTTGTCGACTTATTTCGATGGCATAAGTTATGTGTAGAATATACATATATCTTTGCACCACGTGTGGCCTATTTGAGAACATAATCTTTAAATCCTTGATATGGTTAATTCACATAGACATGTGTAGGATTATCACCTAGCTTGGATGTTCTTCTCTATTCTATTCCCTATCGGGTGGATCTAGAGAGGATATGTTTGTACATACCTCAACAGAGGTGTATGAGCACCTCAACAGAGGTGTATGAGCACTTGTGTGTTCTCGATCGATAAACTGTCGTGACCACTAAGACCAAAGAGAAAAGGGTAGGAAATTTGATGGAGCATAGCACACCAGGTGTTTGATAGCATGCCAGTGTGGGGTGAAGTTATGACTTTAGCTTGTAGTTCCTTCGGTACCATTCGTTATCCATTTACTTGCTTTGATAATTAATTATAACTAGATTAATCACACTTCTATTAGTCTGTTGTTTGAATAAGACTTAAGCGATACAAAGTCGGTATTTGGTAAATATTAGTGATAATTCCTCGCGGGTACGACACTTTCCTTATCACTGTATTACTTGTTAGACCGCGTATACTTGCATGTATTTAGTGATCGGTTTTCCGACCAATAAGTTTTTGGTGCCGTTGTCGGGGAACTATTATTCTAATATTGTCCAATATTGATCTAAGTTAATTTAGTCTTAATTTGAATGTATATATATTTTTCTTTTATTTGTTTGATCTTCCTTTTGTTTTTAAGTTACAGGTTATGGACGATCATTGTTATCAATGGCCATTTGAGAGGACGGCACAACCAAGATTGGAAGAAGGACTTGAGCGATTGGAAGATCACATTTCAAATCTCTCAAGGTTTTCTGACAATCTTAAGTGCTAGTCCACTCAGTCTGCCTACTGTCAGGATTGAGCTGACATTGAACCGATTTACTATCATCTTAACTGTCAGGGTTATCCAAAATCTTGCGACTACAGTCAAGAACAGTATCATGATCCAAGTTAATCCTATCCGAATCAATTTGAATATCAGTCCCCGCCGCAATATAAGGTGACATCTCAACCCAATGAGAGTTTTTCTGAATACTCAACACGAGAAGAAGAAAAAAGCCTTGAAGAGCTCCTCACAACCTTTATAGAGAGAAATGAGGTTCGAATGGCAAACCAAGACGCCTTATTGAAGAGCCTCGAAAGTCAATTGGGACAACTCGTCAATGCCATCACAAATCTATCGCCAGGAAATCTACCGGACAAAATTGATCAGAACAATGACGAAGTAGAGTATTGCACAGTGGATACGAAAGGAAAAGGCGATGAGTCTCAAAAAGTTTTTGAGGGAGAGGTCAAGGTGCAAATTGACCAACCTGTGGAGTCTAAAGTAGGAAAAGAAAGGATCAAGAGTGGTTGCAATGTCAAGACCAATGAAAAGTTGGAAACCAAGCTCACGATTGTGGAAACCCTTGAGGGCCCACTAGCGCACAAAGATCGTTTTCAAATTGATGAAAAAGGAAAATTAGTGAATATTTCCAGTGGTGAAAGATTCTTCGTGCCGATGGGTGAAGAAAAGGGGGATAACCAATCATCCATGTCTGCCATAAATTTAAAGGAGTTGACAAATAGGCGGCATGAAATTGTCATTTTTGCATATAAGCCGGACTGAACGACAACGATATAGTCAAGTCGATGACTTTAAAACAAGCACTTGGTGGGGAGGCAACCCCAACTCAGTATCAATTTTCTCCGTTTTTCTTTACCTATGTCCATTTTACTTTATGTCTTTTCCTCTTAGTTATTAACATAGCTGCCAGTATAAGTATTAATGTTTTTATGGTTGTAGGAATGAGGCAGTATGTTATTTAGTATGTTGTATTGTTTATATATAGTCGTTCGAGTTAAAATAGTTATTATGTTGTTTGTAATAATGTAAGCTTACCTTTGTAGTCTCTTATCCTTGGCTTGGCATGTGTAGAAAACCAGGTAGGAAAACTCAGAAATAGGGCTCGCGCTGCAGCACCCAAAAACAAAGGGGACCTCGCGCCGCAGCACCGTGCTTACTACCTCAACTCCACACCTCGCGTTGCAGCGCCAAGTAACAAAGGGCATCTCGCGCCGCAACGCCACCATAAGTCCTGACCCACTGCATTATCGCGCTGCAATGCCATCAAACTACTTATGTTTCACGCTACAACCTACTATTTTCTCACGCCGCAGCGCCCCTCAACAAAGTAATACCCGCACTATAACGACCCCAAAATTCATAAAATTTAATTCTCGACTTCGGTCGTTAATAATACATTCAACCTCTAATTTTACATCATTAAATAATAATACAACCATTGAAATTTACGGAATAATTAAAATTTTCTATTACAAACTATCCTCGCTCCCAAAACCTTCAACCTTTAAATCTAAATATCTCAGAATCATTTTAATACTACAATAGTTTACATTGCAAAACGTTATTACAATTCAACATTTATACATTATTCGAAACCTTAGACATGGTTCAAATAATAATAACTCAACTGAAGTATATAATTCTTCAAGTATCACATCTGACTCGTGTCTTTCAAGTAAGACATAACTTTACCTTGAATCTTGAACCTGCAAAAGTGGTTATTTGCAAGGTTGAGCTCGATAGCCCAGCAAAATCTAACAGTTTTCATGCATCACGTAGCACATAATAACATGCTCAACATATATCTCATAAACATCGGACTAACATAACATACATGCTACAATTCATATAACAATTATAAAGATTGAGTTCCTTACTCAATCAACATGCTTTAGTCAAACAATGCAGTCATAAATTGACTTTAACATTTCATACATTCAACATATATATAACACATCATGCTCTTTGTAATAAAGATTTAAAACAATCAAATTCACATAGCAAATAGGAACTGAAAGACTTGCCTTGATCGTTGTTTACCAATAATAGTTTAACAGCTTACAGTTATCTGTACTTCACGTGCCCTACATAATTATATAATCATTCACATTAACTATTAGTCACATAGCAATGCATAGTAGTTATAATGTAAACTTTAATCTACATCCTTCAAGTGCTTAAGTCTTGCTAGTTCTACTTATTGATTTTATATTAAATCCATTCCATATCTTATAATATTCATTTCAATTGAATTGAAACACTTTTTAAGTTCATTAACACTTGGCACGGCGTTTCGACGTTCTTTCGTCACACGCCCGATTCGTCTCTCACGTGTGTGCTTAGTATGCTTATATAACTTATATAATACATCATTTATTAATATTAAGCATCATTATATTTACTAATACTCATGTTTTATAACTTAAGACAACATATTTTATCGTCAAGAGCACTATATTTGCATATGTGCATTCCCGACGCCCTCTGATTGCCTCCTAATACATATCAGTCCCACACATGGCCATTTTGACCCCTGTTTCCGACCTCAAATTGAAAAACTTAAAGAATGAAAATTGTAGGTCTATTCGTCCTCGTTCCGGATCATCTTGAATCACCTCAATTGGAATTCGTATGAAAACGTTATGGCCATTTTACTTCAGGAGGTCAAAGCGTCTCGACCAGGACTCATCGTTCCGCATCACCAAGACGAGAACTAAGTCATACAGTGGCACTGGGGTGCGAATTTCAGTGCTGGGGCGCGAATTTTAGCATTGGGGCGCGAAGTTCTGGGCTATTTTTGGCGCTAAGGCGCAAAAATCAGAGCTGTGGCGCAGATTTTGTCGCTGGGGCGCTAAAACATACAGAACCCAACCACAAAGAATAGAATAACTAAATTCTGGACTAATTACTACTGCGAACATCTAAATTAAGACGTAAAACTTATATAGATTACTCATAAACATTTACTTATCATACATATACCAATTTAAAGCAATTAAACAATAATTTAAATCCTTGAAACCATAGTTTAAAGCCCAACTCCATTGTTGATGTTGTTTTACAAGGTTTAACACTGTAAACCACAATTATCCAACGAATTCATTCCTTTGAACTACGTTCTCATTAAGTTCTTACCCAATTACCATACATAAGATTCAATTTCATAATTAGCATATACTAATTTTGATATTTCTACAAATCACGTTCATACATGAATGTTCACTGTAAAAACAATTTCTTTTCTTGTACACTTAATTTAGCATGCAATCTTATCTATATGTTAAGCATACAATCATATATATATATATATATATATATATATATATATATATATATATATATATATATATATATATATACTACTATAACCATTACAATTACAAATACACAAAATTTCCTAACCAATAATAAAAATACGGTTTTACAGAAAGTTTTTAAAGAACTTTATATTACAGTCAAATTCAGGAACATAGGGACTTAGAAATTATAGCGTAAAACATATATGTTAAGGTTATGTAACATACCTTTTGTTGATTAAGAAATCCTTTTTAATCACCGAGAATAGCTTGACGAACTCAGAACTTTCTCTCTTGATTCTCTCTCAGGCTCTCTCAAAATTCTTTTCTTTTCTTTCTTTCAGTATTAGACTAGGCTACTAACAGTAAGCGTAAACTAAAACCCAATTGATAACCAAATGCGTAAAATAAAAACGGATATGGCCATAATAAGCCTAATAATTAACATCAGTTACCAAAATATAACGTATAGATTATATTTTATTTATTTTATTAATAATTCAAATTTTAAAAATCCAAAAGCCATAATGCTTCGTTTGGCAAAACTCTTTAAAAATTAAAAACTTAATATATTTAAGCCTTGTTTGGCAAAACTAAATTAAACTCCTTTAATTTATTTTAATAACTCCTCTATCATATAGTTATTTATCACACTTTATTTAATTAAGTTTTCATACTTAATTTAATTAATTCTAAAAACAATTTATTGAATAAATCATTTAATCATTATAAACACTCTAACTTAATTATTAAATTAAATTAGAATATTATCTCAAAATAATTAATTTCCTTAACCCATTAATTATTTATTAAACAAATAATTAATCAAATTAAATTAAATAAATATTTATTCAACAATAAACACATCCATTAAATATTTATATAATTCAATAAATATTTATAATTACAATTAAAATTCGGGATTGTTACATTAATCACATCGTAATAAGAATTTTAATTATTAAATTCTTATTTTAATATCTTATGAAAATTCGGGTTGTCACATTCTTCCCTTCTTATAAGGATTCCGTCCTCGGAATCAACGAAACCTCCCTTACTTGGTTTTCACCAAATCTCTTTTAAAAAAATTTATCGTTGAATATTTTCAACACATTACCTTAATATATATTTTATATTTTCTACTACATTCATTACTTCAACAAATTCTAGATTTTATTTCATAACTTTTACTTGAACTCAATTATATTTTGAGTATTATATACTCTGTAACCTATTCATTTCCTTTGCTAAGGTTCGTTATCATAAACACTCGGGATATTACATTCACCTATTCTTCTAAGAATTTCGTCATCGAAATTTTATCTATTAATCTTTATTCATTCAATCTATCAAAATAGATTTTACTTTAATACTTTATTCATTCATTGGGTTCTACAACCAAATTCTTTCTCTAAGGATCTTTCTAAGATCATCATATTCCTCACATCTTCCTCTTCTAAGAGTTTCACATTTCTCTTCTTTCTGGAGTTTCAATTCTTTCTTGAAATTATTATGTTTTGCTTAATTTTCTCATCCTTTCCACTTTCACCTTTCAGAATAATAAGAATCTTCTACAATTGCTCAATAATTGGGAAGACACCCCAAACCTGTGTACTTCATTTCATTTCATTCAGCAAGATTTGGTGTTCACTTAATCAAATATTCATATCTAACTACCCAATCACAATAAAATCGATAAATAAAACCTTTCCCATTAAAGGATTACATAATAAAAAATCCCAAGTTGTTTAACTAACCTTTAAATACAATCATTCAAATGCGAATTAAAATTATTACATAACATCATTATTAAGAAGTCTAAGATCATCACAATAAATAAAAGTACAAATCAAAGATCACTTGTACAATTTTCCTTTTCTTTGCTAGTCAAGGTTCATCTACCTTTCCACTTTAGTCGCAATGAGTTTATAATATGCAAGAGTGAGCACAACAATTGCTCACCGGATAAAATAATGAATCAATGTAAGAATAATAATAATAATCGCCAATGAGTAGGCTCATCAAAACTAGATAGTACTCTAACAATGATAATCGTGAACTCAAATCCAAAATATGGAATAAACATAACCGAGGGTCATAAGACCATGAACTATGTCCACAAGCTATGTAGTAATCTTTCAACTCCAACTTTAACAAATATAAGACTATAAGGACTCCTCGTATTTTAGGGGGATCACCCCTTCGCGCATCATGTATTGTGCACAAACATTTAACGCTACGCTGTAAGTTATCCCCAATAATAGGGTTGTTCATCTCAAAGATTTAGAGTACAAGTCCGCACCAAAGAGAGTTTGGTTTGATACGCTTTCAAGGGTAATTTGAAGTTCAATGATCATCAACTAGAGGACTAGTTGAATTAATACTAATAACATCATATTATAGAATACTCAGAATTGAATAGTCATGGTAAATTAAAATCATGCTTTAGGAATAATCTAATAGCATACAACTTGAATAACTATAACACACCTTGCTTTGAACAATATTAAGCCAAGGTTATTTAGAATTGAATACTAAGCATGCATGGCAATATGAACGATAAACTATTCAAATATATTCTAGCATGCTAAACAACAAGTTAAATACAAGAATAACTTGTTCAATATCAAAACAAAGTTTAGAAACCTTGCATTATTATATTGGAAACAATAATTGATTCAACAATAAAATAGATTAGAGAACTTGCATTATTTATAAGGTAATCGAATTGGAAACCATAATTAGTTCAACAAGATAAAGGATTAGAAAACTTGCCTTGCTCGTGGGCTAAACCGAACAATTCAAACCACAATATCCTATAAACATATGTCATCATGACATAATTAGTCATTACCACCTTCATTTAACATAACTAAGACGCTCATCATGTAAAAATTGATTTTTAATCACATAATCAAGTTATACACAAGTTAATCGTTAATAACATACTTATTCATAGTATAAAAATACTAAAATCAACATTTTACAAATACCCTACTATCATCACATAACAATTCCTTAAAATTTTGAGTACAAAAAGTACAATCGTCGTAATTATTCTCGCTAATCATACAAGGCGCCACAAATGTATATCATAAAAAAGGCAATACATGGCATGAGATGAATCATGTTACATGAGAATAAAAGCAAGGCAAGGTCATACAGCAACGCATGCAACATGAAAATGAAAAATGAATCATTGGGTCACACACATGCATGCTAAATCGCAGCTTCAATCGACAACTTCAAGAATAAAGATAAGAAAAGCCAATTTTGGCCTACAAGCTCGCTTTCTAACAAAGCCTAATTCACATGTAATTCATACAAAGACTTCATGTAAACATAATTCAAGAACTCCTAACATGATTCTACCCATACAACAACATAAACAACAAATTTAAAACATCCAATTTCACTGCTTTTTGATAAAACTCACTTTTTGATGTTTTTAATGAAAATCAACATCGTAATTTTGTTTTTCAACCAAAACAGCTTAATTCAAAGCATCTTTATCAATATTTATACATACTCTATCAATTTAAATAGCCAATTTATCAACTACACAACTAATTAGCCCTCAATTCCACCTTTAAATTAACCCATATTCATTCACATAAACTCTCTCAGAAAATATTTTTCTTCACAAACCACATTCATAACATCAATTCATTGACTATAAGCATATATAACCTATAAAAATAGTTTTACAATCACTAGTTGATCATATAAATACACATACAATCAACAATTTATCCTATCACAAGAATTTTACAGAGAAATAGAGAAGAGAAAACTAAAACTTTTAAAACTTAAAAGGGGGTAAGAATACCTTGCTTGTAGAAGATGATAGTTATCCTTTGATTATCAAGCCGCTTTCTCCAATTCCTTTTTCCAATTCTCTAGCCTTTCTTCCTTTCTTCTTTTTCTCTCTCTCTTTTCTTCTTCTTCTTCTTCTTCCTCCGAAGTTTTTTCTTCCTAACACTAACTAGCAGCATTAACAAAATAACGATATAATATAATATGTACTAATTATATAACATAAATATTAATATAATCGATATCGCTTATAATAGATTTGAAAATCAAAAGCCATAAGGCTTGTTTGGTTAACTAACTAAAAATAACCCATTAACCCTTACACCTTGTTTGGTAAAGCACAATTAGATTAAAGACTTAATAGCATTTAGCCTTATTTGGCAAAAATCAATTAAAACTCCTTTAAGTTATTTTAATAACTACTTTATAAAAGGTTATTTGTCACACTTTATAACCATTTATTAAATCACTACATCACATAAACCAATACCACAAAATTATAATTTTCTATATAATTATAACTTTATTTAATCAACTAACACATCTTTTAATTACAAATTCAAATAAAAGAATAATAATTCAATTAATCAAACTCTAACTTAATAATTAAATTAAATTAGCATAAAATAATTAATTTTAATTATTTATTTAACAAATAGTTAACCAAATTGAATCAAATTTGAACAATTATTTATTTAACAATAAACACATCCATTAAATACTTAAATATTTCAATAAATATTTAATATAACAATAAAAATTTCGAATGTTACATCATTCCTCCTTACAAGGATTCTCTGCCCCCCGTAATCACAATTCAAACAATTCATTCGTCACATTCTCCTTACTTACAAAGATTCTCATCCCCGTAATCAAGACACAGATTAAACAAATAACTCTGTGGTAATTCTTCATCATTTCAAATTTTCGAAGTTCCCAATAGTAGCCTCTTCGACATTGTGGTTCCTCCAAATTACCTTCATGTAAGGTATCACTTTTATTTCGAGCACTTGTTCTTTCCTCGTCGACTATCCGGATAGAACCTCTTCATAGGACAAGTCTTTCTCAAAGTGCAATGGTTTCGACTCAATCACGTGCTTGTAATCAGTTTATATGGTCGTAACATCAAACGTGAAAAACATTATGAATGTTTTGCACTCGAGGTAGAGCTACCTCGTAAGCCACCTCCCCAACCTTTCGCAAGACTTCAAGGGTCCAATAAAACCCTGCTTAGTTTCCTTTTTACCAAATCGAATTTTTCCTTCCAAGGTGAAACTTTTAGGAAAACGTAATTTCCTACATCGAATGCACGATCTTGTCTGTGTTGATCAACATATTTCTTTTGTCTGTCCTGAGCAGCTATCAATCTTGTTCTGATGAGTTTGACAACCTCAACAGCTTGTTGTACCATTTCGTCCTAACAGCTTGACGCTCATCGACTTCATCCCAAAGACAGTGGAGTTCTCGCACTTTTCGCCAGATAATGCTTCGTAAAGGCAAGATGCCGATGCTTGCATGGTAAATTGTTATTGTAGGCAAATTCCACCAACGGTAATTGTTCATCCCAGCTTCCTTTGAAATCCATGACGATGCTCTTATCATATCTTCCAATGTCTCAATCGCTCGCTCACTTTGGCCATCTATTTCATGGATGATATGTCGCACTCATTCGCAATCGTGTTCCCATACATTCTCGTAATCTCTTCCGTAAGTTTGATGTGAACCTCGATCTCTATCTCGACACAATCGACACCGAACTCCATGTCTTGCAAACGATCTCTTTAACATATAACCTTGCCAAACCGATCAAGATTGAATCTAATCTTTATTGGCAAAAAGTGTGCGATTTTGTCAATCATCCACTATCACCCAAATTCGCATCAGATCCTTTTCGAGTCGCTGGGAGACCTACCACAAAATCCATTGTGATATGTTCCCATTTCCATTCCTAGATTCAAACGGTTGAAGTAACCCGCTTGGTCTTTGATGCTCGGCTTTGACTCTCCGACATGTTAAGCACTTTGCAACGATTCTCAGAACGCCTCTTTTCATGTTTGGCCACCAAAATGTTGTCTCAAATCTTGATACATCTTCGCATTTCCTTGATGAATCGAATATCTCGAAGTTATGAGCTTCACAAAATGTCCTCTTTAATATCTGCATCATTGAACCCAGATTCGCCCCTCGAATCTCAAAGATTCCATCAAGATCAACCTTGTATTTTACTTCTTTTCCCCACCACACTTTCTCTTATTTTTTCGCATTCTCATCTTGCAGCTTGAGCTGTTTCTTCACTTTGTCCACCAAAGTTAGACCGGCTTCCATCCGTATAATTTTCCATCTGATTCTTTTTGGAAATTTGATTTCCAACTCTATCCTTGACATTGTTGTAATAAGCTCCTCCTTATCGCTTAACAACATCAACTTTTCTCTCGCTTTTCCTACTCAAGGCATCTGCAACCACATTTGCTTTGCTCGGATGATAAAAGATCTCACAATCGTAATCCTTTATCAATTCCATCCATCTCCTTTCGACGCATGTTCGTGTCCTTCGAGTGAAAATGTACTTCAGACTTTTTTATGGGTCTGTGTAGATCTCACATTTTTCTCCATAGAGGTAGTGTTCCATATTTTTAAAGCAAACACAACCGCCGCCAACTCTAAATCATGAGTCTGATACCCTTTTTCGTAGTCTTTCAATTGCCTTGATGCATATACGCTGATAACTTTTCCGCTCGCATAAGGACACATCCTAATCCTTGTGTGAAGCATCATCAGACACCACAAAATTTCCCAGATTATCCGGTAATGACAACACAAAAGCCATACTTAGCTTCTTTTTCAATTCCTCGAAACTTCCTTCACATTTCTCCATCCAAACAAATTTTACAGATTTCTCATCAAATTTGTCAACGGAGTGGCAATCTTGGAGAAACTCGGATAAACCATCTGTAATACCCCGCCAATCCCAAGAAACTTCTTACTCGATGGAGTTCTTGGTTGTTCCCAATTTATCACAGCCTTCAACCTTTGATGGATCCACCGAGATTCCATCCTTGTCAATTACGTGCCCAAGAAATTGTACACGCTCTAACCGTAATTCACATTTAGAGAATTTCATGTACAACTTTTCCTTTCTTAGCGCCTCCAGCGTTAGACGTAAGTGTTCCACGTGTTCTTCTTGAGTTCTAGAGTACACCAGAATATCGTCAATAAACACCACCACAAACTTGTCTAAAAATGGTTTAAACACCCTATTCATCAAATCCATGAACGCCAGTAGGGCATTTGTCAAACCAAAAGACATCACCAAAACTCAGAATGTCCATACCGAGTTCTAATGCCGCCTTCGAGACATCCTCCTTCCTTACTTTCAACAGTGATACCCACTTCTCAAATCTATTTTTGAGAAATATCTAGCACCCTTTAATTGATCAAACAAGTCATCTATTCTCAAGAATGGATACTTATTCTTAATAGTGACTTTGTTTAACTCCCTATAATCAATGCAAAGACGATCGACCCATCCTTCTTCTTTATTTAATAACACCGATGTTCCCCACTCAGTGACACACTCTACCGAATGTATTTCTTGTCCAACAGCCTCCTAGAGTTGTACCATCGGGCCTTCATCTCTACCGAGCCATTCAGACGGGCTTTCGACATTGCAGTGTTTCTCGGCGCTAAGTCGATCATGAACTCGATTTTTCGTCAAAGGAAGTCCCGAAAATCCTCCTAAATACATCCACAAATTCCCTAACCATCGTATTTCTTCTAGTTTCGCCCTTTTTCTCGAAAGTATCAACTATGTAAGCTAAATAACCCACACAACCTCGACTCAACAACTTCCTCGGCCTCGCATAATCACGACATCTCATTTGTTCAGCGATTTGCTACCATTAAAACTACCTTTGATGGAGTCATAAGGTTTACACATTTTTTTGGAAACCAATTATTGCTCCACAATTGAACAACCAATCCATTCCCAAAATAACATCAAACTCTCCAAGCCTAATCGGAATTAAATCTACCATCAAAATATTTCCTTAATGTTCACCCTACAGCTTTTCAGATATACGAACCTAAACAGAATTACTTCCTTATTCGCGATTTCTATGTTTAGAGGGAAATTCAATTCTTCACTAGGCAATCCTAGTTTCATAGCAAATTCATCGATATAAATGAGCAAGTAGCAACCTTAATCAAATAATACATAAGCATCAATATCATTGATTGGGATAATACCGACACCACATCCTTTGATTGCACAAAGATCTTGCATACCACCATGTCAAGGTTTCGTCATGGGTTTGTTGATGTCGCTTCATTCAAAGAATGGCCCATGTACCTCCATCGCTACCTCCCTTGCTTTTTCTCGCTGTTTCTCCAAATTTTCTTCTTGGGGCACTCACGAGCAAAGTGATCCTGGACCCGCAAGTGTAGCAAACATTCTTCTTGGGTTGATTGCAATTTGGGGCAATGTGACCCTCCCGCCACAAGCTTAAAGCATACACGCTTCCCCATCAAGCATACACCTCAGAAACTTCCCGCATGTAGCACATGCTTCAAACTTCTTATTCACTGCTACCTTGTTGATTCCCAAAGACCCACATTTCCATTCCACTTTTTTTCAAAGTTATTATTACCATTTCCACTACCACCACCTCCATTCTTCACCTCCACTTCATTCTTCTTCTTTTTTTTTTGTCCTCGATTGAACTTGGTTACCGCCTCGCTTCCACCTTCAACGAGAATGGCCTTTTTCCATTACGGCCGCAAAAGTCTTCAACTCGAACAAGGAAACCCTACTAAACAAACTGTGGCTTCAAATTCTGCTCAAACCTCTTCGCCAAGGCTCATCATCTCAGGCCGACTTGGTATGGCGCAAACCTCGCTAACTCGTTGAATTTTCATGGCATACCGACACCGCTATCGCTCCTCGCCTCGCTTCTAAAAATTGTCAGATTTAATCGCTTTTTGAACTCTTCAGAAATAGGTCTCAAGAAAATCTCCTTAAACCTTTCCAAGTCATAATTCCTGGTCCTCCCGAAGTTTTATTGGCTCGCCACCAATAACTAGCCTCGCTTTCAACATGAATGTTGCAAAGTAGTCTTCTCGTTATCCTCTACCCTTGCCACATCAAAACCTTCTCAATTTCCATGATCCAGTCTCAGGCTTCAACCGGATTCATGGATCCATGGAATTTCGTGGTCCAACCGCTTTGAAGTCCTTAAACGTAGCACCTTGGTTCGAGGTTGATTCGCGATTGATTTCAGAAGGCACTGCCAAGAACGCCACCACCACCGAATCGGGTTAGCTTTCAAGATTATCGTTGTTGGTTCCTTCAATGTTGTTTCTTCGACGGGGTGGTTGACGCCTCGAGGCATTTTTTTCGTTAAAAAATACACTCATTAGATTATTACTCAACTCTTTCAAGTAACTTCTAATTAACTTGCCCCCAAAATAATCACCACATAACACATAACACTTTGGATAAAAGAAGATAATAACTTTTATTCATACTTAATTTTTTGAAAACATCATAACAATAAGATCATCGCTACTTACATTATTTTCCGAACTACTAAAGTTTTCAGACATCATCATCATATCCCATAAGTTGCATAACACTTGGGATTTATATAATACTTATCATAACATAAATCATAAATCAAATACACTTCCTACGATGTCCTATTAAGATATCGCAAAGCTCTTACGACGCTCTTTTCTTCCATAATTCGGAACATGGTTCGACGATCTAAGATGTACGAGGGTAGGCCTCGAATCGAATTGGGTAACCCATGACCCGATCCCCGAGCTTGATTGATCGCGATGTTGAATACGTTATCCATTTTCTCGTGATCTTCATTCTCTTTTTTGTGCGCTCCTCTCGCTTATTTCTACCGCTGATCGCCTTCCTCAGACGCTGCCTTTGGCTTCTTGCCCTTTTTGCGACTCTTCTCTCAACTTGCTCTTCAACTCAAATCTCGCCTCATTTGGTCGTTTTCTTCTTCAAGGTGAACCAAACTTTCTTCAACATTGTTCACCGTTTTCTCGATCCCGGATCTCATCGTCCTTTCGTGCCATCGAGATCCGTTGTTCACCTACTATCTCTTTTAACTCCTCGATCAGATCTTGAAGTTCCACATCATGGCCATGCACCTCATCGCATATACGACCTACCATCGAAAGTTAAGTGAAATCCTTTCCTCTTCGTCCTCTTCATCACCGTGGTAGCTCCCACGGATCTTCCTCATCGCTCCATCTCTATCTCATCATCCTCATCATGTATTCTCCCCGCACAACCATCGTGACCAACGGAATCGCTTCCGTGGCAAGAATTGTTCCCAAACCACCGAATATCTCGAGACTCCTCCTCCCTAGCTTGACCGGATCCTCCTATATTAGACATCCCACAACCAAAGTTTAAGTTTTAATTACTAATCATTACTACTGACGCCACGAGCACATAAGTTGTAAACACATAAGCACATAAGTATTTTATTACTTCTTCCTTAAAACTCGATAAGAGTTTATCATCACTATCTTTTCAAGGTTACTTCCTAAGGCTTTTTCCCCACCTAAGGTTCATAACCTAAGGCTTTGATACCAACTTGTGACACCCCCAAACCTGTGTACTTCATTCCCATGTGATTTGGTGTTCACTTAATCAAATATTCATATCTAACTACCCAATCACAATAAAACCGGATAAATAAAACCTTTCCCATTAAAGGATTACATAATAAAATCTCTCCTGTGTTGTCTAACCTTTAAATACAATCATTCAAATGCGGAATTAAAATTATTACATAACATCATTATTAAGAAGTCTAAGATCATCACAATAAATAAAAGTACAAATCAAAGATCACTTGTACAATTTTCCTTTTCTTTGCTAGTCAAGGTTCATCTACCTTTCCACTTTAGTCGCAGAATGAGTTTATAATATGCAAGAGTGAGCACAACAATTGCTCACCGGATAAAATAATGAATCAACAAGTAAGAATAATAATAATAATCGCCAATGAGTAGGCTCATCAAAACTAGATAGTACTCTAACAATGATAATCAGAACTCAAATCCAAAATATGGAATAAACATAACCGAGGGTCATAAGACCATGAACTATGTCCACAAATATGCAGTAATCTTTCAACTCCAACTTTAAACAAATATAAGACTATAAGGACTCCTCGCATTTAGGGGGATCAACCCTTCGCATCATGTATTGTGCACAAACATTTAACGCTACGCTGTAAGTTATCCCCTAATAATAGGGTTGTTCATCTCAAGATTTAGAGTACAAGTCCGCACCAAAGAGAGTTTGGTTTGATACGCTTTCAAGGGTAATTTGAAGTTCAATGATCATCAACTAGAGGACTAGTTGAATTAATACTAATAACATCATATTATAGAATACTCAGAATTGAATAGTCATGGTAAATTAAAATCATGCTTTAGGAATAATCTAATAGCATACAACTTGAATAACTATAACACACCTTGCTTGAACAATATTAAGCCAAGGTTATTTAGAATTGAATACTAAGCATGCATGGCAATATGAACGATAAACTATTCAAATATATTCGCATGCTAAACAACAAGTTAAATACAAGAATAACTTGTTCAATATCAAAACAAAGTTTAGAAACTCTTGCATTATTATATTGGAAACAATAATTGATTCAACAATAAAATAGATTAGAGAACTTGCATTATTTATAAGGTAATCGAATTGGAAACCATAATTAGTTCAACAAGATAAAGGATTAGAAAACTTTGCCTCGCTCGTGGGCTAAACCGAACAATTCAAACCACAATATCCTATAAACATATGTCATCATGACATAATTAGTCATTACCACCTTACTTAACATAACTAAGACGCTCATCATGTAAAAATTGGATTTTTAATCACATAATCAAGTTATACACAAGTTAATCGTTAATAACATACTTATTCATAATATAAAAAATACTAAAATCAACATTTTACAGTCCTACTATCATCACATAACAATTCCTTAAAATTTTGAGTACAAAAAGTACATCGTCGTAACTATTTCGCTAACTCTCATCATGCATGCATGCCATGTTGTATATGTATATCGTGCAAGGGTCACATGAGTGAGAGATAATCATACACGAGAATAAAGTTACAAGGTCACACATACATACATGGCGGCCATGGCTACACACGCGAAAAATGAATCATTGGGTCAATCATGGCGCCTAAATCATAGCTTTCGATCGACAACTTTCAAGAATAAAGATAAGAAAAAGCCAATTTTGGCCTACAAGCTCATTTCTAACAGTCTAATTCACATGTAATTCATACAAAGACTTCATGTAAACATAATTCAAGAACTCCTAACATGATTCTACCCATACAACAACATAAACAACAAATTTAAAACATCCAATTTCACTATTTTTGATAAAAACTCACTTTTTGATGTTTTTAATGAAAATCAACACTGTAATTTTGTTTTTCAACCAAAACAGTTAATTCAAAGCATCTTTATCAATATTTATACATACTCTATCAATTTAAATAGCCAATTTATCAACTACACAACTAATTAGCCCTCAATTCCACCTTTAAATTAACCCATATTCATTCACATAAACTCTCTCAGAAAATATTTTTCTTCACAAACCACATTCATAACATCAATTCATTGACTATAAGCATATATAACCTATAAAAATAGTTTTACAATCACTAGTTGATCATATAAATACACATACAATCAACAATTTATCCTATCACAAGAATTTTACAGAGAAATAGAGAAGAGAAAACTAAAACTTTTAAAACTTAAAAGGGGGTAAGAATACCTTCGCTTGTAGAAGATGATAGTTATCCTTTGATTATCAAGCCGCTTTCTCCAATTCCTTTTTCCAATTCTAGCCTTTCTTCCTTTCTTCTTTTCTCTCTCTCACTTTTCTTCTTCTTCTTCTTCTTCTTCCTCCGAAGTTTTTTCTTCCTAACACTAACTAACTAGCGATTAACAAAAATAATAACGATATAATATAATATGTACTAATTATATAACATAAATATTAATATAATCGATATCGCTTATAATAGATTTGAAAATCAAAAGCCATAAGGCTTGTTTGGTTAACTAACTAAAAATAACCCATTAACCCTTACACCTTGTTTGGTAAAGCACAATTAGATTAAAGACTTAATAGCATTAGGCCTTATTTGGCAAAATCAATTAAAACTCCTTTAAGTTATTTTAATAACTACTTTATAAAAGGTTATTTGTCACACTTTATAACCATTTATTAAATCACTACATCACATAAACCAATACCACAAAATTATAATTTTCTATATAATTATAACTTTATTTAATCAACTAACACATCTTTTAATTACAAATTCAAATAAAAGAATAATAATTCAATTAATCAACTCTCTAACTTAATAATTAAATTAAATTAGCATAAAATAATTAATTTCCTTAATTATTTATTTAACAAATAGTTAACCAAATTGAATCAAATTTGAACAATTATTTATTTAACAATAAACACATCCATTAAATACTTAAATATTTCAATAAATATTTAATATAACAATAAAATTCGAATGTTACAAAGGAATCGTTTAGCCCGGAAACTATACATCAACTACTAAAGAGTACAATTGTACCATACTTAAATATAACTTTTATTCTTAACTTCTTTATCATTCTCTTCTTATAGACATTGCCTATTTATTATCACCTTAAATCCTTATTATTGGAGTTGGGTAACCCCATATTCATATTCCTTATAACTCTGCGAGATTCTTCTTTGAATCCTCTCACGCATGTTTTAATCCCTTCTCTAAAAATTTCTTAAATTACTTCTTATTATTCAAACTCTACTTGAGCTTATTCTTTCTTTATCTTCACCTTCCTTCTCTAAGGTTATAGCCTAGGGTACTCTTACCTAAGGTTTATAACCTACAGCTTTGATACCAACTGTAACGACCCCAAAATTCATACAATTTAATTCTCGACTTCGGTCGTTAATAATACATTCAACCTCTAATTTTACATCATTAAACGATAATACAACCATTGAAATTTGCGGAATAATTAAAATTTTCTATTACAAACTATCCTCACTCCCAAAACCTTCAACCTTTACATCTAAATATCTCAGAATCATTTTAATACTACAATAGTTTACATCGCAAAACGTTATTACAATTCAACATTTATACAATATTCGGAACCTTAGACATGGTTCAAATAATAATAACTCCGCTAAAGTATATAATTCTTCAAGTATCACATCTGACTCATATCTTTCAAGTAAGACATAACTTTACCTTAAATCTTGAACCTGCAAAAGTGGTTATTTGCAAGGTTGAGCTCGACATCCCAGCAAAATCTAACAGTTTTCATGCATCACGTAGCACATAATAACATGCTCAACATATATCTCATAAACATCGGACTAACATAACATACATGCTACAATTCATATAACAATTATAAAGATTGAGTTCCTTACTCAATCAACATGCTTTAGTCAAACAATGCAGTCATAAATTGACTTTAACATTTCATACATTCAACATATATATATATATATATATATAACACCATGCTCTTTGAAATAAAGATTTAAAACAATCAAATTCACATAGCAAATAGGAACTGAAAGACTTGCCTTGATCGTTGTTTACCAATAACAGTTTAACAGCTTACAGTTATCTGTACTTCACGTGCCCTACACAATTATATAATCATTCACATTAACTATTAGTCACATAGAAATGCATAGTAGTTATAATGTAAACTTTAATCAACATCCTATAACTCTTCCTATTAATCAATACACAATGTTCAATTTGATTGTGTTAACTTTAGACTTATAACCCACTATATTTCTTCTTAGTCAAACTCGAAGTTCATTCAAGTGCTTAAGTCTTGCTAGGACTACTTATTGGTTTTATATTAAATCCATTCCATATCTTATAATATTCATTTCAATTGAATTGAAACACTTTTTAAGTTCATTAACACTTGCTACGGCGTTTCGACGTTCTTTCGTCACACGCCCGATTCGTCTCTCACGTGTGTGCTTAGTATGCTTATACAACTTATCTAATACATCATTTATTAGTGTTAAGCATCATTATATTTACTAATACTCATGGTTTATAACTTAGGACAACATCTTTTATCGTCAAGAGCACTACATTTACATATGTCCATTCCCGACGCCCTCCGATTGCCTCCTAATACATATTAGTCCCACAAATGACCATTTTGACCCCTGTTTCTGACCTCAAATTGAATAACTTAAAGAATGAAAGTTGTAGGTCTATTCGTCCTCGTTCCGGATCATCTTGAATCACCTCAATTGGAGTTTGTGTGAAAACGTTATGGCCATTTTACTATAGGAGGTCAAAAATGTTCAACCTGCACATTGTTTCGGTGTTGTGACGCGAGAACTAAGTCATACTGATGGTATTGGGTGATGTAATTTCAGCGCTTGGGTGCGAAGTTCTGGGCTATTTTTGGCGCTAAGGCGCGAAAATCAGAGCTGGGGTGCAGATTTTGGCGCTAGGGCGCCAAAACTTATAGAACCCAACCACGAATTACAGAATAACTAAATTCAGGACTAATTACTACTGCTAACATCTAAATTAAGATGTAAAAGTTATATAGATTACTCATAAACATTTATTTATCATACATATACCAATTTAAAGCAATTAAACAATAATTTAAATCCTTGAAACCATAGTTTAAAGCCCAACTCCATTGTTGACGTTGTTTTACAAGGTTTAACATTGTAAACCACAATTATCCAACGAATTCATTCCTTTGAACTACGTTCTCATTAAGTTCTTACCCAATTAACATACATAAGGTTCAATTTCACAATTAGCATATACTAATTTTGATATTTCTACAAATCACGTTCATACATGAATGTTCATTGTAAAAACAATTTCTTTTCTTGTACACTTAATTTAGCATACAATCTTATCTATATGTTAAGCATACAATCATATATATATATATATATATATATATATATATATATATATATGCTAGTATAACCATTACAATTACAAATACACAAAATTTCCTAACCAATTATAAAAACATGGTTTTATAGAAAGTTTGTAATGAACTTTATATTACAGTCAAATTCAGGAACACAGAGACTTAGAAATTATAGCGTAAAACATATATGTTAAGGTTATGTAACATACCTTTTGTGGATTAAGAAATCCTTGTTAATCACTGAGAATAGCTTGACGAACTCAAAACTTTCTCTCTTGATTCTCTCTCAGGCTCTCTCAAACTCTCCCAAAATTCTTTTCTTTTCTTTCTTTCAGTATTAGACTAGGTTACTAACAGTAAGCGTAAACTAAAACCCAACTGATAACCAAATGCATAAAATAAAAACGGATATGGCCATAATAAGCCTAATAATTAACATCAGTTACCAAAATATAACGTATAGATTACATTTTATTTATTTTATTAATAATTCAAATTTTAAAAATCCAAAAGCCATAAGGTTCCGTTTGGCAAAACTCTTTAAAATTAAAGACTTCATATATTTAAGCCTTGTTTGGCAAAACTAAATTAAACTCCTTTAATTTATTTTAATAACTCCTTTATCATATAGTTATTTATCACACTTTATTTAATTAAGTTTTCGTACTTAATTTAATTAATTCTAATAACAATTTATTGAATAAATCATTTAATCATTATAAACTCTCTAACTTAATTATTAAATTAAATTAGAATATTATCTCAAAACAATTAATTTTCTTAACCCATTAATTATTTATTAAACAAATAATTAACCAAATCAAATCAAATCAAATTAAACAAATATTTATTCAACAATAAACACATCCATTAAATATTTATATAATTCAATAAATATTTATAATTACAATTAAAATTCGGGATTGTTACATTAATCACATCGTAATAAGAATTTCAATTATTAAATTCTTATTTCAATAACTTATAAAAATTCGGGTTATCACACGCACAGCAGCGCCAGAAGCGAGATTTTGTTTTGTTTAAAATAGACTGAAGCCAAAATTTAGCCATTCTCCTCCCTTTCTCTCTCGTCAATTCTCGGCAGCCTAAGCCACCATATAATCCCCAGCAACCCAACCATCGCCTCACTCCTAAAAGCCCTACCAATGATAGATTGGCACATCTCAAACCCACAATCATCAGCCGAGAGCCATCAATTGCTTGACACACCGAGCACTGTTTCTAAGCTAGTTTTTTTTAACTCAAGTTAATTGTGGATTTCATTCAATCATAAACATATTTTGGTTTAATTGTTGGGATTTGTGCATTCTTGTTTATTTTTTGTGTGATTTCCATTGACGGAAATTTGGGGAAAGAATTTTCAAGCAAAGGTTGTCCAAGTGGTTTTACAAAGTGCACTCTAGGTGTTCGACAGATTGCTTGAACCAGAAATTATTTTATTTGTGCTGTTTTGACATTGAAATTTCATTGGGGATTATCTAGACTAAGTTTGGGGGAGTGTGGGGTTAAGTCTTCTATTTTTTTTGTTCAAACCGATTGCTGAAATCTGACATGGCTCCAAAGAGGCAATAACTTAGCTTCGGTGGTTCCTCATCCACAGCACCACAGGCTTGGGACAACGCCAAATTCGTTAGCGAAGAGGCGTGGAAACGGTACAAGAACTCCTTTGCCCAATGAAACTTGATTCCTTAACGGGGGTTAAGGCTTGATAAAACAAAGGATGGCGAGCTGGCGGCCATAATCTTTGGACGCCAGTGGGTGCACTTCACAAAACCACCTGAGTCAGCTATCGTATTTGTGGTCTGCGAGTTCTATACAAATACCAGTGCCGAAGATCCTGTTGTTGTTCAAGTCCGGGGCCGATCAGTGGCGTTTGGAAGCCAAGCCATAAATGCACTTTTCGTGACACCTAGTTATGAGGGCAGGGACTATATGGAGCAGGTACTTCGCAGCTATTGTGAGACCCCAAATTTTATGAATAAAGATTTAAAATTCTCAAAATATTTTTTTTATTATGGTGTGGATTTGATATAATGTTATAGTTGTGGGTAATATTTATAAATTTTTCAAAGTATGCAAGTTGTTATAAAATATTCGTTTGGTCGGGGAATATTCTTTTTGTCGGGGAATATTCGTACGATGACACAATCATTGGTAGACCCCACAACGGAAGTATTGTCGTAGTAAGAAAATGACAAAATTATCTTTTTGTAAAAGTAACGGCGAAAGTGTTACCGTTAAAACTGTTGAACTCCCCGGTAGTAAAAGTACAATAATACGCGTGGTTGCATATTAGCACACGGTATTGATTATTGATGCTTACGTGAAAAAGTCACTCAGTTATACTCAATTATGGCTACAGTAATTGCTGCATCATATCTCTCATATTATTGATTCGATTATTGTCACAGTATCATCTGCATAATATGATATATTATTAAATCAATAATTGAGACGAAAAAGTTATTCATATTATTAAATTGCAATATTTACAATGTCTAGAAGTTCTGTCAAGGAGAGGTTTGGTCACCTAATTGCGCGCCAATAGGGAGAAATCCTTATTGGAAAGCCCCCTCTTTCCTGGGAACTACCTGGTTGTTAAATATTGTGAGTTATAATATTAATGATGAATAAGTTCGTGTTGATTAAAGATGAATTTGATAGTTCCATTGTGTTGGGATTATTCGTGTTAATGGAAATCGACATCTATTCCGATGATAATTGATGTTTGGGGGTTATATTGATAAATCGGGTAAGTAATCGGATAAATGAACAATTAATTGCTACTAATTCACATGCTTATATAACTATTTGTTCACATGTGTGTACTATTGATTCACATTATTTTCTATTAGGGGAGTTGGTGCAAGATTGATAATACTTGCATGACTAAGTTAAAGATGGAGGTACTATACTGTAATTCATATTATCACATGATTGAACTATTGATTCACATGATTTACTATTAGGGGAGGTGGTGCAAGTTTGATAATACTTGCAGGACTAAATTAAAAATGAAAGAAAAGTTGGAGGAATTATACGGTAATATTTCGAGCCCCAAAACGTGCAATTATCGAAACTATATTTTTCTATAAATAGAAGCTCATTCTTCCTTCATTTCTCACCAATTCACTAACGCTTTAGAGCCATTATTATAGAGAGAAATTTATAGAGAGAAAGAAGAAGAGAAGTCTGCTACCTCACTATTCCAGTATCCAGTCTTCTTTTGAGGTAAGGGATATTATTTGTTGTACCCGTAAGGGGTATTATTTCTTTCGTATTCATGAAGAGAGCTATTGTTATTCCATTCCTTATTATTCTGTTGGAATAACTTTGTTTATCTGTAAGCACCGCATACATGATGAAATTCTTCTGTTATTCCATTCTTCACTATTATGTTGGAATAACCTGTTTATGCGAAGTACCGCATACATGGTGAAATTCTTCTATTATTCCATTCTTTATTATTATATTAGAATAACCTATTTATGCGAAGTACCGCATACATGGTGAAATTCTTCTATTATTCCTTTCTTTATTGTTCCGTCGGAATATCCTGTATGTGCATTTACGTCGAACCTGGTTCCATTATTTATTATTCTGTCGGAATATCCACGTATGCAATGCGTTTACATGGGACTAGTTCCATTATTTATTATTACATTTGAAATAACTCAGTATATGCGTCTATCGCACGAATAGTGAATCCTTCTGTTATTCCATTCTTTATTATTCTATTGGAATAACCGTCTATGTGGATTACCACATGCATGGTGAATGATCCTTTGTATTCATTCCTTATTAAATTGTGGAAATGATCTATTTACGTGGATTATGATGAAAGTCAGAATAAAAGAATTGGACTGATGAAAATCATAGTTATATGTAGTATTAGTAAGTGTTATGATGACTTATGTTGGTTATTATGTGAAAACATGAAAGTTTCTTAGAAATCACAAAGGGTTGAAAATCAGATTTTGGTGAAAATGGATCATGAAATTCAATTGACCATATCTCCTAATATATTTCGAATTTTTGGGTGTGGTCAAGTTCTAGAGTTAGATCTATGAGTTTTATAACTTATCCAAGTGGAATCACTGGAAAAGGTGTTGTAGATTTTTGTGTGGACTAATTTTATCAAAGGAGTCAAAAGCTGCAAAATAGCATAAAACTACTATCTAGAAAATAAAAAGGGCTATTTCGGCCACTTAATTTATGAGAAAAATTCCGGCCTTTTGGGACATGAAAATATATGGTATAAAGTACCTCCTATCCAAAAATAAGCTCATTCCGACTTAAAATGAGCAAGTTATAACCATTTCAATATTTAGGTTTTTTCGACAAAAAACGTTATAACCGGAGTTCTATAACTTCGAGGACCATGAAATTTAAACTGGAAGCTCATGTTAACATGTGTAAAATCCTGCCAAGATTTGGGAATTTCTGGAGTTAAACATGAGGTAGCTAATTTCTTAAGGAATTACTTAGAAATTGATTTTTGAAAAATAGTAAATGAATTTTAAAAATTCTGAGAAAAATATATGTTCATTATGGGACTATATTATGTTAAATCCCAGAAAAGAAATATTTTTAGGATTGATTTGGTATTTTTCATGAAAATAGTTTAGTTGCGAACATATGAGTTAAATATGTTATGTGAAGTTGAAAAATTGGAAAATAGGATTTTATGGCTTGGGAATCCTATATAAGGTATATGCAGATTTTTGATAAGGGATTTGATCATTGGTGATGAAATCTGATGAGTATGACATTCTTTGAATGATTAAATGCATTATTTGGTAAAGTGTAAACAATTGAAATAAATTGTTTATAAGTTTAGAGGTGATTAAAATATTGTTATAATATTAATAATATTAGATTATGAGTTTATCAAGTGATTGATAATATTTGGATAAATTTAAAGTCTTTAATATTTATCCTTGTTTTCGTTTGAAATTCTTATATCATTGTCATCATTCTCATGCTTATATGGTGATGAAAGTTATCTTTGGCTTACGTGCGAAGATGGACTGTTGTTTATTGAATTATATATATTTGACTTACGTGCAAAAATGGATTATTGATTATTGGTTTTATTGTTGTATATCTTTGGCTTACGTGCAGAGATGGACTTGGTATGATTATGACCAGGGATTATTCGGTATAGTCATTACCATTGATGGAGGTACTATACCGTAATTCGTATTATCACATGATTGAACTATTGATTCACATGATTTACTATTAGGGGAGGTGGTGCAAGTTTGATAATACTTGCAGGACTAAATTAAAAATGAAAGAAAAGTTGGAGGTATTGTACGGTAATATTTCGAGCCCCAAAATGTGCAATTATCAAAATTATATTTTTCTATAAATAGAAGCTCATTCTTCCTTCATTTCTCACCAATTCACTGAAGCTTTAGAGCCATTATTATAGAGAGAAATTTATAGAGAGAAAGAAGAAGAGAAGTCTGCTACCTCACTATTCCAGTATCCAGTCTTCTTTTGAGGTAAGGGATATTATTTGTTGTACTCGTAAGGGGTATTATTTCTTTCGTATTCATGAAGAGAGCTATTTTTATTTCATTCCTTATTATTCTGTTGGAATAAGCTGTTTATGCGAAGTACCGCATACATAGTGAAATTCTTTTGTTATTCCATTCTTCATTATTATATTGGAATAACCTACTTATGCGAAGTACCGCATACATGGTGAAATTCTTCTATTATTCCATTCTTTATTATTCCATCGGAATATCACATGTCTGTCGTTCTGTGGGACTGGTTCCATTATTTATTATTACGCCGCTTAATAATATCATGTTTTGTGCGTTCTGGCAGGACCTAGTTCCATTATTTATTATTACATTGGGAATAACTTCGCTCAGTGATCTATCGCACGTATGGTGAATCCTTCTGTTATTCTATTCTTTATTATTCTATTAGAATAACCTGTCTGTGAGGATTACCACATGCATGGTGAATGATCCTTTGTATTCATTCCTTATTAAATTGTGGAAATGATCTATTTACGTGGATTATGATGAAAGTCATTATAAAAGAATTGGACTGATGAAAATCATGGTTATATGTAGTATTAGTAAGTGTTATGATGAGTTATGTTGGTTATTATGTAAAAACATAAAAGTTACTTAGAAATCAGAAAGGGTTGAAAATTAGATTTTGGTGAAAATGGATCATGAAATTCAATTGACCATATCTCCTAATATATTTCGAATTTTTGGGTGTGATCAAGTTCTAGAGTTATATCTATGAGTTTTATAACTTATCCAAGTGGAATCACTGGAAAAGGTGTTGTAGATTTTCATGTGGACTATTTTTAGCAAAGCTGTCAAAAACTGCAAAATAGCAAAAAGCTACTGCCTAGAAAATAAAAAGGGCTGTTTCGGCCACTTAAATTATGAGAAAAGTTTCAGCCTTTTGGGACATGAAAATATATGGTATAAAGTACCTCCTGTCCAAAAATGAGCTCATTCCGACTTAAAATGAGCAAGTTATAACCATTTCAATATTTAGGTTTTTTCGACGAAAAACACTATAACCGGAGTTCTATAACTCCGATGACCATGAAATTTAAAATGGAAGCTCACATTAACATATGTAAGATCCTGCCAAGATTTGGGAATTTTTGGAGTTAAACTTGAGGTAGCTAATTTCTTAAAGAATTAATTAGAAAGATTTTTGAAAAATAGTAAATGAATTTTAAAAATTCCGAGAAAAATATATGTTCATTATGGGACTATATTATGCTAAATCCCAGAAAAGAAATATTTTTGGGACTGATTTGGTATTTTTTATGAAAATGGTTTAGTTACGAACATATGAGTTAAATATGTTATGTGAAGTTAAAAAATTGGAAAATAGGATTTATGGCTTGGGAATCCTATATAAGGTATATGCAGATTTTTGATAAGGGATTTGATCATTGGTGATGAAATCTGATTAGTATTGCATTCTTTGAATGATTAAATGCATTATTTGGTAAAATGTAAACAATTGAAATAAATTATTTATAAGTTTAGAGGTGATTAAAATATTGTTATAATATTAATAATATTAGATTATGAGTTTATCAAGTGATTGATAGTATTTGGATAAATTTAAAGTCTTTAATATTTATCCTTGTTTTTATTTGATTAATGTGTATATCATTGTCATCATTGTCATGCTTATATGATGAAAGTTATCTTTGGCTTACATGCGAAGATGGACTATTGCTTATTGAATTATATATATTTGGCTTACGTGCAAAGATAGATTATTAATTATTGGTTTTATTGTTGTATATCTTTGGCTTACGTGCAGAGATGGACTTGGTATGATTATGACCAGGGATTATTCGATATAGTTATTACCATTGATGAGTTAAAGAATATCCTTGGCCTGTAGTGCAGGGATGATTCGATGATGTGATTTATTTATTAAGTTGAGTCTCAGCGATAAAAATTGATGAAAATATTTAAAATCATAGAAGATAGTAGATTTTATTCTCTACTTGACTCTTTTCTAATGGATTGCTTGTTCCGCTGCAGTTAAACTTGATGTCTATTATATTTTATCAGTTTAACATTGTTGAAGACTAATGATAATTTATTCTGCATTATCTTAGTCATAATATTTCTTACTAGGCTAGTTGAGCTCACCCTTTCTTTCACTGTTCTCTTCAGGAAATGAGAATATAGCTAGGACGAGTCGGGGAACGAAGTGACGGTCCAGATGATAGCATTAGTAGTCCTCACTATTATGTTAAATAGTGTGACAATAAATATAATGAGGACTCCATTGAGTTTGTATACTGTCTAGATGACAATATACATATTAAAACTCTTAGATTATGTTTCGTTGTATTTTACACGACTGTTGTATAATTAAGTTGTATTTGAATTTATGTACCATGTATTTGGCGACTCAAGATGGGTGATGAATACCTATTTTGGGGGCGTTACAGCTATGATTCGGAAGATATTGTTAGGAGGCTCTGCAAGACCGGGACAACATGGAAAACCAATGACATGACGGGTAAGAAGACCAGTTTCCTGCATCAGGCACTCAGTCACTATGGGAAGGCGTGGTTCAGTTTTATATGTGCCAACATGATCCCTACTCATCACCTTTGCGACGTGACTAAGGATAGAGCGATTCTATTATTCGTCATTGTCACGGGTCTGAACGTGGATATCGAAGTTCTCATTCATGAGTCCATCTTGAAGGCGATCAAGAGTACCACCTTTGTGGGACTTCCACATCCATCCTTGATCACCCGATTGTGCAAGCAGGTAGGTACCCATTAAGGACCAGAAAAGATAGCTTTGCCACCCATGGCAGTCATCGACCATCATGTCATGTCACATTTTAATGTACGAGATGGGGTGGCTTCAATGTCAGAGGAGAAGGGTATGGGCCACCTACTAAGCCGCCTCCTACATCAAAGGCCGGACAATCACAACCACCAGATATAGGCTCAGCTTCACAAGGACTACTGGCAGAGATTATAGCATCCCTAACCCTACTACATCAAAAATAAGACGCCAATTCTCAAAGGCACATAGCAGTGGTTGCCCAGAGGCAGGACATCATGATGCAATATCAAGCTGAGTTGGTCAACACTATGCAAAATATCTACACTATTTATAGTGGTGAAAATGCTGAGTTCACACCATTCATGTTCCCAGAGCCTCATATTTTCCCACCATACCCTCCACCATCACCACCCGCCGAAGCTGATGAGGAAGAAGTTGCTGTCGAATGACCAGACTTCAGGGAAGTCCTGTTGTATTGATTGATTTATGCTTAGCAATGAGGGCATTGTTCATCTTAATTTTGGGGGTATTATGGTTTTTCTGTTTTATTCTGTTTATTGCCATAATAGGTTGCCATATCTTAGTATTTTGCTTATGTTTTTATCAGTATTATAGTGCAGTCGTGTATGAACTGCGTTTTGGACATCATTTTGGGTTTTATTAGCTGTTGGTATTATGTTTTGGTATTATTTTGGATGGATGCCATAAACAATTTTTATTATTATGAATGGATGTTTTGATTATTATCATCATGTTTGTTTGGTTTATAGCCACCTTTTTGGGGCTTATACAGATTTGTATGCTTGTGCCAAATTAATTGAATTGTTACCCTATTTTGAGCTGTTATTATGCAAGGGTTTTTTATAATTTATTAATTTTTGATTGTGGCTAATGACAAGCATCAAGTAATTATGTATATCTCTTAGAGTCATGTCAAGCATGTGTGAGCTAGGGGTTTGTTTAGTCGATAAGTTGAGACTGTTATTGATCCGTTCTTCTTAGCAAGCACCGACCAACTGTTTTAACTAGTTTTATTTCGAATTGAGTTTGTGTGTTTATTGCTTTGAGAATTTGTTCACTCTTTCAAACAGTCATGATTACAAGGTAATAAGAGACTTAGACTCTTATACAGTTTCGGATCTTGGATTCTGGCATGTTGTCATATAAAAAAAATAAATAATAAATAAATAAATATATATGTATATAAAAGAAGAAAATTAATAAATATCGAAAGTCGTGCAGTGGGTCGAGATGGAGCGTGAAACGCACTCGCCCATAAATTCAGGCCGATGTTGAGATGGAGCTTAAAATGCATTCACCTAATAATCTTTGGATTTCGTAAAGTTTAATTTGGCTTAAGTTGATTATGTGGCCTTTGTTGCTCGAGTTATTAGATTCATAGGGGTGTTCTACATCTAGTGCCCTAAAGCCATCTGGCTTGGGAGTCATTGATCAAAAGCTCATTAATGGGTAGCTCTAAATAGCCTAAGGTAATTAAGGACTGTTCGAGTCAGATTTTACTGTCTTCATGTTAGAGCCTTTTGATCCTTTCTTGCATTTGCGTCTTGTTCTTAATGCTTGTTGATTGTTTGAGTTGTAGAGTGAGCATATTGGTATTAATAATTGACTGTGTGAACTTAATTTGAGCTATGATTAGTTAGGATGGTTGGTCTTCACACACACACACATAGAATGGATCGAATACAGTCTTACGCTTAAAATTAAATGAACCCTTATTCATATCTGTGTTTGTCCTATTCTCTGGGAGTAGCTATGATTGAGCTTAGAAGCCATAATGCTATTATTTTTTCGCGTGTGTTTTACCATTTTTATTTTTGTGTTAGATAGTTTGCTTGAGGACAAACAAAGACTTAAGTTTGGGGGTATTTGATGAATGGGATTTATACCCTCGAATCAAATCCTTTACTGCTTAAATAGTTGCTTGATCTTCATAGATTTTATATAGCTTTTATATAATTATAGTATTATTTTGCTTAACTGATGTGTTGCAGGGCTTAATAAGTCTTTTATAGCTTTTAAGGGGCCAAACGGTCAATTTCAATACATTAGCGCTTCAGCGCCAATGTCAGGCTTAAAACTGGCGTTGCAGCGCCCGAACCTGGTCAATGATGACATCAGCATGGCGCTACAGCGCCACAGTTCCTTCATGAACTCGCACTGCAACGTGACCTCCGGTGTTTTTGGTGCTGACGTGGTGCTGCAGCGCCACCCTAAGCTCTATTCCTTGCGCCGCAGTGCGTCCTTCTGTTCCCAGGCAATGCAGGGCTGGATTTGACCTAACTTTTGGAGAAAATTGATATATATATATATATATATAGAAAATGGCCTCTGCAACAGGAAAAATTAGTTATCTCCCCCTCTGGGATAGTTTCTCTCTCCTCTTTTGTAATTTATCTCTATGTCTTAAGTAATGTCTGTAAATATAGTTTAGCTAGAATAGGGAGAAGTTTGGGATTCCTTGGAGCATCAAGAGCAGTGAACAATACGGATTGGAAAGCTTGAAAAGAGTGGAATTCTTGGAGACTGGAGAGCTTGATCCGTCTATGTCCTTTAATTTTGTAATCCATAAATGTTGTCTTTATTGCTACTTATATTTTTTTCAAGAGCTATGAACTAAGTATTGGCTCTAAGGTTATAATGGAACCCTTTGTTAATTTGAATTGATTATCCTATCTCTTTGGTTGGCACCATATGGTTTGGTTTAATATATTCATGCTTCATGATTCTTGCTAAGACATTAGTCATGATTTTGGTAATCTGTATGATGTTGAAAGAGGGATTATAGATTTACACCTTAATATATTAACATGTGATTATGAGTTGTCGACTTGTTTCGATGTCATAATTTATGTGTAGAATATACATATATCTTTGCACCACGTGTGGCCTATTTGAGAACATAATCTTTAAATCATTGACATAGTTAATTCACATAGAAATGTGTAGGATTATCACCTAGCTTGGATGTTCTTCTCTATTATATTCCCTATCGGGTGGATCTAGAGAGGATATGTTTGTACATACCTCAATAGAGGTGTATGAGTGTGTGTTCTCGGTCGATAAACTGTCGTGACCACTAAGACCAAAGAGAAAATGGTAGGAAATTTGATGGAGCATAGCACACCAGGTGTTTGATAGAATGCCAGTGTGGGGTGAAGTTATGACTTTAGCCTGTAGTTCCTTCGGTACCATTTGTTATCCATTTACTTGCTTTGATAATTAGTTATAACTAGATTAATCACACTTCTATTAGTCTGTTGTTCGAATAAGACTTAAGCGATACAAAGTCGGTATTTGGTAAATATTAGTGATAATTCCTCGCGGGTACGACACTTTCCTTATCACTGTATTACTTGTTAGACCGCGTATACTTGCGTGTGTTTAGTGATTGGTTTTCCAACCAACAAACTTAGAGCTCAACTTTACGATTCTTAAGACAAAGATTGTAAAGTCAAGTCAGGACTGACAATGAAATGTTGCAAGTAGAATATCCTAAGGTATCAAACAATATATCCTTGGTAGAAATCAAATGTGTGTCCATTGGATAGTTTACTGAAAGCGACCTTTCAAGGAAGTATGTAAAGCTACAACTTGATGCGATAAATCCTAAGCCAGAAAGTACGCTGACACAATGCTCCAGAAGTTCAACATTAGAGATATCAGACTATCTGAGCATTAAATGTCCAATAGAGACTTTTCAATGGGAAGATTTTAAAAGGACTATAAAAGCCAATATCCTTTAAAATGAACTTATAATTATGGGCAATGATCGACTAATACAAGTAAAGGATCATCATCAGAAATGAACATAGAGCTGTAAATTGAAAAATGTAAAGTAAATATCACTCTACGATTAAAAATGTGTTCAAGGCTGCCAAATAAAAAAAGGGAAGGAGATCAAATGTCATCTTGACAGTACTTCAGAAGATCATGTGAAATTACTGAGCACTTGAAGAAGCCAGAGCCAAGAACAAGGAGCAAGAGCCGAAGTCCCAAGATAATGGAAGACATGGAAAAGCTAAAAGCCAAAGTATGAAGAAGTCATGCAGTTGATGTTGGTGAAGTAGGAGTGGCAAATCAGAAGGTCAATCTCAAGTACCACTTTACGTTTCACCAAGAACACTTAGAGCTAAACAGATGAAGACGCATAGTAGAATTCTACGACCCAACAAGTGTTCAAAGATGTTATTAATTGAATAACTTAGCAGCACACCAACTATGATCATGAGCAGCTACTAACTGTAAGAAGAAATCGAGCTTCAACGTCAAAGTTCAACAAGCACAAAGAAGATGATCACAACAAGCTAGGAGTTGTTTAGCCTCCGAACCACTTAAAGCATCTTGTGTCTTTTACTTTACGCCATTTACATTATGCAAATTATAATTGTTATATCTGTTATGTGTTTGCCTATTCGTAAAACTTAATTTAGAACTCAGATTTCTTAATAAATCTTCAAGGAGAGTTTTTAAACTTATATTCCGATGTGCATAGCTAATCTTGATTAACTAATTATTTGGTAATACTACAACAAGTAATTGAAAAGTTTTAAAGATTTATTCAACCCCCCTTCTAGATCTCTATTATGCCACTCGAAAATAACATATAGTTTCATTACAAACTTAAATAAAATTAAAATAATTATTTTCTCACAATCACAACTAAATAAATCTACAATAATTCTTTCAAATATTTAGCTTAGTACAATATATAATTAAATCATTAATTATAATTAATTTTTTTAATTATTAATATAATAAATTTTTATTTACGTCGCTCGTGCTTCGCACGGGGTTGATTTGCTTGTATACTTTAAAATAAAAACTTGGTTTGATTTTGTTTCACCAATTTTTTGTTCAGATTTCCTAATTCATATTAGTATACGTACTATCCAAATTTAAATCAATTAAATACAATTTAAATTTTAAAATATTTTTATCTTTAAGAGGATTAGAAAAAAAGATCTTTTTCCTTTCCTATTCAAATTGGTATAAATACTCTAAAATTTTGAATAATTACTACATGTTTTTCATCAATAATTACTACATGTCTTCTTCTTAATAGTTTTATTTAGTTTATATATCTTAATAAATTTGTATAGGATAATTTTATTGCTATAATTTTATTAAAATATTAAGATATCGGAAAAAAAAACTCTTAGCATAATACGATTTAGTTATATTAATATTAATCGTGAACTTTATTATTAAATTAATATCCTAACAAATTTAATTCATTAAAAATTTTAATTTTATCAAATCACATGATTAATTGTATTAATAATATATGTGAATTTGAAACATAATAAACTGTAACATTTGTCAAAAAAATTATAGTGGATTTATTTCTAACCAATTGTTATAATTAAATTTAAACTTGAGATTCATAATTTTATTTGGATTATAATTTCAAGTAATTTTTGTCAATATAAACACTAATATAGAATTCAAAAATTAAATAAAATTAAATATTTTATCATAATCATAACTATATTGTGAAATGATAGATAAAACAAATTAAGAATAGAACAATATATATAAACAATATATATTAATAATCTCTTGTATTCAAATAGTCATCCACAATTCTATTGACATCAAATAAAACTCTCGAATGGGGTGTGTCACAAGCTTATTCCCACACTTCTCTCTTTCTCTCTCTCTCTCTCTCTCTCTCGCTATATATATATATATATATATATATATATATATATATATATATATATATATATATATATATATATATATACGCACACCATAATCTAACCTTCTTCTAAAAGGAACTTAAAGTTGCATTAAAGGAACTTAAAGTTGCATTAAAGCAACTTAAAGCCGTTTAAGGCTCCATCATTTATTTTGGTGGTTAACTTTCAATTACTTTATTTCCAACACTCCCCTTTGGTTGACCACTTCCTAAGAATATGCCTCGTTAAAAACCTTACTAAAGAAAAATCATGTGGGAAAAAATTTGGCTAAGGAAAAGAGTACAATATTCTTTTATAACATCTAGTGCTATAGGATTGCCTCATTAAAACCTTGCAAAGAAAAACCCAGTGGAAAAAAAAAACTTTAGCGAAGGAAAAAGAGTACAATCAGCACATATCCTTCAGAAAATTTACTCACCCTCGTTAGTACCATCGTTCATGGTAAAAATATCCTTAAGTCGACGCATACCAATGTTGTGCACCATCTTTTTAAAAGTCACAATAGGTAATGGCTTAACGAACATATCAGCCAAATTATCACATAATCGTATTTGCTTGACATTAACATCACCACTCTTCTGGAGCTCATGTATATAAAAGAATTTTGCAGCAATATGTTTGGTTCTATCACCTTTGATATAGTATCCCCTAATTTGAGTGATACAAGTGGCATTATCTTTATATACTATTGTTGGACTATTTACAATTGATGATAATCCACAATTCTCACGAATATGTTGAATTATCGATCTTAACCAAACACATTCATGACTCGCTTCGTGAATTGAGATAATCTCTGCATGATTTAAGGAAGTAAAAGAAATTTTTTGCTTAATATATCTCCATGAAATAGCAGTATTTCCATAAGTATATAAATATCATGTTTCTGATCGCCATTTGTGTAGATCAGAAAGGTAACCCGCATCAGCATATCCAACTAACTTTGATTTTGATCCATTTGAATAAAATAATCCAAAATCAGTAGTCTCACGAAGATATCAAAAAATATGGTTAATTTCATTCTAATGTTTCTGAGTTGGTGCAGAATTATATCTTGCTCATAAGTTAACTGCAAAATGATATATCGGGTCGTGTGAAAATTGGAAGATACATCAAAGCACCAATTGTAGTAAGATATGGTACTTCAGGACCAAGGGTTTCTTCATCATTTTTTTGTGGTCGAAACGGATCTTTTTTGACATCAAGTTACCGACCCACCAATGGAGTGCTCAAAGGATGAGCTTTATCCATGTAAAATTGTTTTAGAACTTTTTTTGTGTACGTTCATTGATGAATAAGAGTTCCATTTCGAAGATGTTCAATTTGCAGGTCAAGAAAAAATTTTGTCTTATCAAGATCTTTCATCTCAAATTCATTTTTTAAACAATTTGCTATTTTTGTTAACTCTTTTGGATTCCCTATAAGATTTAGATCATCAACATATACTGTAAAACCCCGAATTTTGTGAATAAAGATTAATTTTCTCAAAATATTTTTTTTAAGTATTATGGTGTGGATTTGATATAAAGTTATAGTTGTGGGTAGTATTTATAAATTTTGCAAAGTATGCAAGTTGTCATAAAATATTCGATTGGTCGGGGAATATTCGTTTTAACGGGGAATATTCGTATGATGGCACAATCATTGATGGACCCCACAACGGAATTATTATCGAAATAAGAAAACGACATAAATATCTTTTTATAAAAATAATGGCGGAAGTTTTTCCGTTAACTGTTGAATTACCCGGTGGTAAAAGTATAGTAATACGCATGGTTGCATAGTAGCTCGCGGTATTGATTATTGATGCTTACGTGAGAAGTCACTCAGTTATACTCAATTATTGCTACAGTAATTGATGAATCGTATCTCTCATATTATTGATTCAATTATTGTCACAGTATCATCTGCATAATATTTTATATTATTAAATCAATAATTGAGACAATATAGTTATTCATATTATTATTTGTAATATTGACGATGTCTAAAAAGTTTTGTCGAGGAGAGGTTTGGTCACCAAATTGCGCGCCAATAGGGAGAAATCTTTATCGGAAAGCCCCCTCTTTCCTGGGAACGATCTGGTTGTTAAATATTTTGAATTATAATAATGATGATAAATATTGTTAAAAATATTTAGGGGATTTTTATGAGGTATTTGATGTAAATTTTGCTTAATTTCTGGAAGCCCATTTACCCATTTTTTAAAATAATCGGTAGAAAATTATTTAATATAATAAAGGTGGGGCCACATGTGGGGCTCACATATGGAAGAAAAATGGAAATGGGGGTGGAGGAAAGTTTAAGTATCAGGGAGGGAAGTATATATATATAGTTTAAATGTTGTTCTCTCTCTCTCTCTCTCTCTATATATATATATATATATATATATATATGTAAATGTCTGATGAATATAAGGGGGGAATTTGCCTTTGCCGTAAGGCAAAGGTTATTATTATTATTATTATTATTATTATTATTATTATTATTATTATTATTATTATTATTATTATTATTATTATATTTTAAAAGTTTTATTTTATTTAATTATAAATAGAATATATTATATTTTATTTAAAGTTTTTTGTTTTATTAGAATATTTTATTGCACAGTAATAAATAGTAAAATACAAATTTTAAAAGTTTTGATTTAATTGTTTGCCCGTGAATTAATTCGAATATTTTATCAGGCAAATTGTGATTTTCTAAATTCAAATAGTTTCATTTCCATTCTCCTATAAATAGGATGCTTAGTTAGAATTGAAAATCACACCAAAATCAGAGAATTCTTCTTCTATAATATTGAGCGTATTTCTTTCGAGTTTTAAAAAGCTTTGAGTTTAGAAACTAGTGAAAGTTTTCTTCAAGAATATCCCTGATATAACAGTTGGAATACTCTTCTTTTCAAGGTAAGGAGTATTATTTATTTCATATTCTGAAGAGATATTATTTTTCGTATTCGTATGAATATTATTTTCGTTCAATATTCGTAAGGAATATCATTTTCGTTCAATATTCATTGTCTTCGTTTAATATTTGTAAGGAATATTATTTTCGTTTAATATTCGTAAGGGGTATTATTTATTTCATATTCGCTTACGATATTATTTTTAGTATTCGTAAGAAATTTTATTTCGTTCAATATTCGCAAGACATATTATATTCGTTTAATATTCGTAAGGAATATTATTTTCGTTTAATATTCATAATGAATATTATTTTCGTTCAACAGTCGTAAGAGATGTTATTTTTGTTCAATACTCGTAAGAAATAATATTTTCTTCCATACTCTGTAGTATGTAAGTAATATTATTTCGTTTTAGATTTTGAATTCTACACTCATTTTGTTAAAGTTTTGGCTTCTATACTTCATGAAATTAGTAGAATATCCTTGATATTTGTGCTTCATCCAGTATCTTTTCATGGAAATATTATTCTGAACATTCTTGATAAGTTTTTAACTTTTTCATGCCGGAGTACTATTCATGGGATTACTATTCCCGTAGTACTATTCACAGAGTACTATTCACTCTATACTATTCACCTGGGGTACTATTCATGACAAAAATTGATTCTTTTTCGGTCCAAATTATTTTTGATACAATATTATTCTTGAATTTTACTCCACAAAGCAGTATCATGTTGATAATTTGGACATTATTGAATTCTAGATAAATTAAATTATAAATCTTTATAAATTTATCTTATGCTTTCTTTTAATTGAATTCTTATATCATTGTCATCATCCTCATGCTTATATTGTTATGAAAGTCATCTATGGCCCGTAGTGCATAGATGGACTTGGTATGATTATGACCGAGAATTATTCGGTATAATCATGACCGTAATTTTACAAATGATGTGGTAAAAGCCCTCATTGGCCTGTAGTGCATTGATGGACAGTTGTTGGCATGATCATGACCATCGGTGAAAACACGAATATCCTTGGCCCGTAGTGCATGGATAATTTGTGGATGTGATACTAATGAATATCCTTAGTCGTAGTGCAGGGGTGACTCGATGATGTGGATTATTTATTAAGTTGAGTCTCAACGATAAAATTGATGATAAATTCTTTTAAATCATAGAAGATAGTAAATATCATGCTCTACTTGACTCTTCTAATGGATTGTTTGTTCCGCTGCAGTTAAACTTGATGTCTATTGTATCTTATCAGTTTAACACTGTTGAAGGCTAACGATAATTTATTCTGCATTATCTTAGTCATAATATTTCTTACTAGGCTAGTTGAGCTCACCGTTTGATTTCATTGTTCTCTTCAAGAAATGAGAATATAGCTGGGACTAGTCGGGGAACGGAGTGACGGTCCAGATTTTTGCATTAGTAGTCCTCACTATTCTGTGAAATAGTGTGATAATAAATGTATTGAGGACTTATTTTGAGTTTGAATATTGTCTAGAAGACAGTATTTGTATTAAAACTCACAGCTCATGTTGTATATTTAAGTTTGTATTTGTATTTTGTACCATGTATTTGGCGACTCAGAATGGGTGATGTATACCTATTTTGGGGGCGTCACATATACTGCAACAATAGCAAATCCAAATTCTAATTTCATGATAAAAACACATGGACAAATTAGATTATTCTCAAATCCTTCTTTCAAAAGATATTCACTAAGCCGATTATACCACATGCGTCTGGATTGCTTTACCCCATATAAGGATCTTTGTAGCTTGATAAAATACATACTTCGAGATGTAGAATTATATGCTTCAATCATTTTATTTCCTTCAGGGATTTTCATGTAGATATCCTTATCTAATGATTCATACAGATATGTTGGAACAACATCCATTAATCACATATCCAAAATTTCTTTTGCTACCAACCTAACTAAAAATCTGAATATAATTGTGTCCATTACATGAGCATATGATTCTTCATAATCAATACCAGGTCTCTACGAGAAACCTTGTACTATAAGTCGCGCTTTATACCTTATAATTTTATTTTTCTCATTTCGTTTACGTATAAATACCAATTTGTACCCAACGGGCATTACACCTTTAGGTGTTCGGACTACAGGTCCAAAAACATCACGTTTACTTAGTGAATTTAATTCTGCTTGAATTGCCTCTTTCCACATTGGCTAATTATTTACGTTGAAATTTATCTACAGTTTGTGGTTCATATTCATGATCATTACTTTTGGTAATATCGAGAGCAACTTTGTATGAAAATATGTTATCGAAAATAATTTTATTTCTATCAAATACTTCTCTTGTATGTACATAATGTATGACCCCAACTTTTATGAATAAAGATGAATTTTCTATAAATATCATTTTCGAATATTATGGAGTAAATTTGATATAATGTTATAGTTGTGGGTAATATTTATAAATTTTGCAAAGTACGCAAGTTGTTATATAATATTCGATTGGTCGGGGAATATTCGTTTTAATGAGAGAATATTCATACTTACAAGACAATCATCAGTGGACCCTATTAACGGAATTATTGCTCGGATTAAAAAACGACAAAAATATCTTTTTATGAAAATAACGGCGGAAGTTTTACCGTTAACTGTTGGAACACCTGGTGTTAAAAGTACAATAATACGCGTGGTTGCATAGCAGCACACGATATTGATTATTGATGCTTACGTGAGAAGTCACTCAGTTTTGTTCAATTATTGCTACATTAATTGTTGCATAGTATCTCACGTTATTTGATTCAATTATTGTCGATATTTTATATATTATTAAATCAATAATTGAGATGATAGAGTTATTAATATTATTATTTGCAATATTGATAATGTCTAGAAGTTCTATCAAGGAGAGGTTTAGTCACCTAATTGCGCGCCAATAGGGAGAAATCCTTATTAGAAAGCCCCCTCTTTCCTGGGAACGACCTGGTTGTTAAATATTGCGAATTATAATAATGATGATAAATGTTGTTAAAAATATTAAAAGGATTTTTATGAAATAGTTGTTGTAAATTTTGCTTATTATTTGAATCCCCATTTACCCATTTTTAAAATAATCGGTAGAAAGTTGTTTAGTATAAATATAATGGGACCCACCTGTGATTATGAGATGTTGGTGGGAGGGGAACACGTGGGGCTCACGTTGGAAGAAAAAAAAAATGGGTGGGGGGAATTCTAAAGATTTGTCACGGGTGGGAGTTTTGGTTTATATTATAGCATGTGTTATATATATATATATATATATATATATTATTTTTTGTTTGTAATGAATTATTGCATTGAAATCAATCCCCGTAAGACGCCCGTGAATTTTTAAAAACTGTACGTCCGTGAGAATTTCAAACAGTACCCCTTCCATTCTCCTATAAATAGGATGCTTAGTTAGAATTGAAAATCACACCAAAATCAGAGAATTCTTCTTCTATAATATTGAGCGTATTTCTTTCGAGTTTTAAAAAGCTTTTGAGTTTAGAAAATAGTGAATGTTTTCTTCAAGAATATCTCCGCCTTACCAGTCGGAATACTCCTCTTTTCAAGGTAAGGGGTATGTAAGTAATATTATTTCGTTTCAGATTTTGAATTCTATATTCGTTTTGTTAAAGTTTTAACTTCTATACCCCATGAAATTAGTAGAATATCCTTGATATTTGCACTTCATCCAGTATCTTTTCAAGGAAATATTATTCTGAGCATTCTTGAATTTGAACGTTATTGATTTCTGGATAAATTTAATTATAAATTCTTTTAAAATTTATCCTTGAACTTATTTTATTGAATTCTTATATCATTGTCATCATCCCATGTTTATATTATGTTGAAGTCATCTGTGGCCTGTAGTGCATAGATGGACTTGGCATGATTATGACCAGGGATTATTCGGTATAATCATGACCGTAATGTTACAAATGATGTGGTAAAAGTCATCATTGGCCCGTAGTGCATTAATGGACAGTTGTTGGCATGATTATGACCATTAATGAATACACGAATATCCTTGGTCCGTAGAGCATGGATAATTTATGGTCGTGATACTAAAGAATATCCTTGGCCGTAGTGCAGGGGTGATTCGATGATGTGGATTATTTATTAAGCTGAGTCTCAGCGATAAAAGTGATGAAAAACCTTTTAAATTATAGAAGATAGTAGATTTTATTCTCTACTTGACTCTTCTAATGGATTGCTTGTTCCGCTGCAGTTAAACTTAATGTTTGTTATATTTTAACAGTTTAACACTGTTGAAGGCTAACGATAATTTATTCTACATTATCTTAGTCATAATATTTCTTACTGGGCTAGTTGAGCTCGCCCTTTTGCTTTCATTGTTCTCTTCGGGAAATGAGAACGTAGCAGGGACTAGTCGGGAAACGGAGTAATGGTTCGAGATGGTGTCATAGTAGTCCTCACTATTCTATAAAATAGTGTGATAATAAATGTAATGAGGACTCCATTGAGTGTGGATATTGTCTAGATTACAATATTCGTATTAAAACTCTCAGTTTATGTTTTGTCGTATTTTATAAGACAGTTGTATTATTTAGTTGTATTTGAATTTTGTACCATGTATTTGGCGACTCAAGATGGGTGATGTATACCTATTTTGGGGGAGTCACAGTTGGTATCAAAGCTTAGGGATATGATCCTTGGCTGAGATGTGAGACAAGAACTAGGAGGACGGGGAATTTCTTCGCTAGTATGACCTACCTAAGTTTATTTGGTATTTAATTGGTCGGTCAGAGTATAGGGATAATATGTGGCATGTCAATTAACCCTTGTTTTGTGGCAGTATTCGAAAATGACATTCGAGAATGTTGAGAATAGCAATGGAGCACAGGAGACCTTTAAGTCTCCACAGATCAATAATCAGGATAATATGCATCAGGAAGGTGACAATCCTCATGCAAACAACAACACTGACCAAATGATGAACAATGGAATGTTCAGAGGCTTTATACAATACATGCAACATTAGGCGAAAGCGGCTCTTGTCCAAAATGTTGGTGGAAACACTGGCAACTCTCGAACGGTCACCGCTAAGCAATTCAAGGAGCTGGGACCACCGGAGTTTTTTGAAGAGCCAAAACCACTTAAGGTGGAGACGTGGATAAAGTAGATCAAAAAGATATTTGATGTCTTGGGATGCTCCGAGGAGCAAAAGGTTCCCTTTTCCACCTTCATGTTGCGAGCAGAGGGAGATTACTGGTGGGAATCTGTAAAGCGTACTCAACTTGCCACACTGAAGATGTCTTGGGAGAAGTTCCAAGAACTGTTCAACAAAAAGTACTTTCCCAAAAGTATTCGTCACATGAAAGAGGTAGAGTTTATTAAACTGGAGCAAAACAACATGACCGTATCACAGTACGAAGCCAAGTTTGCCGAGTTGTCCCGGTTTGCGTCCCACTTAGTTGATAATGAAAAAAGAATGACGCAGATGTTTCTAAGAGGTTTGAAACCCGAGATACGCCAATACCTTATCTCTCACAAACTTTTCTTGTATTCAGATGTAGTGAATAGGGCTCAGTTATTGGAGTGCGATAATGAGTCAACTCAACCAAGAGAGAGCAGCCAACAAAATGATAATACCAGTGGTAGCAGTTATCGAAGCGGTGACAACAAACGTGGAGGGAATCAACATGCCAGAAATGGTAACCACTTCAGTGGTAATCATGGCCAAGACAATAAGAATGGACATTTCAAGAAGAGGAGATTCAACAATGATGGAAAGACGTCGATCAAAGATTTTGCGTGTTAAGGAAGGAGAACGACCATCTATCATATACTTCAAATGCGGAGGGGAGGGACATATCAGTCCCAACTGCGTGCAGTAGTCCAAAGTGTGTTACAATTATGGAAGGGAAGGTCACCTAGCCCAATTTTATCGTTCACCGAAGACAAGTCCAGCTGGGATAGAGGCGCCAAAGGCCGTCCTAGAAAAGTCAAAGCCGATAGTGCAAGAGAGAGCGTTTGTCGTAACCTCCCAGAAAGCAAGAAACCCGAACGAGGTCATCACGGGTAAGCTTATCATAAACTCTAGCGAAGTATATACCTTATTTTTTTCCGGTTCTACCCATTCTTTTATTTCTCCTACTTGTTCTCAACGTTTAAATTTGACTCCGGAGAAATTAGACTTTGACTTATCTATTGAAACTCTGTTAGGAGAAACCTTCATTACATCCACTATTTATAAGTCTTGTTTGGTTTAAATCGGTACCCTCACATTACCTGTCGATCTTATTTCATTGAAAATACTTGCATTTGACATAAGTCTAGGGATTGATTGGTTAATTACTCATCATGCAAAAATTGATTGTTTTCGTAGGGTTGTTAGCTTTCATATTCCTAACCAACCTATTATGCGAATTCAAGCAAACAAACCATTAAAATCAATCTATATCATCTCAAGCCATAAAGCTATTTGTTTATTGAAAAATGGATGTCAAGCTTTCTTAGCTCACGTCACAGATTTAAACAAAAATACGTCAGTTTTGAATGATATTTCTATTGTTAATAAATTTCCTGACGTATTCCCTGAAGAACTTCTTGGCCTACCCCCAGAGCGTGAAATTGAATTTTGTATCGACCTTGAACCCGGTACAAAACCCATTTCTAAAGCCCCATATCGAATGACTCCTATTGAACTTCAGGAGTTAAAGACCCAACTGCAGGAATTGTTAGACATCGGTTTCATTCATCCTAGTACTTCTCCTTGGGGTGCTCCTGTTCTATTCGTGAAAAAAAAAGATGGGAGTATGCAACTTTGTATTGATTATCGGGAGTTGAACCATGTCACTGTCAAAAATAGATATTCGTTGTCTCGCATTGATGACCTGTTTGACCAGTTGCAAGGTGCCAAATTCTTTTCAAAGATCGATCTTCTTTCCGGATATCATCAGTTAAAGATTAGAACTGATGACATTCCAAAGACGGCTTTCAGAACTCGATACGGGCATTATGAATTCCTAGTCATGTCTTTTAAATTGACTAATGCTCCTGCTGCCTTCATGGATATGATGAACCGAGTATTCAAGGAATATTTGGATCACTTTGTGGTTATCTTTATTGATGACATCCTCATATATTCCAAAAGTCGTGAAGATCATGAGCAACACTTGAGGCTGATACTCCAAAAGCTTCGTGAAAACAAGCTTTATGCCAAGTTGAAGAAATGCGAGTTCTATCTTGAGGAAGTAGCATTCCTTGGGCACGTGGTATCAAGTCATGGAATATCTATTGACCTGATAAAGATTAAAGCTATTCAAAGCTAGGAGAAACCTAAATCAGTGACTAAAGTACGTAGCTTTCTCGGCTTAGCTGGTTATTATCGGAGATTCGTAGAAGGGTTTTCTCGAATTGCTACTCCATTAACTCAGCTGACTCAGAAAGATACAAGGTTCGATTGGAGCGAGGAATGTGAGAAATGTTTTCAAAAACTCAAGAGAAGACTCATTTCAGCACCTGTTCTGACAATACCATTTGGCTCAGAGGGATTTGTCATCTACAGTGATGCTTCGGGCAAAGGGTTGGGATGTGTTCTCATGCAACATGGGAAAGTCATAGCCTATGCCTCACGACAACTCAAAGAATATGAGAGGAATTATCCTGCTCATGATCTAGAGTTGGCAGCAGTCATTTTTGCACTAAAGATTTGGAGGCATTACCTGTGAGACCCCGAATTTTATTACATAAAAGTATTCAATTTTTCTATTTTGGTAAATAGTTAAATTGATAAAAGTTTAAAGTTAAGGGTCATATTTGAAAAATTTTCAAAGTAAGCAAGTTGTCATAAAATAACCGGTAGTAAAAGTACAGTAATACGCGTGGTTGCATAGTAGCACACGGTATTGATTATTGATGCTTATGTGAGAAGTCACTCAGTTATACTCAATTATTGTTACATTAATTGTTGCATCATATCTCTCATATTATTGATTCAATCATTGTCACAGTATCATCTGCATAATATTTTATATATTGTTAAATCAATAATTGAGACGACAAAGTTGTTCATATTATTAAATTGTAATATTTACAATGTCTAGAAGTTCTGTCAAGGAGAGGTTTGGTCACCTAATCATGCGCATAATAGGGAGAAATCCTTATTGAAATCCCTTCTTTCACCAGGAACAACTTTGGTTGTTAAATATTATGAGTTATAATATTAATGATGAATAAGTTCGTGTTTATTAAAGATGAATTTGATAGTTTCATTGTGTTGGGATTATTTGTGTTAGTAGAAATCGATATTTATTTCAATAATAATTGATGTCTGGAGGTTATATTGTTCAATCGGGTATTCGGGGCACTTTTTGTGTCAGAGTACTATTCATGAGTTACTATTCATGAGTTACTATTCATGAGTTACTATTCACGAGTTACTATTCATGAGTTACTATTCACGAGTTACTATTCATGAGTTACTATTCACGAGTTACTATTCATGAGTTACTATTCACGAGTTACTATTTACCCGAACAATATATTTCTTTTCGGTCCAAATTATTTTTGGGTACAATATTATTCCATGAGGAGATGTGCTAATTTTTCAGACCGTTAGTTAAAATTATAATAGTAAATCAATATGGATCACTGGTTTAAAGTTTTAATAGTAAATCAATATGGATCGCTAGTTTAAAGTTTTAATAGTAAATCAATATGGATCGCTGGTTTAAATTTTTAATAGTGAATCAGTATGGACCGTTGCTTTAAGTTTTATTATAGACCGTCTGTTTAAAAGTAAATCAATCTGGACCGTTCATGAATTAGTTACTATTCAGTCCATTCTCCTATAAATAGAAGCTCATTCCTTCATTATTTCTTACGAATTCACTGAAACTCTAGAGAGAGAAAGCTATAGAGCAATAATTATAGAGGGAGAAGCTATAGAGAGAAAGAAGAAGAAAGTCCGCTACCTCTCGATTCAAAGATATCGACTTTATTCTAAGGAATTTTGATTGATGTTACAGGGATAAAACATTTTCGGTGGACTTTTAACATATAGAAGATAATGAATCTGATGGTCTATTTGACTCTTTTAATAGATTGCTCGTTCCGCTGTAACTATGGTAATAAGAGTGTAGCTGGGTCGAGCGGGATAACAGGGGAATAGAACGGTGGTCTATAAATGTTGAGGTTCTCCCTAAATAGTATGGAAATAATTTTATTGAGAACTTTAGATAAGTGTGTCGTATTGTATACGTCATTTGATATTTAATTTTGGTGAACCTAATAGGGTGAGGTGAAACCAACTTTGGAAGGGTGTTTTACCACTATCATACAAGATGTCTAATGACATACAATCTCGTGTTATCATAAGACAGGGTTGTACACATCCACTTGCTGAGTATATCTACAAGCACTACCTATATGATCTTGGAGTTTATTTAAAATATAATTTTCACTTGGAGACAGTGGAGATAATTATCTATCAAGAGAAGACTCACCATTGGATAGAAGATGATAGTAATCTTCTCATTTTTCTTTGGGGTCTATTGGGTCAACCAAGGATAATTCTGTGGACATATGATATATATCATAACCTAGACGCTTGGCCTCCCATGTATGAAGGTTTCCTTGAGCACTTTCCAAATATTTTAAATTCTAAAATAGTTTTTGATTATACTTTTATGTAAAGTACCTTTGTAAGGTGTGGTGGTTGAGGCACCATGAGAGTTACATAGATTTTGTATTGAAACTCACAGCTTATCTGTTGTCGTACTCTGCACGACAATTCAACAGTTGTATAAATGAAGTTTGTATTTGATTTTTATAGAGTGATATCTGGCGACTCAGAATGGGTGATGTATACCTATTTTGGGGGCGTCACATTTGGTATCAGAGCTTAGGGATATGGTCGTTGGCGAAGATATGATTCTAGAACTAAGAGGGGAGAGACGAGTTATATACTTCGCTAGTGTGTGACTTACCTAAGCCGACATTTTTACTTGATAAGTTGACAATTTGTGATATGTCTGTTGACCTTTGTTTTGAAGATATATTCTAGAATGATATCTGAATACAGGAGATAAGCAATGGAAAAATCATGATATAGAGGATATAACTGGGGAGGTACAATCCGAAAAGAAAGCAAGGTATTCTCATCTCTTCGAACTACCAGGTACGTAAATTTCGAGGGCGAAATTTCATAAGGAGGGGAGATTGTGAGACCCCGAATTTTATGAAATAAAAGTATTCAATTTTTCTATTTTGATAAATAGTTAAATTGATAAAAGTTTAAAGTTAAGGGTCATATTTGAAAATTTTTCAAAGTAAGCAAGTTGTCATAAAATCCTAGTAGTAAAAGTATAAAGAATACGATGTGGTTACATAAGTTACATTAGCCCACGGTATTGATTATTGATGCTTATGTGAGAAGTCACTCAGTTATACTCAATTATTGCTACAATAATTGTTGCATCATATCTCTCATATTATTGATTCAATTATTGTCACAGTATCATCTGCATAATATTTTATATATTGTTAAATCAATAATTGAGACGACAAAGTTATTCATATTATTAAATTACAATATTTATAATGTCTAGAAGTTCTGTCAAGGAGAGGTTTGGTTACCTAATTGCGCGCCAATATGGAGAAATCCTTATTGGAAAGCCCCTTCTTTCCTAGAAACAACCTGGTTGTTAAATATTATGAGTTATAATATTAATAATGAATAAGTTCGTATTTATTAAAGATGAATTTGATAGTTTCATTGTGTTGGAATTATTTGTGTTTAGTAGAAATCGACATTTATTTCAATAATAATTGATGTCTGTAGGTTATATTGTTCAATCGGGTATTCGGGGCACTTTTTGTGTCGGAGTACTATTCATGAGTTACTATTCACGAGTTACTATTCACGAATTACTATTCATGAGTTACTATTCATGAGTTACTATTCACAAGTTACTATTCACGAGTTACTATTCACGAGTACTATTCACGAGTTACTATTCACCCGAACAATATATTTCTTTTCGGTCTAAATTATTTTTGGGTACAATATTATTCCATGAGGAGATGTGCTAATTTTTCAGATCGTTAGTTGAAATTATATATTAAATCAATATGGATCGATGTTTTAAAGTTTTAATAGTAAATCAATATGGATCGCTAGTTTAAAGTTTTAATAGTAAATCAATATGGATCGCTGGTTTAAAGTTTTAATAGTGAATCAGTATAGACCGTTGCTTTAAGTTTTATTATGGACCGTTCGTTTAAAAGTAAATCAATCTGGACCGTTCATGAATTAGTTACTATTCAGTCCATTCTCCTATAAATAGAAGCTCATTCCTTCATTATTTCTTACTTAATTCACTGAAACTCTAGAGAGAGAAAGCTATAGAGCAATAATTATAGAGGGAGAAGCTATAGAGAGAAAGAAGAAGAGAAGTCTGTTACCTCTCTATTCCAGTATCCAGCTTTATTCTAAGGAATTTTTGATTGATGTTACAGGGATAAAACATTATCGGTGGACTTTTAACATAGAGAAGATAATGGATCTGATGGTCTATTTGACTCTTTTAATGGATTGCTCGTTCCGCTGCAACTATGGTAATAAGAGTGTAGCTGGGTCGAGCGGGGATAACAGGGGAATAGAAAAGTGGCCTATAGCTGTTGAGGTTCTCCATAAATAGTATGGAAATAATTTTATTGAGAACTTTAGATAAGTATGTCGTATTGTATACGTCATTTGATATTTAATTTTGGTGAACCGAATAGGGTGAGGTGAAACCAACTTTGGAAGGGTGTTTTACCACTATCATACAAGATGTCTAATGACATACAATCTCGTGTTATCATAAGATAGGGTTGTGCACATCCACTTGCTGAGTATATCTACAAGCACTACCTATATGATCTTGGAGTTTATCTGAAATATAATTTTCACTTGGAGACAGTGGAAATAGTTATCTGTCAAGAGAAGACTCACCATTGGATAGAAGATGATAGTAATCTTCTCATTTTTCTTTGGGGTCTATTGGGTCAACCAAGGATAATTCTGTGGACATATGATATCTATCATAACCTAGACGCATGGTCTCCCATGTATGAAGGTTTTCTTGAGCACTTTCCAAATATTTTAAATTCTAAAATAGTTTTTGATTATACTTTTATATAAAGTACCTTTGTAAGGTGTGGTGGTCGAGGCACCATGAGAGTTACATAGATTTTGTATTGAAACTCACAGCTTATCTGTTGTCGTACTCTGCACGACAATTCAACAGTTGTATAAATGAAGTTTGTATTTGATTTTTATAGAGTGATATCTGGCGACTCAGAATGGGTGATGTATACCTATTTTGGGGGCGTCACATTACCTGTATGGAAATAAGGTGGAGATCTATACAGATCATAAAAGCCTCAAATATATCTTCACTCAAAAGGAACTCAACATGCGACAACGACGATGGCTTGAGATGTTGAAAGATTATGATCATACCATCCAATACCATCCTAGAAAAGCGAATGTAGTAGTTGACGCATTGAGTAGAAGATCATATGCAGTTACGAGTGCGTTATTGTCAACGCAAAGGCCCATTTTGTATGACTTGCAAAGGATGGAGATAGAGTTAAAGACTCCAGGGACCCATGTGATGATGGAGAATATATGAGTAGAACCGACTTTAATCGATAAAGTTAAAGCTACTCAAGCTACAGACCTGGAGTTGATGCGTATGAAGAAGAAAGTGCAAGAAGGTGCTATTCCAGAAGCAAGAATCGATGTAGAAGGAATACTTCGAGTCAACTCCAGACTTTGTGTTCCTAACGATTCTGACTTGAAGTATAAAATCATGATGGAGGCGCACAACACACCATTTGCAACCCATCCTGGGAGTACCAAAAATGTATCGTGATCTTCGACATACATTTTGGTGGAGCAATATGAAGAGAGAGATAGCGAGTTTTATCTCAAGGTGTCTAACTTGTCAACGAGTCAAGGCAGAGCATCAAGTGCCAAAAGGTCCATTGCAACCACTTGAAATTCCAGAATGGAAGTGGGAGCACATTACCATGGATTTCGTTACTGGTCTTCCTAAGGTTTCTCAATGCATAGATGCGATTTGGGTCATTGTTGATAGATTGACCAAGTCTGCTCATTTCTTACCAATACGAGAAACTTATACACTTGAACGTCTTGCTCGTATGTACATAAAAGAAATTGTAAGATTGCATGGTATGCCAGTATCCATAGGTTCTGATCTAGACCCAAGATTCACTTCAAGATTTTGGGTTAGTTTGCAAAAAGCTATGGGCATGGATTTACGATTTAGTTCGGCTTGTCATCCTCAAACGGACAGGCAGTCAGAGAGGACTATTTAAACTCTTGAAGATCTATTAAGACTTTGTGTCCTTGACTTCAAGGGAATTTGGGACAAGTTCTTACCATTGGTGGAGTTTTCCTACAACAACAGTTATCAAGCAAGTATTGGCATGGCTCCATTCGAGGCGTTGTATGGAAGAAAGTCTCGTTCTCCAGTATGCTGGGATGAAGTGGGTGAAGCAACGTTGTTGGGACCGGAGTTGGTGCGTATGACTACGGAAAAGATTCAAACGATTCGATAACGTATAAAAACCTCACAAGATCGACAAAAGAGTTATGTTGATCTTCATCGAAAGGACATGGAATTCAATATTGGAGATCATGTTTTGTTACGTGTTGCTCCATAGAAAGGAGTTACGAGATTTGGAAAGAGAGGAAAGCTCAATCCTCGATTCATTGGCCCATTTTTAATCCTCGATCGAGTAGGAACTGTGGCCTATAGACTCGTCTTACCGCCAAGTATGTCTCGTGTTCATAACGTTTTTCATATATCTATGTTACGAAAATATGTGAAAGACCCGAACCACATTATTGAGTTAGAACCGGATGAAATAGCAGAAGATTTAACGTATGAAGAGGTACCTGTTCAAATCTTGGATAAGAAGGAACATGTTCTACGCTCCAAGGTTATACCTCAAGTCAAAGTTTTGTGGAGAAACCACGATGTTGAAGAAATGACTTGGGAGTTAGAATCTGAAATGAAATCAAGGTATCCTCACTTATTCATCATACCAGGTATGTACCCTAATTTCAAGGGCGAAATTTCATAAGAAGGGGAGGTTGTAAGACCCCAACTTTTATGAATAAAGATGAATTTTCTATAAATATCATTTTCGAATATTATGGAGTAAATTTGATATAATGTTATAGTTGTGGGTAATATTTATAAATTTTACAAAGTACGCAAGTTGTTATATAATATTCGATTGATCGGGAAATATTCGTTTTAACAGAGAATATTCGTACGAAGACACAATTATTGGTGGACCCCACAACAGAATTTTTGTCGGATTGAGAAAACGATAAAAATATCTTTTTATGAAAATAACGGCAGAAGTTTTACCATTAACTGTTGAAACACCCGGTGTTTAAAAGTACAGTAATACACGTGGTTGCATAGCAGCACACGATATTGATTATTGATGCTTATGTGAGAAGTCACTCAATTTTGTTCAATTATTGCTACAGTAATTGTTGCATAGTAATTTATCTTTAACACCGATCGGTCTTTTGTGCTTCAGGTGTGGCTTTGTATCATTTGCTACTGTATTAACTGATGGTCCTACAGGGACTTCAACCTATGCTGGAGTATTAAAAGCTGAAATGTAAGATTTTACTATTTTCTTATTGTAGGTGAATACATCTGGTAATTAATTTACAATTCCTTGCAAATGAATAATCCTTTGAACTTCCAGTTCACATTGATTTATAGGAAGATTAAGATGAGATAACGTTGAAACATTCCAAGTAATCTCACGTCGTGCTTCAGGCAACGATTAATCTCACGTCCTGCTTTAGGCAACAATTTTCTCCCCCTAATTGTGGGAAGATTGTTTCATTAAAATGACAATCCTCAAAACATGGCTTAAAACACATCACCAATTAAAGGTTCAAGATATCTAATGATAGAAGGGGAATCAAAACCCGTATAAATTCCAAGTCTACGTTGAGGACCCATCTTTGTGCGTTGTGGGGGTGCAATAGGTACATATACAGCATAACCAAATATGCGCAAGTGAAAAATATTTGGTTGTTGGCCAATCACAAGTTGCAATGGTTAGAATTTATGATAAGCAGTTGATCTAATGCGAACTAATGATGCAACATGTAAAATAGCATAGCCCCAAGCAGAAACTGGTAATTTTGATTTCATAAGCAAATGCAATAATTTGAAGTCTCTTAATAAGAGATTCAGCTAAACCATTTTGAGTATGTGTATGGGAAACAAGATGTTCAACATCAATTCTATTTGACATGAAATAATCATCAAAAGCTTGAAATGTGAATTCACCAGCATTATATAAACGAATTTTCCTAATTGGATAATCAGGAAATTGTATTCTTAACCTAATTATTTGAACAAGAAGTCTAACAAATGCAATATTTCTATTAGAAAGTAAACATGCATGTGACCATCTGGTTGATGCATCAATTAAAACCATAAAATACTTGAATGGACCACAATGTGGGTGCATTGGTCCACATATATCACCCTGAATTCTTTCCAAGAAAGATGGGCACTCGAAAACAATCTTTGATTGAGATGGTTTGGTAATTAACTTATCTTGAAAACATGCACTACATGAATAATCAATAGTTAAAAGAATCTGTTGGTTCTTTAAGGGATGTCCATAGGAGTTATCAATAATTCAACGTATCATTATAGATCCTGGATGACCAAGACGATCATGCCAAAGCATAAAAACCTTTGGGTCCGAACACTTCTGGTGTATTGTAACATTTGTTTCAATTATTCTCATTGTAATATAATATAATCAGAAGAGAAAATAAGCAGTTTTCTAGTATGAGTTTCTGGCCTGATACTATTGAAGTAATATAAAGAAATTCTTCATTAACTTCGTTATTAGTTTCAATATGGTAACCATTGTAACGTATATCCTTAAAGTTGAGTAAATTTCTGCTTGATTTAGAAGAATACAAAGCATCATTAATACAAAATTTTGTGCCCTTTGGCAACATTATAATCGCTCTTCTAGAACCTTCAATTAAGTTTGATGCACCTGATATGGTATTGACATTAGCTCTAACAAATGAATTTATTGAGTTGTGATTCTGGGGACAGAATCCTTTTAAGGAGGGAATGATGTAACGAACGATAATTTTTTTGTGATTTAAAAATATTTATTGAATTAAATAAATATTTTAATTTATTTATTTATTAAGATAAATAAATAATTGATGAAATTGTGGTGTAATAATTTAGTTAAAATGTGTTATAATAATTAAATTAATGAATGGTAATTTTATGATTTGAAGATTTAATTTAATGAGATAATTAAATGATTTATTGAATAATTGTGGTGTAGTTCTAATTTGATTTAATAATTAAATTAGAGATTTATTAGTTTGTTGAATAAAATTATAATCTATAATGGAAATTATAATTATATGACAAGTGTTAATTTGAGTTATTAATTTAATTCAATTAGTTTGTATAATTGTGTGACATAAGAATCATATTATAAGCAAATAAATAAAAATAAACTAGAATCCTAATATAAGGTGTAGTCAAACATGGCCTTGTGGCCTTTGACATATTATAATTGTTAAGCCTATTGGTTTTTTTTAATTGATGAGTACGTGGTTATATTCGCATCAATTTACTTTATTTTGCGTATTATTCCTAGGGCTAAGAAACATAGAGAGTATAGAGAGGACGAAAACACAGAGTGTTAGAGAGAAATTGAGGGAACTAGAGAGAAAATTGAGAGTTCTCTGTGAATTGGGAATCAAGGGACAAGCTTTGGAATCATCATCTTTGCTAATATAAATCAATGATTAAAGGTATAATCTATTCCTAATTCTAACTCTTAGTTTTGTAATATCTATTCTCTGTGATTTGGAAGTTTTATTGGATTGTTGATTATATGTATGTATGGTCTTGTAAAATCTGATAATTATCATCTATGAAGCAATATTTAGTGATCAAATTCATGAAATTTGGTTTGTAGAAGAAAATTTTAAATAACAATGTTATATATGTGTATTATGGCTGTTTTAGATTTAAAAATTAGTTATGAATTCATGCTGGATATAATTACGTAAGAAATTAAAGTACTATATATATATTTTATAGGCTCAAATTTAATTATAATGAAGCAATACTTACAGTGAGTTAAAAGAATTTCCTTTTCAAAATTGGATAGAGATTCGTGCCGATAACGTGTTGTGAAATAATAGATAAAACAAATTAAGAAGAAAAAATATATATATATATATATATATATATATATATATATATATATATATATTAGTAATCTCTTGTATTCAAATTGTCATCCACAATTCTTTTTATATCAAATAAAACTCTCGGATGGGGTTGTGTCACAAGCTAACCTTCTTCTTAAAACAACTTAAAGTTGCATTAAAGCAACTTAAAGCTTTTTAAGGCTCCACTATTTATTTTGGTGGTTACCTTTCAATTACTTTATTTCTAACAAACTAAATAAATCTATAATAATTCATTCAAATATTTAGCTTAAAAAATGATTGAAAGAACTTGCAATATATAATTCAATCATTAGTTATTTGAATAAATATTTAACTATTTAATAACTACAACTATGATCAAAATCACAATTATTTTTTAAAATTATTATTTATGTCATCCATGCTTCGCACGGGATTAGTGAGCTTGTATAATTAAAAGCACAAACTTGGTTTGGTTTTGTTTCACCAGTTTTTTTCAGCTTTCCTAATTCATAGTAACATAAGTGTTATTCAAATTTGTATCAATTAAATACTATTCAATTTTAAAATTATTCCTATCTATAAGCGGAATAGAAAAAAAAAATTCATATTCAAATTAGTAAAAGTATTATACAAGTTTGAATAATTCCTACATGTTATCTATCAATAATTACTAGATAATTTTATTTAGTTTATATATCTTAATAAATTTATATCGAGATAATTTTATTGCTACAATTTTATTAAAATATTAAGATGTTAAAATAACCTCTTAACATATCACGTGATTTAATTATATTAATAGCGGTTGTGAACTTTATTATTAAATTAATATCCTAAATTAAATCTTAAAATTTTATCAAATCACATGATTACTTGTATTAATAATATATGCAACTTTGAAACATGATAACTCTAATATTAGTTGAAAAATTATAGTGGATTAGTTGAAAAACATAATAATTGAATTAAAACATATTAAAACTTGAGCTTCATAATTCTATTCGGATTTCAATTTTAAGCAAATTTTGTCAATATAAGTTCTAATGTAGAATTTCATTAAAACTTAAATAAATTAAAATAATTATTTTATCATAATTATAACTAAATAAATCTATAATAATTCATTAAAATACTTAGATTAATAATTGATTGAAAGAACCTACAATATATAACTCCACCATTAGTAATTTGAATAAATATTTAACTATTTAATAATTACAACTATGTTCTCAAAATTACAATTATTTTTTTGATTATTAATATAATAAATTATTAATCATGCCACCCGTGCTTTGCACGAGGTTGGTGAGCTTGTACAAATAAAATATTCAAATTTTTGGTTATAATTTAATAGATAAAGAATATATATTCAAATAATTTTAAAAAATAAATGAAATGCAAGACTTCAATCTAAATTTTTGGATCACAATGAGAAACATCATTGCTTACAAAAAAGTTGACTCATGTGTGTGTGACACGTTTACGGATTCTTAATATAATTTTTTTAATCATTTATATTTTGTATATAAATAATTATACAAAATATAAATGAATATAATTATTTATGTATAAAAACAATATTTAGAGTAGACATTTTTTCCTGGTTAAATACTCCCTCTAAATATCTAGAATAGATATTCTTTTGACCAACAAGTAATATGATTAAGAGCCTGTTCGGGAGCTCCTTATAAGTTATAAGTTGTTTAAATTAATTTATAAGGAGTTTTTTATTATTTCGAGTGTTTGGGAATTTATTTATTTTTTAACGTATAAGACAAAAACAATAAGTAATAATTTTTAACTTAAAATAAAATGATTTATAAATTATTTTTAATAAGTTATTTTGACCAAATATAGTGACTATTTTATCCCTCCTCTATCTTGATAAATTACATCTCTACCCTCTAACCAAATATAATGACTATTTCCTCTATCTTTAGCTGCAAAGTTTCTATCTTCTTCTTCTTCTAATTTAAATTGAAACTAAACCCAAGCTTATACTGTGATATATACTGAGATATTATAGACTTGATGTTTATGAATACAGAGGCACCAAATTGAACACCAAAAAATTGATATTTTGGAGCTTTTAACTAGATTTTGATCTGTTTGATTAAAGTTTATTTTTGTGATGGTGTTATTTTGTAATTGGGTAATTATTTTTGGTATGTTTGTTGTTGTCCTTTTCAAAATACAGTTTATCAATAAGTTATTTTAAATAATAAGTTACCAAGTTGTTTAAATAATAAATTGATTATCAACAATAAGTTGTTTACCAATAAACTTTTTAAATAATAAGTTGTTTACGAATAATAAATTGTTTAAATAATAAGATATTTACTATTAATAAGCCGTTTACCAATAATAAGTTATTTACTAATAAGTTGGTTACCAATAAGTTGTTTAAATAATAAGTTGTTTACCAATAAGCTATTTAAATAAGTTTTTTTTACCAATAAGTTGTTTGGCAATAATAAGTCGTTTACCAATAATCGGTTGTTTAAATAATAAGTTGTTTACCAATAAGCTGTTTAAATAATAATTTGCTTACCAATAAGCTGTTTAAATAAGTTGTTTACCAATAAACTGTTTAAATAATAAGTTATTTACCAATAATAAGTTATTTAAATAATAAGTTGGGTACCAATAAGTTGTTTACCAATAAGTTGTTTAAAGAAGATGTTTACCGATAAGCTGTTTAAATAATAAGTTGTTTACTAATAAACTGTTTAAATATTAAGTTGTTTACTAATAATAAGTTATTTATCAATAAGTTATTTAAATAAGTTGTTTACCAAAAATAACCTTCGATATGATATTAAATTAATGTATCTTTTTATAGTGTCCTTTTTAGTAATCTTTACATTTTATTTTAACTTATAAGTCATTATTAGCCAAACACCTTCATAACTTATTTTAACTTAATTTATGATTTATAAGTCATTATGAGCCGAACACTTTTAATTATAAGTCACAACTTAAAATAACTTATAAGTTAACTTATATTTGAAGGCTGATGAGACTCGTAACAGGCCCATAACATTTGAAGGCTGATGAGACTTAAGATGTTCTCTAACCCAAATCCCTTTTTTTTGCTCAAATCCTTAGGATTATTGTTTGGATAAATTACATATATTAGTACATTTTTAAAAATAATTATAAAAATCATACCTCTATAAAATAATTACAAAAATATTACACTTTTTTTATTTTTATTTATAATATTAATATAATTATAAGTCCTTAATTTAAGGGATTAATATTAATGGCTGATATGACAAATTAGTGTCCAACTTAAAATGGGTTGTTTTATTTTGAAAGATGTGATAACCGCCATTACGACTCTTTAGTTTTAAACCCTTATTTGCATGCTGAAACTCTTTCTTCTCTCTCTATTTGTGTTCTTCCCTTTCTTCTCTCTCTGTTCGTGTTATTCTCTGTTGATCGTGTCTGAGTGTTGTTACTTGTTATCGTGATCGCCATTTTCATCTAGTTGTATTGTTATTGTTGTTACTCTGTCAGCACAGACAACTTCTGTTAGTTGGTCGTTGTAAGACCCCAAATTTTATGAAATAAAAGTATTCAATTTTTCTTATAATTATTATTCAGTAAATGGTTAAATTGATAAAAAATTTAAAGTTAAGGGTGATATATATAAATTTTTCAAAAACGCAAGTGGTTATAAAATACTCATTTCTGTTGGGGAATATTCGTTTGGTCGTGGAATATTCTTTTTATCGGGAATATCCGTGCGATACGGGCAGTTGATCATTTGTGGGCCCATATAATGTAATAACTATCGGATGAAGAAAACGACAAGTATGAGTTTTTATAAATAACGGTGTAATTGTTACCAATTAACATCTTTGTTGGAATACACGGTGGTTAAAATACGTAATATGCGTCGTGGCACAAAGAAGACACTGCAGATTTACGAAGATTTTTGAATTATTGATCCTTACGTGAAGTAGGCGCTTCAATAATTGTTACAAGAGTTACTATTCAATATTTTATTTTATTAATTCAATAATTCTTTGCATTGATATTTTATATTATTGTTGTTTCAATAATTGTCCTTTTGACAAGATTTCCCATTATCGGATCAATAATTCATATTATTTGAATAATATTATTAGATAACATTATTGGCAATGTCTAGAAAGTTCTGTCAAGGAGAGGTTTGGTCACCTAATTGTACGCCAATAAGGAGAAATCCTTATCGGAAAGCCCCCTCTTTCCTAGGAACTGTCTGATTGTCATTATTGTGATTCTGTAATATTATTTGTGAATAATTAATTAGTGATTTATATGATAAGAAAATATTTATTTGATTCGGATATAAATGATGGATTTATTTATGTGGTTATAAATGAAGGAATTAATGTTGAGGTGTTTTATTAGTATTTTGTATGATTGGAGGTATTAAAAATCAAACCAGTGTTCTTGAGATATATTGCGTGAGTTATAATTTTTAATCCGACCGTTGGATCGTTGTGATTTTTGGATATGTTATACATATATAAGTTTAGTATATGTCCACAAATTTTGAATCGTTAAAAATGAACGTATGATTTGTTATGAATTTTAAGAGGTGACTAGTTCAGAAATTGTTGAAGTTTCGAAATTTATCATTTTAGTAGAAAATTCTAGAATGTGTGGGCCCCACCTATGGTTGGCGAAGAAATGTGCTGAAATTCTAATTCAAATATGGTGGGTGGCAATAGTAGCAGGTAAAGCCATCAGGTAGCCGGTCAAGTCTTCTTCGGCGTGCTAACATTTTCCTATAAATAGAAGGCTAAGTTAGAATTAAAAATTACACCAGAAACATAAGCTTTCTCTCTTTCTCTCTCTATATTATCGAGCGTATTTTGTCAGTATTTTTATACTTTGAAAGTTGATAATAAGTGCAAGTTTTTCAAACAATCATATCCAGATATTCCGGTCGAAATCATCGCTTTTTGAGGTAAAGGGATTTTAAGGGTTATTATGTTTTTCAGCCAGTAATTTTTCAACTTTCAAAATTCTGGAAAAATTTGAAATGATAATTTGATGAGTTTTCTTGATTGTGTCCAAAAATGGTGATTTTTGGATGTATATATTAAGAGTTATGAATTTTATGAGAAAAGACTATTTTAAAAGTAAACCCTTATAACTCCTTGTGGTTAACTCCAAAATTGGTGAAATTTTTATTGGGAGTACATGTATATAAGAGAAGTATACCCTGTAAATTTTGGAATTTTTGAACAAAAGTACAATTTATGATAAATGTTTAAATATTCGGCAGTTTTGGCCATATGAAAAATAGTAAATAAATTTTAAAAATTCTGAGAAAAATATATGTTCAATATGGGACTATATTCTGCTAAATCCCAGAAAAGAAAATTTGTTTGTGCTGATTTGGTTTTTTTCATGAAAATGGTCTAGTTATGAGTAAATTGATTAAATATGTTATGTGAAGTAAGAAAATTTGAAAATATGATTTTATGGCTTGAGAATCATATATGAGGTATATGCAGATTTTTGATGAGGGTTTTGGTTATTGGTGATGAAATCTTATGAGTTTGGCATTTTAGGATGATTAAATGCATTAATTAGTAAAGTGTAAACAATTTAAATAAATTGTTTATAAGTTTAAGAAATGATTAAAATATTGTAGTAATATTAATAATATTAGATTATGAGATTATTAAGTGATTTATAATATTTGGATTAAGGTGTTACGAAATCATTGATTTATGAATCTTACTCTTGAGATTAAATCTATATGTTAATTATATTATTTTTATTATCATATATAACATTCTTATAACCCTAAAGATGATATTTCTCTTTGACTTGAGTGTAAAGATGGGTAGATTATTGGTATGATCGTGACTATGGGTTCTCTTTGGCCAGTAGTGCAAAGTTGAATCGTTGACTGGTATGATCATGACCATTGAATTTACAATTGAATATTTTAGCTTAAGTGCAAAGGTGAATTGATCAACATGGTTATAATTATGGTTTATATAAATTCTGAAATGATTATGTATTTCTTTGAGATATTAATTTCTTTGGCCTGTAGTGCAAAGATGAATTATTGATTAATATCTTTGGCCCGTAGTGCAAAGATGACTTTTTGTTGAATATCTTTGGCCCGTAGTGCAAAGATGACATGTTGTTGAATATCTTTGGCCCGTAGTGCAAAGATGACCTGTTGCTGAATATCTTTGGCATGTAGTGCAAAGATGAATTGTTAATGAATATATTTGGCCCGTAGTGCAAAGATGAACTTATTAATATGATTATAAATAGGAACTGTGATTTGGTATAACCATGATCTTTGATATTTCAGGTAAAGACATGTGATGAAAAATATCTTCGTCTTGGATGAAAAGAGAAAATTAGAACTATAATTATGATTATGAGTTATTCACATGACTGTGAACAGGATCTGTTGATTAATGTTACAGGGTTAAAGCATTGTTGGTGGACTTTTAACATGGAGAAAATAATAGACTTTATGGTCTATTTGACTCTTCTAATGGATTGCTTTTTCCGCTGCAACTATGGTTGAAAAGTTTTATCATCTACCATATGTTCTAAATCTCTGATTTATTACTGATGAAGGCTATTGATAATTTAATTATCTTTAGTCATGATATTTTTATTGAAGCTAGTTGTGCTCACCCTTTTGCTTCACAATTCCTTTCGTGTAATAAGAGTGTGTAGGGGTTTGTGAAAGCGGGGATAACAGGGGAATAGTGTGATGGTCCGAGACTGTCAAAGTTTCTCTACACATTATAAAATGCCATGACATACAATATATAATTATATTGAGGACCTAAGATGTGTGTGTCGTATATTATACGTTACTTAATAATTGATTTTGGTGAACAACAATAGGGTGAGGCGAACCCAACGTTGGAAGGGTGTTTTTCCACTATCATACAAGATGTCTAATGACATACAACCTTGTGTTATCATAAGACAAGGTTGTGCACATCCACTTGCTGAGTATATCTACGAGCACTACCTATATGATCTTGGAGTTTGGTTGAAATATAATTTTTAACTGGAGACAGTGGAGATAGTTATACGTCAAGAGAAGACTCACCATTGGAAAGAACATGATAGTAATCTTCTTGTTTTTCTTTGCGGTCTATTGGGTCAACCAAGGATAATTCTGTGGACATATGATATCTATCATAACCTAGACGCATGGCCTCCCATATACGAAGGTTTCCTTGAGCACTTTCCAAATATTTTAATGTCTAAAACAGTTATTGACTGTACCTTTATGTAAGGTGCCGTTGGGACGTGAGTCACAGTTGGTATCAGAGCTATAAGTAAAGATCCCCGAGCCTCTCACTGGTGACTTCCTTGTGTGGGATGCACTGAAGACAGACTCTTTATAGGGGATGCCGTGAATAACGGTAGCAAGCTGATAGGTACCCTGGTGAGGTGCTGACACAAGTTGGTGACTCAGAATAAGTTGGATGGATTGGACCTATTTTGGGGGCGTTACAGTCGCCATTTTCGTTTTTCTGTTCGTACGATTAGTTATTCTGTTTTTTTCATTCGATTTGTGTAGAATGGATGATACGAGGAAGAAGTACAGAAAGAGGAAGAGAATCACGGAGGATGATTCTGTAAAGGGCTTGAAGAAGTTTATTGTGGAGAGGAAGGGGAAGGGGGAAAATGCAGGTCAGAAATCGAGTAAGAGTGAGGATAGGTTGGTAATTCATAGTGATATCAAGCATTCTGAAGTGTATTTAGATTCTGATTTTGATGCAAATGTAGTTAAGTCAGAAGGACAAGTGCCTAGCCAGAATATATGTGACGCCCCCAAAATAGGTATACATCACCCATCTTGTGTCGACAGAAAATACACTACTTACAACTCCATTTATACAACTGTCGTGCAAAATACGACGACTCATATACTATGAGTTTCAATACAAATATTGTTAAGTATATAATACAACAATATTCATATTTAAATTATTAAAATGCCATATAAAGTACAACAATAATTATATCAAGTCCCCGAAGGAACAGGAGAAGATTTATGTTCTCCTCATTCTAATGGAGTGCACCTTTGACGCTTCCATATTCTGATTCGCCTCACCCTATTGTTGTTCACCAAAATTAAATATCAAATGATGTATAAAACATGTCACACACATTTTAAGTTCTCAGTACAATTATTATGCCACACCGTTTCATAATTTGATTAGGCTTGTGACTAATTCGTATCACCACTTTATACCCATGTTCTCTCTGCTAATCCCAGCTACACTTTTATTACCTGAAAGGGGTGGTGAAGTAAAAGGGTGAGCACAAATAGCCCAGTAAAGAATATCATGACTTAAGATAATTAAATTATCAATAGTCTTCATCAATAATAATTCAAATATTTAGAACATATAGTAGAAGATAAAAGTTTCCAACCATAATAGCAGCGGAATCAATAATCCATTAGAAGAGTCAAGTAGAACATAATATCTACTATCTCCTCTAGATTAAAAGTACATCGTTAATATTTCATTCCTGTAATAATCATCAACAATTCTTGGTTATACCCAAGACAAAGAGAACTCTCATCACCTGTCTTCACATGAACCACCACAGATTATAATTAATCACAATTCATATTTATAATCAAGTAAATCAACAATCCAACTTTGCACTACATGTCAAAGATATACAACTGTAAAACCAATAACCAACAGTCCATCTTTACACATGTGCCAAAGATATACAATCAGTAAAATCAAGAACCAACAGGTCCATCTTTTGCACTGAAGCCAAAGATATACAATCTATAAAACCAATAACCAACAGTCCATCTTTGCACTACAATCTAAAGATATACAACTGTAAAACCAATAACCAACAGTCCATCTTTGCACTACAGGCCAAAGATATACAACTGTAAAAATCAATAATGCTGAAAGTCAGCTTAATAGTATCACGACCACGAATTATCCATGCACTACGGGTCAAGGATATTTGTGTTTTCATCAACGGGCATGATTATATCGAATAATCCCTAATCATAATCATACCGATCAACTGTCCATCTTTGCACGTAAGCTAAAGAGGATTTTTACCACATTATTTGTAACATTACGGTCATGATTACACCGAATAATCTCTTGTCATAATCATATTAAGTCCATCTATGCACTACTGGCCATAGATGACTTTCAACACAATATAAGCATGCGAATGATGTCAATGATAAACATAAGATAACATAGATCTTAGTGATTTTTAACTTAATTATCTAGAGTCCAAATTGATAACATAATAATAGATGAAGCACAAACTATTAAGGATATTTTAATCCTTTCAGGACCTTTTATCATTTAATGATAAGCTGAAGAAACGAATAATAACATCTTACCATAATATGGAGTTTGAAAGAAAATGATATCACTTTACCATAAAAATGATACCCCTTACCACAATAATGATATCCCTTACCTTAGCATGTGATCTGATTCTGCTTTCTGTGAAATTGATCAACATAAACAATGCTTGCATTCCTTATCTACACTTGGAGTAACATTACACTCAATAGAAATACTCACAATATTATACTCACAATATTGTAGTAAAAGAATTCTATATTTTTAGTGTAGTGATGGTGTGTCTTTAGTTACTCAACCGAGCAACCTATTTATACGAAAAATTTAGTAAACAACTAGCACACCTGCCTTGACAAAATAACCAAATGAGGTATATAATAATGGTAGTAGAATTTATGGTCCCACCAAGAAAATTAAACCAACGTGTACACGTTTTAACAAAATTTGCTCAATAATAGAGTTGTGGTCCATATTACTTTAGAAAAAGTAGAGTGTCGACAATTCCTGCCAAACTTATTTTTGTAAAAAGAAAATAATTGAACAAATATCTGTATATCATACTTATCTTTAATCAACACCCTTTTCAATCTTTGAACCATTATTCATAATTATTAACATAGACTCTCAATACTGCCAACTGATTTAATTATATCATATCAAATAATATGAGTCACTATGTAATAACTATTGTGGCAATTATTGAAATAAATACCGAGTGACTTCTTACGTACGAATCAAATCAATACCTTACTTATAAACAATTTAAATTCTATTAAAAGTAATGATCAACATCAAATCATAATTATCTCGAATAACATTTACACCAACTAATAATTCATTATTCATTTAAGTTGTCTTTATTTATCGCATAATATCATTATATTTAATAATTTTCATGTTTTACAACTTAGAACAACATCCTTTATCGTCAAAAACATTACACGTTGCATACGTGCATGCCCGACGTCCTTCGATTGCCTCTGAATGCACATCAGTCCCTAAAATATCCATTTTAGGCCTTGATACTGATCTCAAATCTCAAAACAAAAAGTACAAAAGTTGTAGGTATACTCGTTATCTTTCCGAATCATCATGAATCATCTTAATCAGAGTTTGTATGAAAAAGTTATGCCCAATTTACTAAAGGATGTGTGGACAAATTTTGTCTTAACACTTGACCAGCGCCTAGGCGCCCAAGAACAGATTCTAAGAGCTGAACCTAGTGCCTAGGCGCTCGACCTTTGGCACTTAACTCCAATTTTCCAGATTTTGCAACTTTTGACACATATACTTCAAATCTTCCTAACTTCTTCATCTGTTATCGGAATTAGTCCGTTTTCGAGGCTATGGAAAGCTTGTAACATGCTCTACAAAACCCCCATGATTTCATAATTTTTCATATTCATTAATTATTCTGAAATTTGGCTCCAAAGTCCCCCAAGACTATGTTTTTCATCGTTTAACATGTTTTACAAAAACTTTCACCACTACTTTGATTTAAATCATTTTTAGTACGTTCAAATTGGAATATTTCCATAACTTCTTAATCTATAGATCCTCCTCCTCAGATTTTACACATAAATCAACCATGAACACTTTTACAAGTTTGATTTAAGTCCTCAACATAGCTTTTGTTCATCCTCAAAGATATGCCCAACTTTTTGATCTTAAACTCTATTATGACATGGATTAAACATAAAATCTTTATCATATACTTCCTTATTACTTTGGATCCATCATGATCCCATATAACCCAACTTTAAAGAAATCAAACTCTTAGGAAAATTAAAGAGATGAAAAGTTTTGGTTTTACCTTTTGATTTCTTATTCTTCCTTCATGCTTCCATGGTTTCATCTTCTTCTTTATTCCTTTCTTTCTCTTTCCTTTCTCTCTTCTCTCTTTCTTCTTCTGAACATGGCTACGAGAGGGAGCATGAGAGAATGAGAAAGTGTGCTGAAAATAAAATTGATGGTGTTTTTCTTCTTTCTTCTTCTTCTTCTTTCTCATTTTCTCTCTCTCTCTCTCTATCTTATCAATATTTTGGGCTACAGAAGGAAGAGGTTGTGAGAAAATGAGAAAGACATCTCCTGATTTTGCCTTATTAGGCTCAATCAATTGCCTAACTCCCTTGTCCCACCAAAATAAAATTAAACAATCAAACAAAAGTTTGGTGAGGAATGTATGGAAAGTTTGAAGTATTAGGAAAATAAGCCTCAAGATTATTCCACCTCTATCAGCATTAATCGCCCCTCTCATAGACCACAATGTTCTAGAAGGTTTAATACTTCTCTATTATTAGCTCATTTATCCGATTAATTGTTCATTTGACCACTTATCAATTTAACATTTTACAGTTTTAAAATAATAACCATAAATTAATTTAGACTTTTATTTCATAAAAGTCGGGGTCTTACAATCTCCCCTCCTTATAAAATTTTGCCCTCGAAATTTACGTACCTGGTAGCTCGAATAGATAAGGATTTCAAATTCTAGCTCCCAGGCTACTTCCTATGTCTCATGGTTCATCCATTGCTCATTTCCTATATTTCAGATATCATTCTAGAATACAACTTCAAAACAAAGGTTAATTGACATATCACAATTTGTCAGCTAATTTAAGTTACAAAAATTCAGCTTAGGTAGGACACACACTAGTGAAGGATTTTACTCGTCTCTATCCTCCTAGTTCTAATCCCGGATCTCCGCCAGAGATCATATCCCTAAGCTCTGATACCAAATGTGATGCCCCCAAAATAGGTATACATCACCTGTGACGCCTCCAAAATAGGTATATATCACCCATTTGAGTCGTTAATAACATGGTACAGAAATAACTACAACTTTATTAATACAAAATATAAACTGTGAGTTTAAATACAAATATTGCCATCTAGACAATACTCACACCTAAATAAGTCCTCATTATAATTATTGGTACATTATTTTACAAAAATGGTGAGGACTACTAAACAACTTTCTAGAACCATCATTCCACACTCCGACTAGAACTCGCTACATTCTCGCCTCCTAAGAAGAAAAATGGAATAAAAAGGAAAAGGGTGAGCTCAACTAGCCCAGTAAAGAATATTATGACTAAGATAATATAGAACAAATTATTGTTAATCTTCTACAAGGAAAAATCTGATAAAATACAATAGACAACAAGTTTCAGATCAATATTCGCAGCGGAAAATAATAATTCATAGATGAGTTACGTAGAGAATGAAATCTACTATAATCTATGAATTTAAAAGTCCATCATCAATATTTTATCCCTGTAACATCAATCAATATATATCTTGAATCAAATATTCATCTTTGCACTACAGGCCAAAGATATTCATCAGTCGGTCATGTTCATCTCAACACATGTTCATCCTTGCACTACAGGCCAAAGATATTTATCAAAAATTCATTCATCTTTGCACTACAGGCCAAAGATATTCAGTAATATCATCATTTAGGACTGAGGATGATGAAAAATATTTTAAAGAAAATGAATCCAGTGAAACAAAAGAACAAGTATTATGGATTCGTACTTTAAACAATCCGAGTTCAAAAATACTTCATAAATAATCATAGTGAAGTAAAATTCAAGAATGATCAAAACATGGATACAATCAAAGCTAGTATCCATAATAGATATTTTGGACAAAAACGAAAATTTAATTATTTTTTTCTCGTGAATAGTCAGATTCGTGAATAAAGTGCAGATACGTGAATAGTAACCCAAGCACTAAAAAGACAAGAATTTCACAAAAAAAAATCTTACCAATATTCCGGCATAATGATATTAGAAGAAATAATATCATTTTTAAAAAAAATAATATCCCTTACCTCAAAAAGACAGTTCTTCTGACTGAAATACTGGATATAGTGCTGAAGGAACTTGTACCGTATAGCAACACTCAAAGTATCAAAATACTCACAAGAATACGCTCGATAATATAGAGAGAGAAAACTTCAGTTTCTGGTGTAATTTTCAATTCTAACCTAAGCACCCTATTTATAGGAAAATGCTTAGAACACCAAAGCAGAAAATTTAATAAAATATTATTACTTTTACAAAACTTTCATGCCCATCTTTGAAATCTGATTTCAGCTTATCTTGCACATGTTAGTGTAGCCCACAAAACAAAAAAAACATTTTTCTTAATAAACATAATTAAAACTTTCAAAAATCAATTATTTCGGAACTTTGAAACTTCAATAATTCATAATAAATAGCCCTTTTGTCAGAAAAATTTGAATCTTATGTCTTTTCCAAAGGAAATTTCATACTCTACAACTTTGCAGAAGAAAGTTTTTCCAAATTCCAAACAGAAACTGACCAAAATCCACAAACGGACGATTTTATAGGCTATAATCAAATTTCAGTCAAGAAATGGGCCCACAGACATGTTTAACATGTTTTAAACAACTTTTGCAACAAAAATACTCTTCCTCCTCATATATTCATATATCCCACATTTATTGTAAAAATATCACCATTATTATATTATTATAATATAATAATATATTTAAATGAATTATTTATCAGAAAAGATAAAATATCAATTTTTCAACAATTGTCACTTTAAAATTTTCTCCATCTATATCCACATAAAATAAATATTTTCCTTGTCATATAAATCAATAATTAATTATTCACAAATAATATTACAGAATCACAATACTGACAACCAGGCAGTTCCCAGGAAAGAGGGGGCTTTCCAATTAGGATTTCTCCTTATTGGCGCGCAATTAGATGACCAAACCTCTCCTTAGACAGAACTTTCTTGACATTGCCAATAACGTTATCTAATAATATTATTCAAATAATATGAATTATTGATCTGATAATGAAAATACTGTAGTAGTGACAATTATTGAAACAACAATAATATAAAATATCAACGTAGCAATTATTGAATCAATAAAATAAAATATTGAATAAAGAATTCATCGTAACAATTATCGAGTAATGCCTTCCCACGTAAGAATCAATAATTGGTGCAATCTGGTATCAGCTTCTTGTGTTTTAACCCAGGGTATTCCAACAATATTAACGGTAACAACTATGCCGTTATTTATAAACAACTTATACTTGTCATTTTCTTCATCCAATCACTTTTCATTATGGGGCCCACATAAGGTCGTGTTGGTCCGCATTTAATATTCCCAAGCGGTAAGAATATTCCACGACCAAACAAATATTCACCGAAAACAATGAATATTTTATAACCACTTGCTTATTTAAAATATTTGCGCATTTTACCCATAACTAACCACATTAATCAAATCAACCCTTACTATTTCAAAATAATAAATAGAGAAAATTTAATATCATTTATAATAAACTGGGGTCTTACATCACCCATCTTGTGTCGCCATAAAATACACTACTTACAACTCCATTTATACAACTGTCGTGCAAAATACGACGACTCATATACTGTGAGTTTCAATACAAATATTTTTACGTATATAATACGACAATATTCATATTTAAATTATTACAATGTCATATAAAGTACAACAACAATTATATCAAGTCCCCGAAGGAACACGAGAAGATTTATGTTCTCCTCATTCTAATGGAGTGCACCTTTGACGCTTCCATATTCTGATTCGCCTCACCCTATTGTTGTTCACCAAAATTAAATATCAAATGATGTATAAAACATGTCACACACATTTTAATTTCTCAGTACAATTATTATGCCACACCGTTTCATAATTTGAGTAGGCTTGTGACTAATTCGTATCACCACTTTATACCCATGTTCTCTCTGCTAATCCCAGCTACACTTTTATTACCTGAAAGGGGTGGTGAAGTAAAAGGGTGAGCACAAATAGCCCAGTAAAGAATATCATGACTTAAGATAATTAAATTATCAATAGTCTTCATCAATAATAGTTCAAATATTTAGAACATATGGTAGAAGATAAAAGTTTTCAACCATAATAGCAGCGGAATCAACAATCCATTAGAAGAGTCAAGTAGAACATAATGTCTACTATCTCCTCTAGATTAAAAGTACATCGTTAATATTTCATTCCTGTAATAATCATCAACAATTCTTGGTTATACCTAAGACAAATAGAACTCTTATCACCTGTCTTCACCTGAACCACCACAGATTATAATTAAATCACAATTCATATTTATAATCAAGTAAATCAACAATCCAACTTTGCACGACATGCCAAAGATATACAACTGTAAAACTAATAACCAACAGTCCATCTTTGCACTACAGGCCAAAGATATACAACTGTAAAACCAATAACCAACAGTCCATCTTTGCACTACAGGCCAAAGATATACAACTGTAAAACCAATAACCAACAGTCCATCTTTGCACTACAGGCCAGAAGATATACAACTGTAAAACCAATAACCAACAGTCCATCTTTGCACTACAATGCTGAGACTCAGCTTAATAGTATCACGACCACGAATTATCCATGCACTACGGGCCAAGGATATTCGTTTTTTCATAAACGGTCATGATTATACCGAATAATCCCTGATCATAATCATACCGATCAACTGTCCATCTTTGCACGAAAGCCAAAGAGGATTTTTACCACATCATTTGTAACATTACGGTCATGATTACACCGAATAATCTCTTGTCATAATCATACCAAGTCCATCTATGCACTACTAGCCATATATGACTTTCAACATAATATAAGCATGCGAATGATGACAATGATAAACATAAGATAACATAGATCTTAGTGATTTTCAACTTAATTATCCAGAGTCCAAATTGATAACATAATAATAGATGAAGCACAAACTATTAAGAATATTCTAATCCTTTCAGGACCTTTCATCATTTAATGATAAGTTGAAGAAACGAATAATAACATCTTACCATAATATGGAGTTTAAAAGAAAATGATATCACTTTACCATAAAAATGATACCCCTTACCACAATAATGATATCCCTTACCTTAGCATGTGATCTGATTCTACTTTCTGTGAAATTGAACAACATAAACAATGCTTGCATTCTTTATCTACACTTGGAGTAACATTACACTCAATAGAAATACTCACAATATTGTAGTAAAAGAATTCTATATTTTTAGTGTAGTGATGGTGTGTCTTTAGTTACTCAACTGAGAAACCTATTTATACTAAAAATTTAGTAAACAACTAGCACACATGCCTTGACAAAATAACCAAATGAGGTATATAATAATGGTAGTGGAATTTATGGTCCCACCGAGAAAACTAAACCAACTTGTACACGTTTTAACAAAATTTGTTCAATAATAGAGTTGTGGTCCATACTACTTTAGAAAAAGTAAAGTGTCAGCAATTCCTGCCAAACTTACTTTTGCAAAAAGAAAATAATTGAACAAACATCTGTATGTCATACTTATCTTTTATCAACACCCTTTTCAATCTTTGAACCATTATTCACAATTATTAACATAGACTCTCAATACTGGCAACTGATTTAATTATATCATATAAAATAATATGAGTCACTATGTAATAACTACTGTGGCAATTATTGAAATAAATATCGAGTGACTTCTTACGCAAGAATCAAATCAATACCTTACTTATAAACAATTTAAATTCTATTAAAAGTAAGGATCGGATCAACATCAAATCATAATTATCTCGAATAACATATACACCAACTAATAATTCATTATTCATTTAAGTTGTCTTTATTTATCATATAATATCATTATATTTAATAATGTTCATGTTTTACAACTTAGAACAACATCCTTTATCGTCGAAAACATTACACGTTGCATACGTGCATGCCCGACGTCCTCCGATTGCCTCTGAATGCACATCAGTCCCTAAAGGAAAGCGTCTAGGCGCTCGACCTTTGGCACTTAACTCCAATTTTCCAGATTTTGCAACTTTTGACACACATACTTCAAATCTTCATAACTTCTTCATCCGTTATCAGAATTAGTCCATTTTTGAGGCTATGGAAAGCTTGTAACATGCTCTACAAAACCCCTATGATTTCATAATTTTTTAGATTCATTAATTATTCCAAAATTTGGCTCCAAATTCCCCCAAGACTAAGTTTTTTATCGTTTAACATGTTTTACGAAAACTTTCACTAGATTTAAATCATTTTTAGTACGTTCAAATTGGAATATTTCCATAACTTCTTAATCTATAGATCCTCCTCCTCAAATTTTACACATAAATCAACCATCAACACTTTTACAAGTTTGATTTAAGTCCTCAACATAGCTTTTGTTCATCCTCAAAGATATGCCCAACTTTTTGATCTTAAATTCTATTATGACATGGATTAAACATAAAATCTTTATCATATACTTCCATATTACTTTGGATCCATAATGATCCCCTATAACCCAACTTTAAATAAATCAAACTCTTAGGAAAATTAAAGAGATGAAAAGTTTTGGTTTTACCTTTTGATTTCTTATTCTTCCTTCATGCTTCCATGGTTTCATCTTCTTCTTTTTTCCTTTCTTCCTTTCTTTCTCTTTCCTTTCTCTCTTCTCTCTTTCTTCTTCTGAACATGGCTACGGGAGGGAGCATGAGAGAATGAGAAAGTGTGCTGAAAATAAAATTGATGGTGTTTTTCTTTTTCTTCCTTTCTTCTTCTTCTTCTTTCTCCATTTCTCTCTCTCTCTCTCTCTCTCTCTCTCTCTCTATCTTATCAATATTTTGGGCTACGGAAGGAAGAGGTTGTGAGAAAATGAGAAAGACATCTCCTGATTTTGCCTTATTAGGCTCAATCAATTGCCTAACTCCCTTGTCCCACCAAAATGAAATTAAACAATCAAACAAAAGGTTGGTAAAGAATGTGTGAAAAGTTTGAAGTATTAGGAAAATAAGCCTCAAGATTATTCCACCTCTATCAGCATTAATCGCTCCTCTTATAGGCCACAATATTCTAGAAGGTTTAATACTCCTCTATTATTAGGTCATTTATCCGATTAATTGTTCATTTGACCATTTATCAATTTAACATTTTACAGTTTTAAAATAATAACTATAAATTAATTTAGACTTTTATTTCATAAAAGTCGGGGTCTTACAATATAATTCCAACAGAAAGAATTTTAAAGGTTTGTTAATTTAAATTTTGTTATTTTACGATCATATAAATATTTGGTTTCTTAGTTATTATGTTTTTGGTTACTGTTAGATTTTGATTTGGATACCACTTGTGTTCAATCGATTTGGTATATTTGGTTACTTTTTTATTCTGTTATGGTTACCATTAAAAGATGTTTTGGTTACTATCATATAGTTATTCGGTTACTGATAGATTTTGATTTGGATACTATTTGTTTTCAATCGATTTGGTATATTTGGTTACTTGTTGAGTATGTTTTTGGTTAATGTAATATTATAATTTTGATACCATTTTTGTTCCCTTGAGTTGGGACTTTGGTTACTGTTTGTTGTTGTAACAATCCAGAATTTTAAATTATAATTTTAAATATTTATTGAATTATATAAATATTTAATGGATATGTTTATCGTTGAATAGATATTTGTTTAAATTGATTTGATTATCTTTGGTGAATTATTTGTTAAGTAAATAATTAAGGGTTAAGAAAATTAATTGTTATGAGATAATATACTAATTTAATTTAATAATTAAATTAGAGAGTTATAATGATTAAATGAACTATTATATTTTAATTTGAATTTGTAATTAAAATGATGTGTTAGTTGATTAAATAAATTTATAATTATATTATATACTTAATACCTATATTATTATTATACGTTATATTCTAGTATGTAAGTTAGAATAGAGAAGAAAGACTCAGAAGAAAAAGAAGAGAAGAAGAAAATTGAGATAAAACTTGAGAGAATTCTAGAGAAGCTTTGAGAGAAGAATTGGAGAAAAGAAGATTGTTGATCAAAGGAAAAGTTATCATCTTCTAAAACTAAGGTATTATCTTAATTCTTTTATTTTTAAAGTTTTAGTTTTCTCTTCCCAAAATTCTCTATAAAATCTTTGTAGATGATGAATTATTTGTTATATATAGTTTTATATGATAAATTAGTTGTTGTGAAACTGTTTTCATGAGTTTGTATATGAGTATAGTCAATGAATTCATGTTATGTATGTAATTTGTGAAGAAAACCATATTACAGTGAGTTTATATGAATATATATGAATATGGCTTAGTTTAAAGTAAAATTAAGGTTTAATTAGTTATTTAATTTATAAATTGACTATTGAAGTTGAAAGAGGATGAATAAACATAAACAAGGTACTTTGAATTAACTATTTTGGTTGAAAAACACAAGCACAGTGATGATTTTCACTGAAAATATCAAAAGTGAAGTTTTAGCAAAAATAGTGAAAATTAATGGTTGTAATTTGGATGTTTATGTTGTTTAGATGGCTAGAAACGCGTTAGAAAATATTAGATTATGTTTCTGTAAACCTATTACACCTTAGATAGGTTGGTATGATTGTTAGAAAAGGAGCTTGGAGGCCTAATTTGGCTTTTCAGAGAGTTACTGAGCATAAATTGCAATTGCAGAAGGACCCCACGGCGCTGGCCCCCCAAGTCAAAAAAACCCCACCCCCGTGAGGGGGGGGTAATCTGCCAGGCCAATTTTGGAAAAAAAAACTGACAGAACATAGTTTACTAAAATGAGCATAATTTCTTCATACGAACTCCGATTAAGGTGATTCAAAATGATTCGAAAAGAGGACGAATAGGTATATAACTTTTATTCTTTAAGATTTTCAATTTGAAATTTTTATGAAGGGTCAAAATGGCCATCTTTAGGACTGTTGTGTATTTGGAGCCAATCGGAGGGCGTCGGGATGCGCGAATGCAAGTGCAGTCCTTTGTGTATTAGTATAACTTAATGATAATATGTTGGACATGTAATATGATGTTGTATCAAGTTGTTAATGTGTATGTGGTGCAATGACATGATCACTTAAGTAGTTGTAATAAAGCTAAAAAGTAATATTCATGAAAAGATGTGATTTGAACTTAAAATTAGTTAGTAGCTATACTAAAAGTAAGAAAGCAACTCATAAAGGTAATGTTAGTGTGACTAATGTGTATTGTCGATACATATGGTATGTGTAGGACTTGGGGTGAACGTGAGTAGTGATTGTTTAACCTACGCACGAGGCAAGTTCTCTAACCTTTGCTACTTTATTATTCAGCAAGATTACTTTTCACTGTTATGTTATACTTATGCAAATTCTCTATTTCTAATCTCTTGTTTAAAGATTTATTGTCATGCAAGTTCTTTAACCCTCATTTATTGTTGAGCAAGTTAGTTAATCTTTGTTTCTTTATTCCAATCGAGATTACCTTGGTTATTCAAAGTCTGTACTCATTTATTGTTGAGCAAGTTAGTTAATCTTTATCTCTTTATTCAAAGTCTGTATTATTATTGTAAGAAGTGTGTTTATTCATTTACTAATAAGCTGTTGTTTGATCTTCATCCTTCAATATCATTGTATTATCTTACATTATTGTACCGAACTCTAAGTTGCTTAGCGATTCTTTACCGATTCAACTAATCCTTAGTTGATGAATGTTCTAAACTTTAAAATACCCTTGAAGTCTACCCAAACCAAACTTCCTTTGGTTTGTTTATGTACTCACACAACTTTGAAAGCATGTTGTCAATGATAACATTTGTTCCACTTAGAAATTGTTAATACTCTAACCCTTATTGATTCATCGATATATCTTGTTCATGAAGATATTATAGTCAAACCCTTGAATAGTTATTGGTTCCTATTTGATTCAACCAGTACTTGGTTGATGAATGTTCTAAAAATCTAGACTTCCTTTGAAGTTAATTCCCAACCAAACTTCCTTTGGTTCGGAACCTAATAATCTAAGCTGAGATGAACAACCCTATATCAGGGGATTATTTTAGAGCTACACAATAGCGTTAAAATGTTTGTGCAATACATAGTCTGACAAAGGATGATCACCGAGTATGTAATGATGGTCCATATAGTCGTTTAGGACTGTTAAAGGTTTCTGATAGAAAACACCTCGTGAACCTAGGACATAGATGATGATTATAGTCTTTTAGACTGTTAAAGGTTAAAGTAGAAATACTTGTAAACCTAGAATAGAGTTCGTGGTCTTATGACCCTCAGTGTATTCTTTGATGTTGTTATCTATTGTTAACTTAAACGTTCATTATTCCTTTGAACTCATAGTTGTTGAATTAAAGTTTATTGTTCCGGTAAGAACACTTTACCATTGAAAGCTAAGTTAATTGTCATTCATAAAACATTATTGTATACTATCCTTCTTGTGGGCAATTATTTTTTCACTATTGCACAAAATAATGCAGATGAAGTTAAGAAGTTTGAAGAGCTTTCTACAAGCAAGGGCAAGGACAAAGTGCTTGATTAGATAAAAATGTTTAATTTATATTTTATTTATGAAGCTTATGTTATAGATTTATTTATGAACATGTTTTAATTTTCCGTTGATGATTGTAATAAAGGTTAGATGACCTAGGATTTATTTGAGATTATGTAACCCTTTAATGGGAGATTTATTGTTTAAACTTTTGAATTTAATTATATCCTTGGTTTATGGGTAGTTAGTTATGATTTAATTGGACAGTGAACACCAAATCTGTGGGGATGAAGTGTCCAGATTTGGGGGTGTCACAAGTTAGTATCAAAGCCTTAGGTTATGAACCTTAGGTGGGGAAACCTTAGGCTATAACCTTCTAGGAGATCGAAAATATAGAGGTGATAAACTCTTACCGAGTTCTAAGGAATGAATTGAGGGAAATTCATTGAGGATAAAATGATAAAAGACTTTATGTGCTTATGTGTTAATGACTTATGTGTGACGCCCCCAAAATAGGTATACATCACCCATTCTGAGTTGTCAAATACATGGTACAGAAACAACTACAACTTTATTAATACATTTGTCGTGCAAAATACGACAACACTTAAACTGTGAGTTTAAATACAAATATTGTCTTCTAGACAATATCCTCACCCAAATAAGTCCTCATTACAATTATTGACATAATATTTTATAAAAATAGTGAGGACTACTAAAATAACTTCTAGAACCATCATTCCATACCCCGACTAGTACTCGCTACATTCTCGCCTCCTGAGAAGAAAAATGGAACAAAAAGGAAAAGGGTGAGCTCAACTAGCCCGAAGAAGAATATTATGACTAAGATAATATAGAGAGCAAATTATCGTTAGTCTTCAACAGGAAAAACGAGAGAATATAATAGACAACAAGTTTGAGATCAATATTCGCAATGAAATAATAATTCATAGAAGAGTTACGTAGAGAATAAAATTTACTGTTATCTATAAATTTAACAGTCCACCATTAATATTTTATCCCTGTAACATCAATCAACATACATCTTGAATCAAATATTCATCTTTGCACTACAGGCCAAAGATATTCATCAGTTGGTCATGTTCATCTCAACACCTGTTCATCTTTGCACTACAGACCAAAGATATTCATAAGAAAATCATTCATCTTTGCACTACAGGCCAAAGATATTCAGTAATATAATCATTTAAGACTGAGGATGATGAAATTTTTTTTAAAGAAAACGAATCCAGTGAAACAAAAGAATAAATATTAAGGATTCGTACTTTAAACAATCTCAGTTCAAAAATACTTCATAAATAACCATAGTGAAGTTAAATTCAAGAATGATCAAAATATGGATACAATCAAATCTAGTATCCCTAATAGCTATTTTGGACAAAAATAAAAATTTAATTTTTCTGTGAATAGTGTCGTATTCGTGAATAGTACCGTATACGTGAATAGTAACCCCGACGCTAAAAGACAAGAATTTCACAAGAAAAATACTCCCAATATTCCGGCATAATGATATTGAAAGAAATAATATCATTTTTTTAAAAAAAATAATATCCCTTATCTCAAAAAAGACAGTACTTCTAGCTGGAATATCGGATATAGTGCTGAAGGAACTTGTACCGTATAGCAACAATCAAAGTATCAAAACACTCACAAGAGTACACTCGATATTATAGAGAGAGAAATCTTTAGTTTCTAGTGTGATTTTCAATTCTAACCTAAGCACCATATTTATAGGAAATTGCTTAGAACACCAAAGCAGAAAATTTAATAAAATATTAATATTTATTAAAATTTTCCTACGCACATCAAGAAAACTGAATTCAATATGTTTTCCACTCATGTGGGGCCCACCCAAGTGTAAAAAATATTTTTCTTAAAAAAAATATTTTAAACTCCAAAAATCAATTATTCCGGAACTTCGAAACTTCAATAATTCATAATAAATAGCCCTTTTATTAGAAAAATTCAAATCTCATGACCATTCCATAGGAAATTTAATTCTCTACAACTTTGTAGAAGAAAGTTTTTTCAAATTCCAAACAGAAATTGACCGAAATCCACATACGGGCGATTTTACAAGCTATAATTAAATTTCAGTCAAGAAATGGGGTCCACAAACATGAAAAACATGTTTTTAACATTTATTGTAACAAAAATACTCTTCCTCCTCATATACTCATATATCCCACATTCATTGTAAAAATATCACCATTATTATATTATTATAATATAATAATATATTTAAATAAATTATTTTATCAGAAAAAGATAAAATATTAATTTTCAACAATTGTCACATTAAAAATTTTATTCATCTATATCCACATAAAATGAATATTTTCCTCATCATATAAATCAATAATTAATTATTCATAAATAATATTACGTAATCATCACAATCGACAACCACCCGGTTCCTCAAGAAAGAAGGGCTTTCAATAAGGATCTCTCTTCTTTGGCGCAAGCAATTAGGTGACCAAACTCTCCTTAGTATGTAACTTTCTAGATATTGTCAATAATGTTATCTAATAATATTATTAGGATAATATAAATTATTGCTCGATAATGGAAAATCGTTGTGTAGTGACAATTATTGAAACAACAGTAATATAAAATATCAACGTAGCAATTATTGAATCAATAAAATAAAATATTGAATAGTAATTACTGTAACAATTATTGAGTAGTGCTTTCTTACATAAAGAACCAATAATTGGTGCAATACCGTAGTGTACTTCTTGTGTTTTAACCAAAGTAGTATTTCAACAAGATAACTCTGTAATAACTACGCCGTTATTTATAAACAACTTATACTTGTCATTTTGTTCATCCAATCTCTTTCCGTTATAGGGTCCACACAAGGCTGCGTCGTCGTACGAATATTCCCCGACAGTAAGAATATTCCACGACCAAACGAATATTCCCCGACAACAATAAATATTTTATAACCACTTGTTTATTTAAAATATTTGCGTATTTTTCCCATAACTAACCATATTAATCAAATAAACCCTTACTATTTTAAAATAATAAATAGAGGAAATTCAATTTCATTTATAATAAGTTGGGGTCTTACAACCTCCCCTCCTTATGAAATTTCGTCCTCAAAATATACGTACGTACCTGGTGTTTCAAAAAGGTGAGGATACCTCGCTTTCATTTCCGTTTCCAACTCCCAGGTCATTTCCTCAATAGCATGGTTCCTCCACAAAATTTTAACTAGTGGTATGACCTTTGTGCATAGGACATGCTCCTTCTTATCCAAGATCTTGACAGGTACCTCTTCATACGTTAAGTCTTCGGCTATCTCGTCCGGTTCTAACTCAATAACGTGGTTCGGGTCTTTCACATATTTCTGAAGCTAATGATATGTGAAAAACATTATGAACACGAGACATACTTGGAGGTAACGTGAGTCTATAGGCCACATTTCCTACTCGGTCAAGAATCTGAAATGGACCAATAAATCGTGGATTGAGCTTTCCTCTCTTCCCAAATCTTGTAACTCCCTTCCATGGAGCAACACGCAACAATACATGATCCCCAATACTAAATTCCACGTCCTTTCGATGAAGATCCGCATAACTCTTTTGTTAATCCTGTGTCGTTTGTATACGTTGTAAAATCATTTGGATCTTTTCTGTAGTCATACGTACCAACTCGAATCCCAATAATGTTGCTTCACCCACCTCATCCCAACATATTGTAGAGCGACACTTTCGTCCATAAAATGCTTCAAATGGATCCACACCTATACTTGCCTGATAACTATTGTTGTAGGAGAATTCCACCAATGGTAAATACTTATCCCAACTCCCTTTGAAGTCTAGGACACAGAGTCTTAATAGATCTTCAAGAGTTTGAATAGTCCTCTCTGATTGTCTATCCGTTTGAGGATGGTATGCCGAACTGAATCGTAAATCCGTCCCCATAGATTTTTGCAAGTAAACCCAAAATCGTGAAGTGAATCTTGGGTCACGATCCAAAACTATGGATACTGGCATGCCATGCAATCTCACAATCTCATTTACATATATACGAGCAAGACGTTCAAGGGAATAAGTCTCCCGTATCGGAAAGAAATGAGCAGACTTGGTTAATCTATCAACAATAACCCAAATAGCATTTAAGCCTTGAGAAACCATGGGAAGACCCATAACGAAATCCATGGTAATGTGTTCCCACTTCCATTTCAGAATCTCAAGTGGTTGCAATGGACCATTTGGCACTTGATGCTCCGCCTTTACACGTTGACAAGTTAAACACATCGAGATAAACTTTACAATCTCTCTCTTCATATTGTTCCACCAAAATGTATATCGAAGATCACGATACATTTTGGTACTTCTAGGATGGATCGCAAATGGTGTATTATGTGCCTCCATCATGATCTTGTACTTCAAATCAGAATCATTAGGAACACAAAGTCTGGAGTGGACTCAAAGTATTCCTTCTTCATCAATTCTTGCTTCTGGAATATCACCTTCTTGTACTTTCTTCTTCATGCGCATTAGCTCCGGGTCTGTGGCTTGAGCAACTTTAACTTTATTGATTAAAGTTGGTTCTACGCGTATACTTGACATCATTGCATGGGTCCTCGGAGTCTTGAATTCTATCTTCATCTTTTGTAAATTACACAAAATGGACCTTCTTGTACTTTATTCTTCATACGCATCAGCTCCGGGTCGGTGGCTTGAGCAACCTTAACTTTTTCTATTAAAGTTGGCTCTATGCGTATACTTGACATCATCGCACTCATTCCTGCATATGATCTTCTACTCAACGCGTCAGCTACCACGTTCGCTTTTCCAGGATGGTATTGAATAGTGTGGTCGTAATCTTTCAACAACTCAAGCCAACGTCGTTGCCGCATGTTGAGTTCCTTTTGCGTGAAGAAATATTTGAGGCTTTTATGGTCTGAATATATCTCCACTTTCTCCCCATATAGATAGTGCCTCCAGATCTTTAGCGCGAAAACGACTGCTGCCAACTCTAGATCATGAGTAGGATAAGTCCTCTCATATTCTTTAAGTTGTCGAGAGGCATAGGCTATGACTTTCCCATGTTGCATGAGAACACATCCTAACCCTTTGCCTGAAGCATCGCTGTAGATAACAAATCCATCTGAACCAGATGGTATTGTTAGAACAGGCGCCAAAATGAGTCTCCTCTTAAGCTCTTGAAAACTCTTCTCGCATTCCTCGTTCCATACGAATTTTGTATCCTTCTGAGTCAACTGAGTTAATGGAGTAGCGATTCGAGAAAACCCTTCCACAAATCTCCGATAATAACCAGCTAAACCCAGAACGCTACGTACTTCAGTCACCGACTTCGGTTGCTCCCAACTTTGTATTACTTCAATCTTCGCCGGGTCAACAGATATTCCATGTTTTGACACCACGTGCCCAAGTAATGCTAATTCCTCAAGCTAGAACTTTCATTTCTTCAACTTGGTATAAAGCTTGTTTTCACGAAGCCTTTGGAGTACCAGCTTCAAATGGTGCTCATGATCTTCACGACTTTTTGAATATATGAGGATGTCATCAATAAAGACAATAAAGAACTGATCCAAATATTCCTTGAATATTCGATTCATCATATCCATGAAAGCCACAGGAGCATTAGTCAATCCAAAAGACATGACTAAGAATTCATAATGCCCGCATTCGAGTTCAAGGCGTCTTTGGGATATCCTCGGTTCTAATCTTCAATTTGATGATATCCGTAAGCGAAGATCGATCTTTGAAAAGAATTGTGCTCCTTGTAATGGTCAAACAGTCATCAATGCGAGGTAGCGGATACCTATTCTTGATAGTGACATGGTTCAATTCCGGTAGTCAATAAAAAAGTCGCATACTCCCGTCTTTCTTCTTCTCTACGAATAAAACAGGGAGCACCCCAAGGAGATGTACTAGACGAATGAAACCGATGTCCAACAACTCCTATAGTTGGACCTTTAACTCCTGAAGTTCAATAGGAGCCATTCGATATGGAGTTTTAGAAATGGGCTTTGTACCAGGTTCAAGATCAATAAAGAATTCAACTTCACGTTCTGGGGGTAGACCGGGAAGTTCTTCAGGAAATTTACTAACAACGGGAATATTATTCAAATCTGATGTGTCTTTATTCAAATCCATAACATGGGCTAAGAAAGCGTGACATCCGTTTTTCAATAAACGAATAGCTTTATGAATTGATATGACAGTGATTGATTTTAGTGGTTTAGTTGCTTGAATTCGTACAACAGGTTGGTTAGGAATATAAAAATTAACAACCTTATGAAAATAATCAATTTTGGCATGATGAGTAGTTAACCAATCAATCCCTAAAATCACATCAAAAGCAAGTATCTTTAAAGAGATAAGGTCAACAGGTAATGTGATGGTGCCAACTTGGATTAAACAAGATTTATAAACAGTGGATGTGATGAAAGTTTCTCCTAATGAGTCTCCACGAGATAAGTCAAAGTCTAATTTCTCCTGAGTCAAGTTTAAACGTTGAGCACAAGGAGAGAGATAAATGAATGGGTAGCACCGGTATTCAGTAATGTATAAACTTCGCAAGAATTTATGATTAGCTTACCCGTGATCACCTCGTTTGGGTTCCTCGCATTTTAACCAGTCATGACAAACGCTCTTCCAAGAACCGTTGACTTTGACTTTTCTGGGACAGCCTTTTGAGTCACCGTTCCCGCTGGACTTGGTTTCGCTATCGTACAATCTCGAGTGATATATCCTTCCTTTCCACAATTATAGCATACCTTGAACTGTTGTGGACGGTTTAATGATATGTCCCTCTTTTCAAGATTTATAGCATACTGACCGGTGGTCGTTCTCCTCCCTTAGAACCGATTCTTCTTTGGTCTTTGACGTCTTCGCATTATCATTGTTGAATCTCCTCTTTTTAAAATCTCCCCACGACTCATTTCTTCTATTTTTATGGCCATGATTACCACCAGAGTGGTTACCGCTTTTGTCCGTATTTTTCTTTCCCCATTGGTTATCGTTGTTCGATGGACCGCCATCACCACCCAGATGATCCCGGTTGTGGTCCCTCGGTTGAACGTATTTCGTTATCTCGCTCTAATAATTGAGCCCTATTGACAACATCTGAATAGAGAGAAAATTTATGAGAAATGAGATATTAACATATGCCGAAGTTTCAAACCTCGTAAACATACGCGTCACATCGTTCCTCATTCTCCACCAAATGAGGTGCAAACCTAGATAACTCGCAAACTTCGCCTCGCATTTGGGACACGTCGTCGAGTTGTTTTGTTCCGATCTAATAAACTCTACTTCCTTCATATGACGAATACTTTCGTGAAAGTACTTGTCATTGAACGATTCAAACGCTTCTAAGACATCTTGAGTGCGGTGGATGGATACGCTTCATGATTCCACCCGATGAATCCGCCTCATTACGGAACATAAAGGTGGCGAATGGAACCTTCTGTTCCTCCGTGCATCCCAAGATATCGAATATCTTAGTAATTTGTTTAACCCACGTCTCTGTCTTAATCGGATCCGGCTTTCCCCAGAATTCTGGTGGTCCCAACTCCTTGAACTGCTTGGCTATGACAAACCGTGAATTGTTATCATTTCCTCATGTATTTTGAACACGAGTCTCCCTCGTCTGATTTTGCATGAACTGCAAAAAGCTTCTAAACATTTCGTCGTTTATCGTCTGATCAATGGTGTTGTTTACAGGAGGAACATTGTCGGCCTGTTGCACGTTCTCCTCATTGGTGAGTACATGCGTCTCCACGGTCTCATTTACTCCACTGTTAACATTCTCAGTTGCCATTCTCAAATACTGCCATAAAATAAGGGTTAATTAAACAAACATATCACATAATATCCCTATTTTATGACCGACCAACAAATAAGCTTAGGTAGGACACACTAGCGAAGGATTTACACCTCTCTCCCCTCCTAGTTCAATTCCCCGATCTTCGCAAGAGATCATATCCCTAAGCTCTGATACCAACTGTGACGCCCCCAAAATAGGTATACATCACTCATTCTGAGTTGTCAAATACATGGTACAGAAACAACTACAACTTTATTAATACATTTGTCGTGCAAAATACGACAACACTTAAACTGTGAGTTTAAATACAAATATTATCTTCTAGACAATATCCTCACCCAAATAAGTCCTCATTACAATTATTGATATAATATTTTATAAAAATAGTGAGGACTACTAAAATAACTTCTAGAACCATCATTCCATTTTGACTAGTACTCGCCATTACATTCTCGCCTCCCGAGAAGAAAAAATGAAAAAAAAGGAAAAGGGTGAGCTCAACTAGCCAGTAAAGAATATTATGACTAAGAAAATATAGAATAAATTATCGTTAGTCTTCAACAGGGAAAAATCTGAGAGAATATAATAGACAACAAGTTTCAGATCAATATTCGTAGCGGAAATAATAATTCATAGAAGAGTTACGTAGAGAATAAAATTTACTGTTATCTATGAATTTAACAGTCCACCATTAATATTTTATCCCTGTAACATCAATCAACATACATCTTGAATCAAATATTCATCTTTGCACTACAGGCCAAAGATATTCATCAGTTGGTCATGTTCATCTCAACACCTGTTCATCTTTGCACTACAGACCAAAGATATTCATAAGCAAATCATTCATCTTTGCACTACAGGCCAAAGATATTCAGTAATATAATCATTTAAAACTGAGGATGATGAAATTTTTTTTAAAGAAAACGAATCCAATGAAACAAAAGAATAAATATTAAGGATTCGTACTTTAAACAATCTCAGTTCAAAAATACTTCATAAATAACCATAGTGAAGTAAAATTCAAGAATAATCAAAACATGGATACAATCAAATCTAGTATCCATAATAGCTATTTTGGACAAAAATAAAAATTTAATTTTTCTGTGAATAGTGCCGTATTCGTGAATAGTACCGTATACGTAAATAGTAACCCCAATGCTAAAAGACAAGAATTTCACAAGAAAAATACTCCCAATATTCCAGCATAATGATATTGAAAGAAATAATATCATTTTTTTTAAAAAAATAATATCCCTTACCTTAGAAAAGACAAAGATTTCTAATTTGGAATAACGGATATAGTCTGTCAAGGAACTTATCTTAGTATAAAAACAATCAAAGTATCAAAACACTCACAAGAGTACGCTCGATATTATAGAGAGAGAAATCTTTAGCTTCTGGTGTGATTTTCAATTCTAACATAAGCACCCTATTTATAGGAAATTGCTTAGAACACCAAAGCAGAAAATTTAATAAAATATTAATATTTATTAATTTTTTCTTATGCACACCAAGAAAATTGAATTCAACATGTTTACCACTCATGTGGGGCCCACCCAAGTGTAAAAAACGTTTTTCTTAAAAAAACATTTTAAACTCCAAAAATCAATTATTTCGAAACTTTAGAACTTCAATAATTCATAATAAATAGCCCTTTTATCAGAAAAATTCAAATCTCATGTCCATTCCATAGGAAATTTAATTCTCTACAACTTTGCAGAAGAAAGTTTTTCTAAATTCCAAACAGAAATTGACCGAAATCCACATACAGACTATTTTACATGCTATAATCAAATTTCAGTCAAGAAATGGGGTCCACAAACATGAAAAACATGTTTTTAACATTTATTGTAACAAAAATACTCTTCCTCCTCATATACTCATATATCCCACATTCATTGTAAAAATATCACCATTATTATATTATTATAATATAATAATATATTTAAATGAATTATTTTATCAGAAAAAGATAAAATATTAATTTTCAACAATTGTCACATTAAAAATTTTCTCCATCTATATCCACATAAAATGAATATTTTCCTCATCATATAAATCAATAATTAATTATTCACAAATAATATTACAGTAATCACAATCATCGACATCCACCGGTTCGTGAAAGAGGGGCTTTCTAATAAGTATCTCTCCTTCTTGGTAGCGTAATTAGGTGACCAAACCTCTCCTTGAGATGTAATTTTCTAGACATTGTCAATAATGTTATCTAATAATATTATTAGGATAATATGAATTATTGCTCCGATAATGGAAAATACTGTGTAGTGACAATTATTGAAACAACAGTAATATAAAATATCAACGTAGCAATTATTGAATCAATAAAATAAAATATTGAACAGTAATTACTATAACAATTATTGAGTAGTGCCTTCTTACATAAGAATCATTAATTGGTGCAATACCGTGTGCTACTGTGTTTTAACCACCGAGTATTTCAACAGTATTAACGGTAACAACTACGCCGTTATTTATAAACAACTTATACTTGTAGTTTTCTTCATCCAATCGCTTTCATATATAGGGGTCACACAAGGTATACCATTTGCATTTAATATTCCCCGACAAAGAAGAATATTCCACGACCAAACGAATATTCCCCGACAACAATAAATATTTTATAACCACTTGCTTATTTAAAATACTTGCGTATTTTTCCCATAACCAACCACATTAATCAAATAAACCCTTACTATTTTAAAATAATAAATAGAGGAAATTCAATTTCATTTATAATAAGTTGGGGTCTTACATTATGTGCTCACAAGTACTTAGGAGTAGCAAGTATTATACATACCAAGTTGTGGGGTTGTTAAAACTTTGTTGCCTGAATGACTGATGAAGGAAGATAGGGATTAGGATCCCTGAGAAGTTCATACAGTCTGAGTATGGTTTGTATTGGGAAATCCATACTCGTTGTTTTCTGTTGTAGCACTTGGGTATGAGCTTGAGTTTGAATGCGAGGAAAAATTTGAGATGAACAAGGTGAAGGATGAGTACGAGGAGGGGGACTTCTCAAATGAAGTGTATGGTCATAACATTGAGTTATAAAAAAGGGTCGAGAAATTAGAAGGTCAAGTCGTAAAGCACCAAGCCACGTTAGAGCAAGAAGTTGTCGCGACTCAAGACCTTACTGTATAACATGCAGATGTAGAGCGTATATTAGCTCAGTCGAAATATAAAGAGGATAGTTATTATTAATGGGAATGAGATTTTTGCAGAATGACCGGGGAAAGAAGTCGAAAAAAGCGTCGAGGAGAGTGAAGACGCGTGGGTGAAGGCTTCTAAACGCGTAGATCGTGTTGAAGACAAGTTGAAGAAGGCCAAGCGGATGATGGGACTTAGAATTAAGTATTCTATTTTCTGTATAGGTTGAGATTTATCTTTGGTATGTGATGGATCATCAAGTGATCCTAAAATTTTATTATTACAGGATAAATAATATAAATAGCAGTGAGGCTATTTTGTGGTGTGGTGATGTAATAAATGAATAAATACATCAGTATTTATTAAGATATATTATGTGTTGTTTTAAAAGTGGTTGAGATAAGTTTGAAAATTTTAATGTGTAGATGAACGATGATCTAATAGTTCGAGTTTTAAAACAAAGAAGATGCCGCTTTAGAAGAAGGAGACAACAACGTCGCAGAGCCCCAAGGAATATGCATACAATAGGAAGCTAACGTAAATCCAAAGCCACAATTGGTGAATTTTTACGGTGGGAGCCTTTGGAAAATCAAGCTGAATTTACGGCTATACAATCAAATCTCGATGTTCCAACCAAATTCATTCACAACAGAGCTGGAAAGAACGAATGATGTAGACGGGGAAGGTAATACGCTGGCATTCAACCAAGAACAGAGGGGAAAGAAGAGTGAAGATGATAAGGTGGAAGATATTCATACCGGTAACGCTTGGAAAAGAAAGTGAGACAATAATATTAACGTTGAAAATCAGCAAGGGAAGGAAAAGAAGAAGGTGGAGGCGTGTAGCAACTGCGGAAAGAAACATGTAGGTGTTTGTTTGAAGGGAAAAAGGGTGTGCTTTAATTGTGGTTTGAAGGGCCACATTGCACCAAAATGTTCACGATCGAGGAAGGAGCACGCTTCACGTGTGGATCGAAGGAGCACTTGGCTCGAGGGTGCCCAAAGAAAGCGGTAGGAAAAGCAAGTGGAAGCAGAGAGGCGTGGTGGCCGGTTATTAGAGAATCACACGGCCACGAGTCGACCAACCGAACAATCAACCAACATGACGATGCACGAGAAGTAATGCAAGGTATGGTTCCGATCGATTATCTATACTGGTACGCATGTTATTTAATTCAAATGCCACTTGTTAATTTATGCCTGATGAATTCGTTTAGAAACTAGAATCGCTTCGGGAAGAGTTAGACTATTCCCTAAATATGGAAAGTGTGAATATTGATTCTTTTAAGTTGATGTGTAGAATTTCTGTATTGGAATTAATATGGCACCTGTGATGTCTCTACCAGATAATACAGGAATGTTGTGTTGTATAACGACGCATCCTATAATATACAGGGCTGTGTGTTTAGGCAGAGCGATATGGTCATTTCTTATGTATCGCGTCATTTAAAATTTTTTATGTGAAAGGATATCTGACTCATGATTCGGAGCTAGAGCTAATAGTGGTTGCCCTGAGGATTTAACAATATTACTTTTGGATAGTAGTGTGAAATATAAACAAACCATAAGTGTCTAACGTATATAGGGGTATTTAAGCGTGTGTTGAAGTGATAGCGGGAGTTAGTCAAGGATTGTGAATGCAAAATCCTAAATAAACGTGGTGGCCGATGTCTTAAGAAAAAGGTAGTAGTTATTTTTGTTAACTGTGCAAGATGGGTTCATAATAGAAATGAATAATTTGTGGTAGGAGGTAAGATATATGAAAAGTCAGAGGAGAAGCTATTCAGGTGGAAATCCATACAACTGTGCTAGACAGAGTAAAAGAAGAGTAGCTCCAAGATGAGGATGTCAAATTTATAATCAATATTGAGGGATAGTTGAAAGTAGAAGGAAGAAACTAGGTTTCGTTAATGCTAGCAATTGAAAATGAAGTTTTGCATAAAATTTATATATTGAATCAACTAGGAAGCACGAAAATATATATTGCCTTCGATAATACTATTCGCGATTCACATCGAATTTTCAGAAAGGGTTTGTAAGAACGTGTTGAACGCAATTAGAAATAAGTATGTCATATTGTTTGCAAATCGATTGTCAAACTAAAAAGAAATCCAGACATCGGAAGGCATGCTAAGCGTACGAGAAGTTTTTGATAACGTCATACGAGGAATCCGCATTGAGCAAGTTATGGGCAAGTTAAAAATAATTGAAGAGTAAGGTAATGTTCGGTGGGATATCAATTGAGGACTCATATGGTGACTAAGTTGTACAAACTTTTGTATGGGCAAAGGTTTTGTGCATATACTTGGTTTATCACATTGATAATCATTGGAATGTCGGTATCGCGTTATCCATGTATATGTGGTGGAAAGGTGATTCTTTTCTCATGTATATATTTGATAGTTAGATGATATTAAGATTAGGTGCGGTTCTTAAAACTAAAGCATATGGTAAGTTCGTGACTCATAATCATATGGTATGTTTTGAACCCCTCAACGAATGGACGCCTATGGTCTGACTAGGATAAGTTCCTAAACTCATATGATTGTGGCAAGTTCCTGAATTTCTAAAGTGTGGTAAGTTTGATGAATTATAGTGGGTATAAAGCGGTTATAGTATAGGAAGCATTGATGAAGTTGAAAAGATGGTTTAGAGGTAGCTTTACCTCTACAGAGAGAAACATTCGCAATGTTTTTCATGTTTTTGATATGATCAAACAAGCTCGACTCAATCATGTGAGCAAGTACGAAATCTATTATGGTTGTTCTACTAGGAAATTACTATCCAGATAGTCGATAAAAAAGAACAAGTGCTCAGGGATAAGGTGATACCTTCTGTGAAGGTGATTTGGAGAAACCACAATGTCGAAGAGGCAACGTGGGAACTCGAAGCTGAAATGATGAAAAATTATCCTGAGTTATTTGTTTAATCTATGTCTTCGATTCTGGGGACAGAATCTTTGTAAGTAGGGAAGAATGTGACGAATGATTTGTTTGAGTTGTGATTCTAAGGACAGAATCCTTATAAGAAGGGAATGATGTAACAATCCAGAATTTTAATTTGTAATTTTAAATATTTATTGAATTATATAAATATTTAATGGATATGTTTATCGTTGAATAGATATTTGTTTAAATTGATTTGATTTACTTTGGTGAATTATTTGTTAAGTAAATAATTAAGGGCTAAGAAAATTAATTGTTATGAGATAATATACTAATTTAATTTAATAATTAAATTAGAGAGTTATAATGATTAAATGAACTATTATATTTTAATTTGAATTTGTAATTAAAATGATGTGTTAGTTGATTAAATAAAGTTATAATTATATTATATACTTAATACCTATATTATTATTATACGTTATATTCTAGTATGTAAGTTAGAATAGAGAAGAAAGACTCAGAAGAAAAAGAAGAGAAGAAGAAAATTGAGAGAAAACTTGAGGGAATTCTAGAGAAGCTTTGAGAGAAGAATTGGGGAAAAGAAGATTGTTGATCAAAGGGAAAGTTATCATCTTCTAAAACTAAGGTATTATCTTAATTGTTTTATTTTTAAAGTTTTAGTTTTCTCTTCCCAAAATTCTCTGTAAAATATTTGTAAAGGATAAATTATTTGTTATATATAGTTTTATATGATAAATTAGTTGTTGTGAAACTGTTTTCATGAGTTTGTATATGAGTATAGTCAATGAATTCATGTTATGTATGTAATTTGTGAAGAAAACCATATTACAGTGAGTTTACATGAATATAAAACATTATTGCATACTATCCTTCTTGTGGGCAATTGTTTTTTCACTATTGCACAAAATAATGCAGATGAAGTTAAGAAGTTTGAAGAGCTTTCTACAAGCAAGGGCAAGGACAAAGTGCTTGATTAGATGAAAATGTTTAATTTATATTTTATTTATGAACCTTATGTAATAGATTTATTTATGAACATGTTTTAATTTTCCGTTGATGATTGTAATAAAGGTTAGATGACCTGGGATTTATTTGAGATTATGTAACCCTTTAATGGGAGATTTATTGTTTAAACTTTTGAGTTTAATTATATCCTTGGTTTATGGGTAGTTAGTTATAATTTAATTGGATAGTGAACACCAAATCTGTGGGGATGAAGAGTCCGGATTTGGGGGTGTCACAGTTGTTGTTATGGTTACCATATATGTAAGACCCCAACTTTTATGAATAAAGAATAATTTTCTCGAAATATATTTTTTAATATTATGGTGTGAATTTGATATAATGTTATAGTTGTGGGTAATATTTATAAATTTTGCAAAGTAAGCAAGTGGTTATATAATATTCGATTGGTCGGGGAATATTCATTTTAACAGGGAATATTTGTACGATGACACAATCATTGGTGGACCCCACAACGGAAGTATTGTTGTAGTTAGAAAACGACAGAATTATCTTTTTATAAAAATAACGGCAAAAGTATTACCGTTAAAACTGTTGAACTACCCGGTAGTAAAAGTACAGTAATACGCGTGGTTGTAAAGTAGCACACGGTATTGATTATTGATGCTTACGTGAGAAGTCACTCAGTTATACTCAATTATTGCAACAGTAATTGCTGCATCATATCTCTTATATTATTGATTCAATTATTATCACAATATCATCTGCATAATATGTTATATTATTAAATCAATAATTGAGACGGCAAAGTTATTCATATTATTATTTGCAATATTGACAATGTCTAGAAGTTCTATCAAGAAGAGGTTTGGTCACTTATTGCGCGCCAATAAGGAGAAATCCTTATCGGAAAGCCCCTTTTTTCCTAGGAACGACCTGGTTGTTAAATATTGTGAGTTATAATATTAATGATGAATAAGTTCGTGTTGATTAAAGATGAAATTGATAGTTCCATTGTGTGAGAATTATTAGTGTTAGTGGAAATCGGCATTTATTTCGATAATAATTGATGTCTGGAGGTTATATTGATTAATCGGGTAATTCACTTGGGATAAATGAGCAATTAATTGCTATTAATTCGCATGCTTATAACTATGTGTTCACATGTGTGTACTATTGATTCACATGATTTACTATTAGGGAGTTGGTGCAAGATTGATAATACTTGCATGACTAAATTAAAAATGGAGGTATAGATGAAAGTACTATACTGTAATTAGTTTTTTCACATGATTATACTATTAAGCCACATGAATGAACTATTAATTCACATTATTTACTATTAGGGGAGGTGGTCTAAGTTTGATAATACTTGCAGAACTATATTAAAAATGAAGAAAAAGATGAAGGTATTATACTATAATATTTTAAGCCCCAAAACGTGCAATTATCGAAACTATATTTTCCTATAAATAGAAGCTCATTCTTCTTTCATTCTCACCAATTCACTAAGTCTCACAAGAGCAATTATTATAGAGAGAAATTATAGAGAGAAAGAATAAGAGAAGTCTGCTACCTCACTATTCTAGTATCCAGCTTTCTTCTAAGGTAAGGGGTATTATTTCTTTTGTATTCATGAAGAGAGTTATTTTCTTTCAATACTCGTAAGGGTTATTATTCCATTCTTTATTATTCTGTTGGAATAACCTGTCTGTGCGGACTACCGCATGCCTTGTGAATTCTTTTGTTATTCCATTTTTATTATTCATTGGAATAACTCGCTCACGCACGGAGGACTACCGCATGCATGGTGAATTCTTACATTATTGCATTCTTTATTATTCATTTGAATAACTCCTGTCTCACGTGGACTACCGCATGCATGGTGAATTCTTTTATTATTCCATTCTTTATTATTCTATTGGAATAACTCACATCTGCGGACTACCGCATGCATGATGAATTATTCTCATTATTCCATTCTTTATTATTACATTGGAATAACTTCGCTCACTGGACTACCGCATGCATGATGAATTATTACATTATTCCATTCTTTATTATTCTTTGAATAACTCGCTCTACGCGGACTACCGCATGCATGGTGAATGACCCTTCGTATTCATTTTTTATTAAAATTTGGAAATGATCTGTCTACATGGATTACCGCATGGCGGGTGAAAATACATTTGCAGTTTCGTATATTCTATTATACTCGTATGGGATATCATTTCTTTTGTACTCGTCATGGAATATCATTTTTCTTTGGTATTTTTCTTTTACGAGTTACTATTCATGGGTTATGTGACGCCCCCAAAATAGGTATACATCACCCATTCTGAGTCGCCAATAACATGGTACAGAAATAACTACAACTTTATTGTTACAACATATAAACTGTGAGTTTAAATACAGATATTGCCATCTAGACAATATCCACATACAAATAAATCATCATCATAATTATTGATACATTATTTTACAAAAATGGTGAGAACTACTAAACAACTCTCTAAAACCATCATTCCATACCTCGACTCATACTCGCTACATTCTCGCCTCCTGAGAAGAAAAATGGAACAAAAAGGAAAAGGGTGAGCTCAACTAGCCCAGTAAAGAATATTATGACTAAGATAATACAGAACAAATTATCGTTAGTCTTCAACAAGGAAAAATCTAATAGAATACAATAGACAACAAGTTTTAAATCAATACTCGCAGCGAAAAATATTAATTCATTGAAGAGTTACGTAGAGGATGAAATCTACTAATATCTATGAATTTAACAGTCCATCATCAATATTTTTATCCCTGTAACATCAATCAATGCACCTCTTGAATCATATATTCATCCTTGCACTACAGGCCAAGGATATTCATCAGTTGGTCATGTTCATCTAAACACATGTTCATCTTTGCACTATGAGCCAAAGATATTCATCAGAAATCATTCATCTTTGCACTACAAGCCAAAGATATTCAATAATATCATCATTTAAGACTGAGGATGATGAAAAATATTTTTAAAAAAACAAATCCAGTGAAACAAAAGAACAAATATTAAGGATTCGTATTTTAAACAATCCAAGTTCAAAAATACTTCATAAGTAATCAGAGTGGAGTAAAATTCAAGAATGATCAAAACATGGATACAATCAAAGCTAGTATCCACAATAGATATTTTAGACGAAAAGAAAAATTTTCATTTTTCGATGAATAGTGTCGATTCGTGAATAATCAGTATCGTGAATAGTGCAAGTATCGTGAATAAGTAACCCGACACTAAAAGTTCCAAATTTGATAAAAACTTCAGATCAATATTTCAAAGATAATGATATTGAAGAAATAATATCATTACTGAAAAAAATAATATCCCTTACCTCGAAGAAAGGCGATTTAAGCGAAATCGTGATATAGGCTATAACTTGAACTTTCACCAGTATAGCAATACTCAAAGTATACTCAAAATACTCACAAGAATACGCCGACAATATAGAGAGAGAAAACTTGATTTCGGTGTGATTTTCAATTCTAACCTAAGCACCTATTTATAGGAAATTGCTTAACAACAAAAGCAGAAAATTTAATAAATTAATAATATATTAATTAATATTCCTACGCCAACATTTGAAGAACTGAAATCAGTCATTAACATCACATGCAAGACCCACCATTAATGCAAAAACGTTTTCTTATTTAAATTATTTTAAACTTCCAAAAATCAATTATTTCGGAACTTCAATAATTCACAATAAATAGCCCTTTTGTCAGCAAATTCAAATCTTGCGAGTTTTTATAGAAAATTCAATTCTCTACAACTTTGCGAGGAAGGAAGTTTTCCAAATTCCAAACAAAAATTGACAAGAAATCCACAAACGAAAGTGATTTTACAGACTATAATCAAATTTCATCAAGAAATGGGGTCCACCGACATGAAAAACATGTTTTAAATATTTTTGGTAACAAAAATACTCCTCCTCCACATATACTCATATATCCCACATTCATCGTAAAAATATCATCATTATTATATTATTAAAATATAATAATATATTTAAATGAATTATTTTATCAGAAAAAGATAAAATTTCAATTTTCAACAATTGTCACATTAAAAAATTTCTCCATCTATATCCACTTAAAATCAATATTTTCCTCATCATATGAATCAATAATTAATTATTCACAAATAATATTACAGAATCACAATATTGACAACCAGCAGGTTCTGGGAAAGAGGGGCTTTCAATAAGAATTTCTCATCTTTGGCACAATTAGGTGACCAAACCTCTCCTTAGACAAAACTTTCTAGACATTGCCAATAATGTTATCTAATAATATTATTCAGATAATATGAATTATTGCTTCGATAATGAAAAATCTTGTGTAATGACAATTATTGAAACAACAAAGAATATAAAATATCAACGCAAACAATTAATAAAATCTTTGAACAAAGTAATTATCAGTAACCATTATTGAGTAGTGCCTTTTACGTAAAGAGTCAATAATTGGTGCAATACAGGTGTAAGCATCTTTGTGCAACAACGCGTAGACATCGTGTTTTAACCATAAGGGTATTCAACAAAGGTAAAGCGGTAATAACTACGCCATTATTTTTAAACAACTTATATTTGTCGTTTTCTTCCTCCAATCGTTTTCCGTTATGGGGCCCACACATGGCTGCACCGTCGTACAAATATTCCCCGACAGTACGAATATTTCACGACCAAATGAATATTCCTCGACAACAATGAATATTTTATAACCACTTGCTTATTTTATAAAATTTGCGCATTTTACCCATAACTAACCACATTAATCAAATCAACCCTTACTATTTCAAAATAATAAATAAAGGAAATTCCATTTTATTTATAAAAAATTCGGGGTCTTACAACCTCCCCTCCTTATGAAATTTTGTCCTCGAAATTGACGTACGTACCTGGTGCTTCGAAAAGATGAAGATACCTCACTTTCATTTCCGTTTCCAACTCTCAGGTCATTTCCTCTATAGCATGGTTTCTCCACAAAACTTTAACATGTGGTATGACCTTTACGCGTAGGACATACTCCTTCATATCCAAGATCTTGACAGTGGTACCTCTTCGTGCGTTAAGTCTTGACTATCTCAAATCTGGTTCTAACTCAATGATGTTATTGGTCGTCCACATATTTATGTAACATCAAGACGTAAAAAAATGTTATAAACACGCGACATACTTGGTAGTAAAGCGAGTCTATAGCCACACGATTTCTACTCGATTGAGTATGAATTAATAAATCGAAGGTTTGAGCTTTCTTCTCTTCATTGACTCTTACTTCTAGAATAACGCCTTCTTGCACCTTCTTCTTTATATTCATCAGCTCCAGGTCTGTAGCTTGAGCGGCTTTAACATTATCGATTAAAGTCGATTCTACTCGTATATCATCACGTGAGTTCCTAGAGTCTTTAACTCTATCTTCATCATTTTTAAGTTATACGAAATGAGTCTTTGTGTTATCAACATCGCACTTGTAAACGCATACGATCTTCTACTCAACCCGTCAGCTACCACGTTCGCTCTTCTACGATAATATTGAATGGTACGATCATAATCTTCAACAGCTCGAGCCAACGTCTTTGGCGCATGATACGTTCATTTAGTTAAAGAAATATCTGAGGGTTTAGGAAATAGGTTTTGTACTAGGGTCAATACAAAATTCGATTTCTCGCTCTAGGGTAGGCTAGGAAGTCATCGAGGATTACGTCGAGAAAATTTATTAACGATAGAAATATCATTCAAAATCGCGTGACTCTCATCCAAAACTTGGATAACACGTCACATTGATACCTAACAACTTGCCATCGTCATTCACAACGTCTCCTACGAAAAGTCTGGCTTCTGTGCATTCCACACAAGGAAGTCAACAACGAAAGGCTCGGGGCTCTTTACTTATGGCTTGATATGACAATGATTGACTTTAGTGGTTTGGTTATTTTGAATTCGCATAATATGTTGGTTAGGAGTATGAAAGCTAAAAACCTTACAAAAAGCATGATGAATAGTTAACCAATCGATTCCAAAAATCACATCCATGCAAATATTTTCAAAGAGATAAGATCGACAGGTAACGTGAAAGTGTTGATTTGAATCAAACAAGATTTATAAATAGTAGAGGTAATGAAGGCTCCTACTAACGAAGTTTCAACTAATAAGTCAAAGTTTAACTTCTCCGAGTCAAATTTAAACGTTGAACACAACTAGGTGAAATAAAAAGTGAGTAGAGAACCCAGATTCAACACGGTATAGACTTCGCAAGAACTTATGATTAACTTACCCGTGATAATTTTATTCGGGTTCCTTGTCACAAAAAACGCCTCTCTTAAACTACTGGCTTTGGTTTTATGCGGGACATTCTTTTGAGTCACCGTCCTATTTGAACTATGTTTTGCTACCGCATAATCATGAGCGATATGTCCTTCCTTTCCACAATTATAGCATACCTTGAATCTGTTGTGGGCGCTTTTGGTGATATGTCCTTCTTTCCCGCATTTGTAGCATATGATGGGTGGTGGTCGCCCTCCTTGGAACAGTTGCTTCGGGCCGACGTCTTCACATGGTCGTTGTTGAACCTCTCTTCTTGAAATGTCCACTTGAGTCACCTCTCCTATTATCATGGCCACGATTACCACCCAAGTGGTTACCGCTTTGTCCAGTATTCTTTCCTCCCATTGGTTATCATCGTTTTATGATCACGCACACCGAATATGACCACAGTTGTGGTCCTCGGTTAAACATATACTCGTTATCACGCTCTAATAATTGAGCCCTGTTTACAACATCTGAATATAAAGAAAATTTATGAGAGATAAGATATTGTCGAATCTCGGGTTTTAGACCCCTCAAAAACATACGCGTCATTCGTTCCTCATTTTCCACCAAATGAGGTGCGAAACTCGACAACTCATAAACTTCGCCTCATCTTTGAGACACCGTCATGTTGTTACGCTCGATCTAATAAACTCCACTTCCTTCATATGACGAACACTTTCGTGAAAGTATTTGTCATTAAATAGTTTCAAACGTCTCCCAAGACATGCCGAAAGCACGAGATGGATGGATGGGTACGCTTCACAGATTCCCACCAATAGTCTGCCTCGCCACGGAACATAAAGGTGGCGAATGGAACCTTCTGTTCCTCCGTGCATCCCAAGACATTGAATATCTTGGTAATTTGCTTGACCCACATTTCTTCCTTGATCGGATCAGGCTTTCCATGGAAATCTGGTGGTCCCAACTCCTTGAACTGCTTGACTATGATGCAGGCCATGCGTTCTTTATCATTTCCACCCGTATTATGGACAGGAGCTTCCTTCGCTCGTTGTTGCATGAATTGCTCCTTAAACTGCTTAGCGGTGACCGTCCAAGAGTTATCAATGTTTCTACCTGCATTTTGGATGAGGCGCCTTCACTTTGTTGTTGCATGAATTGCATAAAGCCTCGACCATCCCATCATTCACCATTTCATCGGTGTTATTATTTTCATGAGGATTATTGTCCTGCAGTTGCATATTATCCCGATTATTGATCCGTGGAGACTCAAGCGGTCTCTGTGCTCCATTGCTTATCTCAACATTTTGGATGCCATTTTCAAACATCGCCACAAAACAAGGGTTAATCAAACAAATTAACATATCACATAATATCCCTATATTATGACCGACTAACAAATAAGCTTAGGTAGGACACACTAGCGAAGGATTTACTCGTCTCTCCCCTCCTAGTTCTATTCCCCGATCTCCGCCAGAAGTCATATCCCTAAGCTCTGATACCAACTGTAACTTTAGACACCAACTTGTGTCAGCACCTCACATTGATACCTATCAGTTTGCCACCGCAGAACGGCGTCCCCTACGGAGAGTCTGGCTTCGGTGCATTCCCCATCAACAGGAAGTCACTAGCGAGAGGCTCGGGGCTCTTTACTTATAGCTCTGATACCAAATATAACGACGTCAAAATAGGTCCATTCCATCCGACCCATTCTGAGTTGCCAAATACATGGTACAGAAAACAACTACAACTTTATTACAACAATTGTCGTGCAAAATACAACAACACATATGCTGTGAATTTGGATACAAATATATATCAACTGTGACTCATGTCCCAACCGTGGATGAAGACCTCATAATGACACCTTACATAAAGGTATAGTCGAAAAACCTGTTTTAGAAATTAGAATCTTTGGGAAGTGCTCAAGAAACCTTCGTGCATATGGGAGGCCATGCTTCTAGGTTATGATAGATATCATATGGCCATGAATTATCCTTGGTTGACCTAATAGACCCCAAAGAAAAATGAGAAGATTACTATCATATTCTTCCCAATGGTGAGTCTTCTCTTGACATATCATTATCTCTACTATCTCTAATTGAGAGTTAAATTTCAAATAGACTCCAAGATCATATAGGTAGTGCTGGTAGATATACTCAGCAAGTGGATGAGCACAATCCTGTCTTATGATGACTCGAGGTTGTATGTCATTAAATATCTTATATAATAGTGACAAAACACCCTTCCAAAGTTGAATTCACCTCACCCTCAACATCTATAGACCGCCGTTCTATTCCCCTGTTATTCCCCGCTTATCCCAGCTACACTTTTATTACCTGAAAGGAATTGTGAAGCAAAAGGGTGAGCACAACTAGCTCAGTAAAAAAATATCATGACTAAAGATAATTAAATTATCAATAGCCTTCATCAATAATAAATCAGAGATTTAGAACATATGGTAGATGATAAAAAAATTCAACCATAGTTGCAGCGGAACGAGCAATCCATTAGAAGAGTCAAATAGACTATAAAGTCTATTATCTTCTCCATGTTAAAAGTCCACCAACAATGTTTTATCCCTGTAACATCAATCAACAATTCCTGTCCACAATCACATGTATAACTCATAATCGTAATTGTTGTTCTAAATTCCTTTTCTCATTCAGGACGAAGATAATTTTCATCACTTGTCTTTACCTGAAATATCAAAGATCATGGTTATACCAAATCACAGTTCCTGTTCATAATCATACTAATAAATTCATCTTTGCACTACGGGCCAAAGATATTCATCAACAGATTCATCTTGCACTTTCACAGCCAAAGATATTCATCAACATTCATCTTTTTGCACTACAGCCAAAGATATTCAACTCTGTGTCATCTTTGCTACTACGACCCAAAGATATTCATCAACAATTCATCTTTGCACTCACAAAGCCAAAGATATTCATCAACAAGTCATCTTTGCACTACGGACCAAAGATATTCATATCTCAAAGAAATACATAATCATTTCAGAATTTATATAAACCATAATTATAACCATATATGTTGATTAATTCACCTTTGCACTTAAGCTAAAGATATTCAATTATAAATTCAATGGTCATGATCATACCAGTCAACAATTCAACTTTGCACTACTGGCCAAAGAGAACCTATAGTCACGATCATACCAATAATCTATCCATCTTTACACTCAAGTCAAAGAGAAATATCATCATTAGGGTTATAAGAATGTTATATAAAAAACAATATAATCAACATATAGATTTAATCTCAATAGTAAGATTCATAAATCAATGATTTTATAACAACTTAATCAAAATGTTATAAATCACTTAATAATCTCATAATCTAATATTATTAATACTACCACAATATTTTAATCATTTCTTAAACTTATAAACAATTTATTTTAATTGTTTACACTTTACTTAATAAATGCATTTAATCATCTTAAAATGCCAACCTCATAAGATCTCATCACCAATAGCCAAAACCCTCATCAAAAATCTGATATATCTCATATATAACTCTCAAGCCATAAAATCATATTTTCCAATTTTCAGTAATTCACATAACATATTTAATTCATTTACTCATAACTAGAACATTTTCATGAAAAATACCAAATCAGTTTTAAAAATATTTCTTTTCTGGGATTTAGAAGAATATAGTCCCATATTGAATATATATTTTCTCAAAATTTTTAAAATTCATTTACTATTTTTCACATGGCCAAAACCACCAAATATTCAGACATTAATCATAAATTGTACTTTTATCCAAAAATTCTGAAATTTACACGGTATACTGATATTATATAGATGTACGCACAATAAAAATTTCATCAATTTTGGAGTTAATCACAAGGAGTTATAAGCGATTACTTTTAAAATAGTCTTTCCTCATAAAATTCATAACTCTTAATCTATACATCCAAAAATCGCCATTTTTGGACACAATCAACAAAACTCATCAAATTATCATTTCAAATTTTTACAGAATTTTTGAAGGTTCAGAAGAATTTCGAAATAATAACCCTTAAAATCCCTTATTATCCCTTACCTCAGAAAGATAGTACTTCTAACTGGAATATTGGATATAGGCTATAACTTGAACTTTCACCGTATAGCAATACTCAAAGTATACTCAAAATACTCACAAGAATACGCTCGACAATATAGAGAGAAAACTTGATTTCGGGTGTGATTTTCAATTCTAACCTAAGCACCCTATTTATAGGAAATTGCTTAGAACACCAAAGCAAAAAATTTAATAAATTAATAATATATTAATTAATATTCCTACGCCAACATTTGAAGAACTGAAATCAGTCATTAACATCACATGCAAGACCCACCATTAATGCCAAAAACGTTTTTCTTATTTAAATTATTTTAAACTTCCAAAAATCAATTATTTCGGAACTTCAATAATTCACAATAAATAGCCCTTTTGTCAGCAAATTCAAATCTTGAGAGTTTTTATAGAAAATTCAATTCTCTACAACTTTGCAGAAGGAAGTTTTTCCAAATTCCAAACAAAAATTGACCGAAATCCACAAACGAGTGATTTTACAGACTATAATCAAATTTCAGTCAAGAAATGGGGTCCACCGACATGAAAAACATGTTTTAAATATTTTTGGTAACAAAAATACTCCTCCTCCACATATACTCATATATCCCACATTCATCGTAAAAATATCATCATTATTATATTATTAAAATATAATAATATATTTAAATGAATTATTTTATCAGAAAAAGATAAAATTTCAATTTTCAACAATTGTCACATTAAAAAATTTCTCCATCTATATCCACTTAAAATCAATATTTTCCTCATCATATGAATCAATAATTAATTATTCACAAATAATATTATGAGAATCACAATATCGACAACCAAAGGTTCTGGGAAGAGGGGCTTTCCAATAAGAATTTCTCCTTACTGGCGCGCAATTAGGTGACCAAACCTCTCCTTAGACAAAACTTTCTAGACATTGCCAATAATGTTATCTAATAATATTATTCAGATAATATGAATTATTGCTTCGATAATAAAAAATACTGTGTAATGACAATTATTGAAACAACAGCAATATAAAATATCAACGCAGCAATTAATAAAATATCGAACAAGTAATTATCGTAACCATTATTGAGTAGTGCCTTCTTACGTAAGAGTCAATAATTGGTGCAATACTGTAAGCATCTTGTGCAACAACGCCGTATTCATCGTGTTTTAACCAAAGGTATTCCAACAAAGATAAATAGCGGTAATAACTACGCCATTATTTTTAAACAACTTATATTTGTCGTTTTCTTCCTCCAATCGCTTTCGTTATGGGGCCCACACATATGGTCGCTATTGCACAAATATTCCGACAAGCGACGAATATTCCACGACCAAACGAATATTTCCCAACAACAATGAATATTTTATAACCACTTTGCTTATTTTGTAAAATTTGCGCATTTTACCCATAACTAACCACATTAATCAAATCAACCTAACTATTTCAAAATAATAAATAAAGGAAATTCCATTTTATTTATAAAAATTCGAGGGTCTTCTGAGTTACTATTCATCCGATTCATTATTCACTTTAGTATTATTCATTCGGGTATTATAAGGCACTTTTCGTGTTGAAAGTACTATTCACGAGTTACTATTCACCCGATTACTATTCACTCTAGTATCATTCACTCAGGTATTTGGGACACTTTTCATGTCGGGGTACTATTCACGGGGTACTATTCCCAAAGAACTATTCACGGGGTACTATTCACCCAAAAAATATATTGCGTTTCTGTCCAAATTATTTTGGTACATGAATATTATTCTTGAATTTTACTCCACAAACAGTATTACGTTGACAATTTGGACGTTATTGATTTCTGGATAAATTAGATTATAAATCTTTAAAATTTATCCTTGAACTTGTTTTATTGAAATATTATGTCATTGTCATCATCCTCATGCTTATATTGTGATGAAAGTCATCTTTGGCTTACGTGCATAAATGGACTTGGTATGATTATGACCAGGGATTATTCGGTATAATCATGACCGTAATGTGACAAATGATGTGGTGAAAGTCCTCATTGGCTCGTAATTCATTGATGGGACGATTGTTGGTATGATTATGACCGTGGATTATTCGGTATAATCATGACCATTGATGATTACATTAATATCCTTGGTAGTGATGCAGGATGATTCGATTTTATTTATTGTCGAGTCTCAAATGATAAAATTGTTGAAAAACTTTTTAAATCATAAAAGATAGTAGATTTTATGCTCTACTTAACTCTTCTAATGGATTGCTTATTCCGCTGCAGTTGTTGATCTAAAACTTGTTGTCTTTTATATTCTATCAGTTGTTATATTGTTGAAGGCTAAGGATAATTTATTCTCGCATTATCTTAGTCATAATATTTCTTCTTCGGGCTAGTTAAGCTCACCATTTCTTTCATCGTTTCTCTTGTGAAATGAGAATATAGTTGGGACGAGTCGGGGAACGAATTGACGGTTCAGATGGTTGTTTTAGTAGTCCTCACTATTCTATAAAATAGTGTGACAATAAATGTAATGAGGACTCCATTGAGTGTGGATATTATCTAGATGATAATATTCTTATTAAAACTCTTAGATTATGTTTTGTCGTATTTTACACGACTGTTGTATAATTAAGTTGTATTTGAATTTTGTACCATGTATTTGGTGAATCAAGATGGATGATGTACACCTATTTTGGGGGCGTCACAGTTGGTATCAAAGCTTAGGGATATGATCTCTGATTGAGATGTGAGACAAGAACTAGGAGGGGAGAGACAGAGAATTCCTTCGCTAGTATGACCTACCTAAGTTTATTTAGTATTTAATTGGTCGGTCAGAGTATAGGGATAATATGTGATATGTTAATTAACCCTTGTTTTGTGGCAGTATTTGAAAATGGCATCCAAAAATTTTGAGATAAGCAATGAAGCACATGAGACCATTGAGTCACCAACGATCAATACCCAGGATAATGTGCAACAGGAAGATAATAATCCTCAGGTAAACAATAACACCGATGAAATGGTGAGCGATGGGATGTTCAGAGGCTTTATGCAATTCATGCAACATCAGGCGAAAGCGGCTCTTGTTTAAAATACTTGTGGAAACACTGGCAACTCTCGGACGGTCACCGCTAAACAGTTCAAGGAGCTGGGACCACCGGAGTTTTTTGGAGAGCCAAATCCACTTAAGGCGGAGACGTGGATAAAGCAGATCACCAAGATATTTGATGTCTTGGGATGCTCTGAGGAGCAAAAGGTTCCCTTTGCCACCTTCATGTATATGAAAGCAGAGGCGATTCATTGGTGGGAATCTGTAAAGCGTACTCAACCTACCGCACTGAAGATGTCTTGGGAGAAGTTCCAAGAGCTGTTCAACGACAAGTACTTTCCCGAAAGTATTCATCACATGAAGGAGGTAGAGTTTATCAAGCTGGAGCAAAATAATATGACTGTGTCACAGTACGAAGCTAAGTTTGCCGAGTTGTCCCGGTTTGCATCCCACTTGGTTGATAATGAGGAAAGAATGACGCAGATGTTTCTAAGAGGTTTGAAACCCGAGATACGTCAATACCTAATTTCTCACAAACTGTGTTTGTATTCAGATGTTGTGAATAGGGCTCAGTTATTGGAGCGCGATAATGAGTCAACCCAACCAAGAGAGAAGCAATCGACAAGTCGATAATACGATGGTAGCGATCATCAAGCGGTGACAACAAGCGTGGAGGAATTAATATGCCAGAAATGGTAATCACTTCGGTGGTAATCATGGCCTTGACAATAAGAGTGAACATTTCATGAAGAGAAGATTCAACAATGATGGAAAGACGTCAAAGACCAAAGACTTTTGTTGTTAAGGAAGGAGAGAAATCGGTCATTGTATGTTAGAAATGCAAAGGGGAGGGACATATCAGCCCAAACTGCATGATGCAGTCCAAAGCATGTTACAATTGTGGAAGAGAAGGTCACCTATCCCGATTTTATCGTGCACCAAAATCAAGTCCAGCTAGGATGGAGGCATCAAAGGCCGTCCCAGACAAGACAAAACTGGTAGTTCAAAGGAGAGCGTTTGTCGTAACCTCCCAAAAAGCGAGGAATCTGAATGAAGTGATCACGAGTAAGCTAATCATAAACTCTAGCAAAGTGTATACCTTATTTGATATTAGTTTTACCCATTCTTTTATTTCTCCTACTTGCGCTCAACGTTTAAATTTGACTCCAGAGAAATTAAACTTTGACTTATCGGTTGAAACTTCGTTGGGAGAAACCTTCATTAGATCCACTATTTATAAGTCTTGTTTGATTCAAATCGATAACCGCACATTAAATGTCGATCTTATTTCTTTGAAAATACTTTCATTTGATGGAATTTTAGGGATTGATTGGTTAACTACTCATCATGCTAAAATCGATTATTTTCGTAAGGTTGTTAGCTTTCATATTCCTAACCAACCTATTATGCTAATTTAAGCAATCAAACCACTAAAATCAATCACTATCATATCAAGCCATAAAGCTATTCGTTTATTGAAAAACGGATGTCAAGCTTTCTTAGCCCATGTCATGGATTTAAATAAAAATACGTCAGATTTGAATGATATTTCTATTGTTAATAAATTTCCTGACGTATTCCCTGAAGAACTTCCTGGCCTATCCCTAGAGCGTGAAATTGAATTTTGTATCGACCTTGAATCCAGTATAAAATCCATTTCCAAAGCCCCATATCGAATGGCTCCTATTGAACTTCAAGAGTTAAAAACCCAACTACAGGAATTGTTAGACATCGGTTTCATTCGTCCTACTACGTCTCTTTGGGGTGCTCCTGTTCTATTCGTGAAGAAGAAAGATGGAAGTATGCAACTTTGTATTGATTATCGGGAGTTGAATCATGTCACCATCAAAAAATAGGTACCCGTTGCCTCGCATTGATGACCTGTTTGACCAGTTGCAAGGAGCCAAATTCTTTTCAAAGATTGATCTTCGTTCCAGATATCATCAGTTGAAGATTAAAACTGATGACATTCAAAGATCGCTTTCGTAACTCGAAGACGGGCATTATGAATTCCTAGTCATGTCTTTTGGATTGACTAATGCTCCTGCTGCCTTCATGGACATGATGAACCGAGTATTCAAGGAATATTTGGATCACTTTGTGGTCGTCTTTATTGATGACATCCTCATACACTCCAAAATCTGTGAAGACCATGAGAAATACTTAAGGCTGATACTTCAAAAGCTTCGTGAAAACAAGCTTTATCCCAAGTTGAAGAAATGTGAGTTCTGGCTTGAGGAAGTTGCATTCCTTGGGCACGTGATATCAATTCATAGAATATCTATTGACCCGGCGAAGATTGAAGCAATTCAAAGCTGGGAGCAACCAAAGTCAGTGACCGAAGTACGTAGCTTTCTCGGCTTAGCTGGTTATTATCGGAGATTCGTGGAAGGATTTTCTCGAATCGCTACTCCATTAACTCAGCTGACTTGAAAAGATAAAAAGTTCGGTTGGAGCAAAAAATGTGAGAAGAGTTTTCAAGAACTCAAGAGAAGACTCATTTCAGCACCTGTTCTGACAATACCATCTGGCTCGGAGGGATTTGTCATCTATAGTGATGCTTCAGGCAAAGGGTTAGGATGTGTTCATGCAACATGGGAAATTCATAGCCTATGCCTCATGAAAACTCAAAGAATATGAGAGGAATTATCCTACTCATGATCTAGAGTTGGCAGCAGTCATTTTTGCGCTTAAGATTTGGAGGCATTACCTGTATGGAGAGAAGGTGGAGATCTATACGGATCATAAAAGCCTCAAATATTTCTTCACTCAAAAAGAACTCAACATGCGGCAACGACGATGGCTTGAGCTATTGAAAGATTATGATCATACCATCCAATACAATCTTGGAAAAACGAATGTAGTAGCTGACGCATTGAGTAGAAGATCATATGCGGGTACGAGTGCAATATTTTCAACGCAAAGACCCATTTTGTAGGACTTACGAAGGATAGAGATAGAGTTAAAGACTCCAGGGACCCATGTGATGATGGCGAATATACGAGTAAAACCGACTTTAATCGATAAAGTTAAAGCTGCTCAAGCTACCGACCTGGAGCTGATGCGTATGAGGAAGAAAGTGCAACAAGGTGCTATTCCGGAAGCAAGAACCGATGAAGAAGGAATACTTTGAGTCAACTCCAGACTCTGTGTTCCTAACGACTCTGACTTGAAGTATAAAATCATGATGGAGGCATAAAACACACCATTTGCAATCCATCTTGAGAGTACCAAAATGTATCGTGATCTTCAACATACATTTTGGTAGAGCAATATGAAGAGAGAGATAACAGGGTTTATCTCAAGGTGTCTAACTTGTCAACGAGTCAAGGCAGAGCATCAAATGCCAAAAGGTCCATTCCAACCACTTGAAATTCCTGAATGGAAGTGGGAGCACATTACCATGGATTTCGTTACTGGTCTTCCCAAGGTTTCTCAAGGCATAGATGTGATTTGGGTCATTATTGATAGATTGACCAAGTCTTCTCATTTCTTACCGATACGTGAAACTTATACACTTGAACGTCTTGCTAGTATGTACATAAATGAGATTGTAAAATTGCATGGTATGCCAGTATCCATAGTTTCTGATTGAGACCCAAGATTCACTTCAAGATTTTGGGTTAGTTTGCAAAAAGCTATGGGCACGGATTTATTAGTTCGGCATATCATCCTCAAACGGACGGGCAGTCGAAAAGGACTTTTCAAAATCTTGAAGATTTATTAAGACTTTATGTCCTTGACTTCAAGGGAAGTTGGGACAAGTTCTTACCATTGGTGGAGTTTTTCTACAACAATAGTTATCAAGCAAGTATTGGCATGGCTCCATTTGAGGCGTTGTATGAAAGAAAGTGTCGTTCTCCAGTATGCTGGGATGAGGTGGGTGAAGCAACGATGTTGGGACCAGAGTTGGTATGTATGACTACGAAAAAGATTCAAACGATCCGACAACGTATAAAAACCTCACAAGATCGACAAAAGAGTTATGCTGATCTTCATCGAAAGGACGTGGAATTCAATATTGGAGATCATGTGTTGTTACGTGTTGCTACGTGGAAAGGAGTTACGAGATTTGGAAAGAGAGGAAAGCTCAATCCTCGATTCATTGGCCCATTTATAATCCTCGATCGAGTAGGAACTATGGCCTATAGACTACTTATCGCTTGAAGTATGTCTCGTGTCCATAACATTTTTTACATATCTATGTTACGTAAATATGTGAAAGACCCGAACCACATTATTGAATTAGAACCGTAGGAGAGAGATAGAGGAATATTTAACATATGAAGAGTTACTGTTAAAATCTTGGATAAAAGGATCATATTCTACGCTCCAAGGTTATACCTCAAGTCAAAGTTTTTGTGGAGAAACCACGATGTGGAAGAAATGTCCGGGAGTTAGAATCGAGATGAAGTCAAGATATCCTCACCTCTTCGATATATATCAGCACGTACCTAATTTTGAGGACGAAATTTCATAAGAAGGGAAGGTTGTAAGACCCCAACTTTTATGAATAAAGAATAATTTTCTCGAAATATATTTTTTAATATTATGGTGTGAATTTGATATAATGTTATAGTTGTGGGTAATATTTATAAATTTTGTAAAGTAGCAAGTGGTTATATAATATTTGATTGGTCGGGGAATATTAGTTTTAACAGGAAATATTAAATGCGGCGGCACAATCATTAAGTGGACCCTACAACGGAAGTATTGTCGTAGTTAGAAAATGACGATGATTATCTTTTATAAAAATAATAAAATGAAAGTGTTACCGTTAAACCGTTGAACTACCCGGTAGTAAAAGTAAATCTGATGTCTGGCGTGGTTGCATAGTAGCATTACCAGTATTGATTATTGATGCTTACGTGAGAAGTCACTCGGTTATACTCAATTATTATTACGAAGAATTGGTGATCATATCTCTCATATTATTGATTCAATTATTGTCACAAATTATCATCCGCATAATATGTTATATTATTAAATCAATAATTGAGATGACAAAGTTATTCATATTATTATTTGCAATATTGACAATGTCTAGAAGTTACATCAAGGAGAGGTTTGGTCACCTAATAATTGCGCCAATAAGGAGAAATCCTTATCGGGAAAGCCCCTCTTTCTCACGAGGAGCGACACGGTTGTTAAATATTGTAAGTTATAATATTAATGACGAATAAGTTCGTGTTGATTAAAGATGAAATTGATAGTTCCATTGTGTGAGAATTATTAGTGTTAGTGGAAATCGGCATTTATTTCGATAATAGTTGATGTCTGGAGGTTATATTGACCAATCGGGTAATTCACCGAATAAATGAGCAATTAATTGCTATTAATTCACATGCTTATAACTATGTATTCACATGTGTGTACTATTGATTCACATGATTTACTATTAGGGGAGTTGGTGCAAGATTGATAATACTTGCATGACTAAATTAAAAATGGAGGTATAGATGAAGGTACTATACTGTAATTAGTTTTTTCACATGATTATACTATTAAGTCATATGAATGAACTATTAATTCACATGATTTACTATTAGGGGAGGTGGTCCAAGTTTGATAATACTTGCAGAACTAAATTAAAAATGAAGAAAAAGATGAAATATTTCGAGCCCCAAAACGGGCAATTATCGAAACTATATTTTCTAATAAATAGAAGTTCATTCTTCTTTTATTCTCACCAATTCACTAAGTCTCACAAGAGCAATTATTATAGAGAGAAGTTATAGAGAGAAAGAAGAATAGAAGTATTCCATTCAATACTCGTAAGGGTTGTTATTCCATTCTTTATTATTCTGTTAGAATAACCTGTCTATGCGGACTACCGCATGCCTGGTGAATTCTTTTGTTATTCCATTCTTTATTATTTTGTTGGAATAACCTATCTACGTGGACTACCACATGCATGGTGAATTCTTCTGTTATTGCATTCTTTATTATTCTGTTGGAATAACCTATCTACGCGGACTACCGCATGCATGGTGAATTCTTCTATTATTGCATTTTTTATTATTCTGTTGGAGTAACCTGTCTACGCGGACTACTGCATGCACGGTGAATGACCCTTCGTATTCATTCTTTATTAAATTATGGAAATGATCTGTCTACATAGATTACCGCATGGCGGGTGAAAATCCATTTGTAGTTTCGTATATTCTATTATACTCGTATGAGATATCATTTCTTTTGTACTCGTCATGGAATATCATTTTCTTTGGTATTTTTCTTTTATGAGTTACTATTCATGGGTTACTATTCACCCAGTTACTATTGACTCTAGTATTATTCACTCGGGTATTCGGGGCACTTTTCGTGCCAGAGTACTATTCACAAGTTACTATTCATAGGTTACTATTCACCCAATTTGTAAGACCCTGAATTTTATGAAATAAAAGTATTCAATTTTTCTATTTATTAAATAGTTAAATTGATAAAAGTTTAAAGTTAAGGGTGATATATATAAAATTTTCAAAATACGTAAGTGGTTATAAAATACTCATTTCTGTCGGGAAATATTCGTTTGGTTATGGAATATTCTTGCTATCGGGGAATATTCGTACGACGGCGCAGTCATTTGTGGGCCCCATAATAGAATAACTGTCGGATGAAGAAAATGACAAGTTTGAGTTTTTATAAATAACTAGCAGTAGTAATTCTGAGTTAACTTCGTTGAATACTCCGGTGGTTAAAATACTGATGTAATATGCGTGGTTGCACAAGATGAAGCATACGGTATTACTCGGTATTTTTGAATTATTGATTCTTACGTAAGAAGGCACTATTCAATAATTGTTACAGTAATTACTGTTCAATATTTTATTTTATTAATTCAATAATTATTGCGTTGATATTTTATATTATTGTTGTTTCAATAATTGTCACTACACAGTATTTCCCATTATCAGATCAATTATTCATATTATTTGAATAATATTATTAGATAGTATTATTGGCAATGTCTAGAAAGTTCTGTCAAGGAGAGGTTTGGTCACCTAATTGCACGCCAGTAAGAAAAAATCCTTATTGGAAAGCCCCTTCTTTCCTGGGAACTGCCTGGTTGTCCTTATTGCGATTCAGTAATATTATTTATGAATAATTAATTATTGATAAGGAAATATTTATTTGATGCGGATATAAATGAAGGATTTATTTATTTATTGTGGTTATAATTGAAGGAATTAATGTTGAGTTGTTTTATCGATATTTTTGTCGAAATTGAGGTATTAAAAATCAAATCAGTGTTCTTGCGATATATTGCGTGAGTTATAATTTTTAATCTGACCGTTGGATCGTTGTGATTTTTGGATATGTTATACATATATAAGTTGAGTATATGTCCACAAATTTTGAACCGTTAAAAATGAACGTATAAATTGTTATGAATTTTAAGAGATGACTGGTTCAGAAATTGTTGAAGTTTCGGAATTTATCATTTTGGTGGAAAATTCTAGAATGTGTGGGCCCCACCTATGGTTGATGAAGAAATGTGCTGAAATTCTAATTCAAATATGGTGGGTGGCAATAGTAGCAGGTAAAGCCATCATGTAGCAGGTCAAGTCTGCTTCGGCGTGCTAATATTTTCCTATAAATAGAGGGCTAAGTTAGAATTGAAAATCACACCAGAAACATAAGCTTTCTCTCTTTCTCTCTCTATATTATCGAGCGTATTTTGTGAGTATTTTGATACTTTGAGAGTTGCTAATGAGTGTAAGTTTTCTTCAGCGTCATATCCGATATTCCAGTCAGAAATACTGCTCTTTTGAGGTAGGGGATTTTAAGGGTTATTATGTTTTTCAGTTTTGTGATTTTTTCGACCCTCAAAAATTCTGGAAAAATTTGAAATGATATTTTGATGAGTTTTCTTAATTGTGTCCAAAAATGGTGATTTTTGGATGTATAGATTATGAGTTATGGATTTTATGGGAAAAAACTATTTTAAAAGTAAACCCTTATAACTCCTTGTGGTTAACTCCAAAATTGATGAAATTTTTATTGGGAGTACATCTATATAATATCAGTATACTCTGTAAATTTCAGAATTTTTGGATAAAAGAACAATTTATGATAAATATCTAAATATTCGGGAGTTTTGGCCATGTGAAAAATAGTAAATGAATTTTAAAAATTCTAAGAAAAATATATGTTCAATATGGGACTATATTCTTGAAAGTAGTATGCACACAAGCCAATCATGTTTGATGATAAAGCATATACTTTGTAACAATCTTATTCATTTATTAATAAAAAGTATTAATTTATTAAAGGCTTTTAATTATCTACATGATGCTGTTTTATAATATGTGATAAACCCATAGTTTTAAGCAATGCTTTTAGAATAATGATGATGATCATTCTAATGAGATCTAAATTCTTAGAAAGTTCAAAACTAAAATAGTTTCTAATCGTTGGATTACTAAATTGGGGATTAATGAATCTGGATAGATTGGTACATACGTTGCTTGCTCATTGGATGAGGATGATTGATCCCATGATCATTTGTGTGGAGACACTAAAACAAATATGTAGGTGCTTATTGGAGAATAAGTTCACTGAACATGGCTCGCTAAGGAATACCTAATGGAGTTTTACTTGCCTGTCAATAGGAATTCCTGTTGTGATAGTAGTACAAGTGATCCTTGGACTTTAGATCATCATAGTATCTTATGTATGATGAGTTATACTTTGACTTATTCCTTAAGACCCTTAAGGTATATCAAAAGGTATGCTTGGGTATAATAAGTTGTACATGGAGATAATGTATAATCAATAAAGAATCTACCACTTCTAGTAAAAAGAGAAATGTCTATGTGATTCGATAAATGACAACTCGGTAGTCCACGGGTTATAAAAGTAATGAAATTAGAAAGGAGTTTCTAATTTGCATTATTTGGAGTTGTGTATTTAAGAGTCGAAATACATATAATTAAATAAAATAAGACTTGACAGAAATTTTATGTCTTATATTTAATTGGGACATTGTATGGTGGAAGGATTGAATTGTACGGTAACTATTTACTCAAAGGTTCTTTTATGATTGATGTTGAAATCTATATTATCTGGAAAGTCGTTGATCGCTAGGGAGGCTTATCCCTATTGTAGAATAAATATTATTTATTTAAATAAATTATTAGTTTAATTTATTTATTTAAATAAGATTAGAATTGTTCTAATTGATTTATTCACAACCGGTTTAATATGGAGAACCTAAAGGGTCACACCATAAAAGGAAGAATAATTATTTAAGAAGTTAATGGCATAATTGTAATAATAAGTTAAGCATATTTAATTTAATCTATGGTGATAGAATAAATTAAATAGCTTAATATTTATTATTTAATATTTTGGAAATATTAAATATAAATTAATAAGAGGAGTCTTATTATTATTATTACTATTATTATTATTTAATTCTAAAGGAGTTTGGGAATTAATTAATAAAAGTACTCTCATATATTCCTAATAAGATTAGGAGGTTAAATTAATTAAAAGAGTTTAATTAATTATCCCTAATAAGATTAGGAGCTTAATTAATTAAAAGAATTTAATTAATTAAATAAAACCTAATTTCTTAATTGTTAAGGAGGGTTGCCCACATCTATAAATAAGAGGAGTCTTATTATGAGTGAGAGTGTTGTTGACTTTTACAACATACGTGATTCCAATTGTTGGGAGAGTACGCCTTTTCTATGAGAGATAGAAAAAATAGGGTTTTGCCAAATACCCATCTTCTTGAATCATTCTTCTTCCTTGGTGGATCACCTCTAGAGGCCAAACACTTGGGTGGCTAACGTTGATCAAAAGAAAGAACCAAACCCGATGGATTCAAGTTGAACGCGAAAAGGATTGGAGGTGAACTTGTACCTGAGGAAGCTCGTATCTTCAAGGGTATGATTCTTGTTCTTTCTTTTTCGTTTAATTAATAATTATGCATAAAAGGTGATCCAGGTATATGGTTTGTAAAATTTTAAAACTCTGATTTTCCACGTTTTCGCTTATTATGCAATTTGATTGCGTTCATGAATATTACAAATCTAACAATTCTACTAAATCCCAGAAAAGAAATATTTTTTGAACTGATTTGATATTTTTCATGAAAATGGACTAGTCATGAGTAAATGAATTAAATATGTTATGTGAAGTAACAAAATTGGAAAATAGGATTTTATGGCTTGGAAATCCTATATATGGTATATACAGATTTTTGATGAGGTTGTTTGTTATTGGTGATGAAATCTTATGAGTTTGACATTTTAGGATGATTAAATGCATTAATTAGTAAGTGTAAACAATTAAAATAAATTATTTATAAGCTTAAGAAATGATTAAGATATTGTGGTAATATTAATGATATTAGATTATGAGATTATTAAGTGATTTATAATATTTGGATTAAGGTGTTATAAAATCATTAATTTATAAATCTTACTTTTGAAATTAGATGCAGTTGTTGATCATATTGTTTTTATTATCATATATAACATTTTTATAATTCTGGTGATGAAATTTCTCTTTGACTTAAGTGTAAAGATGGGTAGATTATTGGTATGATCTTGACTATAGGTTCTCTTTGGCCAGTAGTTCAAAGATGAATTGTTGACTAGTATGATCATGACCATTGAATTTACAATTGAATATTTTTAGCTTAAGAGCAAAGGTGAATTGATCAACATGGTTATAATTATGGTTTATATAAATTCTGAAATGATTATGTATTTCTTTGAGATATTAATATCTTTGGCCTATAGTACAAAGATGAATTATTGTTGAATATCTTTGGCCCGTAGTGCAAAGATGACCTGTTGCTGAATATCTTTGGCATGTAGTGCAAAGATGAACTGTTAATGAATATCTTTGGCCCGTAGTGCAAAGATGAACTTATTAGTATGATTATGAATAGGAACTGTGATTTGGTATAACCATGATCTTTGATGTTTCAGGTAAACACGTGTGATGAGAAATACCTTCGTCTTGGATGAGAAGAGAAAATTAGAACTACAATTATGATGATGAGTTATTCACATGACTGTGAACAAGATCTGTTGATTAATGTTACAGGGTTAAAGCATTGTTGGTGGACTTTTAACATGGAGAAAATAATAGACTTTATGGTCTATTTGACTCTTCTAATGGATTGCTCATTCCGCTGCAACTATGGTTGAAAAGTTTTATCATCTACCATATTTTCTAAATCTCTGATTTATTACTGATGAAGGCTATTGATAATTTAATTATCTTTAGTCATAATATTCTTTACTGAGCTAGTTGTGCTCACCCTTTTGCTTCACAATTTCTTTCAGGTAATAAGAGTGTTGTCGGGTTGGCGGGGATAACGGGGGAATAGAAGCGGGTGGTCTATATATCGTTGAGGTTCTCCCTAAATAGTATGGAAATAATTTTATTGAGAACTTTAGATAAGTGTGTTGTATTGTATACGTCATTTGATATTTAATTTTGGTGAACCGAATAGGGTAAGGTGAACCCAACTTTGGAAGGGTGTTTTACCACTATCATACAAGATGTCTAATGACCTACGAGTTATCATAAGACAAGGTTGTGCACATCCACTTGCTAAGTATATCTACGAGCACTACCTATATGATCTTGGAGTTTATTTGAAATATAATTTTCAACTGGAGACAATGGAAATAGTTATATGTCAAGAGAAGACTCACCATTGGAAGGAACATGATAGTAATCTTCTCATTTTTCTTTGGGGTCTATTGGATCAACCAAGGATAATTCTCTGGACATATGATATCTATCATAACTTAGATTCATGGCCTCCTATGTACAAAGGTTTCCTTGAGCACTTCCCAAATATTTTAATTTCTAAAACAGTTATTGACTGTACCTTTATGTAATGTATCAATGTGAGGTGTTGTCCATAGTTGGGACATGAGTCACAGTTGGTATTAAAACTCATAGTATATGTGTTATTGTATTTTGCACGACAATTGTAATAATAAAGTTGTAGTTGTTTTCTGTACCATGTATTTGGTGACTCAGAATAGGTTGGATGAATTAGACCTATTTTGGGGGCGTCACACGATTACTATTCACTCTAGTATCATTCACTCGGGTATTTGGGACACTTTTTGTGTTGGGGTACTATTCACAGGGTACTATTCCCAAAGTACTATTCACGGGGTACTATTCACCCAAAAAATATATTTTGTTTCTGTCCAAATTATTTTTGGTACATGAATATTATTCTTGAATTTTACTCCACAAAACAGTATCATGTTAACAATTTGGACGTTATTGATTTCTGGATAAATTAGATTATAAATCTTTAAAATTTATCCTTGAACTTGTTTTATTGAATTATTATGTCATTGTCATCATCCTCATGCTTATATTGTGATGAGAGTCATCTTTGGCTTACGTGCATAGATGGACTTGGTATGATTATGACCAGGGATTATTCGGTATAATCATGACCGTAATGTGACAAATGATGTGGTGAAAGTCCTCATTGGCCTGTAATTCATTGATGGACAGTTGTTGGTATGATTATGACCAGGGATTATTCGGTATAATCATGACCATTGATGATTACATTAATATCCTTGGCCGTGATGTAGGGATGATTCGATTTCATTTATTAAGCTGAGTCTCAGCGATAAAATTGTTGAAAAACTTTTTAAATCATAGAAGATAGTAGATTTTATGCTCTACTTGACTCTTCTAATGGATTTCTTATTCTGCTGCAGTTGTTGCTCTAAAACATGTTGTCTTTTATATTCTATCAGTTTTTATACTATTGAAGGCTAAGGATAATTTATTCGCATTATCTTAGTCATAATATGTAAGACCCCAAATTTTTAATAAAGATAATTTTTCTATAAATATCATTTTTTAAAATATTATGGAATGAAATTGATATAATGTTATAGTTGTGGATAATATTTATAAATTTTACAAAGTACGTAAGTTGTTATATAATATTCGATTGGTTGGGGAATATTCGTTTTAACGGGGAATATTAAATGCAACGGAACAATCATTAGTGGGACCAAATACGGAATTATGGTCGGATTGAGAAAAGCGACAAAATATTTTTTATAAAAATAATGGCAGAAGTTTTACGATTAAAAGCTGTTGAACTACTTGGTAGTAAAAATCTGAAGAATGCAGCGTTGTTGCACGATATTTTTGAATTATTGATTCTTACGTAAGAAGGCACTACTCAATAATTATATAGTAATTATTGTTTAATATTTTATTTTATAATTGCTACGTTAATATTTTTGATTCAATAATTGTCATTACACAGTATTTCAAATTATCAAATCAATAATTTACTCAAATATATTTTATAATATTATATTATAGTAGTATGATGTGATTATATGATAGTATGTTTTTATAATTTGAATGGTAACATTATGATAGTAAATTCATGGTATAAAAGTAAAATGAGGTGGAAGAGAACAAATTGAATTTGAATTTTGATGATCAAAGCGATGATGTCATCGAGCGATGAGGTAAAGCAATGATGTCACTCCGGAAGGATGATGTAAGCAATGATGTCATATGATCGATGATGTATGCGATGATGTCATAAATTATGGCAAAAAGACTAGTTTACCCTTACTCTGCAAAGCTTATAAATAGAAGTTCATTCCTTCATTATTTTCACGAATTCACTAAAGCTATAGAGCGAGAAAGAATAGAGAGAATAAGAGAGAAAGAAGAAGAAACTTTTGTTACTACAATATTCTGGTATTCAAATTCCTACTAAGATAAGGGGTATTATTTCTTTTGTATTCATGAAGAGAACTTATCATTATTCCATTCTTTATTATTACATTGGAATAACTTGATATCTGCCAAGCTACCCTATACTTGGTGAAATTCTTACATTATTCCATTCTTTATTATTTTGTTGGAATATTACATGCATGCGTTTTCTGTGGGACCGATAAAATCTTTATTATTACATTGGAAATATCACATGCATGCGTTTCTTACGAACACGATTAAAATCTTTATTATTTTGTTGGAATATCTGCATGCATGCTTTTACTGACGGACTGGTTAAAATCTTTATTATTCTGTTGGAATAACCTGCATCTGCGGTCTATCGTATGCCTGGTGATTTCTTTTGTTATTTCATTCCTTATTATACTCAGTTGGTTAAAGTTTTGACTTCTATACTCCATGAAATTAGTGGAATATCCTTGATATTTGCGCTTCATCCATTATCTTTTCATGGAAATATTCTTCTGAGCATTCTTGAATTTTACTCTACAAAGAAGTATCATGTTGACAATTTGGACGTTATTGGTTCCTGGACAAATTAATTTGTGAACTTGTTTTATTGAATTCTTATATCATTGTCATCATCCTCATGTTTATATTATGTTGAAAGTCATCTGTGGCCTGTAGTGCATAGATGGACTTGGTATGATTATGACCAGGAATTATTCGGTATAATCATGACCGTAATTTTACAAATGATGTGGTAAAAGTCCTTTTGGTCGTAGTGCATTGATGGACAGTTGTTGGCACGATCATGACCAGTGATGAATACACGAATGTCCTTGGCCCGTAGTGCATGGATAATTTGTGGTCGTGATACTAAAGAATATCATTGGTCGTAGTGCAGGGGTGATTTGATGATGTGGATTATTTATTAAGGTGAGTCTCAGCGATAAAAGTGATGAAAAACCTTTTAAATCATAAAAGATAGTAGATTTTATTCTCTACTTGACTCTTTTAATGGATTGCTTGATCCATTGCAGATTAAACTTGATGTTTGTTATATTGTATCGGTTTAACCTTTGTTTAAGGCTAATGATAATTTATTCTGCATTATCTTAGTCATAATATTTCTTACTGGGCTAGTTGAGCTCACCCTTTCTTTCACTGTTCTCTTTAGGAAATGAGAACGTAGCTGGGACGAGTCGGGGAACGGAGTGATGATCTTAGATGGTGTATTAGTAGTCCTCACTATTCTGTTAGATAGTGTGACAATAAATGTAATGAGGACTTATTCTGAGAGTGGATATTGTCTAGAAGACAATATTTGTATAAAAACTCATAGCTCTTGTTGTATATTCAAGATTGTATTTATATTCTGTACCATGTATTTGGCGACTCAGAATAGGTGATGTATACCTATTTTGGGGGCGTCACATAATATTTCTTACTGGGTTAGTTGAGTTCACCCTTTCTTTCACTGTTCTCTTCAGGAAATGAAAATATAGTTGGGACGAGTCGGGGAACGGATTGACGGTCCATATGGTTGTTTTAGTAATCCTCAATATTCTATAAAATAGTGTGACAATAAATATAATGAGGACTCCATTGAGTGTGGATATTGTCTAGATGACAATATTCTTATTAAAACTCTTAGATTATGTTTTGTCGTATTTTACACGACTGTGGTATAATTAAGTTGTATTTAATTCTTGTACCATGTATTTGGCGACTCAAGATGGGTGATGTATACCTATTTTGGGGGCGTCACAATATATTTGCTTTAGTGTACATGGTTGACTAAAATGTGGTTGATTTATAAGTTTGGTTATGTATTGGTTACCATGGAAAAATATGTTGGTTACTATCATATAACTATTTGGTTACTTGTTTAGTATGTTTGTTGTTAATGTTTGCTTATGATTTGGAATCTATTATTGTTCCCTCAATTTGGTATTTTTGTTACTTTTTTCTGTTGTTTTGGTTACCATGTATTTGTGTAGTATACATTTGTTGGCTGAAATGGATTTGCTCTACATGTAGATCATGTTTTGGTTACCATGAAAACATATTTTGGTTACTATGATATAACTGTTTGGTTACTATATAAACTGATATGTACTGCATCTTGTTAATATTTTGGTTAGCATTAGATTATATAATATAACTGTTTGGTTACTGCTTTATTATGTTATAGTTACTGTTATATTATGGTATGGTAACTATTTTTGTGCAGTCAATGTGGGATGTTGAAAACTTTTTATGGTCTGTTTTGGCTACTGTTTATATTTTTGCTAGTATGATATTATTTGTTGGTTACTATGTAACTGTTTATGGTATAAACAATGTTTTATATTGGTTACTAATAATTGTGCAAATCTTGTTTTGTTTATTTGCAGTTATGGGATATGTATTATGGGGGATGCAATAGAAAATTACTGGAAAAGTTATATATTGGTGCGACGTGGAAGTCCCCAGCATTATTGCCAAGAAACTGAACGAAAGTCAGTTGGAGAAGTTTAAGGCAACATGTTTTGGGAATTTTCTGGAGTTTGGTGGTGATCGCGACCAAATGTATTCCCAGATTATTCACCATGCTCTTGTAAGGGAGATTCACCAGAGTGATGATGGTGAAATGTGGTTTTTGTTTGGTGATAAAAGGGTCAGATTTAGTTTGCCTAAGTTCTGTCTAATTTCTGGGTTGAGATGGCAGGGTGAGGATGATATAACTTCGTATAAAGGTATGGAGAATATGCTTATTGAAATTTTTTTTGGGGATGAAGCTGTGACGCGTAGTAGTATAGGTAAGGTTTATCGAAAGTCAGTTTTTGATGACGATGATGAGGCTATTAAGATGTCATTGATTTTTTTGTGTTTAATTTCATTTTATCCACAGTTTTTGAAAATTATGTGGATGGGGCAATGGTCAATTTTTTATGTTATGGTGATGTTAGTAGTTTTCCTTGGGGGAAAGTCGTGTTCGAGATGACAAAGTACTCTTTGTCCAATGCGTTGAAGGGGCGTTTGAAGAAAGGAAGGAATGGTGGGTTAATATATAATTTCTACAAAGATCATTAATACAAAATTGTTCAAGTTGAATGGGCTACCTTATGTATTCCAAGTGTTTATGTTTGAAACCATTCCGACATTCAAAACTCGGGGCATATGCAATGATGAGCATCCGTCGGATGTCCGTTTATTTAGATGGAAGGAGCTAGTGAAGCCCCCTACGAATGACAAGTTGAATGATTTAGTATTTTGTTCCGGACGGGTATGCAGTTTACTACTAAGAGTATAATTGGTTACCTTTAGTTATATATTTAGTTACTGATTATATTTTGTGAATTTTACTATTAACAAAGTAGTTAGTTACCTTTATATACTCATTTGGTTACTGATTATTTATGTGTATGTTAATAATAAGAATTTGGTTACTAATTAAATTACCCTCATATTGCTAATAACAATTTTGTTGGTTACCCAGTTATACAAATGTTGGCTACCTTTATTCATTGATTTGGTTACTAATTTATATACATTTGGTTACCTGTATATATGTAGTTGGTTACTAATTATGTTTCATAATTCTTTATTTACTATTTTTTTTACTGTATTTGTACAATGTTTGTCAGATGTTATACTAAATGTACTTAATTTTTTTCAGTTGAGGATAAAAAGTTTGATTCCCACATCCGAGGAGAAGGATCGGCTTGATTTGGGCGGGCTTCAATTTTTCAATGGGAAGGACGCTGATAAGAAGGTTGAAAAAAAAGTGAAGGGTGACAACATTGGATTTGATATATCTGAAGTTAAAGGTGCAATTGATGCACGGTTTAGGCCGTTGGAGAAGAAAGTGTCTGAAATTAAGAAAGACATTGTAAAATTGTGGGCTAATATTAAGGATGATATGCATGTTTTACATGTTCAGTTATGTAGGGACTTTAGGTCCATTATTAGAGATGAGTTACGCGGGATCAAAGATGTTGGGGACAAACAAGTTGATGGTGATTCTGATGATGATGATGATGATGATGATGATGATGATGATGATGATGATGATGATGTAGCTGATGAAGCTGATGATGTTGTTGATGATGATGATGATGTTTTTAAAGGTAGTAATAATGATGATGATGAGGTTGGTGATGATGGGTTGAAAGTCGATGAGAAGAATGATGAGTTTGAAACTGAAGTCGTTAAAGAGTGTGAAGATGTTGTTATGGTTGATGAAGTTGTTAAAGAGTGTGAAGACCCCCATGTTGATGAAGATGTTGATGATGGTTCAAAACTAAATAAGAATAATGATGGTGGTAATGTGTTGAATTTTGTTGAGAAGAAGGATGGGAATGAAATTGAGATTGGTACTGAAGTTGAACGTGATGTTGTGGTTGAAGAACATCATGAAATAAAAATTAATGATGATGCAGAAAATGTCAAGGTTAGACATATTTGTTTGTTTTGTTGTGTTGTATGTCTTTTTTTTAATGATTAATTGGTTGTTTTTTATTTTATACAGATTGGCAAGAATAATGACATGCCATCGTTTGACATATTAAGCCAATGCACTGGGAAAGAGATTGTTGTGTATGTTGCTACTGAGGTTAGTGTTATAATGACATGTCATCCTTTTTTTTACATGATATTGATTTTGGTTACTGTTATATTGTGATATGGTTATTATTATATATATTATGTTTACTATTATAATATTTGTTGGTCACTATTACATTGTGTGTTGGTTACTATTATATTATAATTTGATTAGTAATTTATTTTGTTTTGGTTACTATTATGATATGTTTACTTTAACATGTCGATTATTGTTCATTCATTTTTTTATTAAATATAGTTGTTAACTGCATGTGTTTATGTTGAAAATATAATTGTATTTGTTACCCTTTATGTCAATATAAACAGGAGAATAAATTTGAGGCAGAAAGTAAGTCTGCCCTTGATCAGATGGTTTTGACCACACAGGACATAGTTCAATGTGATGAGTTGGAGAAAATTATCCATAAAGACGGTGGTAGACCTGTCTATGAACATGCAAAGAGTGTCGTTTTGCGGTCTCCATATACATCAACGTTTGGATCGGCTGGTTCATCGTCTACTTCCGTGGGTGCTAGTCAAACACTTGCATGTCTTTCTGTATTTCCAAAAGTATGCATGGATATGACATCAAAGTTTAAAGATGCATTGTTTGAACAATGGTTTAAAATTGGTCTAAACAACAGGAAAAGGTTTGTTTTTTATTGTTAAGAATGCTATAGTTTTTTTATTAAACAAGTAAATTTTTTTTCTTTGTAGAAACATATGGTTAATATTAAATAAATGTTATGGTTACTATTATTTTATGTTTTGGTTACTACTTTATCATGTTATGGTTACTGTTATATTATAAGTTGGATACCATTTTTGTTTTCTCAAAATGGTTTTTTTGTTACTATCATATTATATGTTGGTTACTATGTAATTGTTAGGTATATGCATGTTGGTTAAATTGTTTTTGATTACATTATATTTACATTTTATTCTTTGTCATATTATATTTTGGTTATTGTCATATTATGTTTTGGTTACTAATATATTATATTTTGGTTACTATCATGTAATATTTGTTTTATGTTAATGTTTCATTGAAGTAAAGTGTTTGTTACTTTATATTATATTTTGATTGATTACTAGGTATTTGTTTAGTACATTCATGTTGTTGTTTAAAATTATTATTGAGTAGATGATGTTGTTGTTTTGGTTATTATTAAATTATTTTATGGTTCTTATTATTTTATATTTTGTTCTTGTTTTTTTGTTATGTATTGGTTACTATTTGATTATGGTTATTATATTAATATTTGTTGGTTACAGATTTCATCGTTTACAATTAAGTTGTTGATTAGTATGTTAATTATTATTTGCTCAAGTCTCGATTTTTGGGTAGTGTATACTAATACTGATGAATCATTAATGTTAGCGTGTATACTAATATGCTTTTATATTGAAGGACCGACAAATTCCCTAGAAAGAACGATAATATTGAACCTGCTTTTGTATTTGGGTTTGTCCCAATATCATAAAAAATGTGGTTCTACAAATTAAAGACTCCTGGACAATGGTTAGACGACGATGTGAGTTCTTTTTTTAAAAAAATATGTTTTTCTAGATATGGTTACATTTTTTAGTTGGGGTAGTAACTAATGTTAACAGAGTTGGTTACATTCATTACATACTTACATTTTTCAGCAATTGTGTAATATTATATGTTTTTTTTGGTTCAACACATCAATGTTGCGTTATATTATTTCTAAGTAAATTGGCCAGACATTCCGACAGTGTTCATATAAGGGCAACGACTACGGATTGTTGGTTTCATAACAAGATGACTGCTCTTTTCGAGGAGTATACAAGTAAAAATGCAGATAAGAGTGTTTTGTCTAGGGAGAGTGATGTTGCTGAATACATCCATGGGTTGTTTATGGATGTTAACACACCATGGAGAAATGTTAACTACGTGTTGTTCCCCATTCATATGAGATCACCGGAACATTGGTTTTTTTTGACATTTGATGTGCATCATAGACGTCTAACTGTTTATAATTCTTTGCGGCCAAAAAAGAAATCCATGCAAACAAAAATTATGGATGTTTGTGAGACATATATATTCATTCTTCCCACTTTATTGCGCAAGAGTGGTTTTTGGAGGGATAGGTCTGACATTGACTTTAGCAGTGAACCGTATCGCAACAAGGAAGAAGATAATATAATTGAGTTGGAATTTGCAGAAGCGGTTCGTGAACAAGTCGAGGGGTAAGGGTTACATTGTTTACATTTTTTTAATTATTACATATAGGTTTATTTTATTTTTGATTTTTGTAATCTTTTTTCTGTTTGTGTAGTGATTGCGGAATGTTCACGATATGTTTCGCTGAGCATGTCATTCATCAGAAATTTGATGAAATTCATATTCCATTCCCCATTGCGCAGTGTCGGAAGAAGTTATGCACAAACCTATATATGCATGCAAGGAACAAACAGTTGGAGGGATATGAGACTGACAGAGAATTTCCGGGGAAGATTTGTTCCAGATTTTGATTAGTTCGGATCTCGTTATTTTGTATTTTATGAATTGTGTTTTGTATTTTGTTTTTTTGAGGATATACACAACATTTTTGTATGGGATTACATATTTGAGAATTTTAGCAGTAATGAAAGTAACATTGTTTATTGGTTGGTATTTTTTTCTTTTAAGTTGTGTTTGCTACATTGTTTGAGATGTACAGTTGGTAACCAAATATGTATAAAAAGGTAACCAACTATTGTTTTGATAGTAACCAGAGAGTTACAAGCTTGTTTCAGGACATATATCAATTGTGAAATGCACATGTCATAGTATACTTGGGTTGCCTAAACAAACAATATCACTTTCATTATAGGATGCTGGATACACAGTGTAAGACCCCAACTTTTATGAATAAAGAATAATTTTCTCGAAATATATTTTTGAATATTATGGTGTGGATTTGATATAATGTTATAGTTGTGGGTAATATTTACAAATTTTGCAAAGTAAGCAAGTGGTTATATAATATTCGATTGGTCGGGAAATATTCGTTTTAACAGGGAATATTCGTACAACAGCACAATTATTGGTGGACCCCACAACGGAAGTATTGTCGTAAAACGACAGAATTATCTTTTTATAAAAATAACGGCGAAAGTGTTACCGTTAAAATCGTTGAACTATCTGGTAGTAAAAAAAGTGCGAATCTGGCGCGTGGTGGCATAGTAGCACACCGGTATTGATTATTGATCTTACGTGAGAAGTCACTCAGTTATACTTAATTATTGCTACAGTAATTGCTGCATCATATCTATCATATTATTGATTCAATTATTGTCACAGTATCATCTGCATAATATGATATATTATTAAATCAATAATTGAGACTACAAAGTTATTCATATTATTAAATTACAATATTTAAAATGTCTAGAAGTTCTGTCAAGGAGAGGTTTGGTCATCTAATTGCGCGCCAATAAGGAAAAATCCTTATCGGAAAGCCCCTCTTTTCTTGGGAACGACCTGGTTGTTAAATATTGTGAGTTATGATATTAATGATGAATGAGTTCGTATTGATTAAAGATGAAATTGATAGTTCCATTGTGTTCGAATTATTAGTGTTAGTGAAAATTGACATTTATTTCGATATTAATTGATGTCTAGAAGTTATACTGACCAATCGGGTAATTAATCAGATAAATGAGCAATTAATTGCTATTGATTCATATGATTATAACTATTTGTTCACATGTGTGTACTATTGATTCACATTCATTTACTATTAGGGGAATTGGTGCAAGATTGATAATACTTGCATGACTAAGTTAAAAATGAAGGTATAGATGGAGGTACTATACTGTAATTCGTATTTTCACATGTCTAGAACTATTGAGTCACATGAATTAATATTGATTCACATGATTTACTATTAGGGGAGGTGGTGCAAGTTTGATAATACTTGCAGGACTAAATTAAAAAGAAAGAAAAAGAGGAAGGTATTATACTGTAATATTTTGAGCCCCAAAACTTGCAATTATTGAAACTATATTTTCCTATAAATAGAAGCTCATTCTTCCTTCATTTCTCACCAACTCGCTAAAGCTATAGAGTAATTATTATAGAGAGAAAGAAGAAGAGAAGTCTGCTACCTCTCTACTCCAGTATCCAGTTTCTTTCTAAGGTAAGGGGTATTATTTCTTTCGTATTCATGAAGAGAGCTATTGTTATTCCATTCTTTATTATTATGTTGGAATAACTTTTGTTTATCTGCAATCACCGCATACATGGTGAAAATTCTTATTATTCCATTCTTTATTATTCATGTTGGAATATCACATGCAAGCGGATTACGCTAGACCTAGTTCCATTTTTTATTATTCTGTTGGAATAACATATCTGTGCAGTCTATCGCATGCATGGTGAATTCTTCTGTTATTTCATTCTTTATTATTCTATTGGAATAACCTGTCTATGTGGATTATAACATGCATGGTGAATGATCCTTCGTATTCATTCCTTATTAAATTGTGGAAATGATCTATCTACGTGGATTACCGCATGGCGGGTGAAAATCCATTTACAGTTTCATATATTCTATGATACTCATTTGGTTAAAGTTTTGGTTTCTATACTCCATGAAATTAGTGGAATGTCCTTGATATTTGCGCTTCATCCAGTATCTTTTCATGGAAATATTCTTCGGAGCATTCTTGAATTTTACTCCACAAAGAAGTATCATGTTGACAATTTGGACATTATTGATTTCTGGATAAATTAAATTATAAACCTTTAAAATTTATCCTTGAACTTGTTTTATTGAATTATTATGTCATTTTCATCATCCTCATGCTTATATTGTGATTAAAGTCATCTTTGGCTTACGTGCATAGATGGACTTGGTATGATTATGACCAGGGATTATTCGGTATAGTCATGACCATAATGTGACGAATGATGTGGTAAAAGTCTTCATTGGCCTGTAGTTCATTGGTGGACAGTTGTTGGTATGATTATGACCAGGGATTATTCGGTACAATCATGACCATTGATGATTACATGAATATCCTTGGACATGGTACAGGGATGATGTGGTTTATTTATTAAGCTGAGTCTCAACAATAAAGTTGATGAAATTTTTTTAAAATTATAGAAGATAGTAGGTTTTATGCTCTACTTGACTCTTCTAATGGATTGCTTATTCCGCTGCAGTTGTTGATCTAAAACTTGTTGTCTATTATATTCGTCGGTTGTTATCTTTGTTGAAGGTTAAGGATAATTTATTACGCATTATCTTAGTCATAATATTTCTTCTTTGGGCTAGTTGAGCTCACCCTTTTTTTCACTATTCTCTTCAGAAAATGAGAACGTAGCCGGGACTAGTCAGGGAACGGAGTGTCGGTCCAGATGATAGCATTAGTAGTCCTCACTATTCTGTTAAATAGTGTGACAATAAATATAATGAGGACTCCATTAAGTGTGGATATTATCTAGATGACAATATTTGTATTAAAACTCACAGCATTTATTTTGTCGTATTTTACACGACAGTTGTCTAATTAAGTTTTTATTTGTATTTTGTACCATGTATTTGGCGACTCAAGATGGGTGATGTATACCTGTTTTGGGGCGTCACAGTTGGTATCAAAGTTTAGGGATATGATCCCTGGTTGAGATATGAGACAAGAACTAGGAGGGGAGGCAGAATTCTTCGCTAGTATGACCTACCTAAGTTTATTTGGTATTTAATTGGTCGGTCAGAGTATAGGGATAATATGTGATATGTAAATTAACCCTTGTTTTGTGGCAGTATTTGAAAATGGCATCCGAAAATGTTGAGATAATCAATGAAGCACATGAGACCGTGGAGTCACCACAGATTAATACCCAGGATAATGTGCAACAAGAAGACAATACTCCTTAGGAAAACAACAACGATCAAATGATGAACGATGGGACGTTCAGAGGTTTTATGCAATTCATTCAACATTAGGCGAGGGCGGCCTCGCCCAAAATGCGGTGGAAACACCGACAACTCTCGGACCGGTCACCGCTTAAGCGATTCAAGGAGCTGGGACCAATAGGAGTTTTTGGAGAGCCAAAACCACTTAAAGGCGGAGACGTGGATAAAGTAGATCAACAAGATATTTGATGTCTTGGGATGCTCCGAGGAGCAAAAGGTTCCCTTTGCCACCTTCATGTTGCAAGCAGTGGCAGATTATTGGTGGGAATCTGTAAAGCGTACTCAACCTGCCGCACTCAAAATGTCTTGGGAGAAATTCCAAGAGCTGTTCAACGACAAATACTTTTCTGAAAGTATTCGTCACATAAAGGAGGTAGAGTTCATCAAGTTTGAGCAAAATAATATGACCGTGGCGCAGTGCAAAGCTAAGTTTGTCGAGTTGTCCCGATTTGCGTCCCACTTGGTTGATAATGAGGAGAGAATGACACGGATGTTTCTAAGAGGTTTGAAACCCGAGATACGTCAATACCTAATTTCTCACAAACTATGTTTGTATTCAGATGTTGTGAATAGGGCTCAGTTATTGAAGCGCGATAATGAGTCAACCCAACCAAGAGAGAGCAACTGATAAGTCGATAATACCAGTGGTAACAGTCATCGAAGCGGTGACAACAAACGTGAAGGAAATCAACATGCCAGAAATGATAATCACTTCGGTGGTAATCATGGCCATGACATTAAGAGTGGACATTTCAAGAAAAGAATATTCAACAAGGATGGAAAGACGTCAGCACCAGCACCTGTTGTTAAGGAAGGAGAACGACTGCCGATTGTATGTTACAAATGCGGAGGGGAGGGACATATCAATCCAAACTGCGTGATGCAATCCAAAGCGTGTTATAATTGTGGAAAACAAGGTCACCTAGCCCGATTTTGTCGTGCACCAAAGTCAAGTCCAGCTGGGATGGAGGTATCAAAGGGTGTCCTAGACAAGACAAAATCGGTAGTTCAAGGGAGAGCGTTTGTCGTAACCTCCCAAAAAGCGAGGAATCCGAACAAGGTGATCATGGATAAGCTAATCATAAACTCTAGCGAAGTTTATACTTTATTTGATACCGATTCTACCCATTCTTTTATTTCTCCTACTTGCGCTCAACGTTTAAATTTAACTCCGAAGAAATTAGACTTTGATTTATCTGTTGAAACTCTGTTAGGAGAAACCTTCATCACATCCACCGTTTATAAGTCTTGTTTGATTCAAATCGGTAACCGCATGTTACCTGTCGATCTTATTTCTTTGAAAATACTTGAATTTGATGTGATTTTGGGGATTGATTGGTTAACTACTCATCATGCTAAAATCGATTGTTTTCGTAAGGTTGTTAGCTTTCATATTCCTAACCAACCTATTATACGAATTCAAGCAACTAAACCACTAAAGTCTATCACTGTCATATCAAGTCATAAAGCTATTCGTTTATTGAAAAACAGATGTCAAGCTTTCTTAGCCCATGTCACTTGTTTAAAAAAAAAATAAATCGATTTGAATGATATTTCTATTGTTAATAAATTTTACGACGTATTCCACGAAGAACTTCTGGCCTACCCCAGAGCATGAAATTGAATTTTGTATCGACCTTGATTTAAATTAAAACCCATTTCCAAAGCCCCATATCGAATGGCTCTATTGAACTTCGTGGAGTTAAAAACCCAAGTCTGAGGAATTGTTAGACATTGATTTCATTCGCCCTAGTACGTCTCCTTGGGGTGCTCTGTTCTATTCGTGAAGAAGAAAGATGGAAGTATGCGACTTTTGTATTGATTATCGGAAGTTGAATCATGTCACCATCAAAAATAGGTACCGTTGCCTCGCATTGATGACTGTTTGACCGATTTGCAAGGAGCCAAATTCTTTTCAAAGATTGATCTTCATTCGGATATCATCGGTTGAAGATTAAAACCGATGACATTCCAAAAGGCGCTTTCGGAACTCCGAGACGTGCATTATGAATTCTAGTCATGTCTTTTGGATTGACTAATGCTCCTACCGCCATCATGGATATGATGAACCGAGTATTCAAAAAATATTTGGATCACTTTGTGGTCATCTTTATTGATGACATCCTCATATACTCCAAAACCCGTGAAGACCATGAGCAACACTTGAGGCTGATATTCCAAAAGCTTCGTGAAAATAAGCTATATGCCAAGTTGAAGAAATACGAGTTCTGGCTTGAAGAAGTTGCATTCCTTGGGCATGTGATATCAAATCATGGAATATATGTTGACCCAACAAAGATTAAAGCAATCCAAAGCTGGGAGCAACCAAAGTCAGTAACTGAAGTACGTAGCTTTCTCGGCTTAGCTGGTTATTATTGGAGATTTGTGGAAGGATTTTCTCGAATAGCTACTCCATTAACTCAGCTGACTCGAAAAGATAAAAAATTCGGTTGGAGCGAGGAGTGTGAGAAGTGTTTTTAAGAACTCAAGAGAAGACTCATTTTAGCACTGCTTACGCAATACCATCTGCTCGGAGGATTTGTCATCTCTGATGATGCTTGAGCAAAGGGTTAGGATGTGTTCTCATGCAACATGGGAAAGTCATAGCTTTATGCCTTGCGATAACTCAAAGAATATGAGAGGAATTATCTACTCATGATCTAGAGTTAGCGTGATCGTTTTACGCTTAAGATTTGGAGGCATTACCTGTATTGAGAGAAGGTGGAGATCTATACGGATCATAAAAGCCTGAAATATTTCTTCATTCAAAAGGAACTCAACATGCGGCAACGACGATGGCTTGAGTTATTGAGAGATTATGATCATACCATCGAGTACCATCCTGGAAAAGCGAATGTAGTAGCTGACGCAGTGAGTAGAAGATCATATGCGGGCACGAGTGCATTATTGTCAATGCAAAGGCCCATTATGTATAACTTGGAAAGGATGGAAATAGAGTTAAAGACTCCAGGAACCCATGTGATGATGGCGAATATACGAGTGGAACTGACTTTAATCGATAAAGTTAAAGTTGTTCAAGCTACAGACCTGAAGCTGATGAGTATGAGGAAGAAAGTGCAAGAAGGTGCTATTCCAGAAGCAAGAATCAATGAAGAAGGAATACTTCGAGTCAAATCCAGACTTTGTGTTCCTAATGATTCTGACTTGAAGTATAAAATCATGATGGAGGCGCACAACACACCGTTTGCAATCCGTCTTGGGAGTACCAAAATGTATCGTGACCTTCGACATACATTTTGGTGGAGCAATATGAAGAGAGAGATAGCGGGGTTTATCTCAAGGTGTCTAACTTGTCAACGAGTCAAGGCAGAGCATCAAGTGCCAAAAGGTCCATTGCAACCACTTGAAATTCCAGAATGGAAGTGGGAGCACATTACCATGGATTTCGTTACTAGTCTTCCCATGGTTTCTCAAGGCATAGATGCGATTTGGGTCATTGTTGATAGATTGACCAAGTCTGCTCATTTCTTACCGATACGAAAAAATTATACACTTGAACGTCTTGCTAGTATGTACATAAACGAGATTATAAGATTGCATGGTATGCCAGTATCCATAGTTTCTGATCGAGACCCAAGATTCACTTCAAGATTTTGGGTTAGTTTGCAAAAAGCTATGGGCACGAATTTACGATTTAGTTCGGCATATCATCCTCAAATGGATGGGCAGTCGGAAAGGACTATTCAAACTCTTGAAGATTTATTAAGACTCTGTGTCCTTAACTTCAAGGGAAGTTGGGACAATTTCTTACCATTGGTGGAGTTTTCCTACAACAATAGTTATCAAGCAAGTATTGGCATGGCTCCATTTGAGGTGTTGTATGGAAGAAAGTGTCATTCTCTAGTATGCTGGGATGAGGTGGGTGAAGCAACGTTGTTAGGACCGGAGTTGGTACGTATAACTACGAAAAAGATTCAAATGATCCGACAACGTATAAAAACCTCACAAGATCGACAAAAGAGTTATGCTGATCTTCATCGAAAGGACGTGGAATTCAATATTAGAGATCATGTGTTGTTACGTGTTGCTCCATAGAAAGGAGTTACGAGATTTGGAAAGAGAGGAAAGCTCAATCCTCTATTCATTGGCCCATTTTAATCCATCTTAACCGAGTAGGAATCGTGGCTATAGACTCATTGCTTTACCGACAAGTAGTATGTCTCGTGTTCATAACGTTTTTCACATATCTATGTTACGTAAATATGTGAAAGACCCGAACCATATTATTGAATTAGAACCAGACGAGATAGAGGAAGATTTAACATATGAAGAGTTACCTGTTAAAATCTTGGATAAGAAGGATCATATTCTACGCTCCAAGGTTATACCTCAAGTCAAAGTTTTGTGGAGAAACCACGATGTGGAAGAAATGACCTGGGAGTTAGAATTTGAGATGAAGTCAAGATATCCTCACCTCTTCGATATACCAGGTACGTAACCTAATTTCGAGGATAAAATTTCATAAGAAGGGGAGGTTGTAAGACCCCAACTTTTATGAATAAAGAATAATTTTCTCGAAATATATTTTTGAATATTATGGTGTGGATTTGATATAATGTTATAGTTGTGGGTAATATTTACAAATTTTGCAAAGTAAGCAAGTGGTTATATAATATTCGATTAGTCGGGAAATATTCGTTTTAACAGGGAATATTCGTACAACAGCACAATTATTGGTGGACCCCATAACGGAAGTATTGTCGTAAAACGACAGAATTATCTTTTTATAAAAATAACGGCGAAAGTGTTACCGTTAAAATCGTTGAACTATCCGGTAGTAAAAGTGCAGTAATACGCGTGGTGGCATAGTAGCACACGGTATTGATTATTGATGCTTACGTGAGAAGTCACTCAGTTATACTTAATTATTGCTACAGTAATTGCAGCATCATATCTCTCATATTATTGATTCAATTATTGTCACAGTATCATCTGCATAATATGATATATTATTAAATCAATAATTGAGACTACAAAGTTATTCATATTATTAAATTACAATATTTAAAATGTCTAGAAGTTCTGTCAAGGAGAGGTTTGGTCATCTAATTGCGCGCCAATAAGGAAAAATCCTTATCGGAAAGCCCCCTCTTTTCTGGGAACGACCTGGTTGTTAAATATTGTGAGTTATGATATTAATGATGAATGAGTTCGTATTGATTAAAGATGAAATTAATAGTTCCATTGTGTTCGAATTATTAGTGTTAGTGAAAATTGACATTTATTTCGATATTAATTGATGTCTAGAAGTTATACTAACCAATCGGGTAATTAATCGGATAAATGAGCAATTAATTGCTATTGATTCATATGATAACTATTTTTTCACATGTATGTGCTATTGATTCACATTCATTTACTATTAGGGGAGTTCGTGCAAGATTGATAATACTTGCATGACTAAATTAAAAATGGAGGTATAGATGGAGGTACTATGCTGTAATTCGTATTTTCACATGTCTAGAACTATTGAGTCACATGATTTACTATTGATTCACATGATTTACTATTAGGGGAGGTGATGCAAGTTTGATAATACTTGCAGGACTAAATTAAAAAGGAAGAAAAAGAGAAAGGTATTATACTGTAATATTTCGAGCCCAAAAATGTGCAATTATTGAAACTATATTTTTCTATAAATAGAAGCTCATTCTTCTTTCATTTCTCACCAATTCACTAAAGCTATAGAGCAATTATTATAGAGAGAAAGAAGAAGAGAAGTCTGATACCTCTCTACTCCAGTATCCAGTTTCTTTCTAAGGTAAGGGATATTATTTCTTTCGTATTCATGAAGAGAGCTATTGTTATTCCATTCTCTATTATTATGTTGGAATAACCTGTCTATGCGAAGTACCGCATATATGGTGAAATTCTTCTGTTATTCCATTCTTTATTATTCTGTTAGAATATCCTGTCTGTGCGGATTACGCTAGACCTGGTTCCATTTTTTATTACTGTGACGCCCCCAAAATAGGTATACATCACTTATTCTGAGTCACCAAATACATGGTACAGAATACAAATACAATCTTTAATATACAACAAGAGAGCTGTGAGTTTTAATACAAATACTGTCTTCTAGACAATATTCACTCTCAGAATAAGTCCTCATTACATTTATTGTCACACTATTTAACAGAATAGTGAGGACTACTAATACTATCATCTGGTCCATCACTCCGTTCCCCGACTCGTCCCAGCTATATTCTCATTTCCTGAAGAGAACAGTGAAAGAAAGGGTGAGCTCAACTAGCCCAGTAAGAAATATTATGACTAAGATAATGCAGAATAAATTATCATTCGTCTTTAACAATGTTAAACTGATAAATACAATAGACATCAAGTTTAACTGCAGCGGAACAAGCAATCCATTAAAAGAGTCAAGTAGAGAATAAAATCTACTATCTTTTATTATTTAAAAGGTTTTTCATCACTTTTATCATTTGGGACTCGATTTTAATAAATAATCCACATCATCCCTGCACTACGGCCAAGGATATTCATTAGTATCACAACCACAAATTATCCATGCATTACGGGCTAAGGATATTCGTGTATTCATCAATGGTCATAATCATGACAACAACTGTCCATCAATGCACTACGGGCCAATGAGAACTTTTACCACATCATTTATAACATTACGGTCATAATTATACCGAATAATTCCTGGTCATAATCATACCAAGTCCATCTATGCACTACAGGCCACAGATGACTTTCAACATAATATAAACATGAGGATGATGACAATGATATAAGAATTCAATAAAACAAGTTCAAGAATTAATTTGTCCATGAACCAATAACGTCCAAATTGTCAACATGATACTTCTTTGTAGAGTAAAATTCAAGAATGCTCAGAAGAATATTTCCATGAAAAGATACTGGATGAAGCGCAAATATCAAGGATATTCCACTAATTTCATGGAGTATAGAAGTCAAAACTTTAACCAACTGAGTATAATAAAGAATGGAATAACAAAAGAAATCACCATGCATGCGGTATTTCGCATAGGCGAGTTATTCCAATGAATAATAAATAACGGAACGGTCGGGCGAAATTGCACATGCAAGCGAGGATGTTCCAACAAAATAATAAAGCGGAACTGTGCGGCGAAACGCACGCATGATGAGGATATTCCAACGAGAATAATAAAGATGGAACCAGTGCGGTGTAAAACGCATTGCATGAGGATATTTCAACAGAATAATAAAGAATGGAATAATGTAAGAATTTTACCAAGTATAGGGTGGCAGCGTATCTGAGTTATTCAATAGAATAATAAAGAATGGAATAATGAAGAATTTCACCAAGTATAAGGTAGCAGCAGATCTGAGTTATTCCAACAGAATAATAAAGAATGGAATAACTGAAGTTCTCTTCATGAATACAAAAGAAATAATACCCATTACCGTAAAAAAACTGGATAAAAGAGTAGTGAAGTAGCAGAACACTTTTCTTCTTTCTTTCTATAATTTTCTCTCTCTAGAGTTTCAGTGAATTCGAAAGAAATAATGAAGGAATGAGCTTCTATTTATAGGAGAATGGAAGGAGCCTTTGTTCATGTATCGAAATTATTTTGCAGAATCAATTTCAATCAACTAATAAATAAAATATAATATATATATATAAACACATGCTATATAAAAAAAAAATCCTACCACCCGCATCATTTTTCAAGGTGCTGGTCAATTAAAAGAGAAGAAAACAAAACTATCACATGTCAAGTTGAAAAAAATGGCCTCATTGATAGCATTATTGGACTGTTCCATCAATAAGGTGTAAGTTTTTTAAATAATGTCACATATCCTGCCAACTTTATTCTCCACCACAACCCACTCACCCACATTTAATATATATAAATACTTATTATTCACACACACCCACACTTCATCACTCCACCCCTTCACGGTTGAAAATTCCTCCACAAAAATCCTCCACTAGTGGCCCCAACCAAATATATATATATATATATATATATATATATATATAAATATATAAAAATATAAATATATACCAAAAAACTTTCTACCGATTACTTTGAAAAAAATAGGTAAATGGGGGTCCATAAAATAAGTAAAACTTCATAAAAATCACCTTAATAATTTTAACAATATTTATTACCTTTATTATAATTCACAATATTAATCATTTAGGTCGCTCCCAAGAAAAGAGGGGCTTTCAATAAGGATTTCTCCTATCGCACGCTTGATTAGGTGACCAAACCTCTCCTGGCGTAACTTACAGACATTGTTAATATTGCAAATAATAATATCAATAACTTTGTTATCTCAATTATTGATTTAATAATATATAATATATCGGCAATAATTGAATCAAATAACGTGAGATACTATGCAACAATTAATGTGGTAATAATTAAACAAAACTGAGTGACTTCTTACGTAAGCATCAATAATCAATACCGTGTGCTACTATGCAACCACGCGTATTACTGTACTTTTACTACCGAGTAGTTCAACAGTATTAATGGTAAAACTTCCGCCATTATTTTTATAAAATATTTTTGTCGTTTTCTCAATCCGACAATAATTCCGTTGTGGGGTCCACCAATGATTGTACCGTCGTACAGATATTCCCTGATAAAAAGAATATTTCCCGACCAATTGAATATAATATGACAACTTGCATACTTTGCAAAATTAGTAAATATTACCCACAACTATAACATTATATCAAATTCATTCCATAATATTCAAAAATGATATTTATAGAAAATTTATTTTTATTAAAAAGTTGGGGTCTTACAACCTCCCCTTCTTATGAAATTTTTCCCTCAAAATTAGGGTACATACCTGGTATGTCGAAGAGGTAAGGATATTTTGATTTCATTTCAGATTCTAACTCCTAGGTCATTTCCTCAACATCGTGGTTTCTCCACAAAATTTTGACTTGAGGTATAACCTTGAAGCGTAGAATATGTTCCTTCTTATCCAAGATTTGAACATGAACCTCTTCATATGTCAAATCTTCCGCTATTTCGTCCGGTTCTAACTCAATAATGTGGTTCGGGTCTTCCACATATTTACATAACATGGATATGTGAAAAACGTTATGAACACGAGACATACGTGGCGGTAAAGCGAGTCTATAGGCCACAGTTCCTACTCGATCGAGGATTAAAAATGGGCCAATGAATCGAGGATTAAGCTTTCCTCTCTTTCCAAATCTCGTAACTCCTTTCCATGGAACAACACGTAACAACACATGATCTCCTATATCGAATTCCACGTCCTTTCGATGAAGATCAGCATAACACTTTTGTCGATCTTGTGAGGTCTTTATACGTTGTCGGATTGTTTGAATCTTTTCCGTAGTCATACGTACCAACTCCGGTCCCAACAACTTGCTTCACCCACCTCATCCCAGCATACTGGAGAACGACACTTTCTTCCATACAACGCCTCGAATGGAGCCATGCCAATACTTGCTTGATAACTGTTGTTGTAGAAAAACTCCACCAATGGTAAGAACTTATCCCAACTTCCCTTGAAGTCAAGGACACAGAGTCTTAATAAATCTTCCAGAGTTTGAATAGTCCTCTCCGATTGTCCGTCAAATCTCAAGATGATATGCTTAGAACTAAATCGTAGAAATCCGTGCCCATAGCTTTTTGTAAACTAACCCAAAATCGTGAAGTGAATCTTGGGTCTCGATCAGAAACTATGGATATTGGCATACCATGAAGTCTTACAATATCGTTTATGTACATACGAGCAAGACGTTCAAGTGTATAAGTTTCTCGTATTGGTAAGAAATGAGAAGACTTGGTCAATCTATCAAAAATGACCCAAATTGCATCTATGCCTTGAGAAACCTTGGGAAGACCAGTAACGAAATCCATGGTAATGTGCTCCCACTTCCATTCTGGAATTTCAAGTGGTTGCAATGGGCCTTTTGGTACTTAATGTTCCGCTTTGACTCGTTGACAAGTTAGACACCTTGAGATAAACAGCGCTATCTCTCTCTTCATATTGCTCCACCAAAATGTATGACAAAGATCATGATACATTTTGGTACTCCCAGGATGGATTATAAACGGTGTATTGTGCGCCTCCATTATGATTTTATACTTTAAATCAGGGTCGTTAGGAACACAAAGTCTGGAGTTGACTCGAAGTATTCCTTCTTCATCGATTCTTGCTTCCGGCATAGCACCTTCTTGCACTTTCTTCCTCATACGCATCAGCTCTAGATCTGTAACTTGATCAGCTTTAACTTTATCAATTAAAGTCGATTCTACTCGTATGTTCGCCATCATCGCATGGGTCCCTAGAGTCTTTAACTCTATCTTCATCCTTTGCAAGTCACACAAAATGGGCCTTTGCGTTGACAATAACGCACTCGTACCCACATATAATCTTTTACTCAATGCGTCAGCTACCACATTCGTTTTTCCAGGATAGTATTGGATGGTATGATCATAATCTTTCAACAGTTCAAGCCAACGTCGTTGTCGCATATTGAGTTCCTTTTGAGTGAAGAAATATTTGAGGCTTTTATGATCCGTAAAGATCTCCACTTTCTCCCCATACAAGTAATGCCTCCAAATTTCAAGTGCGAAGACAATAGCTGCCAACTCTAGATCATGAGTAGGATAATTCCTCTCATATTCTTTGAGTTGTCGTGAGGCATAGGCTATGACTTTCCCATGTTGCATGAGAACACATCCTAACCCTTTGCTCAAGCATCACTTGTAGATGACAAATTCCTCGAGCGGATGGTATTCACCGAGCAGTCTTTGAAATGAGTCTCTCTTGAGTTCTTGAAAACTCTTCTCACATTCCTCGCTCCAACCGAACTTTGTATCTTTCCGAGTTAGCTGAGTTAGTGGAGTAGCGATTCGAGAAAATTCTTCCACGAATCTCCGATAATAACCAGCTAAACCAAGAAAGCTACGTACTTTGGTCACTGATTTAGGTTGCTCCCAGCTTTGAATAGCTTCAATCATTGCTGGGTCAATAGATATTCCATGACTTGATACCACGTGCCCAAGGAATGCTACTTCCTCAAGCCAGAACTCGCATTTCTTCAACTTGGCATAAAGCTTATATTCATGAAGCTTTTGGAGTATCAGCCTCAAGTGTTGCTTATGATCTTCACGAGTTTTGGAATATATGAGGATGTCATCAATAAAGACGACCACAAAGTGATCTAAATATTCCTTGAATACTCGGTTCATCATATCCATGAAGGCAGCAGGAGCATTAGTCCATCCAAAGGACATGACTAGGAATTCATAATGCCGTCATGAGGAGTTAAAGCCGTCTTTGGAATGTCATCAGTTCTAATCTTCAATTGGTGATATCCGGAACGAAGATCAATCTTTGAAAAGAATTTGGCGCCTTGCAATTGGTCAAACAGGTCATCAATACGTGGCAATGGGTACCTATTTTTGATGGTGACATGATTCAACTCCCGATAATTAATACAAAGTCGCATACTCCCATCTTTCTTCTTCACGAATAGAACAGGAGCACCCCAAGGAGAAGTACTAGGACGAATAAAGCCAATGTCTAACAATTCCTGCAGTTGGGTCTTTAATTCACGAAGTTCAATAGAGCCATTCGATATGGGGCTTTGGAAATGGGTTTTTCAACGGGTTCAAGGTCGATACAAAATTCAATTTCACGCCTGGGGTAGGCTGGGAAGTTCTTGAGGAATACGTCAGAAAATTCATTAACAATAGAAATATCATTCAAAACGGACGTATTTTTGTTTAGATCCGTGACATGAGCTAAGAAAGTTTAACATCCGTTTTTTAATAAACGAATAGCTTTATGGCTTGAGATGACAGTGATTGATTTTAATGGTTTGGTTGCTTGAATTCACATAATAGGTTGGTTAGGAATATGAAAGCTAACAACCTTACGAGAAATAATCAATTTTTGCATGATGAGAAGTTAACCAATCAATCCCTAGAATCACATCAAATGCAAGTATTTTCAAAGAAATAAGATCGACAGGTAACGTGCGGGTGCCAATTTGAACTAAACAATACTTATAGACAGTGGATGTAATGAAGGTTTCTCCCAACGGAGTGTCAACAGATAAGTAAAAGTCCAATTTCTCCAGAGTCAAATTTAAACGTTGAGCACAAGTAGGAGAAATAAAAGAATGGGTAGAACCCATTATCAAATAAGTTATAGACTTCGCTAGAGTTTATGATAAGCTTACACCTGTGATGACCTCGTTCGGGTTCTTGCTTTACGGGAGGTCACAACAAATGCACTCCCTTGCACTAATGGCTTTGAATTTTCAGGATGGCCTTTGGTGCCTCCATCCTAGCTAAACTTGTCTTGATGTGAGCGAAAAAAATCGGGCTAGGTGACCTTCTCTTCCACAATTATAACATGTTTTTGACTAAGATCGCGCAGTTTGGACTAATATGTCCCTCCCTCCTCGCATTTGAAGCATATGATAGGTGGTCGTTCTCCTTCTTTAACAACTGGTCTTTGGTCTTTGGCGTCTTTCCATCATTGTTGAATCTCTCTTCTTGAAATGTCCATTCTTACTATTTTGGCCCTGATTACCACCGAAGTGGTTACCATTTTTGGCATGTTGATTCCCTCTACGCTTGTTGTCACCGCTTCGATGACTGTTCTCACTAGTATTATCATTTTGCTGGCTGCTCTCTTATGGTTGGGTTGACTCATTATCACGCTCCAATAACTAAGCCCTATTAACAACATCTGAATACAAACACAGTTTATGAGAGATAAGATATTGACGTATCTCAGGTTTCAAACCTCTTAAAAACATTCGCGTCATTCTCTCCTCATTATCAACCAAATGGGATGCAAACCGGGACAACTCGGCAAACTTGGCTTCGTACTGCGATACGGTAATGTTGTTTTGCTCCAGCTTGATGAACTCTACCTCTTTCATGTGACGAATACTTTTAGGAAAGTATTTATCGTTGAACAGTTCTTGGAACTTCTCCCAAGACATCTTCGGTCTGGGCGGAGGTTGAGTACGCTTTCTGATTCCACCCGATGTCTGCCTCTGCGCCGCACAACATGAAGGTGGTAAAGGAACCTTTTGCTCCTGGAGCATCCCAAGACATCAAATATCTTGTTGATCTGTTTTAATCCACGTCTCGCACTTTTAAGTGGTTTTGGCTCTCCAAAAAACTCTGGTGGTCCCAGTTCCTTAAACTGCTTGGCGGTGACCGTCCGAGAGTTGCCAGTATTTCCACCTGTATTTTGGACAGGAGCTGCTCTTTCCTGATGTTGCATGAATTTCATAAAGCCTTTGAACATTCCATCGTTCATCATTTGGTCAGTGTTGTTGTTTGCCTGAGGAATGTCGCCTTCCTGATGCACATTATCCTGATTATTGATCTGTGGAGACTCAACAGTCTCCTGTGCTCCATTGATATTCTCAACATTCTCGGATGTCATTTTTAAATACTGCCACAAAACAAGGGTTAAATAACTTATCATATATTATCCCTATACTCTGACCGACCAATTAAATACCAAATAAACTTAGGTAGGTCATACTAGCGAAGGAATTTCCCGTCTCTCCCCTCCTAGTTCTTGTCTCTCATCTTAGCCAAGGATCATATCCTAAGCTTTGATATTAATGTGACGCCCCCAAAATAGGTATACATCACCTATTACGAGTCGCTAAATACATGGTACTGAATACAAATACAATCTTTAATATACAACAAGAGAGCTGTGAGTTTTAATACAAATACTGTCTTCTAGACAATATCCACTCTTAGAATAAGTCCTCATTATATTTATTATCACACTATTTAACAGAATAGTGAGGACTACTAATACTATCATCTGGTTCATCACTCCGTTCCCAGGACTCGTCCCGGCCTATATTTTCATTTCCTGAAGAGAACAGTGAAAGAAAGGGTGAGCTCAACTAGCCCAGTAAGAAATATTATGACTAAGATAATGCAGAATAAATTATCCTTAGTCTTTAACAATGTTAAACTGATAAAATACAATAGACATCAAGTTTAACTGCAGCGGAACAAGCAATCCATTAAAAGAGTTAAGTAGAGAATAAAATCTACTATCTTTTATGATTTAAAAGGTTTTTCATCACTTTTATCGCTGGAACTCAGCTTAATAAATAATCCACATCATCCCTGAACTACAGCCAAGGATATTCATTAGTATCACAACCACAAATTATCCATGCACTACGGGCCAAGGATATTCGTGTATTCATCAATGGTCATGATCATGACAACAACTGTCCATCAATGCACTACGGGCCAATGAGGACTTTTACCACATCATTTATAACATTACGGTCATGATTATACCGAATAATTCCTTGTCATAATCATACCAAGTCCATCTATGCACTACAGGCCACAGATGACTTTCAACATAATATAAACATGAGGATGGCGACAATGATATAAGAATTCAATAAAACAAGTTCAAGAATTAATTTGTCGAGGAACCAATAACGTCCAAATTGTTAACATGATACTTCTTTGTAGAGTAAAATTCAAGAATGCTCAGAAGAATATTTCCATAAAAAGATAATGGATGATGCGCAAATATCAAGGATATTCCACTAATTTCATGGAGTATAGAAGTCAAAACTTTAACCAACTGAGTATAATAAAGAATGAAATAACAAAAGAAATCACCATGCATGCGATTACTTAGCATAGGCAGGTTATTCCATAGAATAATAAATAATCGGAACGGTCGAAGTCAAAGTAAATTCGCACCAACGGGATGTTCAATGAGAATAATAAAAGACGGAACCAGTCAGGTGTAAAAAGCATGTATACATGATATTCCAGCAGAATAATAAAGATGGAATCAGTCCAAACGTAAAATGCCTGAGACAGGATATTCCAATGAATAATAAAGAATGGAATAATGAAGAATTTCACCAAGTATAGGGTAACTTGGCGTATCTGAGTTATTCCAATGTAATAATAAAGAATGGAATAATGTAAGAATTTCACCAAGTATAGGGTAGTTCACAGATATCTGAGTTATTCCAATGAATAATAAAGAATGGAATAACAGAAATTCTCTTCATGAATATAAAAGAAACAATACCCCTTACCATAAAAGAAACTGGATAAAAGAGTAGTGAAGTAGCAGAACACTTTTCTTCTTTCTTTCTATAATTTTCTCTCTCTAGAGTTTCAGTGAATTCGTAAGAAATAATGAAGGAATGAGCTTCTATTTATAGGAGAATGGAAGGGCACTGTTCATGGACGAAATTATTTTGCAGAATCAATTTCAATCAACTAATAAATAAAATATAATATATATATAAACACATGCTATATATAAAAAAAATCCTACCACCCGCATCATTTTTCAAGGTGCTGGCCAATTAAAAGAGAAGAAAACAAAACTATCACATGTCAAGTTGAAAAAACTGGCCTTATTGATAGCATTATTGGACTGTTCCACCAATAAGGTGTAAGTTTTGAAAATAATGTCACATATCCTGCCAACTTTATTCTCCACCACAACCCACTCACCCATATTTAATATATATAAATACTTATTATTTACACACACCACAACCCACTCACCCACATTTAATATATATAAATACTTATTATTCACACACACCCACACTACACCACTCCACCCCATTCACGGTTGAAAATTTCTCCACCAAAATCCTCCACTAGTGGCCCCAACCAAATATATATATATATATATATATACCAAAAAAACTTTCTACCGATTACTTTGAAAAAAATGGGTAAATAGGGGTCCATAAAATAAGCAAAACTTCATAAAAATCACCTTAATAATTTAACAACATTTATCACCTTTATTATAATTCACAATATTAATCGTCCAGGTCGTTCCCAGGAAAGAGGGGGCTTTCCAATAAGTATTTCTCCCTATTGGCGCGCAATTAGGTGACCAAACCTCTCCTTAGCAGAACTTCTAGACATCGTTAATATTGCAAATAATAATATCAATAACTTTGTTATCTCAATTATTGATTTAATAATATATAATATATCGACAATAATTGAATCAAATAACGTGAGATACTATGCAACAATTCATCGTGGTAATAATTAAACAAAACCGAGTGACTTTCACGTAAGCATCAATAATCAATACCGAGTGTATTCTTTGTACTTTTACTACTGAAAGTAGTTCAACAAGATAATCAGTAAAACTTCCGTCGTTATTTTTATAAAATATTTTTGTCATTTTCTCAATTCGACAATAATTCCGTTGTGGGGTCCACCAATGATTGTACCATCGTACGGATATTCCCTGACAAAAAGAATATTTTCCGACCAATCGAATATAATATGACAACTTGCATACTTTGCAAAATTTGTAAATATTACCCACAACTATAACATTATATCAAATTCATTCCATAATATTCAAAAATGATATTTATAGAAAATTTATTTTTATTAAAAAGTTGGGGTCTTACAATTATTCTGTTGGAATAACCTGTCTGTGCGGTCTATCGCATGCATGGTGACTTATTCTGTTATTTCATTCTTTATTATTCTGTTGGAATAACCTGTCTGTGTGGATTATCACATGCATGGTGAATGATCCTTCGTATTCATTCTTTATTAAATTGTGGAAATGATCTGTCTACGTGGATTACCGCATAGCGGTTGAAAATCCATTTGTAGTTTCATATATTCTATGATACTCATTTGGTGAAAGTTTTGGTTTCTATACTCCATGAAATTAGTGGAATATTCTTGATATTTGCGCTTCATCCAGTATCTTTTTATGGAAATATTCTTCGGAGCATTCTTGAATTTTACTCCACAAAGAAGTATCATGTTGACAATTTGGACATTATTGATTTCTAGATAAATTAAATTATAAACCTTTAAAATTTATCCTTGAACTTGTTTTATTGAATTATTTTGTCATTGTCATCATCCTCATGCTTATATTTTGATTAAAGTCATCTTTGGCTTACGTGCATAGATGGACTTGGTATGATTATGACCAGGGATTATTCGGTATAGTCATGACCGTAATGTGACGAATGATGTGGTAAAAGTCTTCATTGGCCTGTAATTCATTGGTGGACAGTTGTCGGTATAATTATGACCAGGGATTATTCGGTATAATCATGACCATTGATGATTACATGAATATCCTTGGACGTGGTGCAGGGATGATGTGGTTTATTTATTAAGCTGAGTCTCAGCGATAAAGTTGATGAAATTTTTTTTAAATCATAGAAGATAGTATGTTTTATGCTCTACTTGACTCTTCTAATGGATTGCTTATTCCGCTGCAGTTGTTGATCTAAAACTTTTTGTCTATTATATTTTGTCAGTTGTTATACTGTTGAAGGCTAAAGATAATTTATTCTGGATTATCTTAGTCATAATATTTCTTACTGGGCTAGTTGAGCTCACCTTTCTTTCTTCAACATTGTTCTTCTTGAGTGAAATGAGAACGTGGCAATAATTAGTCGGGGAAGCGGAGTGGATCGGTCAGATGATATAGCATTAGTAGTCCTCACTATTCTATTAAATAGTATGACAATAAATGTAATGAAGACTCCATTGAGTGTGGATATTGTCTAGATGACAATATTTGTATTAAAACTCACAGCATTTGTTTTGTCGTATTTTACACGACAGTTGTATAATTAAGTTTTTATTTGTATTTTGTACAATGTATTTGGCGACTCAAGATGGGTGATGTATACCTGTTTTGGGGGCGTTACACACAGGTTATTTTATATTTTGGTTACCATTAAAACATATTATGGTTACTGTTATGTAACTATTTGGTTACTTATTTATTATATTTGTTTTACTGTTATTTAATAGTTTTTGACTACTATTATTGTACAATCAATGAGGGATTTTAGTTTGTTTTTTTTAGTTAATATGTAATTATTTATTATACATGATTTCCTAAGATGGATTCTTGTTTTGTTCTAGTTACCATTATTTTTTTATTATATAGGTAACCATTGATTATTATTATTAGTGAACAAATTGACATAAAATTTGTTAAAATCAAGATATATCAATGATTTAAGTTGAAATGTTAGGTAAATATCCAAACCTACATATATGTTAACAATTTTGTTTTTGTTGGTTACCAAATGCTTATAAGTTTGTATCATTTAATGTTATAAAGTGTTAATGTATGTGTCTGATTTATAGTGAAGTGCATAGTGTACATGTGTGGGTTCTCATTTATCTAGCTGATGGATACTTTTAAATTACATAGTTATCTAGTTGGTAGTAATTAAACATTAATGAAATGGTATCCATTTTATTTTAGGTGGTAAACAAATTTACATAAAAATGTTTTAGAATAGTTAACAATTGTACAATGTATATATATGTGTGCTTTATATTGAAAACTCATAATGAAATCAGAAATCAAAATATTAATCAATAACAATTTTGTTTACTGTACACAATAAAAAATGTTACCAACCATATGGATAATGGTTACTCATAGTAAACAATTATATATTCATGTATTTAAACTCTTAATGTAATTGCAATATATCAGACCTTTTTTGGTCTTAAAACAGGTGGATTATTGCATGTTTTCCTGTTGTGTCCTTTTTTTTGGCACCTACTGCATTTGTTTTGAATTTTGATCTCAGACTCGTGTTTGTACCTCCCTATTTTTGGTCTTCCCGCTGGTCTTCTTGTGTTCGGTGGTTTTACACATATGTTTCTTACTTCCTCTGGTATATCCCAGTTTTCTTTGTCATCTAACGGCATGATGGAAGCTGAATTTGTGTCGACTAAAGTTGTTTTATAGTAATTTTTTGAGCAAAAATCATAATAGCTTAAATTTCGCTTGTTCATAACAGCAGCAGCGTGTGGACAAGGCATCTCATGGTACTGAAATTTACGACATGTGCATGTCTTTTGGTCGATGTCCACAATATATTATTTGGCGACATCGTAAATAGTGAAAATCACTAAGTTTAATGTCTCAACCTACAACACAAATTAAGTGTTGTTAGAATAAAGTACAACTGGAATCATTTTTATTTTCTGAAAAAAGAATAAATATAGTAAAGTAAACAACTCAATGTTATAATTACAAAACACAATAACATTATAATTATACAGAGTAACCAAACAAGCATCAGTTAGTAACCAAGTATAACGATAATACGAGAATTAAACTCAAAGAAGAATAAGAACCATTATAATGTTATGCAGTAAGCAATTAAGTATTAGTTAGTAACCAATATAATATTATATAGTAACCAAGTTACCATTAGTCAGTAAACAAGTCAATATTAGTTAGTAACCATTATAATGTTACACAGTAACCAAGTCAGCATTAGTCAATAACCAATTCAACATTAATTAGTAATATTTATGCAAAGAATCAAGACAAAGATTAGTCAAGAATTAAGACAACATTAGTCAGTATAATGTTGCACAGTAACCAATAGTGAACAAATAGGTTTCCATAAAATGCAAATGCAACTTATGATGCAGTACTTTAAAATTTGTATCAGTTACCTTAAGTTTCTTTGATTTAATAATATTAGATTGCAACCTTCTCTCAGCTGTTGTGGAAAGTGTTGTGAATGTTGATATGGCTGCTTGTTTGTTTATGAAATACCATCTTTAAACCAGACAACGTAGGCATTCAATCATTAATGCAACTGGAAGATCCTTGATCATCTTGATTGCGTTGTTAATAGATTCGGCGGTGTTTGAAGTCATTGTTGAGTATTTGCTTACAGTCCCATGGAGCCTGGTGCACTTCTCCAACTTGATCTCTTCCTCTAAATATGTTCTTATTCGAGGATCAATGGCATCAAGTTCAGCCATGTGTTTGTTGAATTGTTCAATAGTGTAAGCTCTACAAGCCCCGTTGTAAGCCTGTTTAAGTTCCTCTCCTCTCTTTTTGAATCTATTTTTTATATTTTTCAATACATGGTATATGCAGGAACCATACATGACATCCGAAAAACACAAAATTCAATCCTTGTATAATGGCTTCATGTCTATCTGAGACAATGCATTGGCCTTCCCTAACTCCACAAGCAATTCTCAAATTTACAAAAACCCATCTCCAAGATAATTCATTTTCGCTGTCAACCACTGCAAAAGCAATCGGAACAATGTTTTGGTTTGCATCTTGTGTGCTTGCTATCAGTAGTGTCCCCCCGTAAGTTTATTGTATGAACGTTCCATCGATTACAATTATTGGAAAGCAATGGTTCCATGCTTGAATGGATGCTCCAATGACAAAGAATAAATACTTGAAACGACCATTTGTTTCCAACTCAAGGGATGTGACAGAACCTGATATGAAACATGAGCATTATCATTAGAATTACAAGTAGTATACAATATCCAAATTACTAGTAGTTGGTAACCATTCAATTCGTTAATGGTATCCAAATCAGTTGAGTTGGGTAACCAACTAATTATGAAAAACTAATAAAATGTTTTTAATTGTTACCTGGATTTGTTTTCTTCCGCATGTGTAACCATGATGGGATCATTGAGTAGTTGTGTGAATTTCCTCTTACCTTTTCCAACACTTTCTCCTTCGATCTCCATGCTTTTTGGTAAGAGATAGACACATTATATTATATCATCATGTCCTCCACAATATCGGTTGGTGTGTATATTTTTTTTAAATTTATTAATTTGTGCATTATGCATTCACTGACCAACTCATTATTTGTCTGTTTGTGGTCTCCCAACAATTCGTTGACTGAACACGTGTGGATGTTGTTGAATTCTCTCATCTTGAACATACTGGTTTTTCGAAAACTTGATGCTCTCATCTTCTATTTGCAATTTTCATCATATACGCACACTAGCACAAAGTCTCTATGACCTGTTCATTGAACTTTGTGTTGTCTGTTTTTCCCGATTGAATGCAGCCTCATAACTTGTGATAAGATTTTTTTGTCTTTGTAGGTTTGATATAATTATACTTCACATTCATTCGGATCTGTTATTACATCATCATATCGTTCTTCAATGTATGATCTGTCATGTTGTCTGTCTCGTTGTTGTTCAATAATTTCCATTGCAAGGTGATCGACATATTGCGTTCTAATTTGGCAATCATGTGTTGGTAGTGGAACCAGTGCTGAATTACCTTATGTTGATCTGATTGGCGTTACATTGTGAATTATAGTTTCTTCTACATTTGTCAAGTTATGCAAGATTGTTGTGCGTCCCCTTCTGTGTTCAGTTTCTATAATCACTGGGAATTTACCTTGCTCATCAGATTTTCTACTAACTTCAATAAAGAATCTTAAGGTTGCTTCATCTGATATACTGATTGGTGGAATATCTCTTCTAATCTGAAATTTGATTGACAATGTTGTTGCGTTTGTGTCTAGCCGTAATGCACTGCATATCATGTTTTGCATTTCTCTGAACGAACAAGTTGATGGAACTAGTATCTTGCAGAACTTCAAATTTGGTGTATTAGTTCTTATCGGTCCATGTCTAGTTGAAATAAAGTACAACTAGAATTATCTCCATTAATCCGACAATGAGTAACAAGTATTGTAAAGTAACCAAATCAATGTTAGCTAGTAACCAAACTACATGATGTTAGTAATCAGAACATAAAACACATTTGTGCATTCATCTTACAATAGAAATAATCAGTATATTGATATTTGTTACCAATTAAATTATAACAGTTGTATACAGGTAACCAATGTAGCCAATAAGTAACCACCATATTAAAACAAACCAATATAAAACATTGTAACACTATACAGTAATCATAACAACTTTATACAGTAACCAAATACATTTTAGACTGTAACCAACACATATTTATTTAGTAACCACAAGATAAACACATTTTCCATTGCATTTTTATAGTAAAAAACAACCAGTATAATTTGTTTGTTACCAACTAAAGACAAACTTTTGTAAGAATGTAACCAATGTAGCTAACAAGTAACCATTAATATAAAAAATATAAGTAGAAGTGTACATTAATATGTTTCAGCAACCAATAATACAGTAACCAATTAATCACTACAGTAATCAAGTTTGCATTAATTAGTAACCAAGTCAGCATTAGTCACTAAATAATATTTTTACACAGTAACCAAGTCAAAGATTAACAAGAACCATTATAGTGTTACACGATGTAAGAAGTCAACATTAGTCAAGAATCAATATAATGTTACACAAGAACCAAGTCAAGATTAATCAAGAATCAAGTCAAGATTAATTAGTAATATTATGCAAGAACAAAAGACAATGATTAGTCGAAGAACTAAGACATCATTAGATGTATAATGTTACACGAGAACCAATACAAAATAATCAAGAACCAAAACAACATTGGGACAAGAAACAATTTATATAACCTTAGTAACCATAATATAAAACATGTTTTCAAATACATTTTGCAATCACAACATTCAGTATTCAAACTTTGTGACAATTTTAAGTTCGAAAAACTTAAGAAAGGTAATCAATATAGTAATTCGTAGTAACCATAGGTAACTATATGCTTATAAATTTTAAACTCACATACCTCAGTATTTGTATCGAAGTTGATGTTGATCTTGTATTCAACAATCATTGCAGTAATTAAGTTTTTGGTTACTGAACTTGAAGGCGTTGTTGATTTTGTATGTTATTTTCGATCTTAAAGATGCGTCGCGACAACAAGTTTCGTCTTCTCCGATTATGAGTTGCGTCGCGACAGGAGGCTTCGTCTTCTCCGATATCAGAGTTGTGTCGCAACAGAAGATTTTGTCTTCTCCGATTGATTTGGCGTTGATCTGTTATTCCGATATCAAAGTTGCATGTTTTCTCAGTTGCTTGAATTTAGGTGCGGTTAGTTACAAATATGAAAATCGATAACTGACGTGTAGGAGTTAATGATACATAATTTTAGTAATGTAATATATTGTGTTTTGTTATTTTTATAATTATTTTGTGTGTTTTTTATTTTTATAATTACTTTCTAATTGTTGTATAAGCAGCTATTATTGTTCTTCTGGAAATCAAATTGTCCGGCCCAAATTGAGAGGGAATAAAAACATGCCACGTGTCCTAGAGTTATTGACGTGTTGATAAAGCCATGAGGGGGTCAGGAGATATTTTACAGTTTATACAACACTTTCCTGATCGAAGCTTTATCCAAAATTTCGATACTGACTTGTTGCGCAATACGCCCCCTGCGCACGTTAACAAGAAATTATACTTTCTCTCTCTATATATCTCTATATCTATGTTTAATCAATACTAATACTACACTCGCGCTGAGCTACATACCTGCATCTGCAGAAAACCCTGATCCAAAATATTTTCTCTCACTACAATTACTCAATTATAATACGAAAATCAAATATTGTGTACAATTTTCGTTGGAGAATGGTGATAGAAATTGAAGGAGGAGATCAGTGGAAGGAGAAGGCTAGGTCACTTCAGCTTCAACTTAGAGACCGTTTTAGGGTCGCCGTCGACCGTCACCGTCGCCGTCCTAGTTTTTCCGATGGCTATTTCTCTTCCAGGATCCAACTGTGGCTTGAGCGATTTCACAATTTCCGCAGAGATTCCTTGCCTTCTTCTCCCACTTTCTACCTCAAGAAAGGTAAATTATATACTTATTTTTCCCCCAAATTAAAAAAACCGAATTTTCATTTAAAAAACTATTTATTCCACTAATAGTAATATAAAATGACACAATGTTCAAATTTAACAGTATAAATAATGTCACGCATCGCATTAGGGATAATAGTAGAAAATAATTCATTGTTAATATTTGCATATTTTGCAAACGGGAGTCTTAAATTAGATGTCTTTTGATAATGTGTTTACTGAGTGGGTTGTTAATTGTTACATTCTCATTGTTGGTTGGGCTTGTGGTTAAGAATAATAAAGTAAAAAATGCACTAACTTAACAGCTAAGGTTCAATTTAGATGCTTTTTGATTATGTGTTTTGATGAATGGGTTGTTAATTCTAACATTCTCATTGTTGGGCTTATGTTTAAGAATAACTAGTTACACAATTGTTTGTGCAAATAAAAGCCAAAAATAAAATATGGTGGGTGAGAAAAGTTAGGAGTGATGGAGAATGGGGTGGAAACCATGAGTACAAAATAACGAATCTCTTGCTCTCCTTTAGTAATATCGATGAAGTAAAAAATGCAATAACTAAACAGCTAAGGTTCAATTTAACATGTTTACTTTTTGATTCCAGTAATATTGTTGATTTATATATTAGCTGGACAGCATTTTATAATTTTAATGTTACTAAGCTGAAATATTACTGTGAATGAATTATTCCAACTTAGTTAAGTGTTAGCTTGCAACAGCTTTTCTCGTTAACGTGTTTTTGATAGCTAATGATAGTTGTTGATTGAACCTGATTTGAATCTCTTGACTGCAGTTAGTAAGGACATTGACGCCGAAGGAGATTCAGTCCTCACTCGCATGCTTCAAGCTGTCGCAGTTCCTGTTATTGGAAATGTTTGTCATGTTTTTATGCATGGCCTTAACCACGTTCAGGTAGTTTGAATTTTCTGAAAATCTCATCAATAATTTTGGTTTAACATCATCTTATTTATCAAAAACTAAAATAAAATTGAATTGCAGGTCTATGGTGCAGAGAAACTACATAAAGCATTGCTGCATAGACCAAAGAACAAGTCTCTTATTACGGTACTGTCGCCCTGTTCTGTTCAGGGTGTGTGAATGCATTTGCTTTGCTTATTGTTAAAGCTAGGTTGTTCTTTTGAACTTGACCTTTAAGTAACCCCCAACTTCCTATCCCACATTTTGGATAATACCTTACGTGCTGATGCTGATACTGGTTACGTTCAAATGAATTTTATGTGAGTAATCATGTTGCTTCTACGGATGACCCACTAGTTATTGCCGCGCTTATTCCTCCAAGTGTTCTATTGGATGCTCATAGCTTGAGATGGACACTTTGTGCAAGTGATCGATGTTTCTCCAATCCAGTGACATCTGCTTTTTTTAAATATGTCAAAGTTTTACCAGTTTCTCGTGGTGAGGGGATTTATCAGAAGGTACATTGTCATTATTAAGTATCTCAAAGTTTCACCAATTGTCAATTTGTTCATATCTTATATTTGAGCTGATAAATTTGATGTTTATTTATCCTTTTTATTAGCTATTTAGTCATTATTTTTTTGGTCAAAATGGTAAATAATATATTTAAAGTATATAGATAAGCATGATGAAACCACTAGCAGGACAAAATTTGCATTAAATACTAAGCCAGCTTATGTCTGCCTTGAATAATCTGTGATTTAGGTTACTTATGTGTAGCAGCTCTCCTGACAAATTATTTAGTGCTTCTTGCGTGATAAGTCCTTTCTGGAATTTCTGCTGCTAGAATTTTAATTGAATACAGATGCAGAATCCTAGTTTTTCCTGGAAAGTCTGCACTGTTATAAGCATATCTAATTACACTAGTATTTATTTGCTAACAAAATTTGATCATACTGTTTTATTATGTGCTACAGGGGATGGATATAGCTATTGCCAAATTGAATCGTGGCGGCTGGGTTCACATATTTCCTGAAGGTAGTCGTTCTCGAGATGGTGGAAAGACCATTGGGTCAGCAAAAAGAGGCATTGGGAGGTCAGAATGATTAATGTGTATACTAAGTTTAATGCTTTCGTATTATCTGCCATTTGGGGATCAACATTTTTTTAACTAGAGGGCTAGTTATAACTTATGCATAATTTAGACCTGGTGTACTCTCCCCTTTGTGTCTTCCCCAAACAAAACAAAAGTTGGAAACTGAGAAGAAATACTATCTAAAACTTACGGGATTTGAGCTTAAATTTTTGGTTGTCCAGATCTTGGCCACTACTAATTTAGTTCTTCATCATATAGTTGGGCTAACCATCCCCACAACACCAACTTTCACTTCATTTTATTTGATATAATAAAGTGAAAAGAAAAATGAAAAGAAAGCTCTAATGTGAAGCTGCAGGAATAGGTAAGCAGAGAGTTATCCTAGCAGTCTTAACGATGTAGCTATCCATACGGCTAATAATGAATCACAGCAATCCAGTTATGAAGGAAGATGAATTTGAGAGTACCAAGCCCGAGTTTCCAATTCTAAAGTGGGTAAAGCAGCATAAGTTGAGAATCTTGATATTGCGAGTCTGAGCTCAAGTTGATAACGCAGCATGATTTGAGAATCTTGATATTGTGAGTGAGCGAATAAGGAATTACACATAGTAAAAATGTTTATTGGTACTATATTTATAATAATTTGAGATATAGATGAGAACTGAAGTTCTAAAGAAGATTTCTTTTTCCTTCATCTTTTTGGTCTAATTAATTAGACTGAAACAGTATGTAGGATATCCTTAGATTAGCTTACTGGATGTCTATATATGTGTTAATGTGTATCATTTGTAATCATAAAACCAAGTGTCACAAACATCTACTTAAAATAATAAGTCAATGTTGAAAAGGTTTAATTGAAAAGCATTTTAAGCCCCTATATTTTTACTAGTTATCCTGCAAACACTAAGTGTGTGATTTAAAATAAAAGGGATGAGAAATTGGGTGAGAAAAAGTAGGAATGAGAAGCTAAAAAACTACTAACTGTTAAAATGAAAACTTTCCCAATAATCCTTGTGAAACTTGCCATGTGAGAGAATTAATAGGGTTGGAGATTTGGGTAGATCATAATAATATGTAAACATAAATTTAAAGGATAAAAAGGGAAAGTAAAAAGGCTTCAAAAATGTGTTAATGCCAAAATAACTGTGTATTCCTTCTCCCGTTTTTTGTAATATAGATTTTTTTTTTGTGATAGGGTATTAGTTAAATAGGGGGAGGGGGAGGGGGGGAGGGGGGGGGGGTGGGAGGGAGGGAGGGAGGGAGGGAGGGAGGGAGTTCCTCGAATCATATTCAAAAAAGAATTGCTATTATGAAAAGGAAGAAGTCCTATTTTTAATAGGAGTATTCTTTTGGAAAGGAATCTATCATAAGTCCAAAATATTATTTCATCTACTATGTCAACAAGGATTATGCCATGTGGCAATTTTTTAGAATAATTTTTCAACACAAAAGGATCCAGATTAATCCAAACCACCACAATATAATAATAGCACAGAGATTTTTCGTAATCCACATGCATGGTAACCTTCAATTTCAATATAAAAATATAAATGCAGTTGTCACTTGCCGGGGAGCTGGTGACAAATATGAGACATGATTGGAACGGTAGGAATACCAACATCGTGCCATGCCAGCGAGTAATATCCTTTGTTTTTATGACTTGGTATATGGTGATGTTGTGTAGCAATTTTACATGCATCCTGATGATTCCTCAATGGCAACAGATCTCCTTCTAAAGTCCCTTGTCTGGTTCTGCCCAATGATTTATTTGTCAACATTGCCATCTCAATAGGTGCTGAGGTCAATCGTGTATATATATATATATGTGTGTGTGTGTGTGTGTGTGTGTGTGTAATAGCATATGTAATAGTTAATTCCTTCCACTTTAAAAGGGAAAGCTTAATTCCCTTGTCACCCTCAACCTGTATCTTCTCAATTTTTGCACATTCTTAATTAGATCTCTTTCTATTAGATATCTACTCCAACAATTCCCATCAGTCTATTTGAAGAGGAAGTCTCTCCCTGGGTGGGAGAGAGGGTTTCTGTTCTATATAATCACTCTTTTTTAACTGCCAACAGGTTGGTCCTGGATGCAGACAGTGTCCCGATGGTAGTTCCATTTGTGCACACTGAGATGCAAGAGATCATGCCCATTGGAGCCAAGTTTCCCAGGATTGGAAAAGACGGTACATATTCTGTTTCAACTCATTCTAGCTGTAGCTACATACAAGCACCAATAAATTGATGCAGATAATTCTTTAACATGTGCTTGTGTCATGTGACTTGCTTAGGACATATCCCGTGTTAGTGTATTTTCTTTTTTATGCATTATAATGCATGGAGAATTTTAAACCATTGATTGCATTGTGAAAAATGGTTTAGACTGCTAGTATCCTTTTTCACTCGATTAAATATATAATTCCAACACGCCAATTCTGCCATTGTGGGGTCTGGTTGTTGGTACGATAAAATGCATGTTGAAGCGATGAGATACTGTTGACTTGCTTGGAGACACTTCGCAATTTATCAGCAGTTACTCTCATTTTTTAGGTGACTTTCTTGGAAAGATACTAGTTACAATTGGTAAGGGCTAAAAGTAGGATTGCTATTATGAAAAGGAAGAAGTCCTATTTTTAATAGGAGTATTCTTTTGGAAAGGAATCTATCATAAGTCCAAAATATTATTTCATCTACTATGTCAACAAGGATTATGCCATGTGGCAATTTTTTAGAATAATTTTTCAACACAAAAGGATCCAGATTAATCCAAACCACCACAATATAATAATAGCACAGAGATTTTTCGTAATCCACATGCATGGTAACCTTCAATTTCAATATAAAAATATAAATGCAGTTGTCACTTGCCGGGGAGCTGGTGACAAATATGAGACATGATTGGAACGGTAGGAATACCAACATCGTGCCATGCCAGCGAGTAATATCCTTTGTTTTTATGACTTGGTATATGGTGATGTTGTGTAGCAATTTTACATGCATCCTGATGATTCCTCAATGGCAACAGATCTCCTTCTAAAGTCCCTTGTCTGGTTCTGCCTAATGATTTATTTGTCAACATTGCCATCTCAATAGGTGCTGAGGTCAATCGTGTATATATATATATGTGTGTGTGTGTGTGTGTGTGTGTGTGTAATAGCATATGTAATAGTTAATTCCTTCCACTTTAAAAGGGAAAGCTTAATTCCCTTGTCACCCTCAACCTGTATCTTCTCAATTTTTGCACATTCTTAATTAGATCTCTTTCTATTAGATATCTACTCCAACAATTCCCATCAGTCTATTTGAAGAGGAAGTCTCTCCCTGGGTGGGAGAGAGGGTTTCTGTTCTATATAATCACTCTTTTTTAACTGCCAACAGGTTGGTCCTGGATGCAGACAGTGTCCCGATGGTAGTTCCATTTGTGCACACTGAGATGCAAGAGATCATGCCCATTGGAGCCAAGTTTCCCAGGATTGGAAAGACGGTACATATTCTGTTTCAACTCATTCTAGCTGTAGCTACATACAAGCACCAATAAATTGATGCAGATAATTCTTTAACATGTGCTTGTGTCATGTGACTTGCTTAGGACATATCCCGTGTTAGTGTATTTTCTTTTTTTATGCATGGAGAATTTTAAACCATTGATTGCATTGTGAAAAATGGTTTAGACTGCTAGTATCCTTTTTCACTCGATTAAATATATAATTCCAACACGCCAATTCTGCCATTGTGGGGTCTGGTTGTTGGTACGATAAAATGCATGTTGAAGCGATGAGATACTGTTGACTTGCTTGGAGACACTTCGCAATTTATCAGCAGTTACTCTCATTTTTTAGGTGACTTTCTTGGAAAGATACTAGTTACAATTGGTAAGGGCTAAAAGTAGGATATATTTTTGTCTGCTAGTGCGGTCTTAAATATGTTTGGTTGCAGCTGCCGTGATGGCTGCACATCAACTGGGATAAGGGTTGTTAAACAGACTTCAAAAAATGAACTTTGTACTTGGTGTAGGCCTTGTCCAAACTCTGGTCATAATGTAGATCCATCTTAGGGTTCAATGGCAGGCTGCAATAACTTGCTCAAGTTTCATGCACAACACATTTCATGTAGTATGAACAATACCCTGAAGAACTTGTATTACCAATATAAAATTCTTCAGTCTTGACTGAAAGGGTTAGCTTGTTAATTTCAATTGCAGCTTGCGTAACATGTGTTTGGTCGACTCCCTAGTAAATCCACAATATTATTGGATTGGGTAGGCCACACCTTTTCTTCTCGGATGCGGATTGTGACCTCCGATGTTTGCAAGTAGTTTTTGGGGGAAAATCTTTAAAAAAGAAATAAAAAAGTGGGTTTTGAGTTACTCTCTGGATAATGGACTAGTGATGGGATTTGAAGTATGTTCGTTGATTATTCTGTTAAAGTGAACCTCACTGTTTTTTTCCTTTCAGCATTAAACTGAAAAAGCCTCCACTAAATTTTACTTTTACTGGATGATATAGGTGGTCAAACCTTTATCAGGGGCTATTTTCATTTTTCTGTAGCGGATGATAATCAAGTTCAACATTTTTAAGATAGCGACATTTAAGTTTGTCAAAGTTTGCAAAGGTTAATTCTTAATTATATGCTTCCTCCTTCCAAAATATAAGTTCAGTATTGACTTTTTGAAGTCAATTTAAGACATTTTCAAACTCAAAATTGATATAGATTCATTTAATTTTTATTCAATACAACGATGAATGTTTAAACTATCTAAAACGTACTACTGATTGTTGGTGAATCATTTCAATTTTTGAGTTTGAAAATTTCTCAAAATGATTTTCAAAAGTCAAATATGATCTTATAATTTGGAACGGGGGAATGTATGTTTACTTGAATGCAAATTTTCCACCTTTTCTTCATTTCTTATTTCCTCCTTTTTTTCTTCTGACCATTCCCCCATCTCTTCCTCCTCAAGCTATGTGATTTCTGTTAAAGATTGATGTCAAAAGTAGTTATACTTTCCTGTGTAAGGATTGTCCACGTGCAAGGGTTAGGGACCTAATTATCTAAGGACTACTCTGTCAAATCTTTTAACCTGAGAAAACACAGATTTGTTGTAGATTTTTATTTTTTTTATTCAAACTGGTAAGATGGCATTCTTTTTATCTACTAAACATTAATTATCATCTTCTTACTCTACTCTTTTGATGGAACTTTTTTTTTTCTGTTGATGGACTTTGACTTCTGAACTTCTACATAAGCATTCGCTATACAGTTGTCATTTGTTCATAAATGTTAAACCAGAGAATTTTTATTTTCTGCTTTAACTGGTGGAACACTATCTTGTCAGATTTCAAATATTGTTGTTTTACAAGTCTTATATTTGCTTTCTAGGTGACCGTACTCATCGGTGATCCAATTGAATTTGATGATTTATTTACTATTGAAGAAAACGGAAACATGTCGAGGGGAAAATTATATGATGCTGTTTCTGCAAGGATCGGTGACCGCATACAGAAACTGAAAGCTCAAGTTGACAGATTAGCCCTTAAACAATCGCTTGAATACCAAAATTGTCCCTCGAAGTGCACAGCACGTGCAACTGGAATCTTACGGCAGGTGGACTGGGAATCACTTGGTATGGAAGATTATATTGGTGCTTTGGATGATTGTGTACCACTTAGACAAGATTTTGTGGGTGAACAAAAGGTCGATCAAATTGATGATAAAAAAGAGAATGATTCTCCAATCGGTATGTCAGGATGGGCTTCCCTTATGGTACTGGAATGGTATCGAGGATCCGTGGTTATATGGACCCAACTGAGCTTATGGGATTTGCAGCTAGAGGTTTATTTATGAGTTGCAGAGTGAAGGGAAGTTTTGAGAATCTGCAAGGCAATGGCCCTTTGAAGACATGGAAAAATTTCATGGAAGCACATGTAGTGTAATCATGCAAGTCATGCTAACTTAACTCCGGCAGGAGCAATGTAATTAAAATTTTGGTTTAGGGTATAGATAGAGAGATCTTTGTTTAGGTATAAAATGGCAGCATGGTTTAGGTGAAACCATTACTTTATAGTTACATATAAATATAAAATGCTCCCTCTATTCTTAAATAAGTGATTTTTTAGAGAGTTAAAAATTTTTAAATATATTTGACGTTAACAAATTTTTAGGAAGTATTAATTATAATTTTTTTTTATTGTCTTCGAGTATCTTTTTATATCATTTATCTATGTAATTTTATACATATTTTTTAATTAATGTAACGATAATTATGCATATCAATAAATGACTTCCTTAACGTCAGTTATTTAGGAATGTTATTCGAGGCTAAATTCTTGGTTACACTGGTGGTTTGGTTTTCTAATGGTTTTATATTTTTAATTATATTTTCATTGGACATGAATTATTTTATGTGTTCTTTACACTATTATTCAATAATTAAAAAATAATTACAAGATTAGTTTATCCACAAAATAATTACAAAAAAAAATACAACACAATAACCAAACATATTAAACTCTACCCCTCTCATCTGTTCATTCTGTCACCGCCTTCTCTTTCCTTCCCTTTATCCTCCTCCTCTCTCCTTCTCTTCATTCTACTCCTCTGCCGTCTCTTCTCTCCTCTTCTTCCTCCTCCTCTGTCGCCCCTTCATCCTCCGATCCTCTGTCGCCTCCTCTCTCCTCCCCTTTATCCTCCTCTACCGCCAATGAGAACTCGAAATCGTTGTTCAAAATGCCAATGAGAAGAAGGAGAAGATTCGTCCCACAAGCAAAGAGAGCCTCCGCCGAACAAAGAGAGCTCCGATTGGAGGAAGAAATGACGACAAACCATCAATTATTTGTGCAAGAAGACGAGATGGCCTTCTAGCTTCAGTATCCTCTCGACGACTCTTCGTTTGATCGAGACTGAATTTTTTTTATGATTATTTAGTTACACACAAAAACTTAAATGATTACCTTTGTATGAAGGTTTGGCTACCAACTGCACCTTTTTATTGATGTAAGGTAACCGAGATTGTGTTACACAATATTGAATAATATTTTGCATTTTTTTTCTTACATTAAGTAAGAGGAAAACCACACGACTACTCTCTGATTCCATCATGTTTTAACAAGATAAAGAAAGTAAATACATGTAACACTTGATAACTGTTCTGAAATTTTTTTATGACTATTTGGTTACCCACAAAAATTAAAATGGTTACCTTTGTATGAAGGTTTGGATACCAACTGCACCTTTTAGTTGATGTAAGATAACCAAGATTGTGTTACATAATATTGAATAATATTTTGCATTTTTTTTCTTCTTACAATAAGTAAGAGGAAAACCACGCGACTACTCTCTGATTTCATCATGGTTTAATAAGATAAAGAAAACAAATACATGTAACACTTGGTAACTGTTCTGAATTTTTTTATGATTATTTGGTTACCCACATAAACTAAAATGGTTACCTTTGTATGAATGTTTAATTACCAACTGCAGTACTATATACAGAATGCACGACTACTTGGATTTGACATGCAATTTAAATTGTCACAACGAAGATAAACAACCGGAAACAGTTGCATAATTATAAAACTGATTTGCCACATCAGTAACCCATTAAAACACCCAACTAAATTAAAAGGATACCAAATGCACTAATTTTGTAAATAAAATATTAAAAATATATTAATTCTGTAAATATTTTCTGAATACACTTTTATTATAATTTTTTCTAAAAATATACTAGAAAGTGTAAATAACCCTTATTTTATCTTGCATTTGAACTGGGGGAGGCAAAATGTTTGGTTGGGTTACATTGGTTTACTTGTACAAAAGAAGGGGAAAAAACAGAATCATCTTGAAATGAAAAAAAGAATAAAATGATGTGCAAAAAAAAAAAAAAGAAGTGTTACAGTTTGAAAGGGAGAAAAGCGATAGAAAAATAAATGAAATAATATTGAGTTTAGAGTATTAATATTGATTATCTGAAATATATTCATCATATATTTTGGAATAGACTTTACTATATTGATAACCATTTATATAAATTGATACTCCCTTTGTTTCATAAATGGACTCTTATTTGTCAATTTTTATTTTGTTTTATATAAATAGTAAATGACACAATTCTATGAATACTGCCATCATACTTTCACGTTCGTGTCATCACTATTAAATTAATAATTTACCATTTTAAGAATAAATATATAATAAATATATTCCTAATAACTACAAATTTTGTAAATGATATTTTTTGAGTATCAAATGAAGAATACAAGTTGTAGGCTGGGAAAAATTTGCCACCCCTTATTTACATGTTCATGAAATGATACCAAAAGGATCAAGTTTAGGCTTTATATGCATTATTGGCTATCTTTTGTGAAGAAATCAACTTTTGTGGGAAGACATAGATGTGAGTAGGACTGGTCATGGACTCATGGGTAAATAACCGGCTCGTTCGGTCCAAACCGTACTGATTAGCCATCTCGGTTCCGGAATGGTACTTTTTACATACAATTATACCTGTTATTTTTTTTCTAAGAAAAAAAGATGGTTTTCAATTTTCATGGGCAAGCCAACTGAACTAAAAACAGAACTATCAAATATTCTATCCTAATATCACAAGGCAACAACAAAAGCAAAAAAATTAGCCAAATCTAAGTTGCTGTAAACCGGGGGGATATAGCCAAATCAAGTTGCTGCAAAGTTGTAACACAGGTCTGAGGTCTCTGCAAAGCTGAAGATGACCGAAGGCATAAGCAGCAAGCCTGTCAGCAACAAAATAAGTACAGTAGCACTGCAGGCTGCAGCAGTACCTGTACCATTACCAATTTACCACTTCCACAGTTCCACCACCATGACATACCTACCATGATTTTGTTACACAATAACAATCCGAAATCAAATAAACATAACTACACAAGTCTAATTTCAAATATTAAATTAACAAAACATAAATACAAGTCTTTTAACAACTTCATAGCTCCAATTCTTCAAATCTCCAAACTAAGTTTCACATCTCCATTAAATTCCGCCATCCATATCCAAAACTTCAACAAATTCTAAGAAGATCAAAAGAAAATAAAATTAGTTATAGAAAATCATTAACATGTAAACTGTTTATAGATGAAAAGTATATAATTTAAAATTAAGGATTACCTTTCTCAATTATTTGAAGTGAATCTAAGTTCTCCTCTACGAGCATTGGTTGTTTGCTTGAACGAAACCAATCTTGATTACAAATAAGAGCTTGTACCATTCTAGGAGTTAAAGAACTCCTAAATGGATCCAATACACGACCACTGGTGCTAAATGCCGACTCAGAAGCAACGGTTGACATAGGAACCGTCAATACATCCCAGCCATTTGAGAGAGAATGGGAAATTTAGGAGAATTATTTTCCCACCCACCCAAAATATTATACTTTGAAGTCGTTTGATCAACATGCTCACTCAAATACTTATCCAATTTTGTATCATCCCCTCCTTGAACATTCGCAATGTGTTCTACAAATTTTTCCGTCATCCTCCTCCTTGTCCTTTTTCGACGATGCACATCAAAACTTTCACTAGACACATTAGATTGTACATTTTGGGATGATTGTGCACTTTGGGATGCATATTTAAGACTATAACATTTAAACAATTCCTCAATTGCATCACACACCGATTTTATCATTTTATTTGTCATTTCACTCCCACTCCCATACATTGAATTAAAAACAAATTCCACAAATGCAAATTTAAGTCTTAACAACCGCAATGTACAACAATTTGTTCATCTTCTCAACATTCCCCCAATATTTATCTAATTTTGCTCTCATCCTCAACGCCATTTCTCTCATGTCAGTCACTTTCATCTAACAATTCATTCAAAGCATCGTCAAGATCAAGAAATTCAAGAAAGAAAGTATTTGATGTCACATAAGATGTACCCAAAACCTTCACCATAATGTTGAAGAAATACTTCAAGAATACCACCAATTTTCTCACAACTCCCCAATCTTCTATGGTAGGCCACCCATCACCCGATTCTATTTCCAATTTAAATAAAGGGTCTTTGCTTACAAGCCTATTAAAAGCACGTTCAAAGTCTATGACCATTCAACATAGAATATGTGAAGTTCCACCTAGTGGACACAATCAAAGAAGTATTTTTTTCAATTTTCTCAATTTCAACACATTCTTTAAATTTTTTAATCCTAAAGGGAGATTGTTGCACCCAAATAACCAATAATCGAACACGAGATATCGAAGGACTTGCATCTTTCAACCCATCACATACAACCAAATTAACAATACGAGCAACACACCTCACATGAAAAAATTTATTGTTTCAAATGCTATGAGCCCAAACTTTCAATTGATTTTTAAATAGGAAACTGCAACATCATTGGAACTAGCATTATCAATTGTGATTGTGAAAATTTTATCAATGACCCAATTCCTCAAACAATTTTCAACCGACATACCTATGTTTTCCCTTTATGACTAGTAATTGAGACAAACTTAATAATTTTTTTTGCAAATTCCACTTTATCATCAACATAATGAGCAGTTATCACAATGTAATTAATTTGTTGTATGGAAGTCCATGTATTGGTAGTAAGAGAAACCCGTTGTCATGTATTTTTGAAGTAAGCTTTCAATTTTAATTTCTCCTCTAAAAAGCACTTCAAACAATCTCTAGTTATGGTGGTACGTGAAGGCACATTAAATTTTGGACATGCAACCGACAAAGTATTTAAAGTCCACATTCTCCACATGGCTAAAAGGAAGTTCATCTATAATTATCATAAAAGAAAATGCTCTCTTAATTAACTCTTGATCAAATTTTCATAAACAAACACTATTGGGAGATTCAAGGTCTTGACCCCCTTCATTAATACTTGATGAAGGTGCAAAATTTAATAGCGAATGTTTTTTTTCTTTAATTGAATATTAGGAGGGTACAATTTACCACAATACTTTCACTTTGCCTTTATTTCATCATTTTGTTTAAATCTTATATAATGTTCCCATATAATAGCACGAGTATTACCGATTATTTGCTCAATCTCTTCAACTTCATTTTGATTTTGAGTCTCGCGGCTCTCCTCCTCCAGTGTCTTCTCCATTATTTGGGACTTGGATTGGATTTGCATCGGATGATATTGTTATATCATTATCCATATTTACCATCAAACTGTACATAAAAACACAAACAAACTATTTTAGATATTAAATTAATCAAATAATAAAAAGATGTATTCACCAGCTAGCATGCCTTTCCATTGAAAATCGCTATATAATATATTTAACAATTAATTAAGTTTAATCTTTCATTATAACAATAATATTTCTGCAAAATGACTAATAATGGCTAGCCTAGACTTCTCTGCATACCAACAAACAGTGGTGTCTCCAACACAATGCATCACCCTTGGCCTCTTTGTTCTCATGTTTGGTCTTCTTATCAAGGAAGGTTTCTTTTCTCTCTAGCTATCGCGACCTGAGGCTGTTAATATGAAGATAATTTTCAGGTGAATCTTGTAGATTTGATGTTTTGTATTAGTGGATACTGTAAAAATTCTGAGTTTTGACTATGGTCCTTATCAACTACACTATGGTTCTTACTCCTTACCAACTATGGTCCTTAACATAAAATATAAAAAAATTCACAATTGCTAAGGAATAATACTTAACTCTCAAAAACAAGTAATGAACCGTGACAGATTATTCAACTCAATCATAACATCTATTAAAGGAGCTGAAACACAAAAACTCCTTTAAGACCAATCCAATGTGTTTTAACTGAAGAAAAAAGGCAGGCAGTAGTTAAGAATGGGAAAGATTCATCGGATATATGCCGCGTTGTTAATGGGATGTGGCAGACTAGTGGTGGAAGGGGCAAGATTGAATGAAACAGTGCAGTTGATGCTCTGCTTCGATATGCTGATGCTGGACTCCCTTTGATAATTTTATGAATTTAGGTTGCCTAAAGCAAAATTATTATTGTGATGGTAAAGTCATAAAGATGAAAATTATATACTAGTATTGAAGAGTTGTAGGAATCTCGTTACACTTTGAGCAGCTTGTAGTCTCGCTGCTCTTAAATGAGAAAAATCATCACAGATTATTAAGTGTGTTGGTTTACCAAACTTTAGATGTTAACAAAACTTATATTCATGATATATTTCAGATTATATTACACTACATATATTCAGCATTATGTTTAGCTGTTCAATTTTTAATTAACTTATTTAATTTCTCATATGGTCCTGCATAAGATTTTTACGGAAATTTCATCAATCACCGGAGTTTTCACAAAAACTATTCCCTATTATTCCTTAGCCATTGTAAAAAGAAAGAGCAAATGTACAAAACATAAACATAAAATATAAAAAAAAATTACAATTTCTAAGGAAATACACACAACACACAAACAAAACACTTTGATAATTCTATCTCTCCATCAGTAATTTTACTTTTGTAATGCCAAAACAAAACAATACCCATCGGCCATCAAGTGTTGATCATACCTAACAAAGGCGACAGATTGACTGGTGCAGTCGACAGATCAGAGATGGAGACCCGATGTACGACTCCAACTGAGATGGTGAGGCTGTGAAGGATGGCGACCTCAAGAAAAAAGATGGAGATTGAGACATGTTAGAATATAGGATCACACACATGCACACAAAATTAAGAAGAACACAAGAGTTACGTGATTCCTAAATTTGGGTACTCCACAGGCGGCTTGTTGTTTATTGATGATTAGTTGGTTACATAGGTCTTTACAATAGATGATATATATATCTACTAATCATATTCCAACCCTATTTCACAGTTAATTACTCATAATGACCTTTCCAATTAACAACCTAAAAAGTCTCTGTCTTCACGATCGCACATGACCAGCGCCATACCACAGCAAAACCATATCGTGGTTCGTGTACATGATGGAAGAGAGCTCCTCCAAGCCTGCAAGCGCCTCGCGCCACTTCAAGCTTTACCCCAGCATACCGCTACCATGGCAAGATAATTTCAGACCATACTCGGGACCTTCGGCCCGAGCTCTACTCCGCTCCGCTAGGCTCCAAACTAGCCTTTTCCAGTGGCTTCTATATTATGAATCACAAGTTCCCAACAAATCTCCACCTTGACGAATAACCTCGTCCATTCAGAAGATAAGTCACTTGTCCTATCCAGTCTCGGGGGTAATCCTCTAAACTAACATTTGAAGATATTGATCAAGTCCAAGCAATGCTTGAACTTGTTCGCGGTCACAGTTTTTGTCAACATGTCAGCTGCATTTTCAGAGGTATGCACCTTTTCCAATATCACATCCCCAGTAGCTATCAGCTCTCTCACCTTGTGAAACCTTACGTTAATATGCTTGGTCCTTGCGTGATACACTTGATGCTTTGCCAAGTAAATGGCGCTCTGACTATCACAATACAATTGTACTCCACCTTGATCTATGCCCAGCTCATTCACAAAAACCTTCAACCACAATGTTTCCTCACGGACCTCACCAATGCCATGTACTCAGATTCAGTAGTAGATAGAGCTACTAGAGATTGTACCATGGATCTCCAACAAATCGGTCCACCTGCTAATGTAAACACATACCCTGTTGTAGATTTCAAATCATCCAACCTTCCAGCATAATCCGCATCCACATACCCTATAACTGAAATCTGAGTCTGTTGCTTCGCAAACATAATCCCATGAGTTGTCGTTCCTCTCAGATATCTGAACACCCACTTAACAGCTTTTCAGTGCTCCCTACCTGGATTGGCCATGTATTTGCTCACTGTGCTGACTGCATGTACCAAATCGGGTCTCGTACACACCATCGCATACATAAAACAACCAACTGCGCTCGCATAGGGCACGTTTGACATATCCTGAATTTCTTCTGCCGAGTTCGGACACTATTCTGTAGATAACCTGAAATGACTCGCTAATGAAGTGCTAACCTGTTTAGCATTAGCAATACTAAACCTCTCCAACACTTTCTACACATAATTCTTTTGTGTCAACCACAACTTACTAGCTGTTCTATCCCTGCGAATCTCCATCCCAAGTATTTTCTTAGCTGCACCCAAGTCCTTTATGTCAAACTCATTTCCCAACAAGTTCTTCAACCTGTTTACTTCAATCATGCTCTTTGCAGCAATAACCATGTCATCCACATACAGTAACAGAAAAATATAAGAACCATCCTCAAGATTTTTCACGTAAACACAACAATCATACTCACATTGAGTGAATCCAATCCGGATCATGAAGGAATCGAACTTCTTGTACCATTGTCTTGGAGACTGTTTCAACCCATACAGTGACTTCTTCAACTTGCAAACCATGTGCTCAGTCTCCGGCTGCTTGAACCCCTCAGGCTGCTCCATGAATATCACTTCCTCCAAATCACCATGAAGAAAGGATGTCTTCACATCCAGCTGCTCTAACTCCAGATCATAGCTAGCCACCAATGCCAAAATAATCCTGATTGAGGTATGTCTCACCACCGGAGAAAATACCTCATCATAGTCAATTCCCTTCCTCTGTGAGTATCCCTTTGCTACCAATCGAGCCTTAAACCGTTCCTTTTCCTTTTCTGATACAACATCCTTTTTCTTGTACACCCATTTGCACCCCACTGGTTTCTTTCCCTCAGGTAATTCTGACAATTCCCAAGTCTTGTTTTTCTTCAATGACTCCATCTCTTCCACCATGGCCTCCATCCATCTGTCCCTTTCAGAACTAGCAATAGCTTCCTAAAACGTGGACGGGTCCCCACTAGTAGTAGATAAAGCATATGCAACTATATCATCAAACCTGTACCTTTCCGGTGGTTTGATAGTGCGTCTGGGTCTCCTTGCGGCTATGCTCTTGTAAGACCCCAACTTTTATGAATAAATAATAATTTTCTCGAAATATATTTTTGAATATTATAATGTGGATTTGATATAATGTTATAGTTGTGGGTAATATTTACAAATTTTGCAAAATAAGAAAGTGGTTATATAATATTCGGATTGGCCTGGGAATATTCGTTTTAACGAGGGAATATTCGCAATGCATTTACCTAACAATCATTAGTGGACCCCACAACGGAAGTATTATCGTAGTTAAAAAACGCATGTAATTATCTTTTTATAAAAATAACTACGAAAGTGTTACCGTTAAAACTGTTGAACTACACGGTAGTAAAGTACCGTAATACGCGCGTGGTTGCATAAGTAGCAGCTGCGGTATTGATTATTGATGCTTACGTGAGAAGTCACTCGCTTATACTCAATTATTACTACAAAGAATTACGCATCATATCTCTCATATTATTGATTCAATTATTGTCACAAGATATCTCGCATAATATATATTATATAATCAATAATTGAGATGACAAAGTTATTCATATTATTATTTTCAATATTGACAATGTCTAGAAGTTCTGTCAAGGAGAGGTTTGGTCACCTAATTGCGTGCCAATAAGGAGAAATCCTTATCGGAAAGCCCCTCTTCCAGGGAATGACCACAGTTGTTAAATATTATGAATTATAATATTAATGATGAATAAGTTCGTGTTGATTAAAGATTAAATTGATAGTTCCATTGTGTTGGAATTATTAGTGTTAGTGAAAATCGACATTTATTTTGATAATAATTGATGTCTGGAGGTTATATTGACCAATTGGGTATTTAACCGGATAAATGAGCAATTAATTGCTATTAATTCACATGATTATAACTATTCTTGTACTATTAGGGGAGGTGGTGCAAGATTGATAATACTTGCATGACTAAGTTAAAAATGGAGGTATAGTTGAAGGTACTATACTGTAATTCATATTTTCACATGATTATAACTATTGATTCACATGATTGAACTATTGATTCACATTATTTACTATTAGGGGAGGTGGTGCAAGTTTGATAATACTTGCAGGACTAAATTAAAAATGAAGAAAAAGAGGAAGGTATTATACTGTAATATTTTGAGCCCCAAAACGTTCAATTATCGAAACTATATTTTCCTATAAATAGAAGCTCATTCTTCCTTTATTTCTCACCAATTCACTAAAGCTATAGAGCAATTATTATAGAGAGAAATTATAGAGAGAAAGGAGAAGAGAAGTCTGCTACCTCACTATTCCAGTTTTCTTTTAAGGTAAGGGGTATTATTCTTTCGTATTCATGAAGAGAGTTATTTTCTTTCAATACTCGTAAGGGTTGTTATTTCATTCTTTATTATTATGTTGGAATAACCTGTCTATGCGAAGTACCACATACACGGTGAAATTCTTCTGTTATTCCATTCTTTATTATTTTGTTGGAATAATCTGTCTGCGCGGTCTATCGCATGCCTGGTGACTTTTGTTGTTATTCCATTCTTTATTATTCTGTTGGAATATCCTGTCTGTGCGAATTACGCATGACCTGGTTCCATTCTTTATTATTCTATTGGAATAACCTGTCTGTGCGGATTACGCACGCCTGGTGAATTCTTCTGTTATTCCATTCTTTATTATTTTGTTGGAATAACCTGTCTATGTGGATTACCACATGCATGGTGAATGATCCTTCGTATTCATTCCTTATTAAATTGTGAAAATGATCTGTCTACGTGGATTACCGCATGGCGGACAAAAATCCATTTGCGGTTTCATATATTCTATTATACTCAGTTGGTTAAAGTTTTGGCTTTTATACTCCATGAAATTAGTGGAATATCCTTGATATTTGCGCTTCATCCAATATCTTTTCATGGAAATATTCTTCTGAGCATTCTTGAATTTTACTCCACAAAGAAGTATTATGTTGACAATTTGGACGTTATTGATTTCTGGATAAATTAAAATTATAAATCTTTAAAATTTATCCTTGAACTTGTTTTATTGAATTATTATGTCATTGTCATCATCCTCATGTTTATATTGTGATGAAAGTCATCTTTGTCTTACGTGCATAGATGGACTTGATATGATTATGACCAGGAATTATTCGGTATAATCATGACCGTAATGTGACGAATGATGTGGTAAAAATCCTCATTGGCTTGTAGTTCATTGATGGACAGTTGTTGGTGTGATTATGACCAGGGATTATTCGGTATAGCCATGACCATTGATGATTACATGAATATCCTTGGCCGTGATGCAGGGATGATTTGATTTTATTTATTAAGCTGAGTCTCAGCGATAAAAGTTGATGAAAAACTTTTTAAATCATAGAAGATAGTAGATTTTATGCTCTACTTGACTCTTCTAATGGATTGCTTGTTCCGCTGCAGTTAAACTTGTTGTCTATTATATACTATCAGTTTAACATTGTTGAAGGCTAATGATAATTTATTCGCATTATCTTAGTCATAATATTTCTTCTTGGACTAGTTGAGCTCACCCTTTCTTTCCTTTGTTCTCTTGTGAAATGAGAACGTAATAGGACTAGTCGGGGAACGGAGTGACGGTCTAGATGATAACATTAGTAGTCCTATTTTGTATAATTAAGTTGTATTTGAATTTTGTACCATGTATTTGGCGACTCAAGATGGGTGATATATACCTATTTTGGGGGCGTCACAGCTCTCGTCCTGCTACTGCTGATTTTCTTGTTCCACTGGTGGTAAATTTCCAGTGTCATAACTCTCCAGTTCAACTTGAACTTCCTGCTGCTGTTTGCCGGTCTCTCCACCAGCCTCGGTTTTCTGACCTTCCTGTTGCGTCTTAACTATTGAAGCCTTGTCAAAAACCACATCCCTACTGATCACTACCTTCTTTGATTTTGGATCCCAAAGCTTGTACCCTTTTACACCTTTCTTATACCCAAGAAAGATACACTGTTTGGACTTGGCATCAAGCTTTGATCTCTCATCACCCGGAATGTGTACGTAGGCTGGACATCCGAAGATCCTCATACCCGAGTAGTCTACTTCTTTGCCTGTCCACACCTCTTGTGCCACTTTATTACCCAAAGCAGTACTCAGCGACTTATTTATTATGTAAACTGCCATGCTCACTGCTTCTGCCCAGAAATCCTTCGAAAGCCCTGCATTTAGCCTCATGCACCATGCCCACTCTGCTATAGTTCTGTTCATTCTTTCTGCCATCCCATTCTGCTGTGGAGTCTTCCTAACAGTCTAGTGTCGTTGTATCTCGTGCTCCTCACAAAACTTCACAAATGGCTCGTACTTGTACTCAGTCCCATTATCTGACCTGAGACACTTAATTTTTCTCCCTATTTGATTCTCCACTTTAGCTTTCCACACCCTGAACTTTTCGAAGACCTTAGACTTGTGTCGCATGAAGTACACCCAAACCTTTCTCGAAAAGTCATCGATGAAAGTCAAGAAATACAGCGATCCCGCTTTCGAAGCTACTCTCACTGGCCCCCATACATCAGAACGCACATAGTCAAGTTTTCCATTCATTTTATTTACCGCACTCTTAAACTGTACCTTACACTGTTTTCCCAAGACACAGAACTTACAGAAGTCTAACTTGCACGCCTTTATCCCTTTCAGCAGATTTCTCCTATGTAATTCCAGCATCCCACGTTCTCCCATATGCCCTAACCGCATATGCCATAACATAGTATCATCAATATCTTCTGCTGTAGTGTTCCACCAGTTAACTTTAGAACCTTTCATTATTACCAGGGCACCCTTTGTCACTCTCATGGCTCCACCACCAGTTTTTAACTCACAGCCATTAGAGTCTAGAGTTCCCAATGAAATCAAATTCTTCTTTAAACCTGGAATATGTCCCACCTTAGCTAGAGTCCTTATAACACCATCGAACATCCTTATCTTCACTGTGCCTATTCCAATGACATTGCACGAAGCATCGTTACCCATTAGAACTGTCCCACAGCTCACCGACTTGTAGGTGTCAAACCACTCTCTGTTAGGTGATATGTGGAATGAACATGCTGAATCCAAAATCCACGAGTCTGTCACTTCGTGTTTGTTGACACTAACAACTTATCCCCATCATCCGATGATTCCTCCATGACGTTTGCCGATTTTGTAGATTCTGATTGTTTCCCTGTTCCTTCACCCTTATTCTTATATGGACAATCCCTTTTGAAGTGTCCTGTCTCGCGACATCTGAAACATTTACCCTCCTTTGGCTTAGGAGTCTTGCCCCTCGACTTAGATTTCCCATGCATTCCTGGTTTCCCTCTATCCGATTTTCTGCCACGTTGCTCTCTACCTTTTACCACCAAACCTTCACCCGAAATACCCTCGGATTGTTGCTTTCGCTGGTTAAACATCAGTAGAGCAGAATTGACTTCTTCCAATTTCAAAGTTTCTTTTCCCCACAAGAGGGTCGTCACAAGATTCTCCGTAGAACCCGGTAGAGAACACAGTAACATCAACGCTTGGTCTTCTTCCTCAAATTTCACTTCAATCCTTAACAAGTCACTAATTGTTTGATTGAACGTGTGAATGTGTTGAATAAGCTCTAAACCTTCAATCATCTTTAACCCAAATAGTTTTTGCTTCAAAAATAGTTTATTCGTCAATGACTTTGACATATACCTGGATTCCAATTTACTCCATACACCCGATGGCGATTCATCACCGATCACATGATACATAACCTCGTCTGCTAGACATAAACGAATTGTACTTACCGCCTTCTCTTGGAGTTCATCGCAGTCATCAGTCATCATGGACTCCAATTTCTTCTTTAACGCCTTTACCAATTCCTGCTGCACCAACAGATCCTTTACCCTCTGTTGCCATAGCCCAAAATTCCCAGTCCCATCAAACTTGATCACATCAAACTTTGTCACCAATGAATTTGATGTCATCGTTCTTCACGTGTTAAACCCGAGCTCTGATACCAATTTTTTATAATATAGGATCACACACACGCACACAAACGATAGAGAATTAAGAAGAACACAAGAGATTAATGTGGTTCCCCAATTTGGGTACTCCATGGGCGGCTTGTTATTTATTGATGATTCCTTGGTTACATAGGGCTTTACAATAGATAGTATATATACCTACTAATCCTATTCCAACCCTACTTCACATTATGGTTAATTACCCATAATGACCTTTCCAATTAACAACCCAGAAAGTCTTTGTCCGCCGACCGGCGCGGCCCGCACCGCTCACATGCAAACCATAGCGCGGTCCGCGCTACATGGGCAGTAGCTCCTCCAGTACTAGTGCGCCCCGCGCCACTTCAAGCTTTACCCAGTGGCATACAAGGCTACTATGGCAAGAACTCTCAGACCATACTGGGACCTTGACCGAGCTGCTTGCTTCTTCGCCTCCGCTCCGCACTAGCCTTTTCCAGTGGCTTCTATATTATGAGTCACAAGTTCCCAACAAGACCGGAGAGTTGAGGGAGATGAAGCGAGACTGTGACTTTGTGATAGTCACAGATGAAGGGAGAATCAGAGAAGGAGAGCGAGATTGTGTCTAGTAGAGATGAAGGGATGGTGAATAGATGAAGGGAGATTTGGGATATGAAGTGTGAGCGTCTGACTGTCAAGTATGAGGGTCTATAATTTGGGAGATGACCTGTTCGGGCAATGACTTATTTTACAAGGACTTAAAGTTAACATTTAAGTTAACTTATAACTTATTTTAAGTCGTGACTTATAAGCGTTCGACAATAATTTGACTTATAAGTTATAAATTAAGTTAAAACAAATTATGAAAGTGTTCGGTTGATAATGACAATGTAAAAATTATTAAAAATAACATTAATAAAAAGATACATTAATTCAATATCATATCATAACAATCATCCACAATTTCATTAAATAAAATCCTAAACAAATTCTTTAAACATATCAACTATAATCTTATTCCAAGTTAGAGATTCTTAATGTTGAATAATTAAACCATTACTAACTGAAGTAGATCCACCTCAATCTACATAATAATAATAAAATCTTAAGACCTTTCTCATTGTTGTGAAAATACCAGTAAAATCCATTTTTTGTCAATATTTTTTTAACATTAAAAATTTAAAAGAATTTTCAACTATTGAAATTTTAATGAAAAATCTATATTTTTATCAAATAGTAAAAAAGTGTCAAATTATTTTCATTTTTGAAACAATTATACTACTTAGGGTTATAAATTAATGGACCGATTTTAATTTCAATTATACTATCTAAAACTACAAAAATATAGTATATGGGATGAAATTGAAAAAAATGTGTAATGCAGGTTTTTCACAATTCACAGTTTGACTCCTCTTATACCCCTAAAATGAAATGTATCCTTAAAAATTAATTTTAAATTATAATAATATAAGTTCTATATATATATATATATATATGTAGAAGGTTTGAAGAAAAATGATAGTCTATAATTCAAAAATTTCAAGTATAGCGTGTTTAATACTTTCTTTGTCCTGCAAAGACTGGATTAGTTTGACTTCTCTGACCAAGTTGGTCAATTTTAAAATTGATAATTAAATAAATTTATTATTTATATTCTTGAAGTTTTAAAAATTATATTTTATAATAAATTAAAGGTAATTTCTTATGATTATAATGTCTCTACTTGTATTTAAAAGAAAAGAAAAGAAATTTTAATTTTTAAATGAATAGGGAGATAGATGGTGTTGTTTGATTGTGTGACGCCCCCAAAATAGGTATACACAACCCATTATGAGTGGCCAAATACGTGGTACAAAATTCAGATACAAACTTAATTATACAACTGTCGTGTAAAATACGACAATACATAAACTGAGAGTTTAAACACGGATATTGTCTCGTAGATAATATCAAAACTCAAATGGAGTCCTCAATACAATTATTATCACACTATTTTTTAAAAAAGTGAGGACTACTATAGTCACCATCTCGGACCATCACTCCGTTCCCCGACTAGTCTCAGCTATATTCTCATTTCCTGGAGAAAACAATGAAAGTAAAGGGTGAGCTCAACTAGCCCAGTAAAGAATATTATGACTAAGATAATGCAGAATAAATTATCGTTAGCCTTCAACAGTGTTAAACTGATAGAATACAATAGACAACAAGTTCAACTGCAGCGGAACAAACAATCCATTAGAAGAGTCAAGTAGAGAATGATATCTACTATCTTCTATGATTTAAAAGTTTATCATCAATTTTATTGCTGAGACTCAGCTCAATAAATAATCCACATCATTGAATTATCCATGCACTACGGGCCAATGATATTCATTATTATCACATCCACGAATTATCCATGCACTACGGGCCAAGAATATTCATATTATCACCAATGGTCATGATCATGCCAACAACTGTCCATCAATGCACTACGGGCCAATGAGGACTTTTACTTCATCTGTTGGGAATATACATGAGAATGTTTTTCCTATTTATATATGATTTGATTATGATATAAATGAATGAATAAGCAAGTATGCTTGAATTATGAAAAGTTGTAAAGTCCTTTGATAGATAATAGAAACATATGTACAAGGACTTAGAATAAATTGATCAAATATGTTAGGTTGATCCTACATAAGCAAAACAACTTTGTAAAGTCCTTAAAAAGAAATGATGTAAAAGGACTATAAATATAGAAAGATCAAGCTTGTTAGGTTGATCTTATAATGTAATAGATAGGCATGTTTGATCATCGAGCACTGCACCAGAAATCATAGTCTGCCAGGAGGGTCAAGGAAAGCTCGAGAACTATAAAGGTGGAATCGTAGTCTGCAAGATAGTAGATCTCAGAGTTCTTAGACTGTCAGGAGAGACGAGGAAGGATCGTAGTGTGTCGAGAAGAACTTCCTCAAAGCCATAGTCTGTTGAGGAAGTCATATTCAGAATCATAGAGACAGCCTGTCTAAAAGCCGAACGAGCATCTTCCTAAGCCAAGTCAAGAATCATAGACCACACACGGAGTCGTAAAGTCTACTGATCATATCAGAGGCAGAAATCGTAGTCGAGCCAGATCAGATAAAGATAGCAAGCTTAAAGACAGAAATCGTAGAGTGTCAAGATCTGATCTCGGAGTCATAGTGTCTGCAGAACCCAAACTAAAACGTAGAGTGCAGAACTAAGGCTTCAACAGAAGTGCTCACAACGCCAAGGTAAAATCATAGAGTAAACACGATTCTCAACAAATGAGCACTCCCAGAATATCCAAATGATGAAGCCTCTGGTCTGAGCTACAAAGATGCATTCCACCTTAAGGAAACCAGAGAGCACTCAACGAATGGCTTGCAAGCTAACAGAAGATCTAAACACCAACCCAATCAGCATCCATATTGAGCTGTGAAGCCATTCAAGATGAAATCTTCCACAAGTTAATCAGAAGAAGACTTCAGTATGAGAAACTGGCTAAGAAAAGTCAGCAAGTGCAGTAAGCTATCAAGAAAATGGAAGACAACGATCTTGGGGTCAACAAGGATCGTAGTGTTTGCCAAAAAAAGTAGGAACTGATGCAGTTTACACAGAGATACTGGTCAGCTTTTGAAGAACAAGGCTAAAGTGATTAAGCATGGGTCAGCCCATTGATGATAAATGAACGGGAGATCACAAGGAGAAAGCGAGCTGGGCATGCCACAAATATGATGTGTCTTGCTATTCAGAAGAGACCAGAACAAGGAGTCAAGCTATCAGTTCTCGAGATCAGTCAAGGCAAACAGAAGTGATGAAGCACTGCATAAATGAAGGAAGAGATGTTCTACATTGAAAATCCAATGAACACTCTTCAGGATCGTAGTGTTGTCTCAATCATTCAATGAGCAACATTCAACAAGACACACTACGATCAGGTCCAAGAACATATGAATCAGAATCGTAGAGTTCGAGAATCTGAAGATTGAAGCATTGGCAATGGTTTAATTTAAAGGCTGATATTTGAATATTGCTATTTGAGAGCATCGATGCAAAAGGACAACTTCTGATGTTCTAATCGAGAAGTCAGAAATAAGAAATAAAGATGACTACCTGCCTGACGCGGAAAGATGACAACTCTAAGGCGGTAGGTAAGATAACAGACTGCTGTGTCAGTAAAGTCATAAAGGAGCTGTCATATCACATCAAGCAGTCTGCACCAAATAACTCGAGATCTACGAAGCAATTCAAATAGCTTTCAACGACTATATTCCAATGGGAAGATTAGGAAAGAGTATATATTAGTCAGAGCTTCAAAGATCAAGAGTTGCTAAGTTGAAGGATCGTTAAGTTATTGGAATGCTGTATTGTTGACTCTACGAGTTCTACCAGATCTGAACAGAACGAGTCTCAGTGATAGTGAGACTACGAAGGTGGAAGTGAAGAAAATTTGAAGAAGGACCTGAATAGACTAAAGCTTCACTCAACAAAGATGAGAATGCCACTGAAGATGACAGCTAAGCTGAGAGCCGAGAAGGCCAAGAAGATAGTATTCAGAAAAGTGGCAGAACACAAAGAAGACCCAAAGAGCCACTCTACGAATCACCATGAACTAAAAGCTGAAATAGAAGAGATGCAGAACCATGTTTGTAGATCATTCAAGAAGGGTTCAGGGAATGCTAAGTGCTAGAAGAAGTCTATCAAAAGCTCAAAGACTTAGCAAACCCAAATGGTGATGATGCACAACTGACATCAAATGAAGATGAGATGAAAAGTATGAAGATCAGCTGCACCAGAGAAGAAGTGGTCCAGACTCTACGCAGAATGCAAAGAGGACCACGCCAAGCTGCTAAGTACAAAAGATGTTCAAGCTTCAAGACATCTTAGCAGCAAAGCACCAACAACAACTACAACAACATCAAGTAGCCAGGGCCAGAGGGGTCCTTGTCCGGAGGGACTAAATGAAGTTCTAAGCCTGCTGGGCTTGAAGAGTTCCTAGGGAACTAGAGGAGTTCCAAGCCTGCTGGGCTTGAAGAGTTCTTAGTGAACTGAAGTTCCAAGGCTGCTGGCCTTGAAGGAATCGTAGTGATTCAGGGTGCTGCGCTTCCTTAGTGGAATTTCTGCTCATTAAAGCAGAATAGTGGATTAGGAGTTTGAGTCTCTGAACCACTTAAAATCCCTTGTGTCTTTTACATTCAGTCATTTACTTTATGTCTATTACATTATGTACCTAATTGCTATAAATGCTATGTATGTATTAACTGCTTACAACTTAACTAACTCTACGAACAATGTATGTATATTCATGAATATATCAATGAAGGGGATCTTTTGTTTATTCAGCTGTGCTCGAAAAGATTCTTATGTTTGTCATGTGCCAATTCATTAACTATACAAAATAAACAAGAAAAGTATTTGAAAATAAAAGGATCTATTCAACCCCCCCTTCTAGATCTATTGTGAGCCTACTAGGAATTAATAATTGGTATCAGAGCAGCTTCTCATGCTATATTCAAAAGCTAATCGCTTTGAGTCTGATCCTAGGTACAAACATTGTTCTAAATTTAGTTTAGTAGTAAGACACTTGTAAATGCAGATAAACTCACACATTGGAAATATTGTGTACAGGTAAATGTGTATATACATCTGAAGCTGCTCTGATTGGTCCATGTTCTTAAATGCCATAGCAACAAGACGAATCCTCGTCCATAGTCAAATTTATAGTCTGAAGATCAGAGATGAGAGGCAAAGAGGCATTAATAGCAAGAAGTCAATCATCCACCAGTCTGAAAGATGAAAGGCTATACATTCTAAGAAATACTTATCCAGAGGAAAAAGAAGAATTTCTCAAATATGTATTTGGCTAACCAGCCGCTGGATGTGAACCTTGAGGTTCAAGGTTGTCAAAGAACTAAGGATGCCAAGATTCTCTTAGCTTACAACTTTAAGACTATGACTGATTGATCGGAGGACAACTGGAGTAACAAGCTGTCAGAAATAAACGTAAAAATACGCACATCAATGTCTAACCTTATTATACCAAGATAAATGACTATCAAGAAACTGACAGTGGAAAGGTACGATTCCTCATTAACATAAATGTGTACATCATGTTGCATCAACTTATGTACTATAACAGTATTCTATCAAGAGACCATACTCTACCTAAAAAAGGGAAGAGAGTAAGTACACTAAGGTTGGAAACTCAAATGCTAACAAACTTTCTCTCCATCCAAGTTTTAGGTTGAAGATAACATCTTGAAAGAAGTCTGAAATAGGTCATAAGCATATCAAGACTTAATTAATCTTAAGTGGAGTAATCCTTGCTTACGGGTTAGTATGTACGTACAAACCATTTGTTCTAGGTTTTTGATAATACATAGAGTATGATCAGTTCTACAAGAGTATCTTGAAGATTCATAGAAACTGATCATCTCCCTGAATCAACCAGATACAAATAAGTGATGGAACTGATTCTTACTCTGTGAACATTTAAAATCCATGAACATAACCAAGCAAATGATGAAGCCATAAAAGAAAAAGAGTGTTTTATTAAAATGGTTAAACTTACACACACTCATCATCATGCATCTTAAAATGTCATACCTAAATTGAACACATGCATAAATATGATTGTTGATGATCAATGTGATGAAAAATTCAATTATATGAGGAACAAGGATTTTGGAAACTAACCTAACAGGACCCATTTAACCATGGGTACCAAAAATAGAAATTTATCTAATCTGCAGGTGGTCTATCTGACCACACTAAGGAATGCTGAAGTAGATAACTCTAGTCAAGAAGATTCGACCAGCTAGAGGCTCAAGACATTTCAGAAATGTTTCTGATAAAATCATTCTCTGATAAAGCCTGTTCTAGAAGACTTGCTGAGCTAACATGAATAAAGCTCACTTGGTTGCTGATCTCTATAAGGAAGCAGACCATTTATGCGAAGAGAAAAAGGGTCTTATATGCTTACTCATGCAAAGTATATCATCTAAGAAGAACCCTCGAGGAAGTTCACATCAGAAGATCATTGAGTATTGATCATGAAGAACTCATCACAGAAGTAGAACTCCACGAGTACAATTGGTCAAAGAGCTTAAGGAAGATCTACAAGTCTGCTGAAAACACATTTTCAAGTTCTAGATAAAGAAGACTACGTTCGTAGTTCTATCAACAATCATGGAGTGATTAGGCCTGAAGACATCTATTTTCAGCTTGCTATTACTTAATGTATATTCAATAATTTATAGTCCTAGCTTAATTTTATTCAAGCAAGGTTTATTGTCATTCAATACTTATGCTTTGTAGTTGTTTCTAAGCATGAGTTCAAGATATAGTTAGTTCGCTTACACTTATCATTGTTCCATATTATGTTATTATTGATCAACTGTTGTGTTATTAAACACTATTGATTCAACTAGTCCTCTAGTTGATGTTCGTTAAACTTCAAATTACCCTTGAAAGCTTATCTAAACCAAACTTTCTTTGGTGCAGACTTGTACTCTAAATACTGAGATGAACAACCCTATTATTATTATTAGGGGATAATTTACGCTTAGCGTTGAAATGTTTGTGCATAATACATTGTACGAAGGGCTGATCCCCCTAAGTACGAGGAGTCCTTATAGTCTTATGACTGTTAAAGTTGATGTTGAAAGATTACTTGCAACTATGGACATAGTTCATGGTCTTATGAACTATTCTAGTTCCTGATTATCATTGATAGAGTACTATTCAGTTTTGATGAGCCTATTCGTTGGCAGTTATTATTATTACTCTCCTGTTGATTCATTGTTATATCCAGTGAGCAATTGTTTTGCTCACTCTTGCATAAATATTATCATTGCAGCTAAAGCTGAGAAGGTAGATGAGCCTTCAACTAGCAAAGGAAAGGGAAAAGTGTACAAGTGATGCAGACTTGTAATTTTTATGTATTGTAATGATTATAGACTTTTAAATAATGATGTGATGTAATAATTTTATTTTCGCACTTAAATGATGTTTAAAGGTTAGACAACCTGGGATGTTTTTTTTGAATTTAATGATGTAACCCTATTTAAAGGGAGGATTATGGTTTAAATATTAATTTATTTAGGTAAATAGATATGTATGAATGGAAAGTGAACACCAAATCTTGTGGGAATGTGGCATGTTTCGGTCCTCTTCCCCATTACTTAGAAAAAGTGAGCCACCAGTTCAGGTACAAGATACTATCATTATCGCCTGGACAATTAGACATCCAACCCATAATCTAAGTACCTAGATTTGGGGTTGTCACAGGTTGGTATCAAAGCTTTAGGTTATGAACCTTAGGTGGGGGAAAAAGCCTTAGGAAGTAACCTTTGAAAGGATAGTGATGATGAACTCTTATCGAGTTTTAAGGATGAAGTAATAAAACACTTATGTGCTTATGTGATTATAACTTATGTGCTCGTGAGTGTTGAGTAGTGATGATTAGTAATTAAAAACTTAAAATTTGGTTGACAGGATGGCTAATGTAGGAGGATCCAGTCAGGCTTGGGAGGAAGGATCCCAGATGCCTAGAGATGAGGAGCCTCGAGATATTCAGGTTAATTGGGAACAACTACTGCCACGGGAAGCATCTCCGTTGGTCACAGTAGTTGAGCAGGAAAGAATACCTGATGAGGATGATGAGATAGAGACGGACGAGGAGGACCCTATTGAGCTGCCACAGTAGGATGAGGAGGAAGAGCTTCTACTTAATTCGATAGCTGCCCGTCTGTACGACGAAGTACATGACCGCAATATGGAACTTTAGGATAGCGTCGAGGAGTTGCAAGAGATAGTAGCTGAACAACAGTTCGCAATGGCACAGAAGGACAACGAAATCCAGGATTGAGAAGAACGGCTGAATAATGTTAAAGAGAAGCTGATCCACACGGAAGGGGAAAACGAGCAACTGATGGAGAAGATTGTAGAACTGGAGAATAAGCTGAAGGAGGAATCTACCAAGAGGGCAAGAGCCGAAGACGCGCATGAGGAAGCTTATCAATGAGCCAGGATGTCAGAGAGGGACACACAAACAAAGAGGATGAAGATAGGAAAGATGAATAATGTATTCAACACCGTGATCAATCGAGGTCAAGATCGAGTCATGTGTTATCCTATTCAATTCGAGACGCTGCCATCATACATTTTATATCGCCGAACAATGACTCGAATTATGGAGGAAGAGCATCGTAAGGCTACGCAGTATCTTAGTAGGACATTGTAGGGAATGTAGTTGATATGTGATTAGAAAATAAATGAAATATAAATCCCGAGTATGATATAATCAATGGGATGTGATGATGATGAAGTAATCCCGCAACTATTGTAGTTCAGGAAAAGTAATGTAAATAACAGTGATGTTATTATTTTGTTGTTTTTAAAAGATTATGAATGAATAAAAGTTATTATTTTATTCAAAGTGTTATATGTTATGTGATAAACTTTTATGATGTGCAACTTAAGTATACAATACTTAAAAGGTTGAATAGAATCTAATGGGTTTATTTTAACAGAAAATGCCTCCAAGACGTCATCCACCCCAACAGAGAACCACTGAGGAAACCAACAATAACAATGTGGAAGGTAACCCAGTTCAGCAGCTAGTGACGTTACTGATGGGTGCTTTGCAGAATCAACCTCAGAACCAAGGTACAACGTTTAAGGATTTCAAGGCGATTGGACCACCATAATTCCGTGGGTCCATGAATCCGGTTGAAGCACAGACCTGGATCATGGAAATAGAGAAAGTTTTTGATGTTGCTAGGGTAGAGGAGAATCAGAAGACTGCTTTTGCAACATTCATGTTGAAAGCAGAGGCTAGTTATTGGTGGTAAGCCAATAAAACCCGAGGAGGTCAAAAGGTAATGACTTGGGAAAGGTTCAAAGAAATATTCTTTGAGACCTATTTTCCAGAAAGTTCAAAGAGTCAGCTAGAAGTGCAGTTTTTGGAATTGAAGTAGGGAGAGATGTCGGTGTCTGAGTATGCCACAAGATTCAACGAGCTGGCGAGGTTTGCACCATATCAAGTTAGCACAGACAAATGCAAGGCGAAAAGGTTTGAACAAGGACTGAAGCCCTGGCTGTACAGTAGGGTCTCCTTGTTCCAGTTGGAGACGTTTGCAGCGGTAATGGAGAAAGCAATGCTCGTTGAGAGTGGAGACGAGGCTGTAACAAAACACAACCAAGAGCAGAGGAAGAAGAAGAGTGAAGGTGAAGCTAAGAATGGTGGTGGTGGCAACGGTGGAAATGGAAACAACAATTTGAAGAGGAAGTGGAATGCAAATGTGGGAGCTAGAAATCAGTAGGGAAACCAGCAAAAGAAGAAGTTCGAAGCATGTGCTACATGTGAGAAGTTTCAAAAAGGTGTGTGCTTGATGGGAAAACGAGTATGCTTCAACTGTGTTCAGGAGGGTCACATCGCCCCAAATTGCAATTAACCTAAGAAGAACGTTTGCTTCACGTGCGGGTCCAAGGATCACTTTGCTCGTGAATGCCCTAAGAAGAGATCTGGTGAGACAAATAGAAGCAAGGGAAATGCTAGTGGAGGTGCGCTGACCATTGCTGGACCAACGACATCAAATAAGCCCACAACCAGAACCTTCAACATGACGGTGCAGGACGCGGTGCAATTAAAAGATGTCGTGTCAGGTATTATCCTAATCAATGATATAAATGCATATGTATTATTTGATTCGGGTGCTACTTGCTCGTTTATATCTGATGAATTTGCTAAGAGGTTAGAAATACCTAGTGAAGAGTTGAATTTCCCTTTAAATATAGAAATTGCGAATAGGGAAGTCATTCCTGTTAGGTTCGTATACAAGAATTGTAAGGTGAACATTAAGGGGAATGTTATGACAGTAGATTTAATCCTGATAAAACTTGGAGAGTTTGACGTGATATTGGGAATGGATTGATTATTCAATTATGGAGTAATAATTGATTGCCAAAAGAAGTGTGTAAACTTTATGACTCCGTCAAAGGTAGTTTTTTATGGTAACAAATCGCCTAGACAAATGAAATGTCTGACAATGATGCAGAACAAGAAGTTATTGAGTAAAGGCTGTGCAGGGTACTTAGCTTACATAGTCGATACTAAAATGGAGAAGGGTGTGAAAATGGAGGAGATACCAGTGGTTAGGGAATTTGTAGATGTGTTTTCGGAGGATTTTCCAGGACTTCCGCCTGACAGATAAATTAAGTTCGTGATCGACTTAGCATCAGGAGCCGCTCCGATATCGAAGGCCTCGTACAGAATGGCTCCGGTAGAGATGAAAGAACTAATGGTGCAACTGCAAGAGCTGTTGGATAAGAAGTACATTCAGCCAAGTGTGTCACCGTGGGGAGCACCGGTGTTATTCGTGAAGAAGAAGGATGGGTTAATGCGTCTTTGCATTGATTATAGGGAATTAAACAAAGTCACTATTAAAAACAAATATCCATTGCCAAGAATAGATGACTTGTTTGATCAATTGAAAGGTGCTAGATATTTCTCGAAAATAGATTTGAGAAGTGGGTATCACCAACTGAAAGTAAGGAAGGAGGATGTACCGAAGACGGCATTCCGAACTCGGTATGGACATTACGAATTTTTAGTAATGTCTTTTGGTTTGACAATGCCCCTGCAGCGTTCATGGATTTGATGAACAAGGTGTTTAAACCGTTTTTAGACAAGTTTGTGGTGGTATTTATCGATGATATTTTGGTGTACTCCAAAACTCAAGAAGAACACGTGAAAAACTTACGTCTGACGTTAGAGACGTCAAGAAAGGAAAAGTTGTATGCGAAATTCTCTAAATGTGAGTTTTGGCTGAAACGTGTACAATTTATTGGGCATGTAATTGACAAGGATGGAATTTCAGTGGATCCATCAAAAGTTGAAGCTGTGATAAATTAGGAACAACCAAGAACTCCATCAGAAGTGAGAAGTTTCTTGGGATTGGCAGGATATTATAGATGGTTTATTAAGGATTTTTCCAAGATTGCCACTCCATTGACGAATTTGACGAGAAAATCTGTAAAATTTGTTTGGACGGAAAAATGTGAAGAGAGTTTTAAAGAATTGAAGAAGAGGCTCAGTGTGGCACCTGTGTTGTCATTACCACATAATACAGGAAATTTTGTGGTGTATAGCTGTGACGCCCCCAAAACAGGTTTACATCACCCATCTTGAGTCGCTAAATACATGGTACAAAATTCAAATACAACTTAATTATACAACAATCGTGTAAAATACGACAAAACATAATCTAAAAGTTTTAATAAGAATATTATCATCTAGACAATATCCACACTCAATGGAGTCCTCATTACATTTATTGTCACACTATTTAACAGAATAGTGAGGACTACTAATGCTATCATCTCGATGAGTCACTCTGCTACTCCGACTAGTCCCTTGCCACGTTTCTAATTTCCTGAAGAGAACAGTGAAAGAAAGGGTGAGCTCAACTAGCCCAATAAAAAATATTATGACTAAGATAATGCAGAATAAATTATCATTAGCCTTCAACAATGTTAAACTGATAGAATATAATAGACAACAAGTTTAAACTGGTAAGGAACAAACAATCCATTAGAAGAGTCAAGTAGAGCATAAAATCTACTATCTTCTATGATTTAAAAAGTTTTTCATCAACTTTTATCTCTGAGACTCAGCTTAATAAATAAAATTGAATCATCCCTGCATCACGACCAAGGATATTCATGTAATCATCAATGGTCATGACTATACCGAATAGTCTCTGGTCATAATCACACCAACAACTATCCATCAATGAACTACAAGCCAATGAGGACTTTTACCACATCATTCGTCACATTATGGTAGTGATTATACCGAATAATCCCTGGTATGCACGTAAGCCAAAGATGACTTTCATCACAATATAAGCATGAGGATGATGACAATGACATAATAATTCAATAAAACAAATTCAAGGATAAATTTTAAAGATTTATAATTTTAATTTATCTAGAAATCAATAACGTCGAAATTGTCAACATGATACTTCTTTGTGGAGTAAAATTCAAGAATGCTCAGAAGAATATTTTCATGAAAAGATACTGGATGAAGCGCAAATATCAAGGATATTCCACTAATTTCATGGAGTATAGAAGCCAAAACTTTAACCAACTGAGTATAATAGAATATATGAAACCGCAAATGGATTTTCGCCCGCCATGCGATAATCCACGTAGACAGATCATTTCCATAATTTAATAAGGAATGAATACGAAGGATCATTCACCATGCATGTGGTAATCCACATAGATAGGTTATTCCAACGAATAATAAAGAATGGAATAATGAGAAGAATTCACCATGCATGCGATAGACCGCATGCAGAAAAGTTATTCCAACGAGAATAATAAAGAATGGAACCGTGTCATGTGTCTGCATGACAGAGGATATTCCAATGAGAATAATAAAGAATAGAACCAGGTCATGCGTAATCCACATAGACAGGATATTCCAACAGAATAATAAAGAATGGAATAACAACAGAATTCACCAGGCATGTAATAGACTGCACAGAAAGGTTATTCCAACAGAATAATAAAGAATGGAATAACAGAAGAATTTCACCATGTATGCGGTAATTCGCATAGACAGGTTATTCCAACAAAATAATAAAGAATGGAACAACAACCCTTACGAGTATTGAAAGAAAATAACTCTCTTCATGAATACGAAAGAATAATACCCCTTACCTTAGAAGAAAACTAGAATAGTGAGGTAGCAAACTTCTCTTCTCCTTTATCTCTATAATTTCTCTCTATAATAATTGCTCTATAGCTTTAGTGAATTGGTGAGAAATGAAGGAAGAATGAGCTTCTATTTATAGGAAAATATAGTTTCGATAATTGCACGTTTTGGGGCTCAAAATATTACAGTATAATACCTTTCTCTTTTTCTTCATTTTTAATTTAGTCCTACAAGTATTATCAAACTTGCACCACCTCCCCTAATAGTAAATAATGTGAATCAATAGTTCAATCATGTGAATCAATAGTTATAATCATGTGAAAATATGAATTATAGTATAGTACCTTCAACTATACCTCCATTTTTAACTTAGTCATATAAGTATTATCAATCTTGCACCACTTCCCCTAATAATACAAGAATGTGAATCAATAGTACACATATGTGAACAAATAGTTATAATCATGTGAATTAATAGCAATTAATTGCTCATTTATCCGGTTAATTACCCAATTGGTCAATATAACCTCTAGACATCAATTATTGTTGAAATAAATGTCGATTTTCACTAACACTAATAATTCAAACACAATGGAACTATCAATTTCATCTTTAATCAACACAAACTTATTCATCATTAATATTATAATTCACAATATTTAACAATCAGGTCGTTCCCAGGAAAGAGGGGGCTTTCCGATAAGGATTTCTCCTTATTGACGCGCAATTAGGTGACCAAACCTCTCCTTGACAAAACTTCTAGACATTGTCAATATTGAAAATAATAATATGAATAACTTTGCCGTCTCAATTATTAATTTAATAATATATATTATGCAGATGATACTACGATAATAATTGAATCAATAATATGAGAGATATGATGCGCAATTCTTTGTAGCAATAATTAAGTATAAGCTGGTGACTTCTCACGTAAGCATCAATAATCAATACCATGTGCTACTATGTAACCACGCGTATTACTGTACTTTTACTACCAGGTAGTTCAACAATTTTAACGGTAACACTTTCGCCGTTATTTTTATAAAAAGATACTTCTGTCGTTTTCTATCTACGACAATACTTTCATCGTACGAATATTCCCTGTTAAAATAAATATTCTCCGACCAATCAAATATTATATAACTATTTGCTTACTTTGTAAAATTTGTAAATATTACCCACAACTATAACATTATATCAAATCCACACCATAATATTCAAAAATATATTTCGAGAAAATTATTCTTTATTCATAAAAGTTGGGGTCTTACAACCTCCCCTTCTTATGAAATTTCATCCTCGAAATTAGGGTACGTACCTGGTATATCGAAGAGGTGAGGATATCTTTGTAAAATCCCTAATTTTACGAATAAAGTTTTAATTTTCTCGAAATATTTTTTTGAATATTATGGTGTGGATTTGAGATAATGTTATAATTGTGGGTAGTATTTATAAATTTTGCAAAGTATGCAAGTTGTTGTATTATATTCGATTGGTCGAGGAATATTCATTTTAGCAGGGAATATTCGTACAACGACGCAATCATTGGTGGACCCCACAATGTAATTATTAGCCGGTTCGAGAAAATGACAAAAATATTTTTATGAAAATAACGGCGGAAGTTTTACCGTTAATATCGTTGAACTACCTTGAAAAAGAATATGCTGTGGTTGCATAAGAAAGACATGGTATTGATTATCGATGCTTACGTGAGAAATCACTCGCTTATACTCAATTATTGCTATAAGAATTGTCGTGATCATATCTCTCATATTATTGATTCGATTATTGTCACAAGATTATCTCGCATAATATGTTATATTATTAAATCAATAATTGAGACAACAAATTTATTCATATTATTAAATTACAATATTTATAATGTCTAGAAGTTATGTCAAGGAGAGGTTTGGTCATCTAATCAAGGAATAGGAGAAAACCTTATGGAAAGCCCCTTTTTCCCGGGAACAACTCGTTGTTAAATATTATGAGTTATAATATTAATGATGAATAAGTTCGTGTTGATTAAAGATGAATTTGATAATTTCATTGTGTTGGGATTATTTGTGTTAGTAAAAATCGACATCTATTCCGATGATAATTGATGTCTGGAGGTTATATTGTTCAATCGGGTATTCGGGACACTTTTCGTGTCAGAGTTACTATTCATGAGTTACTATTCATGAATTACTATTCACGAGTTACTATTCACAAGTTACTATTCACGTGTTACTATTCACGAGTTACTATTCACCCGAACAATATATTTCTTTTCGGTCAAAATTATTTTTGGGTACAATATTATTCCATAAGGAGATGTGCTAATTTTTCAGACCGTTGGTTGAAATTATAATAGTAAATCAATATGGATCGCTGGTTTAAAGTTTTAATAGTGAATCAGTATGGGACGTTGCTTTAAGTTTTAATATGGACCGTCCGTTTAAAAGTAAATCAATCTGGACCGTTCATGAATTAGTTACTATTCAATCCATTCTCCTATAAATAGAAGCTCATTCCTTCATTATTTCTTACGAATTCACTGAAACTCTAGAGAGAGAAATTATAGAGAGAAAGTAGAAGAGTATTCTGCTACTTCACTACTTCGATATCCAGTTTCTTCTAAGGTAAGGGGTATTATTTCTTTCGTATTCATGAAGAGAACTTCTGTTATTCCATTCTTTATTATTCTGTTGGAATAACCTGTATACGCGGACTCCCCTATACTTGGTGAAATTCTTCTGTTATTCCATTCCTTATTATTATGTTGGAATAACTTTTGTTTATCGCATACCGCATACATGGTGAAATTCTATTATTATTCCGTTCTTTATTATTCGGTTTAATATATCCGCTTGGCAATGCGTATTACGCCTAACCTCGGTTCCATTAATTATTATTCGTTGGAATAACACATTCGTGCGATCTATCGTATGCATGGTGATTTTTGTTATTATTCCATTCTTTATTATTACGTTGGAATATCCTGCTTGGTCTTAATTTCGCCTTGACACAGTTCCATTATTTATTATTACATTCTTTATTATTATGTAGGAATATCACATCTCCGTGAGTTTTACTGTGGGACACGGTTCCGTCTTTATTATTTCATTGGTATAACTCGCCTGTGTGATCTATCACATGCCTGATGATTTCATTTGTTATTCCATTATTTATTATACTTAGTTGGTTAAAGTTTTGACTTCTATACTCCATGAAATTAGTGGAATATCCTTGATATTTGCGCTTCATCCAAAGATCTTTTATGGAAATATTCTTACGAGCATTCTTGAATTTTACTCTACAAAGAAGTATCATGTTGACAATTTGGACGTTATTAGTTCCTGGATAAATTAATTCTTGAACTTGTTTTATTGAATTCTTATAAGTTTTGTCATCATCCTCATGTTTATATTTTATTGAAAGTCATCTGTGGCATGTAGTGCATAGATGGACTTGGTATGATTATGACCATGGATTATTCGGTATAATCATGACCGTAATGTTACAAATGATGTGGTAAAAGTCATCATTGGCCCGTAGTGCATTGATGGATAGTTGTTGGCATGATCATAACCATTGATGAATACACGAATATCTTTGGCCTATAGTGCATGGATAATTTTTGGTTGTGGTACTAATGAATATCCTTGGCCGTAGTGCAGGGATGATGTGGATTATTTATTAAGCTGAGTCTCAGCGATAAAAGTGATGAAAAACCATTTTAAATCATAAAAGATAGTAGATTTTATTCTCTACTTGACGCTTTTAATGGATTGCTTGTTCCGCTGCAGTTAAACTTGCTGTCTATTGTATTTTATTAGTTTAACATTGTTGAAGGCTAATGATAATTTATCCTGCATTATCTTAGTCATAATATTTCTTCTTTGGGCTAGTTGAGCTCACCTTTCTTTCCTTCACCGTTCTCTTTAGGAAAGAGAACGCGAAGCAGGACTAGTCGGGAAATGGAGTGATGGTCCAGATGATAGCATTAGTAGTCCTCACTATTCTATGAAATAGTGTGATAATAATTGTAATGAGGACTTATTCTGAGAGTGGATATTGTCTAGAAGATAATATTTGTATTAAAACTCACAGCTCTTGTTGTATATTTAAGATTGTATTTGTATTCTGTACCATGTATTCGACGACTCAAGATGGGTGATGTATACCAATTTTGGGGGCGTCACAATCTTGACTTCATCTCAGATTCTAACTCCCAGGTCATTTCTTCCACATCGTGGTTTCTCCACAAAACTTTGACTTGAGGTATAACCTTGGAGCGTAGAATATGATCCTTCTTATCCAAGATTTTAACAGGCACCTCTTCATATGTTAAATCTTCCTCTATCTCATCTGGTTCTAATTCAATAATGTGGTTCGGGTCTTTCACATATTTACGTAACATAGATATATGAAAAATGTTATGAACACGAGACATACTTGGCGGTAAGGCGAGTCTATAGGCCACACTTTCTACTCGATCGAGCATTAAAAATGGGTCAATGAATCGAGGATTGAGCTTTCCTCTCTTTCCAAATCTCGTAACTTCTTTCCATGGAGCAACATGTAACAACACATGATCTCCAATATTGAATTCCACGTCTTTTCGATGAAGATCAACATAACTCTTTTGTCGATCTTGTCAGGTTTTATACGTTGTCGGATCGTTTGAATCTTTTCCATAGTCATACGTACCAACTCCGGTCCTAACAACGTTGCTTAACCCACCTCATCCCAGCATACTGGAGAATGACACTTTCTTCCATACAATGCCTCAAATGGAGCCATGCCAATACTTGCTTGATAACTATTGTTGTAGGAAAACTCCACCAGTGGTAAGAACTTGTCCCAACTTCCCTTGAAGCCAAGGACACAAAGTCTTAATAAATCTTCAAGAGTTTGAATAGTCCTTTCCGACTGCCCGTCCGTTTGAGGATGTTATGCTGAACTAAATCGTAAATCTGTGCCCATAGCTTTTTTCAAACTAACCCAAAATCTTGAAGTGAATCTTGGGTCTCGATCAGAAACTATGGATACTGGCATACCATACAATCTTACGATCTCATTTATGTACATACTAGCAAGACGTTCAAGTGTATAAGTTTCTCGTATCGGTAAGAATGAGCAAACTTGGTCAATCTATCAACAATGACCCAAATCGCATCTATGCCTTGAGAAACCTTGGGAAGACCAGTAACGAAATCCATGGTAATGTGCTCCCACTTTCATTCTAGAATTTCATGTGGTTGCAATGGACCTTTTGGCACTTGATGCTCCACCTTGACTCGTTGACAAGTTAGACACCTTGAGATAAACCCCGTTATCTCTCTCTTCATATTGCTCCACCAAAATATATGTCGAAGATCACGATACATTTTGGTACTCCCAGGATGGATTGCAAACGGTGTGTTGTGCGCCTCCATCATGATTTTATACTTTAAGTCAGAATTGTCAGGAACAAAAAGTCTGGAGTTGACTCGAAGTATTCCTTCTTCATCGATTCTTTCTTCCGAAATAACTCCTTCTTGTACTTTCTTCCTCATACGCATCAGCTCCGTGTCCAGTAGCAGAAAGCAGCAGCTTTAACTTTATCAATTAAAGTCGGTTCTACTCGTATATTCGCCATCATCATATGGGTCCCTGGAGTCTTTAACTCTATCTCCATCCTTTGTAAGTCGTACAAAATGGGCCTTTGCGTTGACAATATCGCACTCGTACCCTCATATGATCTTCTACTCAATGCGTCAGCTACCACGTTCGCTTTTCCAGGATGGTATTGGATGATATGATCATAATCTTTCAACAGCTCAAGCCATCGTCATTGCCGCATATTGAGTTCCTTTTGAATGAAGAAATATTTGAGGCTTTTATGATCTGTATAAATATCCACCTTCTCTCCATACAGGTAATGCCTCCAAATCTTAAGCGCAAAAATGACTGCTGCCAACTTTAGATCATGAGTAGGATAATTCCTCTCATATTCTTTGAGTTGTTGTGAGGCATAGGCTATGACTTTCCCATGTTGCATGAGAACACATTCTAACCCTTTGCCTGAAGCATCACTGTAGATGACAAATCCCTCCGAGCGGATGGTATTGTCGAGCAGTGTCTTTGAAATGAGTCTCCTCTTGAGTTCTTGAAAACTCTTTTCACATTCCTCGCTCCAATCGAATATTATATCTTTTCGAGTCAGCTGAGTTAATGGAGTAGCGATTCGGGAAAACCCTTCTACGAATCTCCGATAATAACCAGCTAAGCCGAGAAAGCTACGTACTTCGGTCACTGACTTAGGCTGCTCCCAGATTTGAATTGCTTCAATCTTTTCCGGGTCAACAGATATTCCATGATTTGATATTACGTGCCCAAGGAATGCAACTTCCTCAAGCCAGAACTCACATTTCTTCAAATTGACATATAGCTTGTTTTCACGAAGCTTTTGGAGTATCAGCCTCAAGTGTTTCTCATGGTCTTCACGGGTTTTGGAGTATATGAGGATGTCATAAATAAAGACGACCACAAAGTGATCCAAATATTCCTTGAATACTCGGTTCATCATGTCTATGAAGGCAGCAGGAGCATTAGTCAATCCAAAAGACATGACTAGGAATTCATAATGCCCGTCTTCAGAGTTAAAGCGATCTTTGGAATGTCATCAATTTTAATCTTCAACTGATGATATCCGAAATGAAGATCAATCTTTGAAAAGAATTTGGCTCCTTGCAACTGGTCAAACAGGTCATCAATGCGAGGCAACGGGTACCTATTTTTGATGGTAACATGATTCATCGCGCAGTTTGGACTGATGTGTCTTTCCCCTCCACATTTGTAACATACGACCGGTGGTCGTTCTCCTTCCTTAACAACAGGTGCTGGTGCAGACGTCTTTCCATCATTGTTGAATCTCCTCTTCTTGAAATGTCCACTCTTATTGTCATGGCCATGATTACCACCGAAGTGATTACCATTTCTGGCATGTTGATTCCCTCCACGCTTGTTATCACCACGTCGATGACTGCTACCACTGGTATTATCGACTTGTCGATTGCTCTCTCTTGGTTGGGTTGACTCATTATCGCGCTCCAATAACTGAGCCCTATTCACAACATCTGAATACAAACACAGTTTGTGAGAAATTAGGTATTGACGTATCTTGAGTTTCAAACCTCTTAGAAACATCCGCGTCATTCTCTCTTCATTATCAACCAAGTGGGTCGCAAACCGAGACAACTCGGCAAACTTAGCTTCATACTGCGCCACGATCATATTATTTTGCTCAAGCTTGATGAACTCTACCTCCTTCATGTGACGAATACTTTCAGGAAAGTACTTGTCGTTGAACAGTTCTTGGAACTTCTCCCAAGACATTTTCAGTGCGGCAGGTTGAGTACGCTTTACAGATTCCCACCAGTAATCTGCCTCTGCTCGCAGCATGAAGGTGGCAAAGGGAACCTTTTGCTCCTCGAAGCATCCCAAGACATCAAATATCTTGTTGATCTGGTTTATCCACGTCTCCACCTTAAGTGGTTTTGGCTCTCCAAAAAACTCTGGTGGTCCCAGCTCCTTGAACAGTTTAGCGGTGACCGTCCGAGAGTTGTCAGTGTTTCCACCTGCATTTTGGATAGGAGCCACCCTCGCCTGATGTTGCATGAATTTCATAAAGCCTCTGAACATCCCATCGTTCATCATTTGATCGTTGTTGTTTACCTGAGGATTATTGTCTTCTTGTTGCACATTATCCTGAGTATTAATCTGTGGTGACTCAATGGTCTCATGTGCTTCATTGCATATCTCAACATTTTCGGATGCCATTTTCAAATACTGCCACAAAACAAGGGTTAATTAACATATCACATATTGTCCCTATACTCTGACCGACCAATTAAATATCAAATAAACTTAGGTAGGTCATACTAGCGAAGGAATTCCCCGTCTCTCCCCTCCTAGTTCTTGTCTCACATCTCAGCCAGGGATCATATCCCTAAGATGTGATACCAACTGTGATGCCCCCAAAACAGGTATACATCACCCATCTTGAGTCGCCAAATACATGGTACAAAATTCAAATACAACTTAATTTATACAATTAAGTGTAAAATACGATAAAACATAATCTAAGAGTTTTAATAAGAATATTGTCATCTAGATAATATCTACACTCAATGGAGTCCTCATTACATTTATTGTCACACTATTTAACAGAATAGTGAGGACTACTAATGCTATCATCTGGACCGTCACTCCGTTCCCCGACTAGTCCCGGCTACGTTCTAATTTCCTGAAGAGAACAGTGAAAGAAAGGGTGAGCTCAACTAGCCCAATAAAAAATATTATGACTAAGATAATGCAGAATAAATTATCATTAGCCTTCAACAATGTTAAACTGATAGAATATAATAGACAACAAGTTTAACTGCAGCGGAACAAACAATCCATTAGAAGAGTCAAGTAGAGCATAAAATCTACTATCTTCTATGATTTAAAAAGTTTTTCATCAACTTTTATCTCTGAGACTCAGCTTAATAAATAAAATTGAATCATCCCTGCATCACGACCAAGGATATTCATGTAATCATCAATGGTCATGACTATACCGAATAGTCTCTGGTCATAATCACACCAACAACTATCCATCAATGAACTACAAGCCAATGAGGACTTTTACCACATCATTCGTCACATTATGGTAGTGATTATACCGAATAATCCCTGGTCATAATCATACCAAGTCCATCTATGCACGTAAGCCAAAGATGACTTTCATCACAATATAAGCATGAGGATGATGACAATGACATAATAATTCAATAAAACAAATTCAAGGATAAATTTTAAAGATTTATAATTTTAATTTATCTAGAAATCAATAACGTCGAAATTGTCAACATGATACTTCTTTGTGGAGTAAAATTCAAGAATGCTCAGAAGAATATTTCCATGAAAAGATACTGGATGAAGCGCAAATATCAAGGATATTCCACTAATTTCATGGAGTATAGAAGCCAAAACTTTAACCAACTGAGTATAATAGAATATATGAAACCGCAACTGGATTTTCGCCCGCCATGCGATAATCCACGTAGACAGAACATTTCCACAATTTAATAAGAAATGAATACGAAGGATCATTCACCATGCATGTGGTAATCCACATAGACAGGTTATTCCAACAAAATACTAAAGAATAAAATAATAGAAGAATTCACCATGCATGCAATAGACCGCACAGACAGGTTATTCCAACAGAATAATAAAGAATGGAACCAGTTCATGCGTAATCCAAATGCAGACGGATATTCCAAGCGAATAATAAAGAATAGAACCGGTCATGCGTAATAATGCATGCAGACGGGATATTCTAACATAATAATAAAGAATGGAATAACAAATGAATTCACGGGCATGCGATAGGCCACAGATAAAAGTTATTCCAGCAGAATAATAAAGAATGGAATAACGGAAGAATTTCACCATGTATGCGGTATTTGCAGACAAAGTTATTCAACGAGAATAATAAAGAATGGAATAACAACCCTTACAAGTATTGAAAGAAAATAACTCTCTTCATGAATACGAAAGAATAATACCCCTTACCTTAGAAGAAAACTAGAATAGTGAGGTAGCATACTTTTCTTCTCCTTTCTCTCTATAATTTCTCTCTATAATAATTGCTCTATAGCTTTAGTGAATTGGTGAGAAATGAAGGAATAATGAGCTTCTATTTATAGAAAAATATAGTTTTGATAATTGGACGTTTTGGGGCCCAAAATATTACAGTATAATACCTTCCTCTTTTTCTTCATTTTTAATTTAGTCCTGCAAGTATTATCAAACTTGCACCACCTCCCCTAATAGTAAATAATATGAATCAATAGTTCAATCATGTGAATCAATAGTCATAATCATATGAAAATACGAATTACAGTATAGTATCTTCAACTATACCTCCATTTTTAACTTAGTCATGTAAGTATTATCAATCTTGTACCACCTCCCCTAATAGTACAAGAATGTGAATCAATAGTACACACATGTAAACAAATAGTTATAATCATGTGAATTAATAGCAATTAATTGCTCATTTATCAGAGTAAAAATACTGGATTGGTCAATATAACCTCCAGACATTAATTATTATCGAAATAAATATCAATTTTCACTAACACTAATAATTCCAACACAATGGAACTATCAATTTCATCTTTAATTAACACGAACTTATTCATCATTAATATTATAATTCACAATATTTAACAACCAGGTCGTTCCCAGGAAAGAGGGGGCTTTTCGATAAGGATTTCTCCTTATTGGCGCGCAATTAGGTGACCAAACCTCTCCTTGATAGAACTTCTAGACATTGTCAGTATTGCAAATAATAATATGAATAACTTTGTCGTCTCAATTATTGATTTAATAATATATATTATGCAGATGATACTGTGACAATAATTGAATCAATAATATGAGAGATATGATGCATCAATTACTGTAGCAATAATTTCACGTAAGCATCAATAATCAATACCGTGTGCTTCTTATGCAACCACAGCGCCAGACATCGTATTTTTTACTACTAGGGTAGTTCAGCAGTTTTAACAGTAAGAATAATCGTAGTTATTTTTATAAAAAGATAATTCCGTAGTTTTCTAACTACGACAATACTTTCGTTTAGGGGTCCACTAATGATTGTCTTTGTCGTATGAATATTCCTGTTAAAACCGAATATTCCCTGACCAATCGAATATTATATAACTACTTGCTTACTTTGCAAAATTTGTAAATATTACCCACAACTATAAAATTATATCATATCCACACCATAATATTCAAAAATATATTTCGTGAAAATTATTATTTATTCATAAAAGTTGGGGTGTGTCCTTATGCAGAACGGAAAGGTTATTGCGTATGCATCGAGGCAACTGAAAGACTACGAGAAAGGGTATCCGACTCATGATTTAGAGTTAGCGGCGATGGTGTTTACAGATGAAGATATGGAGACACTATCTCTATGGAAAAATGTGAGATCTACATGACCATAAAAAAGTCCAAGTATATTTTCACCACGAAGGACCTGAACATGCGTCAAAGAAGATGGATGGAATTGATAAAAGATTATGATTGCCAAATTTTTTTATCATCCGGGCAAAGCTAATGTGGTTGCAGATGCCTTGAATAGGAAAGGCAAAGAAAAGTTGATGTTGTTAACCGATAAGGAGGAGCTCATTTTAGAAATGGCAAGACTAGAGTTGGAAATAAAATTTCCAAAAGAATCCGATGAAAAATTATACCAGATAGAAGCTAGTCCAACTTTGGTGGACAAAGTGAAGAACGCTCAGCTACAAGATGAAGAATGCAAGAAAATAAAGGAAAGCGTGGTCGAGGGTAAAGAAGTGAAGTACCAGGTTGATACTGCGGGAATGCTAAGATTCGAGGGACAAATTTGGGTTCCAGCAGTTCAGGATATTAAAGAAGAAATCTTGATGGAAGCGCATAATTCAAGATATTCGATTCATCTGGGAAGTACAAAGATGTATCAATATTTACGGCGACATTTTTGGTGGCCAAATATGAAAAGAGACGTTGCAGAATGCGTTGCAAAGTGCTTGACATGTCAGAAAGTGAAGGCTAACCATCAACGACCAAGCGGGTTATTTCAATCGTTAGAGATACCAGAATGGAAATGGGAGCATATCACAATGGATTTTATGGTAGGTCTTCCAATGACTCAGAAAGGATACGATGCGATATGGGTGATAGTGGACAGATTGACAAAATCTGCACACTTTTGCCAATAAAGATTAGATTTAATCTTAATCAGCTGGCGAAGCTATACGTTAAAGAGATCATCTCAAGACATGGAGTTCCAGTGTCAATTGTATTAGACAGAGATCCGAGGTTCACTTCAAATTTCTGGAAGAGACTATAAGAATGCATGGGAACGCGACTGAAGATGAGTACAGCATATCATCCATAAACCAATGGGCAAAGCGAACGAACGATCAATGTGAGACCCCAAATTTTATGAATAAAGATTTAAATTTCTCAAAATATTTTTTTGAATATTATGGTGTGGATTTGAGATAATGTTATAGTTGTGGGTAATATTTATAAATTTTGCAAAGTACGCAAGTTGTTATATTATATTGGATTGGTCGGGGAATATTCTTTGTGTCGGAAAATATTCCTACGACGGCACAATCATTGGTGGACCCCACAACGGAATTATTGTCAGAATGAGAAAACTACAGAAATATCTTTTTATGAAAATAACGGCATAAGTTTTACAGTTAAAACTGTTGAACTACCCAGTAGTAAAAGTACAGTAATACGCGTGGTTGCATAGTAGCACATGATATTAATTATTGATGTTACGTGAGAAGTCACTTAGTTTTGTTCAATTATTACTGCAGTAATTGCTACATAGTATCTCACGTTATTTGATTCAATTATTGTCGATATTTTATATATTATTAAATCAATAATTGAGATGACAAGTTATTCATGTTATTATTTGCAATATTGACGATGTCTATAAGTTTTGTCAATGAGAGGTTTGATCACCTAATTGCGCGCCAATAGGGAGAAATCCTTATTAGAAAGCCCTCTCTTTCCTGGGAACGACCTGGTTGTTAAATATTGCGAATTATAATAATGATGATAAATGTTTTATCCTTGAACTTGTTTTATTGAATTATTATATCATTGTCATCATCCTTATGCTTATATTGTTATGAAAGTCACCTTTGGCCCATAGTGCATAGATGGACTTGGTATGATTATGACCAGGGATTATTCGGTATAATCATGACCGTAATGTTACAAATGATGTGGTAAAAGTCCTCATTAGCCCGTAGTGCATTGATGGACAGATTTTGGTATGATTATGGCCATGGATTCTCTTCAGCCAAGGGTGCAAAGATGAATTATTTTATGGCATGATCATGACCGTTGATGAAAACACGATTATCTTTGGCCCGTAGTGCATGGATAATTCGTGGTTGTGATACTAAAGAATATCCTTGGCCCGTAGTGCAGGGATGATTCGATGATGTGGATTATTTATTAAGCTGAGTCTCAGCGATAAAATTGATGATAAATCTTTTAAATCATAGAAGATAGTAGATTTTATGATTTACTTGACTCTTCTAATGGATTGCTTATTCCACTGCAGTTGTTAATTTAAAACTTGTTGTCTATTATATTCTATCAGTTGTTATACTGTTGAAGGCTAAGGATAATTTATTCTGCATTATTTTAGTCATAATATTTCTTACTGGGCTAGTTGAGCTCACCCTTTCTTTCACTGTTCTCTTCAGGAAATGAGAATATAGTTGGGACTAGTCGGGGAATGGATTGACAGTCCAGATGGTTGCATTAGTAGTACTCACTATTCTGTGAAATAGTGTGAGAATAATTGTAATGAGGACTTATTTTGAGTTTGAATACTGTCTAGAAGATAATATTTGTATTAAAACTCACAGCTATGTTTTGTCATATTTTACACGACAGTTGTATATTTAAGTTTGTATATAAGTTCTATACCATGTATTTAGTGACTCAGAATGGGTGATGTATACCTGTTTTGGGGGCATCACAATCCAGACGCTTGAAGATATGCTTAGAGCGTGCATCATGGATTTCAAGGGAAACTGGGATGATCATCTACCGTTGGTGGAATTTGCATACAACAACAGTTACCATGCAAGCATTGGTATGCCACCATACGAGGCGTTATACAGCAGGAAGTGCAAAACTCCACTATGCTGGGATGAAGTTGGAAAACGTCAACTGTTAGGCCCAGAACTGATACAACAGACCTTTGAAGTTGTCAAACTCATCAGAGCCAGACTGGTAGCTGCTCAAGATCGACATAAAAAGTATGTTGATCAACACAAGCAAAGCCGTGAATTTGAAGCAGGAAATTTCGTGTTCCTGAAAGTTTCTCCTTGGAAGGGGAAAATTCATTTTGGCAAGAAAGGAAAGCTTAGCCCAAGGTTTATTGGACCTTTTGAGATATTGCAAAAAGTGGGAGAAGTAGCTTATGAGGTAGCTTTACCTCCAGAGTTAGAACATGTGCACAATGTTCTTCATGTGTCGGTGTTGCGACCATATAAATCCGATTACAAACATGTGATCGACTATGAACCGTTGCAGTTCAGTAAAGATTTGTCTTATGAAGAGATTCCTATCCAGATAGTCGACAGGACAGAACAAGTGCTCAGGAATAAAGTGATACCTTCTGTGAAGGTAATATGGAGGAACCACAACGTCGAAGAGGCTACGTGGGAACTCGAAGCGGAAATGATGAAGAATTACCCTGAGTTATTTGTTTAGTCTGTGTCTTCGATTCTGGGGACAGGATCTTTGTAAGAATGGAAGAATGTGACGATTTGATTGTTTGAATTGTGATTCTGGGGACAGAATCCTTATAAGGAGGGAAGGATGTAAAGATCCGAAATTTCAAATTGTAATATTAAATATATATTGAATAATATAAATATTTATTTGATGTGTCTATTGTTGAATTGATTAAATAAATATTTTATTGATGTGATGGTTGTTGAATCTAAATTTATTAGAGAATTTTCTAAATTAAATTAAATTATAATTTAGAGATTTATAACATAACATGAGGTGTTATATTGTGATTAATAATTCAAAATGGTATATTAAATTATTAAATAAAGTTATAATGAAAATTATATTTTTGTGATATTTGCTAAAATGGTATATTTAATTAAAATATGGTATGTGATTAATTTAATGGGTTAATGTTGGATATAGAAATCAAAATAAATAAGATGTAATTATAAATTATAAACTAAATTATTTATTAAAACAAAAAGTAAAGGAGTTTAATTTAGTTTTTTGCCAAACAAAGCTTAAATATATTAATTCTTTAAATTTTAAAGGATTTTGCCAAACAAAGCCATATGGCTTTTGGTTTTCTAATTTTTGAATTTAAATAAAATAAATTAAAATAATAAATATAATATATTTATGACGTCCCCAAAATAGGTATACATCACCCATCTTGAGTCGCCAAATACATGGTACAAAACTCAAATACAACTTAATAATACAACTGTCTTGTAAAATACGACAAAATATAAACTGAGAGTTTTAATACGAATATTATCATCTAGCAATATCCACTGTAAGACCCCAACTTTTATGAATAAAGAATAATTTTCTCGAAAAATATTTTTGAATATTATGGTGTGGATTTGATATAATGTTATAGTTGTGGTTAATATTTACAAATTTTGCAAAGTAAGCAAGTGGTTATATAATATTCTATTGGTCGGGAATATTTGTTTTAACAGGGAATATTAAATGCTCAAGGCACAATCATTAGTGGACCCCATAACGAAAGTATTATCGTAGTTAGAAAAGCAGCGTGAATTATCTTTTATAAAAATAACGGCGAAAGTGTTACTGAATTAAAAGCTGTTGAACTACCCGATAGTAAAAAATGCGATGTCTGGCGTGGTTACGTAGTAGCTTTACGGTATTGATTATTGATGCTTACGTGAGAAGTCACTCGGTTATACTCAATTATTGCTACGATAATTGTTGCATCATATCTCTCATATTATTGATTCAATTATTGTCACAGTATCATCTACATAATATATATTATTAAATCAATAATTGAGACGACATAGTTATTCATATTATTTTTTGCAATATTGACAATGTCTAGAAGTTCTGTCAAGGAGATGTTTGGTCACCTAATTGCGCGCCAATAAGGAGAAATCCTTATCGGAAAGCCCCCTCTTTCCTGAGAACGACCTGGTTGTTAAATAATGTGAATTATAATATTTATGATGAATAAGTTCGTGTTGATTAAAGATGAAATTGATAGTTCCATTGTGTTGGAATTATTAGTGTTAGTGAAAATCGACATTTATTTCGATAATAATTGATGTCTGGAGGTTATATTGACCAATCGGGTATTTAACCGGATAAATGAGTAATTAATTGCTATTAATTCACATGTGTGTACTATTGATTCACATTATTGTACTATTAGGGGAGGTGGTGCAAGATTGATAATACTTACATGACTAAGTTAAAAATGGAGGTATAGTTGAAGATACTATACTGTAATTCGTATTTTCATATGATTATGACTATTGATTCACATGATTGAACTATTGATTCATATTATTTACTATTAGGGGAGGTGGTGCAAGTTTGATAATACTTGCGAGGACTAAATTAAAAATGAAGAAAAAAGGAAGGTATTATTTGTAATATTTTGAGCCCCAAAAGCGTGCAATTATCGAAACTATATTTTTCTATAAATAGAAGCTCATTCTTCCTTCATTTCTCACCAATTCACTAAAGCTATAGAGCAATTATTATAGAGAGAAATTATAGAGAGAAAGGAGAGAAGAAGTGCAACTACCTCACTATTCCGGTTTTCTTAAGGTAATGGGTATTATTCTTTCGTATTCATGAAAGAGTTATTTTCTTTCAATACTCGTAAGGGTTGTTATTCCATTCTTTATTATTATGTTGGAATAACTTTGTCTACATGCAAAGTACCGCATACATGGTGAAATTCTTACTTGTTATTCCATTCTTTATTATTACTGTTGGAATAACTTTTATACGTGGTCTATCGCATGCTTGGTGAATTACATTGTTATTCTATTCTTTATTATTCTCGTTGGAATATATCACATGCATGCGGATTACGGATGACCTTGTTCCATTCTTTATTATTCTGTTAGAATATCCTGTATGTTCGGATTACGCATGACCTGGTTCCATTCTTTATTATTCTGTTGGAATAACACATGCAATGCGATTACATGCGCTGGTGAATTCTTCTGTTATTCCATTCTTTATTATTCTATTGGAATAACTTGTCTATGTGGATTACCGCATGTATGGTGAATGATCCTTCGTATTCATTCCTTATTAAATTATGAAAATGATCTGTCTACGTGGATTACCGCATGGCGGGCAAAAATCCATTTGCGGTTTCATATATTCTATTATACTCAGTTGGTTAAAGTTTTGGCTTCTATACTCCATGAAATTAGTGGAATATCCTTGATATTTGCGATTCATCCAATATCTTATCATGGAAATATTCTTCTGAGCATTCTTGAATTTTACTCCACAAAGAAGTATCATTTTGACAATTTGGACGTTATTGATTTCTGGATAAATTAAAATTATAAATCTTTAAAATTTATTCTTGAACTTGTTTTATTGAATTATTATGTCATTTTCATCATCCTCGTGCTTATATTGTGATGAAAGTCATCTTTGGCTTACGTGCATAGATGGACTTGGTATGATTATGACCAGGGATTATTCGGTATAATCATGACCGTAATGTGACGAATGATGTGGTAAAAGTCCTCATTGGCTTGTATTTCATTGATGGACAGTTGTTGGTGTGATTATGACCAGGGATTATTCGGTATAGTCATGACCATTGATGATTACATGAATATCCTTGGCCGTGATGCAGGGATGATTCAATTTTATTTATTAAGTTGAGTCTCAGCAATAAAAGTTGATGAAAAACTTTTTAAATCATAGAAGATAGTAGATTTTATGCTCTACTTGACTCTTCTAATGGATTGCTTGTTCCGCTGCAGTTAAACTTATTGTCTATTATATTCTATCAGTTTAACATTGTTGAAGGCTAATGATAATTTGTTCTGCATTATCTTAGTCATAATATTTTTCTTTGGGCTAGTTGAGCTCACCCTTTCTTTTCACCGTTCTCTTGAGGAAATGAGAGCGTAAGCGGGACTAGTCGGAAGCGGAGTGACGGTCGAGATGATAGCATTAGTAGTCCTCACTATTACATTAAATAGTGTGACAATAAATATAATGAGGACTCCATTGAGTGTGGATATTATCTAGATGACAATATTCATATTAAAACTCTTAGATTATGTTTTGTCGTATTTTACACGACTGTTGTATAATTAAGTTGTATTTGAATTTTGTACCATGTATTTGGCGACTCAAGATGGGTGATGTATACCTATTTTGGGGGTGTCACATCCACACTCAATGGAGTCCTCATTACATTTATTATCACACTATTTTATAGAATAGTGAGGACTACTATGACACCATCTCAGACCATTACTCCGTTCCCCGACTAGTCCCCTCGCCACGCTCTCATTTCTCAAGAGAACAATGAAAGCAAAAGGTGAGCTCAACTAGCCCAGTAAGAAATATTATGACTAAGATAATGCAGAATAAATTATCGTTAGCCTTCAACAGTGATAAACTGATAATATAACAAACATCAAGTTTAACTGCAACGGAACAAGCAATCCATTAGAAAAGTCAAGTAGAGAATAAAATCTACTATGTTCTATGATTTAAAAGGTTTTTCATCACTTTATCACCGAGACTCAAATTTTAATAAATAATCCACATCATCGAATCCCCCTCGCACTACTACCAAGGATATTATTTATATCACGACCACAAATTATCCATGACTACGGGCGAGGATATTCGTGTATTCATTAATGGTCATGATCATGCCAAAATCTGGCCCATCAATGCACTACGGGCCAATGAGGACTTTTACCACATCATTTGTAACATTACGATCATGATTATACCGAATAATCCCTGGTCATAATCATACCAAGTCCATCTATGCACTACAGGCCACAGATGACTTTCAATATAATATAAACATGAGGATGATGACAATTATATAAGAATTCAATAAAACAAGTTCAAGGATAAATTTTAAAAGAATTTATAATTAAATTTATCTAGAAATCAATAATGTTCAAATTGTCAACATGATACTGCTTTGTAGAGTAAAATTCAAGAATGCTCAGAATAATATTTTCATCAAAAGATACTGGATGAAGCGCAAATATCAAGGATATTCTACTAATTTCATGGAGTATAAAAGCCAAAACTTTAACAAAACGAATATAGAATTCGAAATCTGGAACGAAATAATATTACTTACATACTACAAAGTATGAAAGAAAATATTATTTCAAGCGAATATTGAACAAAATAATATTACTTACGAATATCAAACGAAAATAATATTCTTTATGAATATTAAACAAAAATAATATTTATTATGAATATTAAACAAAAATAAATATTCATTATGAACATTGAACGAAATAAATATTCATTACGAATATTGAACGAAATAAAATTTCTTATGAATACGAAAAATAATATCCCTTCAGAATATGAAATAAATAATACCCCTTACCTTGAAAATAAGAGTATTTCGAGGGGTAGGGCGGGGATATTCTTAAAGAAAACTTATACTGTTTTCTACGCTCAAAGCTTTCTAAAACTCTAAAGAAATACGCTCAAAATTATAGAAGAAGAATTCTCTGATTCTGGTGTGATTTTCAATTCTAACTAAGCATCCTATTTATAGGAGAATGGAAGGGGCACTGTGTAAGGAAATTCACGAACGCAACAGTGTTTGAAATTCACGGGCTGAAATCATACGCAAGATTTTCAACATTGTCAAATAAAACCAAATTTTATAATATATATATATATATATAATATAATATAACACATGCTATATTAGAAAAATCCTACCACCCATGAATCATTTTCAAGGTGCTGGCCAATGAGGAAAACTAACACATGCCAACTTGGAGCTTTAACCAATTAGGAAGCATCCTAATTCACAAGTTATCAATATAATGCATGATTTAAAAAGTTTGGCAAATAAGTTCAAGCTTTGAAAAGAAAAAAGATTGCATCCTGCCAAATTAACTTCATTTTCCAGGACCACCACCCACCCACATGCTACACAAATATATATAATACGTATATATATATATATATACTTTATAACTTCCTTCCGATTATTTTGAAAAATGGGTAAATGGGGGTCCATAAATACTTCATAAAAATCTCCTCAATATTTTTAACAACATTTATCATCATTATTATAATTCGTAATATTCGTAATATTTAACTTCGTAATATTTATTTTTATTCATAAAAGTTGGGGTCTTACAATATTTATATTATATACGTTTCTTTTAGTAACTGATATTAGTTATTAGGATTATTAAGGTTATCAGTTTTTTAGTTTACGCTTAAGTTAGTCTATATTGGCTACACTGAAAAGAGAGAAGAGAAGAGTCTGAGAATTGATAGAGCTTGACAGATCGAAACTTGAGGGAGATTGAGAGGAAGCTTAAGGATTTCAAAGCTAATTCAGTGGTGTTTGCAAGGAATTATCACGCTAATTGAAGGTATTTTTCCTAATGATATATGAATATGCATATATGGGTTTTTATGGCATAAACCTTCTAAGTCTATGAATTCAATTTGCGGAATTGTTGATATGTATAACTGTTAATTGTGATTATACATGTTGGTGATGCTAGAGTTTATGTTTAAACGAGAATTGCATGTTAATTTCGGATAACAGAAGAATTTTTGATAGTATATGTATTTTTCATATGGTTCATGAAAAGTATCAATTTTAGTGGCCAATTAGTATGTAAAATTGTAAATTAAAGCTTGTATATGTTAGTTCATTAAGAAACGAGCATAACTTAATTTAAATGAAGTGTTTTGGCCAAGTATTGAAACCAAAGTGATGATTTTTGGGATGAATATCAAAAATTGAGTTTTATATGAAAAACATGAAATTTGAGAAATTAAACTAGTTTTAGTTGATGTTAAATTATTTTAATTGGTGGAATATGTTCACAAACATGTTTGTGATAGTTCTATACCATTTTTACGTGTTATTATCACTGTTTGGTGGGTGAAATTTGTGTTTGTTGGGCAAAAGTTGGCTACTGTTCATCGATTCGTCTCTGCTCTCACGTAGCGTGCAAACACGTTACTGCAGAAGGTCGAGCTTGTGTATGGGCGCAATTGCGCCATACCCCTCATCTGAGACAATAAAATCTCATCGATGTTGCAGACCTTGATATACCACTATAGCTTGGTCTAAGGTTGTGTTAAGGAGTCAAACATGTAACAATGATGTTAATTCAGTACCATGTCATGTCATTGATAATTTCAACTTTGTAAAAGTGATTAGTAAGTAATGAACGCGTTATGTTATAAATTAGTTTATACAATGAACGCTAGATAAGTGTTGTGGGTTAACACTTGAATTTTTTGATATTTGAATAGTAGCGTAAGACTTGTGTTAACATAACAAGTTTAGTTAGAAATGCATGTTATATTGAAAAAAAATGAATGTTAGCATATCTAATAGGTATTGTGGTTCTAAACCTATGTGTAGGTGAACGTGAGTGTAATATTATAGCTTACGCTCGAGGCATGTTTTCTAAACTTCTCTTTTTACATTGAGCAAGTTTCTATTTTTACATTAAGCAAGTTTCTTACTTTAAACTTTCATTAAGCGAATTCTTGTATTTCTAATCATTATTTGAACAAGCTAGCTATGACTTAAGCTTTATTCGAACAAGTTTTGAATTCCAATATTTATTGATGTATTCTAACTTGTTTATTGTTAGACAAGTTTCTTTGTTGCATTCATAGTACATCAATGTAATTTTCTTGAATTCTAATTTCTAATGTTGAATTATCTTAGTTCATTTACTTGACACAAGTCATTCTCATAATGAGCAAGCTTTATTTTCAGCTTGCTATTACTTAATGTATATTCAATAATTCATAGTCCTAGCTTAATTTTATTCAAGCAAGGTTTATTATCATTCAATACTTATGCTTTGTAGTTGTTTCTAAGCATGAGTTCAAGATATAGTTAGTTCGCTTACACTTATTCATTGTTCCATATTATGTTATTATTGATGTTGTTGTGTTATTAAACACTATTGATTCAACTAGTCCTCTAGTTGATGTTCGTTAAACTTCAAATTACCCTTGAAAGCTTATCCAAACCAAACTTTCTTTGGTGCGGACTTGTACTCTAAATACTGAGATGAACAACCCTATTATTATTATTAGGGGATAATTTACTCTTAGCGTTGAAATGTTTGTGTACAATACATTGTACGAAGGGCTGATCCCCCTAAGTACGAGGAGTCCTTATAGTCTTATGACTGTTAAAGTTGATGTTGAAAGATTACTTGCAACTGTGGACATAGTTCATGGTCTTATGAACTATTCTAGTTCTGATTATCATTGATAGAGTCTTATTCAGGTTTTTTTGATGAGCCTATAGATTTGGCGATTATTATTATTACTCTCCTGTTGATTCATTGTTATATCCAGTGAGCAATTGTTTTGCTCACTCTTGCATAAATATTATCATTGCAGCTAAAGCTGAGAAGGTAGATGAGCCTTCAACTAGCAAAGGAAATGGAAAAGTGTACAAGTGATGCAGACTTGTAATTTTTATGTATAGTAATGATTATAGACTTTTAAATAATGATGTGATGTAATAATTTTATTTCCGCACTTAAATGATGTTTAAAGGTTAGACAACCTGGGATATTTTTTTTGAATTTAATGGTGTAACCCTATTTAAAGGGAGGATTATGGTTTAAATATTATTTTATTTGGGTAGATAGATATGTATGAATAGAAAGTGAACACCAAATCTTGTGGGAATAAAGTACCTAGATTTGGGGTTGTCACATGTGAGTCCAAAGAAGAAGGACCTACCCCTACTGCTGCTGAACATCAAGAAAGCTTATCTGATGATACTGAGGCTTCAGATTTTGAAGATGAAAAAGAATCTGAAACTCCTATAGCTGAACCTCAAAGGAGAAGAAAGAGCAACAGACTGCATGCTAAATCTATCTCAAAGAAGATAGGAGAACCCTCTACTGTAATTATTAAATTGAGCGATGATACGTCTGAATCCAAGGGAGAAGATGCTGAAGAAGGTACTAGTAATGAAAATCAGCAGGAAGGATTCACTGATGAATCAGATGAAATGATGATCAAATCGAGGAATAAACTGATGAGTTCATTTAAGGAAGTCTACACAGGTCTAACTCAGATTCAAGCTCAGAAGGTAAAGAAATGGAAAAAGAATCCAGTTCTACAGATCAGGAATCAGAGGAATCAGCAGACTATCCTGTCCTCTCTCCAGCAAGATTTCGCAAAAGAATAGTGGTGGAAGTCTTTGATGAACCACCAGATGCACCACCAGAAAGATGGATAAGCTATGGAAATGAACAACTCAAAGTTGTAAGGATGACTTGTTGGATGAGTGCATGTTGTGATTTGATGTTTAAAGTAAATGCTCATGATTATATGTAAAGTCCTTCTAGGAATGTATGTACAAGGACTTAGTGATAGATCAAATTGTTAGGTTGATCTAAGCTTTTAATGTTTATCATTCTGTAAATGAATGTATAGATAAAGAGATCAAAGATGTTGGGATGATCTATAAAATGTAATAGATAGGCTTCAATAAAATCGCAGTCTATTAAGTTGATCAAGAACTTGCAGAAGCCAAGGCAAAATCGTAGAGTATCGAGGATCGTAGTATGTCTACCTTGAAGGGCCTCCTCAGAGATCGTAGTGTGGTCCAAACATTTACTAAAGCCAACTCAGAGATCGTAGTGTGGTCCAGACGTTTGCCGAAGCCAACTCAGATATCGCAGTGTGCTCTCGGAGACGTAAAGCCTGCAATGCAAGCAAGTGAAGATCATAGTGTGCCAGCCCTTAAGAGAAATCGTAGTGTTCTCGTTTGGTTGCATTAAGAACCAAGGTGGTAAGATACCACGATAAGAATCGTAGAGTATCATCTGGCTGTGTCAGAAGTTATGGACCCTAGTCATTTGTTCAATGATAAAATCTTAACAAATGTGGAATAGGTTACAAACGTTGAAGTAATCACCAGTCCCAATGTTATGAAAATATCCTTAGTATACAACAAAAAGACGTATTGAAGAAGCTAAGGAAAGGACCATGGGACAGAGGAAAAAACCTTTTCAGGTGTTAGGTGAGAAAGCAGTCTACTATGTCAGTAGGCCAGAATGCATTTCAGAAGATATACAGAAAATTCTCCATCAAAGTTCAGAAACGTCAAATGCATTAAATGCTTCAATGGATGGATTCAACGGGCAGATTTCAAAGATCATATATATGCAAGATATCTGCAGATGATAGAAGCAAACAAGCAATTGAACAAAAAAAGAATACTCAACACTCAACTCTACGATCTGAGAAAAAGAGAAAGCTTGCACAGTTACTCAGTTCTTTTGAACAAGAGCTTAACGGCAACTGAGTAGCACCGACTAAAAACTCAATAACTACCAATCAACTGAAGTAAGAGTTCCAAATTAGAAGGATTTGAAGAGTTCTAAGTGAACTGTGAAGAGCCAAGTCTGCTGGACTTGAAGAGTTTAAGAGTGTACTAAGAAGTTCTAGGCTGGCTTTGGTTCAGAAGGAATCTATGAGATTCAGAAAGTGTAAAAGACATCCTTAGTGGATTTCCTACTCGAGGAGTAGAAGAGTGGACTAGGAGCTTTAAGTGCTCTGAACCACTTAAAACTATTGTGTCTATTTCATTCTTGCTATAACTGCTATAATTGCTATAACTATTATAACTGTCTCACTCACATTAACTCACTATATCTAAAAGGGAGATCAAACAAACCTTAATTCAACTGTGTTTAAATCATTATCAAAATTGACAAAGTAAAACGAAAAGATTTTTAGTATCTATTAAATCCCCCCTTCTAGATAACTATTGTGCCTCCGGGAAATAACAATTGGTATCAGAGCAGGTTCTATTATATAGTTTACAAAGCTTGAGTAGATCCAATGGCACACTTACCAAGCGAATCAAAGACCGGAGGAGGCAGCAAGCAACCTATGTGCAACAAAGACAAGTTCTCACAATCTCCCCTCCTTATGGAATTTCGCCCTCAAAATTTACGTACGTACCTGGTATGCCGAAGAGATGAGGATACCTCATCAGATTCTAACTCTTGAGGTATAACCTTTAAGCATAGAATATATTCCAGGATTTTAACAGGTACATCTTCATTCATTAAATTATTCGCTATCTCGTCTGGTTCTAAATCAATAATGTGGTTTGGGTCGTCCACATATTTGCGTAACATCGATACGTGTAAAACGTTATGAACACGCGACATTATTGGCGGTAAAACGAGTCTATAAACTACAGTTCCTACTTAATCGAGGATTTTAAATGGGCCAATTAAATCGAGGGTTGAGATTTCCTCTCTTCGTCGATTCTTGCTTCTAGAATAACGTCTTCTTGAACCTTCTTCTTCGTATTCATCAGCTCCGGGTCTGTAGCTTTAGCAGCTTTAACATTATCGACTAAAGTCGGTTCTAATTATATATTCATTATCTTCACGTAGGTCCCTAGAGTCTTTAACTCTATCTTCATCATTTATACGAAATGGGTCTTTGTGTTAACAACATCACACTCGTAAACACATACGATCTTCTACTCAACGCGTCAGCTACCACGTTCGCTCTTCCACAATGATATTGAATGGTACGATCATAATCTTCAATAGCTCGAGCCAACATCTTTGGCGCATGTTACGTTCATTTTGGGTGAAGAAAATATTTGAAGGTTTAAGAAATGGGTTTTGTACTTGGGTAAATACAAAATTCGATTTTACGCTCTAGGGGTAGGCTAAGAAGTCTTCAAGAATACGTCAGGAAATTTATTAACAATATAAATATCATTCACACTATGACTCTCATCCAAGACTTGGATAACACGTCACATTGATACCTATCAACTTGCCATCATTATTCACCACGTCCCCTATGGAAAGTCTGGCTTTGGTGCATTCCATACAAGGAAGTCAACAACGAAAGGACCGGGGCTCTTTACTTATGGCTTGATATGACAATGATTGACTTTAGTGGTTTGGTTACTTGAATTCGCATAACAAGTTGGTTAGGAATATAAAAGCTAACAACCTTACGAAAAGCATGATGAGTAGTTAACCAATCGATTCCTAAAATCACATCAAATGCAAGTATTTTCAAAGAGATATGATCGACAGGTAACATGAAAGTGTTGATTTGAATCAAATAAGATTTATAAATAGTGGAGGTAACGAAGGTTTCTCCCAACTGAGTTTCAACAGATAAATCAAAGTCTAACTTCTCCGGAGTTAATTTTAAACATTGAACACAACTAGGTGAAATAAAAGAGTGAGTAGAACCGGTATCTAACACGGTATAGACTTCGCAAGAGTTTATGATTAACTTACCCGTGATAATTTCATTCGGGTTCCTCGACAAACACTCTCACTTAAACTACTGGATTTGACTTTGCTATAGGGTACATTCCACCTTTAAGTGCTTCTTCACATTCCTGATCCATGATTTGAATCACTATTCTTCGATCCATATCGAATTGGGGTTGACCGCTCTGCACAGGGTAATTCCGAATTCGATGTTGGATTCTCCCAATTGTTGTCCAAAAAGCAAAATCCATTTCATCTATTTTTGTCTTATTGGATCGGATGTCTTTTACTAAAATATCTACGCGTCGTGCGGCTTTTACCTATGCATCATCTATTTTCCTTCGTTCAGTTGTTTCTTCTTTCATCAAAACTTTGATCATAGCATTCTCAGATTCCAGCTCTAATATCTTATATTCTGCCGAAGAGTGCTTCTGTTCAAGCATCGCACATCGGGTAACACAATTTTGAATTGTTGCCTCTGCTCACATTCCTAGCGCCTGTCATTCTTCAAATTTCGCTCTTCCAACTCATGAATACGATTTTGTAATTCTAAATTTTGATCATAAACTTCTTCTAACCAATTCTCCTCTTCTTCCTCTTCTTCCTCACTCTTAGCTGCTACCTCTGCAACTAGCTCGGGTGCAACTATTAGCTCTTCACTCACCACGTAGATATCTCTAATTTCTTCTTCGTCTGACCGACCAAATAAACTTAGGTAGGTCATACTAGCGAAGGAATTCAAAATCTCTCCCTCCTAGTTCTTGTCTCACATCTCATTGGGGATCATATCCTAAGCTTTGATACCAATGTGGACGCCCCAAAATAGGAATACATCACCCATCTTAAGTCGCCAAATACATGGTACAGAATTCAAATACAAACTTATTATACAACAGTCGTGTAAAATACGACAAAACATATGCTGTGAGTTTTAATACAAATATTGTCATCTAGACAATATCCACACTCAATGGAGTCCTCATTACATTTATTATTACACTATTTCACAGAATAGTGAGGACTACTAATGCACCATCTAGGACCATCACTCTGTTCCCCGACTAGTCATAGCTACGTTCTCATTTCCTGAAGAAAACAATGAAAGCAAAAGGGTGAGCTCAACTAGCCCAGTAAGAAATATTATGACTAGGATAATGCAGAATAAATTATCGTTAGCCTTCAACAGTGTTAAACTGATACAATATAACAAACATCAAGTTTAACTGCAGCAGAACAAGCAATCCATTAGAAGATTCAAGTAGAGAATAAAATCTACTATCTTCTATGATTTAAAAGGTTTTTCAATACTTTTATCGCTGAGACTTAGCTCAATAAATAATCCACATCATTAAATCATCCCTGCACTACAGGCCAAGGATATTCTTTAGTATCACGGACACGAATTATCCATGCACTACAGGCCAAAGATAATCGTGTTTTCATCAACGATCTTGATCATGCCATAAAACAATTCATCTTTGCACCCTTGGCCGAAGAGAATCCATAGCCATAATCATACCAAAAATTGTCCATCAATGCACTACGGGCCAATGAGGACTTTTTCCACATCATTTGTAACATTACGGTCATGATTATACTGATAATCCCTGGTCATAATCATACCAAGTCCATCTATGCACTACTGAGAGCTGGCACGGATGACTTTCAACATAATATAAACATGAGGATGATGACAATGACATAATAATTCAATAAAACAAGTTCAAGAATTAATTTATCCAGAACTAATAACGTCCAAATTGTCAACATGATACTTCTTTGTAGAGTAAATTCAAGAATGCTCGGAAGAATATTTCCATGAAAAGATCTTTGGATGAAGCGCAAATATCAAGGATATTCCACTAATTTCATGGAGTATAGAAATCAAAATTTAACCATTCGAGTATAATAAAGAATGGAATAACAAAAGAAATCACGGGCATGCGATAGATCGCATAAGCAAAGTTATTCAATAGAATAATAAATAACGGAACCGGTCGTGCGTAAATGCACGAGCATGGATATTAAAGCGAATAATAAAGAATGGAACCGAAGTCGGGAAAAATTACAGACCGATAGGATATTCCAATGAATAATAAATAATGGAATAACAACAGAAATCACCATGCATGCGATAGATATTGCAGACGAGTTATTCCAGCGAATAATAATTAATGGAACCAAGTCATGCGTAATGCGCATAGACAGGATATTCCAACAGAATAATAAATAATGGAATGACAGAAGAATTTTGCCATGTATGCGGTACTTCACATATACAGGTTATTCCAACAGAATAATAAGGAATGGAATAATGGAAGAATTTCACCATATATGCGGTGCTTGGCACAGGCGAGTTATTCAACATAATGATAAAGAATGGAATAATGGAAGAATTTCACCATGTATGCGATTGCTTGGCATGAGCAGAGTTATTCCAACATAATAATAAAGAATGGAATAATGGAAGAATTTCACCATGTATGCGATTACTTGGCATAGGCAGTTATTCAACATAATAATAAAGAATGGAATAATAAAAGAATTTCACCAAGTATGTAGTACTTTGCATAGACAGGTTATTCCAACATAATTATAAAGAATGGAATAACAGAAGAATTTCACCAAGTATAGGGTAGTCCGCGTATACAGGTTATTCCAATAGAATAATAAAAAATGGAATAACAGAAGTTCTCCTCATGAATACAAAAGAAATAATACCCCTTACGAGTACAACAAATAATATCCCTTACCTTAGTAGGAGATTGAATACTGCAGTATTGTAGTAACAGAATACTCTTCTTTTTTCTCTCTTATTCTCTCTATACTTTTTCTCTCTATAGCTTGAATGAATTCGTGAAAAATATGGAAGAACTAGGCCTCTATTTATAGAAGATTTCTAGTTTAGCCCTTGCAATGTGAATAGGCAAGCGGCTTGACGACTGGTGATGTGAAAAGAAAAGTGGTTTGACGCCTGTAATGTGAAACACCAAGTGTTTTGACGCCTGTAATGTGAAACGACAAGTGGTTTGACGCCTGTAATATGAAACGACAATTGGTTCGACACCTGTAATGTGAAACGACAATTGGTTCGATGCCTGTAATGTGAAACGACAATTGGTTAGACGCCTGTAATGTGAAACGACAATTGGTTCGATGCCTGTAATATGAAATGGCAAGTGGTTTGACGTCTGGTAAAGGTAATTACTATTGGCGAAAGAGACTCTTAGATGATAACATATGGGCCCCCATAGAATAACCAAACTTACCACAAACGTCTCATAATAGACTTCTTATATACATCAAGGATTGAATAAATATTACCACAAATCATTTTATTTTTAATCAACACATATTTAATCTTTCAACAATTATCCATCATTAATATTATAACTTGTCGTCTTAATTATTGATTTAATAATATAACATATTATACAGATGATACTGTGACAATAATTGAATCAATAATATAAGAGATATAATGCAGCAATTACTGTAGCAATAATTGAGTATAACTGAGTGACTTCTCACGTAAGCATCAATAATCAATACCGTGTGCTACTATGCAACCACGCGTATTACTGTACATTTATTACCGGGTATTTCAATAGTTTTAACGGTAAAACTTCCGCCGTTATTTTCATAAAAATATTTTTATCGTTTTCTCAATCCGACAATAATTCCGTTGTGGGGTCCACAATGATTGTGCCGTCGTACGAATATTCCCCGTCAAAAATAATATTCTCCGACCAATCGAATATAATACAACAACTTGCATACTTTGCAAAATTTATAAATACTACCCACAACTATAACATTATCTCAAATCCACACCATAATATTAAAAAATATATAGCGAGAAATTTAAATCTTTATTCATAAAATTTGGGGTCTCACAGAGCCAGATCAGACGAAGACAAAAATTGTAGAGTGTCAAGATCTGATCTCGGAGTCGTAGTGTCTATAAAACCCAAGCTAAAACATAGAGTACGGAACTAAGGCTTCAATAGAAGTGCTCACAACGCCAAGGCAGAATTGTAGAGTAAACACGATTCTCAACAAATGAGCACTCCCAGAATATCTAAATGATGAATCCTCTGGTCTAAGCTGCAAAGATACATTCCACCTTAAAGAAATCAGAGAGCACTCAACAAATGGCTTGCAAGCTAACAGAAGATCTAAGCACCAACCCAATCAGCATCCAAATTGAGTTGTGAAGCCATTCAAGATGAAGTTTTACGCAAGTCAATCAGAAGAAGACATCAGTATGAGAAACTGGCTAAGAAAAGTCAGCAAGTGCAGTAAGCTGTCAAGAAAATAGAATTCAACGATCTTGGGGTCAACAAGGATCGTAGTGTTTGCCAAATAAAGTAGGAACTGATGCAGTTTACACAGAGATACTGGTCAGCTTTTGAAGAACAAGGCTAAAGTAATTAAGCATGGGTCAACCCATTGATGATAAATGAACGGGAGATCACAAGGAGAAAGCGAGCTGGGCATGCCACAAATCTGATGTGTCTTGCTATTCATAAGAGACCAAAACAGGGAGTCAAGCTATCAGTTCCCGAGATCAGTCGAGGCAAACAGGATTGATGAAGCACTGCATAAATGAAGGAAGAGATGTTCTACATTGAAAATCCAATGAACACTCTTCAGGATTATAGTGTTGTCTCAATCATTCAATGAGCAACATTCAACAAGACACACTACGATCAGGTCCAAGAACATATGCATCAGAATCGTAGAGTTTGATCATTTGAAGATTGAAGCATTGACAACGGTTCAATCTGATGGCTGATATTTGAATATTGCTTTTTCAGAGCATCGATGCAAAAGGACAACTTCTGATATTCTAATCGAGAAGTCAAAAAGAAGAAATAAAGATGACTACCTGCCTGACACGAAAAGATGACAACTCTAAGGCGGTAGGTAAGGTAGTAGACTGTTGTGTCAGTAAAGTCATAAAGGAGCTGTCATGTCACATCAAGCAGTATGCACCAAATAACTCGAGATCTACGAAGAAATTCAAATAGCTTTCAACGGCTATATTCTAATGGGAAGATTGGGAAGGAGTATATATTAGCCAGAGCTTCAAAGATCAAGAGTTGCTAAGTTGAAGGATCGTTGAGTTGTTGGAATGCTGTATTGTTGACTCTACGAGTTCCGCCAGATCTGAACAGAACAAGTCTCAGTGATAGAAACACTACGAAGGTGGAAGTGAAGCAAATTTGAAGGACCTGAATAGACTAAAGCTTTACTCAACAAGGATGAGAATGCCACTGAAGATGGCAGCTAAGTTGAGAACCGAGAAGGCCAAGAAGATAGCATTCAGAAAAGTGGCAGAGCACGAAGAAGACGCAAAGAGCCACTCTACGAATCACCATGAACCAAAAGCTAAAACAGAAGAGATGTAGAACCATGTTTGCAGATCATTCAAGAAGGCTTCAGGGAATGCTAAGTGTCAGAAGAAGTCTACCAAAAGCTCACAGACTTAGCAAACCCAAATGGTGATGGTGCACAGCTGATATCAAATGAAGATGAGATAAAAAGTATGAAGATCACCTGCACCAGAGACGAAGTGGTCTAGACTCTACACAGAATGCAAAACAGACCACGCCAAGCTGCTAAGTACAAAAGATGTTCAAGCTTCAAGACATCTTAGCAGCAAAGCACCAACAAAAACTACTACAACAACAAGTAGCCATGGCCTGAGGGGTCCTTGTCCGGAGGGACTAAATGAAGTTCCAAGCCTGTTGGGCTTGAAGAGTTCCTAGGGAACTAGAGGAGTTCCAAGACTGCTAGGCTTGAAGAGTTCTTAGTGAACTGAAGTTCTAAGGCTGCTGCCCTTGAAGGAATCTTAGTGATTCAGGTCTTTGCCCTTCCTTAGTGGAATTCACCTTTCGTTAAAAAGGAAGAGTGGATTAGGAGCTTGAGTCTCTGAACCACTTAAAATCCCTTGTGTCTTTTACATTCAGTTATTTACTTTCTGTCATTTACATTATGTACCTAACTGCTATAAATGCTATGTATGTATTAACTGCTTACAACTTAACTAACTCTACGAACAATGTATGTACATTAATGAATATATCAATGAAGGGGATCTTTTGTTTATTCTGCTGTGCTTGAAAAGATTCTTATATTTTTGTTATGCCAATTCATTAGCTATACAAAATAAACAAGAAAAGTATTTAAAAATGAAAGGATCTATTCAACCCCCCTTCTAGATCTATTGTGTGCCTACTGTGAACTAACATTTGGTATCAAAGCAGGTTCTCATGCTATATTCAAAAACTAATTGCTTTAAGTCTGATTCTAGGCACAAACATTGTTCTAAATTTAGTTTAGCAATAAGACACTTGTAAATGCAGATGAACTCATAGTTTGGAAATATTGTTTACAGGTAAATGTGTATATACATCTGAAGCTGCTCAGATTGGTCCATGTTCTTAAATGTCATAGCAACAAGACCAATCCTTGTCCACAGTCAATCTTATAGTCTGAAGACCAGAGATGAGAGGCAAAGAGGCATCAACAGCAAGAAGTCAAGCATCCACCAGTCTGAAAGATGAAAGGCTATACATTCTAAGAAATACTTATCCAGAGGAAAAATAAGAATTTCTCAAATATGCATCCACTAGTCCATATATGCACTCCGAGCCAAAGATGACTTTCATCACAATAAAAGCATGATGATGATGACAATAATTTAAGAATTCAATCAAACGAAAAGAAATTGACAACATGATAACTGCTTTGTAGAGTAAAATTTAAGAATAATATCCATGTATCAAAAATAATATGGACAGAAAAGAAATCAATTTTCCAGGTGAATAGTACCCAGGTGAATAGTACCCCGGCATGAAAAGATTAAAATTTAACAAGAATGTTCAAAAAAATATTTTCGTGAAAAGATACTCGAAGAAGCGCAAATTTCAATGATATTCTACTAATTTCAAGGAGTATAGAAGCAATACTTAACAAAATGAGTGTAGAATTCAGAATCTGAAACGAAATAATATTACTTACATACTACAGAGTATAGAAGAAAATATTATTTCTTACGAATATTGAACAAAAATAATATCCCTTACCTTAAAAGGAAAGTACTTCTGACTGGTAAAGCGAGGATATTCTTGAAAAAACTTGCACTGTTTTCTACACTTAAAACTTTCTTAAACTCTAAAGAAATACGCTCAATATTATAGAAGAAGAATTCTCTGATTCGGGTGTTATTTTCATTTTTAAACTAAGCATCTTATTTATAGGAGAATATGGCAGGATACTATTTAGGAAAATAATCACGGACGCACAGTAAAAAAATTATTCGGACGCAATTTATCAGTATGTATTTGAGACAGCCAATCAGAGAGTACCCTCCTAAGAGGGTAACTTGAATTTGGGAGTTATAGGCCAATGAGAGAGCACCCTTATCAACAAGTTAGTGAACAGTAATGTATAATTTGGAAAATTTGGCCAATATTCTCATATTCCACCAATCACAAGATTACCTTCTTTAAAGGTAATTTGCCATGCGAAAAAAATATGCAACCTTTAAAAAAAATGAACAAACACCAATTTAAAAGAATAATTGATCAAACATCTTCCACTCATCAATTATTATTATCATCTTTAATCAACATGATCTTTATTCATTATTAATATTACAACTCATAATATTAACAAGCAGATCATTCTCAGGAAAGAGGGGGCTTTCCTTATTGGCGCACAATTAGGTGACCAAACCCTTTTTCTCGACAGAATTTTCTAGACATTGTCAATAATACAAATAATAATATGAATAACGGTGTCATCTAAATTATTGATTTAATAATAAAATATTGTGCAGATAATACTGTGACAATAATTGGATCAATAATGTGAGATACTATCGCAGAGATTCATTGTGGAAATAATTGAATAAAACTGAGTGACTTCTCACGTAAGCATCAATAATCAAAGATATTATACAACCACTGGTGTCTACTCTTATGTAACGCCAGTACATCATACTTTTATCACTTTGGGTATTTCAACGATTAACAATAAAACTTTTGCCGTTATTTTTATAAAAAGTTATTTCTATCGTTTTCTAACTCAAGCGAGTAATTTTAGTTTGTAGGGTCCACCAATGATTGTCTTGCCGTCGTCATGAATATTTCTGATAAAGCGAATATTCCACGACCAAGCGAATATTTTATAACAACTTGCTTACTTTACAAAATTTATAAATATTACCCACAACTATAATATTATATCAAATCCACACATTATTATTCAAAAAGATATTTGAAAAAAATTAAATATTTAATCATAAAAGTTAGGGTCTTACAGATTGCATATTAATGATTCACCTCTTAATGCATTTTAATAACCCACATCTTTGTACTAAGAGGTCATCTGAATAGTTAAGATATAAATATGAGTCTAAACTATTTTGAGGATCTCTTAATACAAATATATAAGCTCATAAAATACATTAGAGCATTCACAATAGGTTCCCCAATAAATTTTTTATTCCTAATTTTGAAGAATATATCAACAAATCATTATCCAACAGTTTTATTATCCTTATTTAACTCCCTCTTTTATTCCCTATATAGGATTTTATTACCCAGAGTGAGGGAGTCAAAATATTGGTCTCTATATATGTAAAATGACATTTCACACCCTCATTTAAGTGGACAACTCATCAATCATACACATCTTGACATTATTGTCACATGGCTTTTTTATTATTTCATTTTTAAATTATAAAATTAATATTGACTTGTTTTTTAAAAATTAATTTCAAACGTATTCAAATTTAAAATTGATATAAATTTATTTAATTTATGTCCATATAATTTTAAATATTATAAAAGTACTATTAATTATAAAATTTATTATTTTCAAAATTTAAATGAATCATATTAATTTTAAATTTAAAATATCACAAATTAACTTTTTCAAAGTTAATATTGATCTTATGTACATTTCTGATTCTACAATCCATTCAATACTCACTCCATAAAATACTTAAAATTTAAAATAAAATAAAGGTTATTTTACAATGTAATACAATTGATAAATTATACTTTTTTATAAATTAAAAGATTATTATTAATTTTTATAAGTCAATTTGATGCATTCTCAAACTTAATACTTTTGCTAATAATTGTAAAAATAATAAATTTTATAATTAATAGTTTTTTGGGGGGCTAAATAAGTTACAATATGTATTGATTAAATTTATATTAATTTTAAAATTAAAAATAACATATTTACTTCAAAAAAGATTAATAAATCAACAGCGATTTTATAATTAAAAACAAGAGGTTATATTATATTACATCTATCATATTGTGACGCCCCCAAAATAGGTATACATCACCCATTTTGAGTCGCCAAATACATGGTACAGAATACAAATACAAACTTAATTATACAACTGTAGTGTAACATAAGCTGAGAGTTTTAGCACGAATATTATCTTCTAGACAATATCCAAAAACAAATGGAGTCCTCATTATAATTATTATCAGACTATTTTAGAAAATAATGAAGACTAATACAGCCTCCATCTCGGACCATCACTCTGTTCCCCGACTAGTCTCGGCTACGTTCTCATTTCCTGAAGAGAACAATGAAAGGAAAATGGTGAGCTCAAGTAGCCTAGTAAGAAATATTATGGCTAAGATAATACAGAATAAATTATCGTTAGACTTCAACCGTGTTAAACTGATAGAATACAATAGACAACAAGTTTAACTGTTGCGGAACAAACAATCCATTAGAAGAGTCAAGTAGAGCATGCTATCTACTATCTTCTATGATTTAAAAGTTTATCATCAATTTCATCGCTGAGACTCAGCTTAGTAAATAATTCACATCACTGAATTATACATGCACTACGGGCCAAGGATATTCATTAGTATCACATCCACGAATTATTCATGCACTACGGGCCAAAGATATTTGTGTTATCACCAATGGTCATGATCATGCCAACAACTGTCCATCAATGCACTATAGGCCAATAAGGACTTTTACCATATCATTTGTAATATTACAGGTCATGATTATACCGAATAATCTCTGGTCATAATCATACCAATCAACAGTCAATCTATGCACTACGGGCCAAAGATGACTTTCATCGCAATATAAGCATGAGGATGAAGACAATGATATAAAAATTCAATTAAATGAGAGCAAGGATAAATTTTAAAAATTTATAATTTAATTTATCCAGAATTCAATAATGTCCAAATTGTCAACATGATACTACTTTGTGGAGTAAAATTCAAGAATAATATTGTATCAAAAATGATTTGGAAAAAAAATTAATTTTTGCCATGAATAGTACCCCGGGTGAATAGTGCCTGAGTGAATAGTACTTCGGGAATAGTACCCCGGCCTAAAAAGATCAAAAATTATCAAGAATGTCAAGAAAAATATTTTAGTGGAACGATACTAGATGAAACGCAAATTTTAAGGATATTCCACTAATTTTAAGGAGTATAGAAGCAATACTTTAACAAAATGAGTGTAGAATTCGGAATCTAAGACGAAATAATATTACTTACATACTACTTTCTTACGAATATTGAAAAAAAATAACATCGCTTACCTTAAAAAGGAGAGTATTCCGACTGGTATAGCGGGGATATTCTTGAAGAAAACTTGCACTATTTTCAACACTCAAAGCTTCCTTAAACTCTAAAGAAATACGCTCAATATTATAGAAGAAGAATTCTCTAATTCTGGTGTGATTTTCAATTCTAAACTAAGCATCCTATTTATAGGAGAATGGAAGGATACTTTTTAGGAAAATCACGGACACATGGTGGGATTCACGGGCAAAATTTGAATTCGTCTGATTAATTTGATTTTTTACTATTCAAGCACTATGCAAACACTATTCAAATACTATGCATAATAAAATACAATATATTCTATTTTTTATAAAAAAACAAAATTTATTATAATATATATATATTACACATTTCCCACCCGTGATGGGATTCCCCCCACCCCGTGATCATCATCATCATTATTATTATTATTATTATTAATATATATATATAATACTTATATATATTTAAAACAAAATCGAGATAACTTCTCCCGACTATTTTTGAAAAATTGGTAAGTGGGGGATCCAAATACTACGCCAAACTTACAACAAATACTTCATAAAAATCTTCTCTATTTATCTCAATTCACTTGGCTTCACAAAACATATTTTTAATAACATTCATCATTAATATTATAACTTGCAATATTAACAACTAGATCATTCTCAGGAAAGAGGGGGCTTTCCGATAAAGATTTCTCTCTATTGGCGTGCAATTAGGTGACCAAACCCCTTTCCTCGACTGAACTTTCTAGACATCGTCAATAATACAAATAATAATATGAATAACTTTGTCATCTCAATTATTGATTTAATAATATAAAATATTGTGACAATAATTGAATGAATAACGTGAGATACTATGCAACAATTATTATGGCAATAATTGAATAAAATTGAGTGACTTCTCACGTAAGCATCAATAATCAATACCGTGTGCTACTATGCAACCACGTGTATTACTGTACTTTCTTTTATCACCGTGTATTTCAACAGTTAACGGTAAAACTTTCACCGTTCTTTTTATAAAAGATATTTATGTCATTTTCTAACTCCGACAGTAATTCCGTTGTGGGGTCCACCAATGATTATGCCATCGTACGAATATTCCCTGATAAAATGAATATTCACCGACCAATCGAATATTTTATGATAACTTTCTTACTTTGCAAAATTTATAAATATTACCCACAACTATAACATTATATCAAATCCACACCTTAATATTCAAAAAGATATTTTGAGAAAATTAATTTTTATTCATAAAAGTTGGGGTCTTACATATATGGTCTAACACATAAAGCCAATACAAAGGTCAAATAGTTATAGCCGTCAAAACATTTTTTGATTATTGGAACTTTCAAATTTTTAATATTTAAATTTTATTATTGAAGGAATCAATATAAGGAACCTGTTGGGTACATAGTGAAAAAATTGAATCCCTATTTTGCAGAATGAATGACCAGATGACACTACAGATGTGACACCCCAAAATAGGTCCACACAACCCATTTTGAGTCGCCAGATACACACTACGGAATTCAAATACAAACTTCATTTATATAACTATTAAACTGTCGTGCAAAATACGACAACACATAAGCTGTGAGTTTCAATACAAATAACAGTACTCACACTCCAAATTAATGATACTTTACATAAAGGTACAGTCGATAACTGTTTTAGAAATTAAAATATTTTGAAAATGCTCAAGGAATCCTTCATACATGGGAGACCATGCATCTAAGTTATAATAGATATCATAGGACTTGAGCATTAACCTTGGTTGAACTAATAGACCCCAAAAAAGAATGAGAAGATTATTATCCTGTTCATTCCAATGGTGTGTATCTTCTTGCCATATAATTATCTCAATTTTCTCAAACTGAGGATTATATTCCAACCATACTCCAAGATTATATAGATAATGCTCATAGATATAGTCAGCAAATGGATGTGCACAACCATATCTTATGATAACATGAATTTGTATGTGGTTAGACATAATTTATGATAGTGGAAACACACCCTTTAAGCTCTTAGTACAATTCTATCATCCTCATTCCAATGGGGTGCATTTTTGACGCTTTCAAAGTCGGGTTGTGACGCCCCCAAAATAGGTCCACACGACCCATTCTGAGTCGCCAGATATCATACTATGAAAATTAAATACAAACTTCATTTAAACAACTGTTGAACTGTCGTGCAGAATACGACCACAGTTAAACTGTGAGTTTTAATACTAATGTATGTAACTCTCATGGTGCCTCGGCCACAACCTTACAATGGTACTTTACATAAAAGTATAGTCAAAAAGTGTTTTAGAAATTAAAATCTTTGGGAAGTGCTCAAGGAAACCTTCGTACATAGGAGGCCATGAATCTAAGTTATGATAGATATCATATATCCAGAGAATTATCCTTGGTTGACCCAATAGACCCCAAAGAAAAACGAGATGATTACTATCATGTTCCTTCCAATGGTGAGTTTTCTCTTGACATATAACTATCTCCACTGTCTGTAATTGAACATTATGTTTCAACCAAACTCCAAGATAATATAGGTAGTGCTCGTAGATATACTCAGCAAGTGGATGTGTACAACTTTGTCTTATGATAACACGAGGTTGTATGTCATTAGACATCTTGTATGATAGTGGAAAAACACCATTCCGAAGTTGGGTTCACCTCACCCTATTCGGTTCACCAAAATTAAATATCAAATGACGTACACAATACGACACACTTATCTAAAGTTCTCAATAAAATTATTTCCATACTATTTAGGGAGAACCTCAACAGCTATAGACCACCGTTCTATTCTCCTATTACCCCCGCTCGACCCAGCTACACTCTTATTACGTGAAAGGAATTGTGAAGCAAAAAGGGTGAGCAGAACTAGCCCAGTAAAGAATATCACGACTAAAGATAATTTACATCATCAATACCCTTCATCAGTAATAAATCAGATATTTAGAACATATGGTAGATGATAAAACTTTTCAACCATAGTTGCAGCGGAACGAGCAATCCATTAGAAGAGTCAAATAGACCATCAGATCTATTATCTTCTCCATGTTGAAAGTCCACCAATAATGTTTTATTCCTGTAACATCAATCAACAATTCTTGTTCACAATCATATGAATAACTCATAATCATAATTGTGATTCTAAATTCCTCTTTTGCACCCAGGACGAAGATAATTTTCATCACCTATCTTCACTTGAAACATCAAAAATCATGGTTATACCAAATCACAATTCTTGTTCATAATCATACTAATAAATTCATCTTTGCACTACGGGCCAAAGATATTCATTAACAATTCATCTTTGCTCTACAGGCCAAAGACATACAACTGTATTATAAAAGAGTCAAGTAGAGCATGATATCTACTATCTTCTACGAATTAAAAGTGTATAATCAATATTTTATCGCTCAGACTCAGCTTAATAAATAATCCACATCATCGAATCATCCCTGCACTACGGCCAAGGAAATTCATTAGTATTACGACCACGAATTATCCATGCATTACGGGCCAAGGATATTCATGTTTTCAATTACGGTCATGATTATACCGAATAATCCCTGGTCATAATCATACCAAGTCTATCTATGCACTACGGACCAAAGATGACTTTTACCACATCATTTGTAACATTAGGTCATTATTATACCGAATAATCCCTGGTCATAATCATACCAAGTCCATCTATGCACATAAGCCACAGATGACTTTCAACACAATATAAGCATGATGATCATGACAATGATATAAAGAATCAATCAAATGAGATAAAGGATAAATATTAAACATTTATAATATAATTTATCCAGGGTTCAAGAATATCCCAATGTTATCAATCACTTAATAATCTCATAATCTAATATCATTAATATTATAATAATATTTTAATCATTTCTTAAACTTATAAACAATTTAATTTAATTGTTTACACTTTACCGAATAATGCATTTAATCATTCAAAAATGTCATACTCATAAGATTTCATCACCAATGATCAAATTCCTCATCAAAAATCTGCATATACCTTATATAGGATTTTCAAGCCATAAAATCCTATTGGCAAAACTAATGATTTGGCCACCAAAGTTGGCACGTTTTATTGAATACACGATTGAACTTTTAATTTTTCAAATTAACTCAGTGAACTAATTTTTATTTTCAAATTAGGTCATTTCGTTAAAAAAAAAAGTTGACAGACGTTAATTTTTTGTCTACGTGACGCTGACATGGTAAAAAAAATAAAAAATATTGCTTATGTAGCAAAAAAAATCAAAAACAGATTTTAAAAATAAAAAAATTAACATTTTAAAGTTTTAAAAATAACAAAAAACATAATAAAATAAAACAAAAAATACAGATTTTTTAAAAAAAACTAATTTTTTTTAAAAAAAAGCAGATTTTTTAAAAAAAAACATAATTTTCAAAAAATAGATTTTTTAAAAACTATTTTTTAAAATGATTTTTTAAAAAGCGATTTTCTTTAAAATAGATTTTAAAAAAATAGCTTTTTTAAAATAGATTTTTAAAAAAGCGATTTTTAAAAAAAATATATTTTTAAAACCAGTTATTTTTAAAAAAGCAGATTTTTAAAAAACAACTTTTAAAAAATGGATTTTTTTTAAAAAAATAGTTTCTTTAAAAAAATTTATTTTTTAAAAATCTATTTTTTGAAAAATTCTATTTTTTGAAAAATTCTATTTTTTAAAAAAACTATTTTTAAAAAATGCGGATTTTTTTAAAAATCACGTATTTTGTTTTATTTTATTATGTTTTTGTTATTTTTAAAACTTTAAAATGTTAATTTTTTTTATTTTTTAAACTCTGTTTTTGATTTTTTTTGCCACATAAGCAATATTTTTTATTTTTTGCCACGTCAGCGCCACGTAGATAAAAAATTAACGTCTGTCAACTTTTTTTAACGGAATGACCTAATTTGAAAATAAAAATTAATTTAGTGAGTTAATTTAAAAAATTAAAAGTTCAATCGGGTATTCAATAAAACGTGCCAACTTTGGTGGCCAAATCATTAGTTTTGCCAAATCCTATTTACCAATTTTTCAACTTCACATAACATATTTAACTTATATGTTCGTAACTAAACTATTTTCATGAAAAATTACTAAATCAACTTATTATTTTTCTATCCTTTGTCCAAACATATATACATATATTTCATACACAACAAGTATTTTTTTATAATTTTTCAACTCCCTTAAGTATTTTTCAAAAATCAATTTCTAATTAATTCCTTAAAAAATTAGCTACCTCAAGTTTAACTCCAGAAATTCCCAAATCTTGGAAGGATCTTACACATGTTAACGCGAGCTTTCAGTTTAAATTTCATGGTCATCGAAGTTATAGAACTCCGATTATAGCGTTTTTCGTCGAAAAAACCTAAATATTGAAATAGTCATAACTTGCTCATTTTAAGTCGGAATGAGCTCATTTTTGGACAGTAGGTACTTTATACCATATATTTTTATGTCCCAAATGACTGGAATTTATTTCACAAACTAAGTGGCCGAAAATGCCCTTTTAAATTTCTGGGCAGTAGCTTTTTGGTACTTTGCAGTTTTTGACTCCCTTGCTAAAATCAGTCCACACGAAAATCTACAACACCTTTTCCAGTGATTCCACTTGGATAAGTTAGAAAACTCATAGATCTAAATCTAAAACTTGACCACACTCAAAAATTTGAAATATAATAGGAGATATGGTCAATTGAATTTCATGTTCTATTTTCACCAAAATCTGATTTTTAACCCTTTGTGATTTATAAGAAACTTTCATGTTTTCACATAATAACCAACATAACTCATCATAACACTTACTAATACTACATATACCCATGATTTTTATCAGTCCAATGCTTTTATTATGACTTTCATCATAATCAACAGTCCAATGCATATATTATGACTTTCATCATAATCCATGTAAACAGATCATTTCCACAATTTAATAAGGAATGAATACAAAGGATCATTCACCATGCATGTGGTAATCCACATAGATAGGTTATTCAATGAGAATAATAAAGAATGGAATATGAAGGATTCACCGTGCGATGATCGATAGATTGCGCATGAGCAGGTTATTCCCAATGCGAATAATAAAGAATGGAACTCAGGTCATGCGTGGCGCATAGGTACGGATATTACGATAGAATAATAAATAATGGAACGGGTCATAAATAAGCGCATAGATAGGATATTCCGATAGAATAATAACGAAGCGAGAACCGAAGTCGTGCAAAATTAATGACAGATAGGATATTCCAATGAATAATAAAGAATGGAATAACAACGAGAATTTTACCATGTATGCGCTGATTACTTAGATAGATAGGTTATTCAATGAGAATAATAAAGAATGGAATAACAACGAGAATTTCACCATGTATACGGTGAGTCGGCGTATCTGATTATTCTAATGAGAATAATAAGGAATAGAATAACAATAGCTCTCTTCATGATGAATACGAAAGAAATAATACCGCCCTTATATAATAATACTATCCTTACGAGTACTGAAATAATATATCCTTACCTTAGAATAAAATTTGGATCTTTGGAATAGAGAGGTATGAGACTTCTCTTCTTCTTTCTCTCTATAATTTCTCTCTCTAGAGTTTTAGTGAATTCGTAAGAAATAATGAAGGAATGAGCTTCTATTTATAGAAGGACTGAAAGTAGCTCTTGGTCTTAACGAAGGGTCAAAATGACTCTTGGTAATATTGAAGAGACAACTACTATTTGCGGAGGGGCAATTAACTCTTGGAACACCAAAGAGACAAGTAACTCTTGGAAAACTGAAGAGACAAATAACTCTTGGAAAACCGAAAAGACAAGTTACTATTAAAACTTTAAACCAACGATCCTTATTGATTTACTATTATAATTTCATCCAACGGTCTGAAAAATTAGCACATCCCCTCATAGAATAATATTGTACCCAAAAATGTTTTGGACCGAAAAGAAATATATTTTTCGGGTGAATAGTATCCCATAAATAGTACTTCGGGAATAGTACCCCGTGAATAGTACCCCGACACAAAAAGTGCCCCGAATACCCGATTGAACAATATACCTCCAGACATCAATTATTATCGAAATAAATGTCGATTTCTACTAACACCAATAACTTCAACACAATGGAACTATCAATTTTATCTTTAATCAACACGAACTTATTCATCATTAATATTATAATTCACAATATTTAACAACCAGGTCGTTCCCAGGAAAGAGGGGGCTTTCCGATAAGGATTTCTCCTTATTGGCGCGCAATTAGGTGAACAAACCTCTTCTTGACAGAACTTCTAGACATTATAAATATTACAATTTAATAATATAAATAACTTTGTCGTCTCAATTATTGATTTAATAATATATCATATTATGCAGATGATATTGTGACAATAATCGAATCACTAATATGAGAGATATGATGTAGCAATTACTGTAACAATACTTGAGTATAACTGAGTGACTTCTCACATAAGCATCAATAATCAATACCGTGTGCTACTATGCAACCACGCGTATTTTACCACCGTTTATTTTATAACAACTTGCTTACTTTGTAAAATTTTTACATATCACCTTTAGCTTTAACCTTTTATCAATTTAACCATTTACTAAATAGAATAATTATAAAAAAATTGAATTCTTTTATTTTATAAAATTCGGGGTCTCACACGAGTTCTCCTCACCCTATTGTTGTTCACCAAAATCAATTATTAAATGATGTATAAAATACGTCACACACATTTTAAGTCATCAATGCAATTATATATTTTCATGTTATTTTATAATGTATTGAGAAGCTTCAACAGTCATAGACCATCACTTTAATCCCTTGTTATCCCCGCTCGACCCAGCTACACTCTTATCACCTTAGTAGGAGATTGGACACTGTAATAGTGAAGTAGCAAAATACTCAGCTTCTTTCTCTCTATAGTTTCTCTTGTGAGTCTTAATGAATTGGTGAGAATGAAAAAAGAAATAAGTTTCTATTTATAGAAAAATATAGTTTCGATATTTACACGTTAGGGGATCAACTTATTACAGTTTAGTACCTCATTAATTGCACCTTAGTCCAGGTGACATCATCATGACATCATGATGATGACATCATCTTTGTATTTATTTAAGGATGATGTCATGCTTAAATCATGCTTGCATCATCTCTTCTCTGATTGGTTGATTTAAGTTCATATGGATTGATTAACTTATTACATTTTGGTACCCCTAAAGTTTTCCAAGTTTGCATTATTCCCTTTTAACTTTTGTAACTCACTTATCTTCAATAAACACATTTTTAATATTTTAACAATTATTCATTATTAATATTATAACTCACAATATTGACAACCAGATCATTCCCAAGAAAGAGGGGGCTTTCGGATAAGAATTTCTCCTTACTGGTGCGCAATTAAATAACCAAACTCCTTTCCTCGACAGAAATATGAATAACTATGTCGTCTCAATTATTGATTTAATAATATAAAATATTGTGCAGTTGATACTATGATAATAATTGAATCAATAATATGAGATACTATGCAACAACTACTGTAACAATTATTGAATGAAACTGAGTGGCTTCTTACGTAAACATCAATAATCAGAGATACTGTGCAATATCGTGTGCTACTGTGCAACAACGCGTATTACTGTTCTTTTATCACCAGCATTTCAACAGTTAACGGTAAAAGTTTTATCGTTGTTTTTATAAAAAGGTTATCTCTGTCATTTTCTATATCCAACATTAATTCCGTTGTGGGGTCCACCAATGATTGTGTCGTCGTACGGATATTCCCTGACAAAAAGAATATTCTCCGACCAAACGAATATTTTATGACAACTTGCATACTTTGTAAAATTTTCACATATCAACCTTAACTTTAACCTTTTATCAATCTAACCATTTACTAAATAGAATAATAATGATAAGAAAATTAAAAACTTTCATTTCATAAAATTCGGGATTTTACAACAGAGTAGGGATGGAGATAAATAAACTATTGTGAATGCTCTTTAAGGCTGCGTTTGTGAGTTTGGAGGGAATGAATGGGAAGGGAAAGTATATGAATGAATGGGAAGGGAAGGAAGGAAGGGAAGGGAGGGAGGAGGAATGAATTATAATTTTCCTTTGTCTGTTTGTGAGTTTTAGAAATGAAGGGAAGGGATGAGATAATTATTATATATTTTTTTGCTTATGAGTTTAGAAGAAGGGAAGAGAAGGAAAAATAATTTTATTTTTAAACTACACTATTACTATATTACTCTTATATATAAATATAATAAATGTATGATTTAACAATATTTATCTATTAAATTATTTTGTTCAATCTTTTTTTATGTTTATATATATATATATATATATATATATATATATATATATATATATATATATAAACTCTAATTCAATATGTTCAGCTCAAGTTTATCTTTGTGTTTATATGTTAAACACAATATACTACGAGCAAATATATATATAATTAAAAGGATGATGTCATATATATTTAATTTTATACTCACAAATACATATAAAAACTCAATATGTGTCATATATATATATATATATATATGTATATGGGATGATATCAATATATATATGTCATTTATATATATGTCATTTAGGAATAAGATTGTCACATTATTTATTTTGAAATGTTATTTTTGATAATGTAAAATATTTAATTTTCCCATTCTTTTCCATCCCTCCAAATCCTCTCACTTTTGAGGGGAAAGTTTTGAGCAAAAAATGAAATTAATTTTACCTCCAAATTCCTTCTTTTTTCCCTTAAAAAAACTCACAAACATGAGATTTTAAGGGGGTGTATTCAATTAAGATTTTTAAAACTTTTTTTAAGTGACAAATTTTTGTAGAGTTTGTGAATTTTAATGACTTTTAAAGACTTTAAAGACTTTTTAAAATGACTTTTATAGACTCCATGAAATAAGTGACAGACTTTAATAGATTTTTTACCAAGATTTTGATAGACTTTTGTGTACTTCTAATATATCTTATAGCTTATATTAATTGTTAATTAGCCCATTTGTACAACCCTCTCACTCTTTTTTCATGAACTACAGGAAATCTCATTATTTCATTAAATTATTGTGGCATGAGATTTTATATATGTTGAAAGCATTCATATTATTTGTAAGACCCCAACTTTTATTGAATAAAGAATAATTTTTCCTGAAATATATTTTTGAATATTATGGTGTGGATATGATATAATGTTATAGTTGTGGGTAATATTTGGAAAATTTTGCAAAGTAAGCAAGTTGATATAAAATATTCGTTGTGTCAATGAATATTCTATTGGTTGGGGAATATTCGTTTTAACAGGGAATATTCATACGACGACACAATCATTGGTGGACCCCACAACAGAAGTATTGTCGTAGTTAGAAAACGACAGAAATATCTTTTTATAAAAATAACGGCGGAAGTTTTACCGTTAAACTGTTGAACTACCGGTGGTAAAAAATACGAGAATCTGGCGTGGTTGCGCATAGTAGCACTGCGGTATTGATTATTGATGCTTACGTGAGAAGTCACTCAGTTATACTCAATTATTGCTACAGTAATTGTTGCATAGTATCTCACGTTATTTGATTCAATTATTGTCACATTATCATCTGCATAATATTTTATATTATTAAATCAATAATTGAGACAACAAAGTTATTCATATTATTATTTAAAATATTGACAATGTCTAGAAAGTTCTGTCGACGAGAGGTTTGGTCACCTAATTGCGCGCCAATAAGGAAAAATCCTTATTGGAAAGCCCCCTCTTTCCTGGGAACGATCTGGTTGTTAAATATTGTGAGTTATAATATTAATGATGAATAATTGTTGAAGTATTAAGAATGTGTTTATTGAAGATAAGAGAATTACAAAAGTTAGAGGGGAATAATGCAAACTTGGAAAACTTTAGGGGTACTAAAGTGTAATAAGTTAAATCAATCTGGACCATTGATGGTGGTTTTAATAGTAAATCAATCTGGACCATTGATGGTGGTTTTAAAATTAAATCAATCTGGACCGTCGGTGGTGGTTTTAAAAGTAAATCAATCTGGACCGTCGGTTGTGGTTTTAATAGTAATCAATATGGACCGTCCGTTCTAATAGTGAATTAATCTAGACCGTTCATGAATTAGTTACTATTTAGTCCATTCTCCTATAAATAGAAGCTTAATTCTTCTTTCATTCTCACCAATTCACTGAGATTCACAAGAGACACTATATAGAGAGAAATTATAGAGAAGCGAAGAAGAAGAGTATTCGCTACTTCACTTTTGCAAATATCCAAACTTTCTACTAAGGTAAGGGGTATTATTTCTTTCGTATTCATAAGGAATACTATTTTTCGTACCGTATGACAGGTGAAAATCCATTTGCAGTTTTTGTGTGTTAATTCTTTTCATATTCTTAAATTTAAACTTACTATGGTAAGTATTGCTTCTATAATCCTTGAAATTAGTGGAATATCCATGAGTTTTGCGCTTCATCCAGTATCATTTTATTGGAATATTGATATATACTTTATTATTAAATATCAAAATTTTCACACGAAGTATTATTCACGAGTTACTATTCACGAGATTACTATTCACTCGATTACTATTCACTCAAATATTGTTCACTCAGTTATTTGGGGCACTTTTCATGTCGGGGTACTATTCATGTGGTACTATTCCCGAAATACTATTCACGGGGTACTATTCACCGAAAAATTTATTTCTTTTCTGTCCAAATTATTTTTGATACATGGATATTATTCTTGAATTTTACTCTACAAAGAAGTATCATGTAGAAAATTTGGACATTATTGAATTTTGGATAAATTAAATTATAAATCTTTAAAAATTTATCCTTTGCTTTCTTTTAATTGAATTCTTATAACATTGTCATCATCCTCATGCTTATATTGTGATGAAAGTCATCTTTGGCTTACGTGCATAGATGAACTGTTGATTGGTATGATTATGACCAGGGATTATTCGGTATAGTCATGACCATTGATGATTACACGAATAATTCTTGGCCCGTAGTGCAAGAATAATTTGTGGACGTGATACTAATAAATATCCTTGGCCTGTAGTGCAGGGATGATTCGATGATGTGATCTATTTATTAAGGTGAGTCCCAACAATAAAGTTAATGATAAACTTTTTAAATCATAGAAGATAGTAGATATCATGCTCTACTTGACTCTTCTAATGGATTGCTTGTTCCGATGCAGTTAAACTTGTTGTCTATTATATTCTATCAGTTTAACATTGTTGAAGGCTAATGATAACTTATTCTACATTATCTTAGTCATAATATTTCTTACTGTGCTAGTTGAGCTCATCCTTTTACTGCCATTTTTATCTTCAGGAAATGAGAACGTAGCCATAACTAGTCGGAGAACGAAGTGATGGCCCGAGATGGTGTTATAGTAGTCCTCACTATTCTATAAAATAGTGTGCCAATAAATTTAATGAGGACTCTATTTGAGTTTGGATATTGTCTAGATGACAATATTCGTGTAAAAAATCTCAGCTCATGTTGTATAATTAAGTTTGTATTTGTATTCAGTACTATGTATTTGGCGACTCAAGATGGGTGATGTATACCTATTTTGGGGGCGTCACAGTTGGTATCAAAGCTTAGGGATATAATCCCTAGCTGAGATGTGAGACAAGAACTAAGAGGGGAGAGACGGGGAATTCTTTTGCTAGTATGACCTACCTAAGTTTATTTGGTATTTAATTGGTCGGGCAAAGTATAGGGATAATATGTGGCATGTCAATTAACCCTTATTTTGTGGCAGTATTTGAAAATGGCATCTGAAAATATCGAGATAAGCAATGAAGCACATGAGACCATTGAGTCACCAACGATCAATACCCAGGATAATGTGCAACAGGAAGACAATAATCCTCAAGTAAATAACAACACCGATCAAATGATGAACGAAGGGATGTTTAAAGGCTTCATGAAATTCATGCAACATCAGGCGAGAGCGGCTCCTGTTCAAAATACAGGTGGACACACTGGCAACTCACAGATGGTCACCGCTAAACAATTCAAGGAGCTGGGACTATCGGAGTTTTGGGGAGAGCCAAAATCACTTAAGGCGAAGACGTGGATAAAGCAGATCACCAAGATATTTGATGTCTTGGGATGCTCCGAGGAGCAAAAGGTTCCCTTTGCCACCTTCATGTTGAGAGGAGAAAGCAGACATTGGTGGGAATCGAGAAACGCACTACTGACTGCCGCGACTCAAGATGTCTTGGGAGAAGTTTCAGGAGATGTTCAATGACAAGTGTAAGACCCCGAATTTTATGAAATAAAAGTATTCAATTTTTCTTATAATTACTATTCAGTAAATGGTTAAATTGATAAAAGGTTAAAGTTAAGGGTGATATATGTAAATATTTTAAATACGCAAATGGTTATAAAATACTCATTGTTGTCGGGGAATATTCGTTTGGTCGTGGAATATTTTTGTTGTCGGGGAATATTCGTACGACGGCGTAGCTATTTGTGGGCCTCATAACGGAAAACGGTTGGATGAAGGAAAACGACAAAGTATGAGTTTTTATAAATAACGGCGTAATTGTTTCCATTAACTTTGTTGAATACACGGTGGTTAAAATCTGATGTCTGGCGTGGTTGCACAAAGAGTTACACCGGTATTGCATAGTATTTTTGGAATTATTGATTCTTACGTAAGAAGGCATTACTCAATAATTGTTACAGTAGTTACTGTTCAATATTTTATTGATTCAATAATTGTTGCGTTGATAGTTTATATTATTGTTGTTTCAATAATTGTCACTGCACAGTATTTCCCATTATCGGATCAATACTTCATACTATTTGGATAATATTATTAGATAGCATTATTGACAATGTCTAGAAATTTCTGTCAAGGAGAGGTTTGGTCACCTAATTGCGCGCTAGTAAGGAGAAATCCTTATCGGAAAGCCCCTTTGTGACGCCCCCAAAATAGGTATACATCACCCATCTTGAGTCGCCAAATACATGGTGCAAAATTCAAATACAAACTTAATTATACAATATGAGCTGTAATTTTAAATACAAATATTGTCTTCCAGACAGTATTCAAACTCAAAATACGACAAAACATAATCTGAGAGTTTTAACACGAATATTGTCATCTAGACAATATCCACACTCAAATTCAATCTTATTACATTTATTATCACACTATTTTATAGAATAGTGAGGACTATTAATACTATCATTTGGACCGTCACTCCGTTCCTCGACTAGTCCTTGCTACGTTCTCATTTCCTAAAGACAACAATGAAAGCAAAAAGGGTGAGCTCAACTAGCCCAGTAAGAAATATTATGACTAAGATAATGCAGAATAAATTATCATTAGCCTTGATGATGTTAAACCGATACAATATAATAAACATCAAGTTTAACGGCGAATGAACATGCAAACCCATTAGAAGAGTCAAGTAGAGAATAAAATATACTATCTTCTATGATTTAAAAGGTTTTTCATCACTTTTATCGCTGGAACTCAGCTTAATAAATAATCCACATGGGTCCTGATCATGCCATAAAATAATTCATCTTTGCACCCTTGGCCGAAGAGAATTCATAGCTATAATCATACCAAAAACTGTCCATCAATGCACTACGGGCCAATGAGGACTTTTTCAACATCATTTATAACATTACGGTCATGATTATACCGATAATCCCTGGTCATAATCATACCAAGTCCATCTATGCACTACAGGCCACAGATGACTTTCAACATAATATAAACATGAGGATGACGACAATGACATAATAATTCAATAAAACAAGTTCAAGAATTAATTTATCCAGGAACTAATAACGTCTAAATTGTCAACATGATACTTCTTTGTAGAGTAAAATTCAAGAATGCTCAAACGAATATTTCCATGAAAAGATACTGGATGAAGCGCAAATATCAAAGATATTCCACTAATTTCATGGAGTATAAAAGTCAAAACTTTAACCAACTGAGTATAATAAAGAATGGAATAACAAAAGAAATCATCAGGCATGCGATAGGCGCATGCAGACGAGTTATTCCAACAAAATAATAAATAACGGAACCGAGGTCATGCGTAAGCGCATGCATGTGATATTCCAGCGAGTAATAATAATAGCGGAATCGGTTCATGCATAAACGAGCGAGGCATGAGGATATTCCAGCAGAATAATAAATAACGAAACGGTCGTGCGTGAAGCGCACGCATACATGATGTTCCAATGAGAATAATAAATAACGGAACCGAGGTCATGCGTAAAAGCGCAGGCGAGGATGTTCCAAAGAATAATAAAGAATGGAATAACAAAAGAATTTCACCATGTATGCGGTACTTGGATGATAGACAAGTTATTCAACATAATAATAAAGAATGGAATAATGAAGAATTTCACCATGTATGCGGTACTTGGCAGAGCAGTTATTCCAACATAATGATAAAGAATGGAATAATGAGAAGAATTTCACCATGTATGCGGTGCTTGGCGTAGACGAGTTATTCAACGAATAATAAATAATGGAATAATGAAGTTCTCTTCATGAATATAAAAGAAATAATACCGCTACCGTAAAAGAAGAGTATTAAATTTGGTAGGCGAGGATATTCTTGAAGAAAACTTGCACCACGTTCAAAGCTTCTTAAAACTCTAAAGAAATACGCTCAAGATTATAGAAGAATTCTCCGAACTTCGGTGTGATTTCAATTTAACTAAGCTTCCTATTTATAGGAAAATAGAAAGGATCTTATGCAATAAAATATATATATATATATATATATATATTTATATATTTTATTTAAAATCTAATAAAATAAATAACTTTATAAAAGTATTTTATTTTATATAAAAAGATTTTACTATGCAAAATACTATGTAGGCACTATGCATAATTAAATACTCCCTCCGTCCCATAGTTATAGGCTGATTTCTTTTGGCACATAGTTTAAGTGACAATTTTTAACAAAATTTTTCATATATACCCCTTAATATGGAATTAATGAATAAATTAATTACTCCTTACTTATCACATTGGAACTCTTAACTTCATTGATTGCTGGTACAATTGTCTTTTATACACAAAATATGTTCAACTAGTAAAGCCTAAAAAGTTAAATTCTTTTATTGAGAATACAAAAACATTAAATGTGGTGATAAAAATAATGACATTAAAGGTTGTTTATTCAAAAAAAAGAGTAATGGTTGAATATTTATTATAAGGGCATAAAAGTAAAATATTGAACTAACTAAATTTTATAAATAGTAAGTAGCCTATATATTGGGACATCTCAAAATAGAAAATCAGCCTATAACTATGGGACGGAGGGAGTATAATATATTCTAATTATTGTCTAATAAAACAAATAACTTTATAAAAGTATTCTATTTTATATAAAAAGATTTTACTATGCAAAACATTATGCAGGCACTATGCAACACTATGCATAATAAAATATAATATATTCTAATTATTGTAAAATAAAACAAATAACTTTATAAAAGTATTCTATTTTATATAAAAATCTTTTCTATTTTATTATATTAATAATACAAATAAAACAAAACTCATCATCATTATTATAATTCACACTATTAATCGACCAGGTCATTCCGAGAAAGAGGGCTTTCAATAAGGATTTTTCCCTATCATGGCGCAATTGATTAGGTGACGAAACCTCTCCTGGCGTAACTTCTAGACATCGTTAATATTGCAAATAATAATATTAATAACTTTTTCATCTCAATTATTGATTTAATAATATATAAAATATCTACAATGATTGAATCAAATAACGTGAGATCTTATGCAACAATTCTCGCAGACAATAATTGAACAAAACCGAGTGACTTCTCACGTAAGCATCAATAATCAATACTGTGTGCTACTATGAAACCCACGCGTAGACATCGTACTTTTACTACTGAGTAGTTCAGCGGTTTTAACGGTAAAGCTCCGCCGTTATTTTTTCAAAAATATTTTTGTCATTTTCTCAATCAAATGATAATTTTGTTGTGAGGTCCACGAATGATTGTCTAAGTAAATGCGGATGGATATTTTCCGACAAAAGAATATTCTCCGACCAATCGAATATTATACAACAACTTGCATACTTTTTAAAATTTATAAATATTACCCACAACTATAACATTATCTCAAATCCACACCATAATTTTAAAAAAAATCGAGAAAATTAAATCTTTATTCGTAAAATTTGGGATTTTACAATCTCCCCTCCTTATGAAATTTTGCCCTCAAAATTTACGTACGTACCTGGTATGCCGAACAAATGAGGACACTTCGTCAGATTCTAACTCTTGAGATATAACCTTTGAGCATAAAATATATTTTAAGATTTTTAACAGGTACATCTTCATATGTTAAATCTTCCGCTATCTCGTCCGGTTCTAAATTAATAATGTGGTTCGGGTCATCCACATATTTACGTAACATCTATACGTTAAAAACGTTATGAACACGCGACATACTTAGCGGTAAAATGAGTCTATAAGCCACAGTTTCTACTCGATTGAGGATTTCAAATGAGCCAATTAAATTGAGGGTTGAGATTTTCTCTCTTCATCGATTCTTGCTTCTAGAATAACGCCTTCTTGAACCTTCTTCTTCGTATTCATCAGCTCCGGGTCTATAGCTTTAGCAGCCTTAACATTATCGACTAAAGTCGGTTCTAATCATAAATTCATTATCTTCACGTAGGTCCCTAGAGTCTTTAACTCTATCTTCATCATTTATACGAAATGGGTCTTTGTGTTAACAACATCGCACTCGTAAACACATACGATCTTCTACTCAACGCGTCAGCTACCATGTTCGCTCTTCCACAATGATATTGAATGGTACGATCGTAATCTTCAACAGCTCGAGCCAACATCTTTGGCGCATGTTACGTTTGTTTTGGGTGAAGAAAATATTTGAGGGTTTTAGAAATGGGTTTTGTACTGGGGTCAATACAAAATTCGATTTCACGCTCTAGGGATAGGCTAAGAAGTCTTCAGAAATACGTCAGAAAATATATTAACAATAGAAATATCATTCACAACTATGACTCTCATCCAAGACTTGGATAACACGTCACATTGATACCTATCAACTTGCCATTGTTATTCACAACGTCCCCTACGGAAAGTCTGGCTTCGGTGCATTCCACACAAGGAAGTCAACAACGAAAGGACCGGGGCTCTTTACTTATGTCTTGATATGACAATGATTGACTTTAGTGGTTTGGTTGCTTAAATTCGCATAACAGGTTGGCTAGGAATATGAAAGCTAACAACCTTACTAAAAGCATGATGAGTAGTTAACCAATCGATTCCTAAAATCACATCAAAGGCAATTATTTTCAAAGAGATAAGATCGACATGTAACGTGAAAGTGTTGATTTGAATCAAACAAGATTTATAAATAGTGGAGGTAACAAAGATTTCTCCCAACTGAGCTTCAACAGATGAATCAAAGTCTAACTTCTCCGGAGTTAAATTCAAACATTGAACACAACTAGGTGAAATAAAAGAGTGAGTAGAACCGATATCAAATAAGGTATATACTTCGCTAGGGTTTATGATAAGGTTACCCGTGATAATTTTATTCAGGTTCCTCGTCATGAAAAAAAAAATGCTCTCTCTTAAACTACCGGCTTTGGCTTGTTTGGGACATCCTTTGGCATCACTATCCCAGCTGGACTTGACTTCACCATCCGACAAAATCGAGCTAGGTGACCTTTTCTTCCGCAATTAAAAAACGCTTTGGATTTGCACAGACAGTTTAGACGGATGTGTCCCTCTGTCGCATTTGAAACATACGACAAATTGGTCGTTCTTCTTCCTTTGAAACGGGTGCTGGTGCTGCTGTCTTTCCATCATTATTGAACCTTCTCTTCTTGAAATTTCCACTTCTATTATCTTGGCCATGATTACCACTTAAGTGGTTACCATTCATGGCATGATAATTTCCCCCACGATGGTTATCATTGTTCCGATGACCGTTGCCACCAGTACGATTATTATCGTGTTGTTGGTCGTTGCCTTTTGGTTGTGCTGACTCATTATCGTGCTCCAATAACTGAGCCCTATTCACAACATCTGAATATAAACAAAGTTTGTGAGAAATGGGTATTGACATATTTCGGGTTCCAAACCTCGTAGAAACATTCGTGTCATTCTTTCCTCATTATCGACCAAATTGGATGCAAACTGGGATAACTCCGCAAACTTAGCCTCGTACTGCGACACGGTCATATTGTTTTGCTCCAGCTTGATGAATTCTACCTCCTTCATGTGACGAATACTTTCAGGAAAGTACTTGTCGTTGAACAATTCTTGAAATTTCTCCCAAGACATCTTGAATGCATCAGGCTGGGTATATTTTCTGATTCCACCGATGAATGCCTCTTCACGCGCAACATAAAGGTGGCAAGAGAACCTTTTGCTCCACGGAGCATCCCAAGACATCAAATATCTTGGTGATCTCGCTTTAACCACGCTCTCGCGCCTTAAGTGGTTACGGCTTTCCCAAAAACTCGGTGGTCCCAGCTCCTTGGGCGCTTAACGGTGATGGTATCGTAGGTTGCCATTATTTCCACTTATATTTTGAGCAGGGGTCTCTCTTATCTGTTGTTGCATGAATTGCATAAAGCCTCTAAACATTCCATCGTTTGTGACACCCCCAAAATAGGTATACAACACCCATTCTGAGTCGCCAAATACATGGTACGAAGAAACAACTATAACTTTATTAATACAATTGTCGTGCAAAATCGTGACAACACATAAACTGTGAGTTTAAATACAAATATTGTCATCTAGACAATATCCACACTCAAATAAGTCCTCATTACAATTATTGATACACTATTTTACAAAATAGTGAGGACTACTAAGACAACTTCTAGAACCATCATTCCATACTCCGACTAGTACTCGCTACATTCTCGCCTCCTGAGAAGAAAAATGGAACAAAAAGGAAAAGGGTGAGCTCAACTAGCCCAGTAAAGAATATTATGACTAAGATAATATAGAACAAATTATCATTAGTCCTCAACAGGGAAAAATCTGATAGAATACAATAGACAACAAGTTTTAAATCAATATTCGCAGCGGAAATAACAATTCATTAGAAGAGTTACGTAGAGAATGAAATCTACTATCTTCATATGATTTTAAAAATCCATCATCAATATTTTATCCATGTAACATCAATCAATATACATCTTAAATCAAATATTCATCTTTGCACTACAGGCCAAAGATATTCATCAATTGGTCATGTTCATCTCAACACCTGTACATCTTTGCATTACGGGCCAAAGATATTCATAAGAAAATCAACCATCTTTTACACTACAGCCAAAGATATTCAATTAATATCATCATTTAGAGCGAGGATGATGAAAAATATTTTAAAGAAAACGAATCTAGTGAAACAAAAGAACAAATAATAAGGATTCGTACTTTAAACAGTCCAAGTTCAAAAATACTTCATAAATAACCATAGTGAAGTAAAATTCAAGAATGATCAAAACATGGATACAATCAAAGCTAGTATCCATAATAGAAATTTTAGACAAAAACGAAGATTTAATTTTTCTGTGAATAGTGTCGTATTCGTGAATAGAGCAATATACGTGAATAGTGTCGTATACGTGAATAGTAACCCCGACACTAAAAGACAAGAATTTCACAAGAAAAATCTTACCAATATTTCGGCATAATGATATTGAAAGAAATAATATCATTTATAAAAAAAATAACATCCCTTACCTCGAAAAGACAGTACTTCTGACTGGAATACTAGATATAGTGCTGAAGGGATCTAGCACCATACAGCAACACTCAAGGTATTAAAATACTCACAAAAATACGCTCGACAATGTAGAGAGAGAAAGAGAGAGAAAACTTGTTTCTGGTGTGATTTTTAATTCTAACCTAAGCACCCTATTTATAGGAAAATGCTTAGAACACCAAAGCAAAAAATTTAATAAAATATTAATATATTTATATAAATTTTCCTTAGCCCACGTTTTTGGTCAAGACATCAGCCATACAAGTGACAAAATCACCAAAAACGTTTTTCTAAATAAAAATATTTAAAACTCGAAAAATCGATTCAAACCCGATATACCAGAACTTCAATAATTCATAATAATTAGCCATTTTATCAGAAAAATTCAAATCTTATGTCTATTCCATAGAAAATTCAATTCTTTACAACTTTATAAGTTTAAGTTTTTCCAAATTTCAAGCAGAAATTGACTGAAATCCACATACGGGCGATTTTACAAGCTATAATCAAATTTCAGTCAAGAAATGGGGTCCACAAACATGAAAAACATGTTTTAAATATTTTTAGTAACAAAAATACTCTTCCTCCTCATTTATTCATATATCCCACATTCATTGTAAAAATATCACCATTATTATATTATTAAAATATAATAATATATTTAAATGAATTATTTTATCAGAAAATATAAAATATCAATTTTCAACAATTGTCACATTAAAATTTTTCTCCATCTATATCCACATAAAATGAATATTTTTCTTATCATGTAAATTAATAATTAATTATCCACAAATAATATTACAGAATTACAATATCGACAACCGGTAGTTCCTCAGAAAGAGGGGCTTTCAATAAGATTTTTCTCACTTCACAAGCCTTAATTAGGTGACCAAACCTCTCCTTAGACAGAACTTTCTAGACATTTCTAATAATGCTATCTATTAATATTATTCAAATAATATGAATTATTAATTCGATAAAGGAAAATACTGTGTAATGATAATTATTGAAACAACAATAATATAAAATATCAAATCAGCAATTATTGAATCAATAAAATAAAATATTGAATATTAATTACTGTAACAATTATTGAGTAGTGCCTTCTTATGTAAGAATTAATAATTGATGCAATACCGTGTTCTACTGTGTTTTAACCACCGGGTGTTCCAACAGTATTAATGGTAACAACTACGCCGTTATTTATAAACAACTTATACTTGTCGTTTTCTTCATCCAATCGTTTTTTAATTCATGAGGCTCACACAATTTTCGCGTCGTCGTACGAATATTCCCCGACAGTAAGAATATTCCACGACCAAACGAATATTCCCCGACAACAATGAATATTTTATAACCACATGCTTATTTGAAATATTTGCGCATTTTACCCATAACTAACCACATTAGTCAAATCAACCCTTACAATTTTCAAAATAATAAATAGAGGAAATTCAATTTCATTAATAATAAGTTGGGGTCTTACAACCTCCCCTCATTATGAAATTTCGTCCTCGAAATTGACGTACGTACCTGGTGTTTCGAAAAGGTGAGCATACCTCGCTTTCATTCCCATTTCCAACTCCCACGTCATTTCCTCAATAGCATGGTTCCTCCACAAAACTTTAACTTGTGGTATGACCTTTATGCGTAGGACATGCTCCTTCCTATCCAAGATCTTGACAGGTACCTCTTCATACGTTAAGTCTTTGGCTATCTCGTCCGGTTATAACTCAATAACGTGGTTTGGGTCTTTCACATATTTACGAAGCACAGATATGTGAAAAACATTATGAACACGAGACATACTTGGAGGTAACGCGAGTCTATAGGCCACATTTCCTACTCGGTCAAGAATCTGAAATGGACCAATAAATCGTGGATTGAGCTTTCCTCTCTTCCTAAATCTTGTAACTCCCTTCCACGGAGCCACACGCAACAATACATGATCCCCAATACTAAATTTCACGTCTTTTCGATGAAGATCCGCATAACTCTTTTGTCGATCCTGTGCCATTTATATACGTTGTCGAATCATTTGGATCTTTTCTGTAGTCATACGTACCAACTCTGGTCCCAACAATGTCGCTTCACCCACCTCGTCCCAACATACTGGATAGCGACACTTTCGTCCATACAATGCTTCAAATGGGGCCACACCTATACTTGCTTGATAACTGTTGTTGTAGGAGAATTCCACCAATGGTAAATACTTATCCCAACTCCCTTTGAAGTCTAGGACATAGAGTCTTAATAGATCTTCAAGAGTTTGAATAGTCTCTCTTCGATTGTCGTCCGTTTGAGGATTGGTATCCGAATTAATCCGTAAATTCGTGCCCATAGCTTTTTGCAAGCTAACCCAAAATCGTGAAGTGAATCTTGGGTAACGATCCGAAACTATGGATACTGGCATGCCATGCAATCTCACAATCTCATTTACGTACATACGAGCAAGACGTTCAAGGGAATAAGTCTCCCATATCAGCAAGAAATGAGCAAACTTGGTTAATCTATCAACAATAACCCAAATAGCATTTATGCCTTGAGAAATCGTGGGAAGACCCAGAATTGAAATCCATGGTAATATGTTCCCACTTCCATTTCATAATCTCAAGTGGTTGCAATGGACCCTTTTGCACTTGATGCTCCGCCTTTACACGTTGACAAGTTAAGCACCTAGAGATAAACTTCGCGATCTCTCTCTTCATATTGTTCCACCAAAATGTATGTCAAAGATCACAATACATTTTGGTACTTCCAAGATGGATTGCAAATGGTGTATTGTCTGCCTCCATCATGATCTTGTACTTCAAATCAGAGTCCTTAGGAACACAAAGTCTGGAGTGGACTCGAAGTATTCCTTCTTCATCGATTCTTGCTTCTGGAATAGCACCTTCTTGTACTTTCTTTTTCATACGCATCAGCTCCGGGTCTGTGGCTTGAGTAACTTTAACTTTTTCAATTAAAGTCGGTTCTATACGTATACTTGACATCATCGCATGAGTCCCCGGAGTCTTGAATTCTATCTTCATCTTTTGTAAACCACACAAAATGGGCCTTTGTATTGACAACATCACACTCATTCTCGCATATGATCTTCTACTCAACGCGTCAGCTACCACGTTCGATTTTCAAGGATGGTATTGAATGGTGTGGTCGTAATCTTTCAACAGCTCGAGCCAACATCGTTGCCGCATGTTGAGTTCCTTTTGGGTGAAGAAATATTTGAGGCTTTTATGATTGGAATATATCTCCACTTTCTCCCCATATAGATAGTGCCTCCAGATCTTTAGCGCGAAAACGACTGCTGCCAACTCTAGATTATGAGTAGGATAATTAATCTCATATTGTTTAAGTTGTCGCGAGGCATAAGCTATGACTTTCCCATGTTGCATGAGAACACATCCTAACCCTTTTCCCGAAGCATCGCTGTAGATAACAAATCCATCCGAACCAGATGGTATTATCAGAACAGGTGCCGAAATGAGTCTCCTCTTAAGCTTTTGGAAACTCTTCTCGCATTCCTCGCTCAATACGAATTTTATATCTTTCCAAGTCAGCTGAGTTAATGGATTAGCGATTCGAAAAAATCCTTCCACGAATCTCCGATAATAACCAGCTAAGCCCAAAAAGCTACGAACTTTGGTCATCGTCTTCGGTTGCTCCCAACTTTGTATTGCTTCAATCTTCACCGGGTCGACAGATACTCCATTTTTTGACACCACGTGCCCAAGGAATGCTACTTCCTCAAGCCAGAACTCGCATTTCTTCAACTTGGCATACAGTTTGTTTTCACGAAGCTTTTGGAGTACCAACTTCAAATGGTGCTCATGATCTTCACGACTTTTGGAATATATGAGGATGTCATCAATAAAGACTACAACGAATTGATCCAAATATTCCTTGAATACTCGGTTCATCATATCCATGAAATCCGCAGGAGCATTAGTTAATCCAAAAGACATGACCAAGAATTCATAATGCCCATACCGAGTTCTAAAGGCAGTCTTTGGGATATCCTCAGTTCTAATCTTCAGCTGATGATATCCAGAACGAAGATCGATCTTTGAAAAGAATTGTGCTCCTTGCAACTGGTCAAACAGGTCATCAATGCAAGGTAGCGGATACCTATTCTTGATGGTGACATGGTTCAATTTCACGGTAGTCAATACAAAGTCGCATACTCCCATCTTTCTTCTTCTGAATAAAATAGGACCACCCCAAGGAGATGTACTTAGGGATTTAATGAAACCAATGTCCAACAACTCACGTAGTTAGACCTTTAACTCACGAAGTTCAATAGAGCCATTCGATATGGGGTTTTAGAAATGGGCTTTGTATGCAGTTCAAGATCAATAAAGAATTCAACTTCACGCCGGGGGTAGGACAAGGAAGTTCTTCAGAAATACGCCAGAAAGGTACTAACAACGGGAATATTATTCAAATCTGACGTGTCTTTATTCAAATCCATAACATGGGCTAAGAAAGCTTGACATCCGTTTTTCAATAAACGAATGACTTTATGGCTTGATGTGACAGTGATTGATTTTAGTGGTTTAGTTGCTTGAATTCGCATAACAGGTTGGTTAGGAATATGAAAACTAACAACCTTACGAAAACAATCAATTTTGGCATGATGAATAGTTAACCAATCAATCCCTAAAATCACGTCAAATACAAGTATCTTTAAAGAGATAAGATCAACAGGTAATGTGATGGTGCCAACTTGGATCAAACAAGATTTATAAATAGTGGATGTAATAAAAGTTTCCCCTAACGAAGTCTCCACAGATAAGTCAAAATCTAATTTCTCCGGAATCAAGTTTAAACGTTGAGTACAAGTAGAAGAAATAAATGAATGGATAGAACCGGTATCTAGTAAGGTATAAACTTCGCAAGAATTTATGATTAGCTTACCCGTGATCACCTCATTTGGGTTCCTCGCATTTTGACCAGTCACGACAAACGCTCTTCCAGGAACCGTTGACTTTGACTTTTCTGGGACAGCCTTTTGAGTCATCGTCCCCGCTGGACTTGGTTTTGCTACCGTACAATCTCGAGCGATATGTCCTTCCTTTCCATAATTATAACATACCTTAAACTGTTATGGACAGTTTGGACTGATATGTCCCTCTTTCTCACATTTATATAGATCTGAATGGGTGGTCGTTCTCCTCCCTTAGAACCGATTCTTCTTTGGTAATCGACGTCTTCACATTGTCATTGTTGAATCTCCTCTTTTTAAAATCTCTCCTCGACTCGTTTCTTCTATTTTCATGGCCATGATTACCACCAGAGTGGTTGCCGCTTTTGTCCGTATTTTTCTTTCCCCATTTGGTTATCATTTGCTCCAGATTTCTTTCACCACCGCAGTATGACCTCGGTTGTGGTCCCTTGGTTGAACATACTCGTTATCTCGCTCTAATAATTGAGCCATGTTGACAACATCTGAATATAGAGAAAACTTATAAGAAATGAGATACTGACGTATGTCGAGTTTCAAACCTCTCAGAAACATCCGCGTCATACGTTCCTCATTCTCTACCAAATGAGGTGCAAACCTGGATAACTCCGCGAACTTCGCCTCGTACTGGGACACCGTCATGTTATTCTGCTACAGTCTAATAAACTCTACCGCCTTTATATAACGAATACTTTCAGGAAAATACTTGTCATTGAACAGTTTCTGAAATATTTCCCAAGACATGCTGAGTGCGGCTGGATGGGTACGCTTCATAGATTCCCACCAGTAATCTACCTCATTATGGAATATAAAGGTGGCGAATGGAACCTTCTATTCCTCCGTGCATCCCAAGACATCGAATATCTTGGTAATTTGCTTGACCCACATCTCCGTCTTAATCGGATCCAGCTTTCCCCAGAATTCTGGTGGTCCCAACTCTTTGAACTGCTTGGCTGTGACAAACCGTGTGTTGCTATCATTTCCACCTGTATTTTGTACACGAGTCTCCTTCATCTGATTTTGCATGAACTGCAAAAAGCTTCCAAACATCCCATCATTCATCATCTGATTAGTGGTGTTGTTTACAGGAGGAACATTACCGGCATGTTGCACATTCTCCTCATTGGTGAGTAAAGGAGTCTCCACGGTTTTATTTACACCACTGTTTACATTCTCAGTTGTCATTCTCAAATACTGCCATAAAACAAGGGTTAATTAAAGAAATTAACATATCACATAATATCCCTATATTTTGACCAACCAACAAATAAGCTTAGGTAGGACACACTAGCGAAGGATTTACTCATCTATCCCCTCCTAGTTCTATTCCGCCAGAAATCATATCCCTAAGCTCTGATACCAACTGTGACACCCCCAAAATAGGTATACAACACCCATTCTGAGTCACCAAATATATGGTACAGAAATAACTACAACTTTATTAATACAATTGTGTAAATGCAATCGACAACACATAAAGCGTGAGTTTAAATACAAATATTGTCATCTCAGACAATATCCACACTCAAATAAGTCCTCATTACAATTATTGATACACTATTTTACAAAATAGTGAGGACTACTAAGACAACTTCTAGAACCATCATTCCATACCCCGACTAGTACTCGCTACATTCTCGCCTCCTGAGAAGAAAAATGGAACAAAAAGGAAAAGGGTGAGCTCAACTAGCCCAGAAAAGAATATTATGACTAAGATAATATAAAACAAATTATCATTAGTCCTCAACAGGGAAAAAATCTGATAGAATACAATAGGCAACAAGTTTTAAATCAATATTCGCAGCGAAAATAACAATTCATTAGAAGAGTTACGTAGAGAATGAAATCTACTATCTTAATATGATTTTAAAAATCCATCATTAATATTTTATCCCTGTAACATCAATCAATATACATCTTAAATCAAATATTCATCTTTGCACTACAGGCCAAAGATATTCATCAGTTAGTCATGTTCATCTCAACACCTGTAAATCTTTGCATTACGGGCCAAAGATATTCATAAGAAAATCAACCATCTTTGCACTACAGGCCAAAGATATTCAGTAATATCATCATTTCGAACTGAGGATGATGAAAAATATTTTAAAGAAAACGAATCTAGTGAAACAAAAGAACAAATAATAAGGATTCGTACTTTAAACAGTCCAAGTTCAAAAATACTTCATAAATAATCATAGTGAAGTAAAATTCAAGAATAATCAAAACATAGATACAATCAAAGCTAGTATCCATAATAGATATTTTGGACAAAAACGAAGATTTAATTTTTTTGTGAATTGTGCCGTATTCGTGAATAGTGTCGTATACTTGAATAGTAACCCTGACACTAAAAGACAAGAATTTCACAAGAAAAATCTTACCAATATTTCGGCATAATGATATTGTAAGAAATAATATCATTTATAAAAAAAATAACATCTCTTACCTCGAAAAGACAGTACTTCTGACTGGAATACTAGATATAGTGCTGAAGGGATCTTGTACCGTATAGCAACACTCAAGGTATCAAACTACTCAAAAGAATACACTCGACAATATAGAGAGAGAAAGAGAGAGAAAACTTGTTTCTGGTGTGATTTTTAATTCTAACCTAAGAACCCTATTTATAGGAAAATGCTTAAAACACCAAAGCAGAAAATTTAATAAAATATTTATATATTTATATAAATTTTCCTTAGACCACTTTTTTGGTCAACACATCAGCCATACAAGTGACAAAATCACCAAAAACGTTTTTCTAAATAAAAATATTTAAAACTCCAAAAATCAATTCAGACCCGATATACCGAAACTTCAATAATTTATAAAATATAGCCCTTTTATCAGAAAAATTTGAATCTTATGTCCATTCCATAGGAAATTCAATTCTGTACAACTTTGTAAGTTTAAGTTTTTCCAAATTTAAAGCAGAAATTGACCGAAATCCACATACGGACGATTTTACAGGCTATAATCAAATTTCAGTCAAGAAATGGGGTCCACAAACATGAAAAACATGTTTTAAATATTTTTAATAACAAAAATACTCTTCCTCCTCATTTATTCATATATCCCACATTCATTGTAAAAATATCATCATCATTATATTATTAAAATATCATAATATATTTAAATGAATTATTTTATCAGAAAATATAAAATATCAATTTTAAACAATTGTCACATTAAAAATTTCTCCATCTATATCCACATAAAATAAATATTTTCCTTATCATGTAAATCAATAATTAATTATCCACAAATAATATTACAGAATTACAATACTGACAACCAAGCCGTTCCCAGGAAAGAGGGAGCTTTCCAATAAGGATCTCTCCTTACTGGCGCGCAATTAGGTGACCAAACCTCTCCTTAGACAGAACTTTTTAGACATTGTCAATAATGCTATCTAATAATATTATTCAAATAATATAAATTATTAATTTGATAAAGGAAAATACTGTGTAATGACAATTATTGAAACAACAATAATATAAAATATCAACGCAACAATTATTGAATCAATAAAATAAAATATTGAACAGTAATTACTGTAACAATTATTGAGTAGTGCCTTCTTATGTAAGAATCAATAATTGATGCAATACCGTGTTTTACTGTGTTTTAACCATCGGGTGTTCCAACAGTATTAACGGTAACAACTACGCCATTATTTATAAACAACATATACTTGTCGTTTTCTTCATCTAATCGCTTTCCGTTACGGGATCCACACAAGGCTGCGCCGTCGTACGAATATTCCCCGACAGTAAGAATATTCCACGACCAAACGAATATTCCCCGACAACAATGAATATTTTATAACCACTTGCTTATTTGAAATATTTGCGCATTTTACCCATAACTAACCACATTAATCAAATCAACCCTTACTATTTTCAAAATAATAAATAGAGGAAATTCAATTTCATTAATAATAAGTTGGGGTCTTACATCGTTCATCATTTGATTGTTGTTTGCCTGAGGATTGTCGCCTTCCTGATGCACATTATCCTGATTATTGATATGTGGAGACTCAATGGTCTCCTATGCTCCATTGATGTTCTCAACATTCTCGGATGTCATTTTTAAATACTGCCACAAAACAAGGGTTAATTAACATATCACATATTATCCCTATACTCAATTGACCAATTAAATACCAAATAAACTTAGGTAGGTCATACTAGCGAAGGAATTCCGTCTCTCCCTCCTAGTTCTTGTCTCACATCTTAGCAGGAGATCATATCCCTAAGCTTTGATACCAAGCTTGCATGCGCCCCCAAAATAGGTATACATCACCCATCTTGAGTCGCCAAATACATGGTACAAAATTCAAATACAAACTTAATTATACTGACATGAGCGGTGAGTTTTAATACAAATTTTGTCTTCAGAGGCGATGATTCAAACTCAAAATACGACAAAACATAATCGATAGTTTTAACACGAATATTGTCAGCTAGACAATATCCACACTCAAATTCAATCTTATTATATTTATTATCACACTATTTTATAGAATAGTGAGGACTACTAATACTATCATCTGGACCGTCACTCCATTCCCCGACTAGTCCCTGCTATGTTCTCATTTCCTGAAGAGAACAATGAAAGCAAAAAGGGTGAGCTCAACTAGCCCAATAAGAAATATTATGACTAAGATAATGCAGAATAAATTATCGTTAGCCTTCAACAGTGTTAAACTGATACAATATAACAAACATCAAGTTTAACGGCAGCGGAACATGCAACCCATTAGAAGAGTCAAGTAGAGAATAAAAGCTACTATCTTCTATGATTTAAAAGGTTTTTCATCACTTTTATCGCTGAAACTCAGCTTAATAAATAATCCACATCATCAAATCATCCCTGCACTATAGGCCAAGGATAGTCTTTAGTATCACGACCACGAATTATCCATGCACTACGGGCTAAAGATAATCATGTTTTCATCAACGGTCCGATCATGCCATAAAAATTCATCTTTGCACCTTGGTCAAGAGAATCCATAGCCATAATCATACCAAAAGCGTCCATCAATGCACTCACGGGCCAATGAGGACTTTTTCCACATCATTTGTAACATTACTACCATGAATATACCGAATAATCCTGGTCATAATCATACCAAGTCCATCTATGCACTACAGCCCATGGATGACTTTTAACATAATATAAACATGAGGATGGCGACAATGACATAATAATTCAATAAAACAAGTTCAAGAATTAATTTATCCAGAACTAATAACGCCCAAATTGTCAACATGATACTTCTTTATAGAGTAAAATTCAAGAATGCTCGGAAGAATATTTCCATGAAAAAAGATCTTTGGATGAAGCGCAAATATCAAGGATATTCCACTAATTTCATGGAGTATAGAAGTGAAAACTTTAACCAACCGAGTATAATAAAGAATGGAATAACAAAAGAAATCACCGGGCATGCAATAGACCTTATGCAGAAAAGTTATTCCAATGAATAATAAATAACGGATCTAGGTCATGCGAAAAGCGTCACTGAGCGAGGATATTCCAACAAAATAATAAATAACGGAACCGAAGTCATGCGTAAACGCACGCATGGGATATTCCAGCAGAATAATAAATAATGAGAATCAGTCATGCGTAAACGCATGCATGTGATGTTCCAATGAATAATAAATAACGGAACCCGGTCATGCGTAAAAGCATGAATAGGATGTTCCAATGAGAATAATAAAGAATGGAATAACAAAAGAATTTCACCATGTATGTGGTACTTCGCATAGACAGGTTATTCCAACATAATAATAAAGAATGGAATAACAGAAGAATTTCACCATGTATGCGGTACTTCGCATAGACAGGTTATTCCAACATAATGATAAAGAATAGAATAACAAAAGAATTTCACCAAGTATAGGGTAGCCCACGTATACAAGTTATTCCAACAGAATAATAAAGAATGGAATAACAGAAGTTCTCTTCATGAATACAAAAGAAATAATACCCCTTACCGTAAAAAAAAGGTATTCCGACTAGTAGGGCGAGGATATTCTTGAAGAAAACTTGCACTACGCTCAAAGCTTCCTAAAACTCTAAATAAATGCGCTCAAGATTATAGAAGAATTCTCTGAACTTCTGGTGTGATTTCAATTCTAACTAAGCTTCTTATTTATAGGAAAATAGAAAGGATACTATGCAATAATATATATATATATATTTATATATTTTATTTAAAATCTAATAAAACAAATAACTTTATAAAAGTATTCTATTTTATATAAAAAGATTTTACTATGCAAAACACTATCGAGCACTACTATGCAACACTATGCATAATAAAATATAATATATTCTAATTATTGTCTAATAAAACAAATAACTTTATAAAACTATTCTGTTTTATATAAAAAGATTTTACTATGCAAAACACTATGCAGGTACTATGCAACACTATGCATAATAAAATTTAATATATTCTAATTATTGTCTAATAAAACAAATAACTTTATAAAAGAATTCTGTTTTATATATAAAAAAATTCTGTTTTATTACATTAATAATACAAATAAAACAAAACTCATCATCATTATTATAATTCACACTTATAATCGACCAGGTCGTTCCCAGGAAAGAGGGGGCTTTTCAATAAGGATTTTTCCCTATTGGCGTGCAATTAATGACAAAACCTCTCCTTGGCAGAACTTCTAGGCATCGTTAATATTGCAAATAATAATATTAATAACTTTGTCATCTCAATTATTGATTTAATAATATATAAAATATCGACAATAATTGAATCAAATAACGTGAGATACTATACAACAATTACTGCAACAATAATTGAACAAAACTGAGTGACTTCTCACGTAAGCATCAATAATCAATACCGTGTGCTACTATGCAACCACGCGTATTAATGTACTTTTACTACCGAGTAGTTCAACAGTTTTAACGGTAAAGCTTCCGCCGTTATTTTCATAAAAATATTTGTCATTTTCTCAATCCGACAATAATTTCGTTGTGGGGTCCACCAATGATTGTATCGTCATACGGATATTCTCTGACAAAAAGAATATTCCCCGACATCGAATATTATACAACAACTTGTATACTTTTCAAAATTTATAAATAATACCCACAACTATAACATTATCTCAAATTCACACCATAATTTTTTTAAAAAAAATTAAGAAAATAAAATCTTTATTTGTAAAATTTGGGATTTTACACCATTCTTTCATGGGAACCACCTGGTTGTCATTATTGTGATTCTGTAATATTATTTGTAAATAATTAATTATTGATTTATATGATAATGAAATATTTATTTTATGTGGATATAAATGATGGATTTATTTATGTGGTTATAAATGAAGGAATTAATGTTGAAGTGTTTTATCAGTATTTTGTCAGATTGGAGGTATTAAAAGATAAAATTGATGTTCTTAAAGCTCTATTGCGTGAGTTATAATTTTAATCCGACCGTTGGATCGTTGTGATTTTTGGATATGTTATACATATATAAGTTGACTATATATCCACAACTTTTGAACCGTTAAAAATTAACGTATAATTTGTTGTGAATTTTAACAGGTGTTGAAAATCATTCGATTGTGGGTTTCGGATATTTTCTGTCTGGGATTTGGAAAAACTTAAAGCTACAAAGTTGTAGAGAATTCGATTTCGTGTGGAATGGATATAAAATTCATTTTTCTGATAAACGGGCTATTTTCTATGAATTACTGAAGTTTCAGAAATTAAAATGTTTTAATTAAAATTGGGTGGGACCCACTTTTGATTGGTGTTGAATGCATGTGGGCTGCTGGAATTTTCAGAAATGAGGGGCTAAAGATTGTCAATGAAGCATGCGTAGGAAAAATAAGATTATATTATATTTTATTACTTTAGTCTCCATTGGCGTTCTAGCATTTTCCTATAAATAGGCGCTTAGGTTAGAATTGAAAATCACACCAGAAACAAGTTTTCTTTCTCCCTATATTGTCGAGCGTATTTTTATGAGTATTTAGATACTTTGAGAGTTGTTATTCAGTGCAAGTTTTCTTCGGCTTTACATCCGATATTCCAGTTAGAAATACTGTTCTTTTGAGGTAGGGGATTTTAAGGGTTATTATGTTTTTTAGTTTCGTAATTTTTTCGACTCTCAAAAATTTTGGAAAAATTTAAAATGATAATTTGATGAGTTTTCTAGATTGTGTACAAAAATGAAGATTTTTGGATGTATAGATTAGGAGTTATGAATTTTACGAGAAAAGACTATTTTAAAAGTAAACCCTTATAACTACTTGTGGTTAACTCCAAAATTGGTGAAATTTTTATTGGGAGTACATGTATATAATATAATAGATATACCTCAGAATTTCAGAATTTTTGGACAAAAGTAAAATTTATGATAAATGTCTAAATATTCAATGATTTATTATATGAAAAATAGTAAATGAATTTTAAAAATTTTGAGAAAATATATGTTCAATATGGAACTATATTCTCGCTAAATCCCAGAAAAGAAAATTTGTTTGTACTGATTTGGTATTTTTCATGAAAATGAACTAGTTATGAGTAAATGAATTAAATATGTTATGTGAAGTAACAAAATTGGAGAATACGATTTTATGGCTTGGGAATCCTATATAAGGTATATGCAGATTTTTGATGAGGGTTTTGGTTATTGGTGATGAAATTTTATGAGTTTGGCATTTTAGGGTGATTAAATGCATTAATTAGTAAAGTGTAAATAATTAAAATAAATTTTTTATAAATTTAAGAAATGATTAAAATATTGTGGTAGTATTAATAATATTAGATTATGAGATTATTAAATGATTTATAACATTTGGATTAAGGTGTTATGAAATCATTGATTTATGAATCTTACTCTTGAGATTAAATCTATATGTTGATTATATTGTTTTTATTATCATATATAACATTCTTATAACCCTAAAGATGATATTTCTCTTTGACTTGAGTATAAAGATGGGTAAATTATGGGTATGATCGTGACTATGGGTTCTCTTTGGCCAGTAGTGCAAAGATGAATTGTTGACTAGTGTGATCATGACCATTGAATTTATAATTGAATATCTTTAGCTTATGTGCAAAGGTGAATTAATCAACATGGTTATAATTATTGTTTATATAACTTCTGAAATGATTATATATTTCTTTGAGATATTAATATCTTTGGCCCGTAGTGCAAAGATGACCTGTTGTTGAATATCTTTGGTCCGTAGTGCAAAGATGACCTGTTGTTGAATATCTTTGGTCTGTAGTGCAAAGATGAATTGTTGATGAATATCTTGGCCCGTGCAAAGATGAATTTATTAGTATGATTATGAACATGAATTATGATTTGGTATAACCATGATCTTTGATGTTTCAGGTAAAGACAAGTGATGAAAATTATCTTCGTCCTGGATGAGAAAAGGAATTTGGAACCACAATTATGGTTATGAGTTATTCACATGATTGTGGACAGGAACTGTTGATTGATGTTACAGGAATAAAATATTGTTGGTGGACTTTTAACATGGAGAAGATAATTGTGACGCCCCCATAATAGGTATACATCACCCATTTTGAGTCGTTAATAACATGGTACAGATCCAACTACAACTTTATTAATACAACATAAAAACTGTGAGTTTAAATACAAATATTGTCTTCTAGACAATATTTGTATCCCTGTAACATCAATCAATAAACATCTTGAATCAAATATTCATCTTTGCACTACAGGCCAAAGATATTCAACAGTTGGTCATGTTCATCTCAACACCTCTACATCTTTGCATTACGGGCCAAAGATATTCATAAGAAAATCAACCATATTTGCACTACAGGCCAAAGATATTCAGTAATATCATCTATTAGGACTGAGGATGATGAAAAATATTTTAAAGAAAACGAATGCAGTGAAACAAAAGAATAAATATTAAGGATTCGTATTTCAGCTATTTCATGTCCAAAAATACCTCATAAATAACCATAATGGAGTAAAATTCAAGAATGATCAAAATATGGATACAATCAAAGCTAGTATCCATAATAGATATTTTGGACAAAAATGAAAATTTAATTTTTATGTGAATAGTGTTGTATTCGTGAATAGTGTCGTATACGTGAATAGTGCCGTATACGTGAATAGTAACTCCGACACAAAAAGTTCCAAATTTGATTAAAAGTTTAGATCAATACTTCGGCATAATGATATTGAAAGAAATAATATCATTTTTTAAAAAATAATATCCCTTACCTCGAAAAGAAAGTACTTCTAGCTGGAATATCGGATATAGTGCTGAAGGGAACTTGCACTATATAGCAACACTCAAAGTATCAAAATACTCACAAGAATACGCTCAATATATAGAGAGAGAAAGAGAGAGAAAACTTTAGTTCCTGGTGTGATTTTCAAGTCTAACCTAAGCACCCTATTTATAGGAAAATGCTTAGAACACCAAAGCAGAAAATTTAATAAAATAATAATAAGTTGGGGTCTTACAACCTCCCCTCCTTATGAAATTTCGTCCTCAAAATTGACGTATGTACCTGGTGTTTCAAAAAGGTGAGGATACCTCGCTTTCATTTCCGTTTCTAATTCCCAGGTCATTTCCTCAATAGCATGGTTCCTCCACAAAACTTTGACTTGTGGTATGACCTTTATGCGTAGGACATGCTCTTTCCTATCCAAGATCTTGACAAGTACCTCTTCATACGTTAAGTCTTCAGCTATCTCGTCCGGTTCTAACTCAATAACGTGGTTCGGGTCTTTCACATATTTCTGAAGCATGATATGTGAAACACATTATGAACACGGACATACTTTAAGTGGTAACGCGAGTCTATAGGCTACATTTCCTACCTTGGTCAAGAATCTGAAATGGACCAATAAATCGTGGATTGAGCTTTCCTCTCTTCCCGAATCTTGTAACTCCCTTCCATGGGGCAACACGCAACAATACATGATCCCCAATACTAAATTTCACGTCCTTTCGACGAAGATCCACATAACTCTTTTGTCGATCCTGTGCCATTTATATACGTTGTCGAATCATTTGGATCTTTTCTGTAGTCATACGTACCAACTCTGGTCCCAAAAATGTCGCTTCACCCACCTCATCCCAACATATTGGATAGAGACACTTTCGTCCATACAATGCTTCAAATGGGGCCACACCTATACTTGCCTGATAACTGTTGTTATAGGAGAATTCTACCAATGGTAAATACTTATCCCAACTCCCTTTGAAGTCTAGGACACAGAGTCTTAATAGATCTTCAAGAGTTTGAATAGTCCTCTCTGATTGTCCGTCCGTTTGAGGATGGTATTAAATCGAATCGTAAATTCGCGCCCATAGCTTTTTGCAAGCTAACCCAAAATCTTGAAGTGAATCTTGGGTCACGATCCGAAACTATGGATACTGGCATGCCATGCAACTTCACAATCTCATTCACGTACATACTAGCAAGACGTTTAAGGGAATAAGTCTCCCGTATCGGCAAGAAATGAGCAAACTTGGTTAATCTATCAACAATAACCCAAATAGCATTTATGCCTTAAGAAACCATGGGAAGACCCGTAATGAAATCCATGGTAATGTGTTCCCACTTTCATTTCGGAATCTCAAGCTGTTGCAATGGACCCTTAGGCACTTGATGCTCCGCCTTTACACGTTGACAAGTTAAACACCTCGAGATAAACTTCGCGATCTCTCTCTTCATATTGTTCCACCAAAATGTATGTCGAAGATCACGATACATTTTGGTACTTCCAGGATGGATTACAAATGGTGTATTGTGTACCTCCATCATGATCTTGTTCTTTAAATCAGAATCATTAGAAACACAAAGTCTGGAGTGGACTCAAAGTATTCCTTCTTCATCGATTCTTGCTTCTGGAATAGCACCTTCTTGTACTTTCTTCTTTATACACATCAGCTCCGGGTCGATGGCTTGAGCAACTTTAACTTTTTCTATTAAAGTTGGCTCTATGCGTATACTTGACATCATCGTATTCGTTCCTGCATATGATCTTCTGCTCAACGCGTCAGCTACTACGTTTGCTTTTCCAGGATGGTATTGAATGGTGTGGTCGTAATCTTTCAACAGCTCGAGCCAACGTCGTTGCCGCATGTTAAGTTCCTTTTGGGTGAAGAAATATTTGAGGCTTTTATGGTCTGAATATATCTCCACTTTCTCCCCATATAAATAGTGCCTCCAGATCTTTAGCGCAAAAACAACTGCTGCCAACTCTAGATCATGAGTAGGATAATTCCTCTCATATTCTTTAAGTTGTCGCGAGGCATAGGCTATGACTTTCCCCGTTGCATGAGAACACATCCTAAACCTTTGCCCGAAGCATCGCTGTAGATAACAAATCCATCCGAACCAGATGGTATTGTTAGAACAGGTGCCGAAATAAGTCTCCTCTTAAGCTCTTGGAAATTCCTCTCATATTCCTCTCTCCAAATGAATTTTGTATCCTTCCGAGTTAGCTGAGTTAATGGAGTAGCGATTCGAGAAAACCCTTCCACGAATCTCCAATAATAATAACCGCCTAGCCCGTAAAGCTACGTGCATTTTGATCACCGACTCTTGGTTGCTCCCAACTTTGTATTGCTTCAATCTTCGCCGGGTCCACAGATACTCCATGTTTTGATACCACGTGCCCAAGGAATGCTACTTCCTCAAGCCAGAACTTGCATTTCTTCAATTTGGCATATAGCTTGTTTTCACGAAGCCTTTGGAGTACCAGCTTCAAATGGTGCTCATGATCTTCACGACTTTTGGAATATATGAGGATGTCATCAATAAAGACAACAACGAACTGATCCAAATAGTCCTTGAATACTCGGTTCATCATATCCATGAAAGTCGCAGGAGCATTAGTCAATCTAAAAGACATGACTAAAAATTCATAATGCCCATACCGAGTTCTGAAGGCGGTCTTTGGAATATCCTCAGTTCTAATCTTCAGCTGATGATATCCAGAACGAAGATCGATCTTTGAAAAGAATTGTGCTCCTTGCAACTGGTCAAACAGGTCATCAATACGAGGTAGCGGATACCTATTCTTGATGTTAACATGGTTCAATTCCCGATAGTCAATACAAAGTCGCATACTCCCGACTTTCTTTTTTACGAATAAAACAGGAGCACCCCAAGGAGATGTCTTTAGGGATTTAATGAAACCGATGTCCAACAACTCCACGTAGTTGGACCTTTAACTCCTCAAGTTCAATAGAGCCATTCGATATGGGGTTTTAGAAATGGGCTTTGTCTTTAGGTTCAAGATCAATAAAGAATTCAACTTCACGTTCTGGGGGTAGACTGGGAAGTTCTTCAGGAAATACGTTAGGAAAATCAATAACAACAGGAATATTATTCAAATCCGACGTGTCTTTATTCAAATCCATAACATGGGCTAAGAAAGCTTGGCATCCGTTTTTCAATAAACAAATAGCTTTATGACTTGATATGACAGCGATTGATTTTAGTGGCTTAGTTGCTTGAATTCGTACAATAGGTTGGTTAGGAATATGAAAACTAACAACCTTACGAAAACAATCAATTTTGGCATGATGAGTAGTTAACCAATCAATCCCTAAAATCACATCAAAAGCAAGTATCTTTAAAGAGATAAGGTCAACAGGTAAGGTGATGGTTCCAACTTGAATCAAATAAGATTTATAAACAGTGGATGTGATGAAAGTTTCTCCTAACGGAGTCTCCACAGATAAATCAAAGTCTAATTTCTCCGGAGTCAAGTTTAAACGTTGAGCACAAGCAGAAGAAATAAATGAATGGGTAGCACCGGTATCAAGTAAGGTATAAACTTCACAAGAATTAATGATTAGCTTACCCGTGATCACCTCGTTTGGGTTCCTCGCATTTTGACCAGTCACGACAAACGCTTTTCCAGGAACTGTTGACTTTGACTTTTCTGGGACAGCCTTTTAAGTCATCGTCCCCCCTGGACTTGGTTTTGCTATCGTACAATCTCGAGCGATATGTCCTTCCTTTCCACAATTATAACATACCTTGAACTGTTGTGGGCAGTTTGGACTGATATGTCCTTCTTTTTCAAGACTTATATAAGATATGAATGGGGTGGTCGTTCTCTCCCTTAGAACCGGTTGATCTTTGGTCGACGTCTTCACATGGCCATTGTTGAATATATAAAATATCAACGCAGCAATTATTGAATCAATAAAATAAAATATTGAAGCAAGAATTATCGTAACAATTATTGAAGTAGTGCCTTCTACGTAAGAAGAATAATTGGTGCACATCGTGTGCTACCGTGTTTTAACCACCAAGTATTTCAACAAAGATCAACAAAGAATAACTACGCCATTTTTTATAAACAACTTATATTTGTCGCTTTTTTCATCCAATCGCTTTTACGTTATGGGGCCCACATTAAGGTCATTTGCGTTGTCGCATTTAATATTCCACGACAGAAGTAAGAATATTCCACGACCAAACGAATATTCCCCAACAACAATGAATATTTTATAACCACTTGCTTATTTAAAATATTTGCGCATTTTACCCATAACTAACCACATTAATCAAATTAACCCTTACTATTTCAAAATAATAAATAGAGGAAATTTAATTTCATTAATAATAAGTTGGGGTCTTACAATAATAGACTTTATGGTCTATTTGACTCTTCTAGTGGATTGCTCATTCCGCTACAACTGTGGTTGAAAAGTTTTATCATCTACCATATGTTCTAAATCTCTGATTTATTACTGATGAAGGCTATTGATAATCATGATATTCTTTACTGAGCTAGTTGTGCTCACCTTTTTGCTTCACAATTCATTTCGTAATAAGAGTGTTCAGATTGACGAGAGGATAACAAGGAATAGAACGGTGGTCTATAGTCATTAAGGTTCTCCTAAATAGTATGGAAATAATTTTATTGAGAACTTTAGATAAGTGTGTCGTATTGTATACGTCATTTGATATTTAATTTTGGTGAACCGAATAGGGTGAGGTGAACCCAACTTTGGAAGGGTATTTTGCCACTATCATACAAGATGTCTAATGACATACGACCTCGTGTTATCATAAGACAGGGTTGTGCACGTCCACTTACTGAGTATATCTACGAGCACTACCTATATGATCTTGGAGTTTGATTGAAATGTAATTCTCAATTGCAGATAGTGGAGATAGTTATATGTCAAGAGAAGACTCACCATTGGAAAGAACATGATAGTAATCTTCTCTTTTTTCTTTGGGGTCTATTGGGTCAACCAAGAATAATTCTCAAGTCATATGATATCTATCATAACCTAGACGCATGGCTTCCCATGTACGAAGGTTTCCTTGAGCACTTCCCAAAGATTTTAATTTCTAAAACAGTTATTGACTGTACCTTTATTTAATGTATCGATGTGAGGTGTTGTCCATAGTTGGGACATGAGTCACAGTTGGTATTAAAACTCACAGTATATGTGTTGTTGTAATTTGCACGACAATTATAGTAATAAAGTTGTAGTTATTTTCTGTACCATGTATTTGACAACTCAGAATAGGTTGGATGGATTGGACCTATTTTGGGGGAGTCACAGTTGGTATCAGAGCTATAAGTAAAGAGCCCCGAGCCTCTCGCTGGTGACTTCCTTGTGTGAGATGCACCGAAGCCAGACTCTCCGTAGGGGGCGCCGTTCTGCGGTGGCAAACTGATAGGTACCACTATGAGGTGCTGTCCACGGTTGGGAAATGAGTCACAGTTGGTATCAGATCTTAGGGATATGATCTTTGGCGGAGATCCGGGATTAGAATTAGGAAGGGAGAGACGAGTAATATCCTTCGCTAGTGTGTGTCCTATCTAAACTGAATTTTTTACTTAAGTTGACAAATTGTGATATGTCAATTAACCTTTGTTTTGAAGCTGTATTCTAGAATGTTATCTGAAATACAGGAGATGAGCAATGGAGAAATCATGATGACTGGGGAGATAGAATTTGAAATGAAAGCAAGGTATTCTCAACTCTTCGAAATACAAGGTACGTAAATTTCGGGGACGAAATTTCATAAGGAGGGGAGATTGTAAGACCCCGAATTTTATGAAATAAAAGTATTCAATTTTTCTTATAATTACTATTCAGTAAATGGTTAAATTGATAAAAGGTTAAAGTTAAGGATGATATATGTAAATATTTTAAATACGCAAGTGGTTATAAAATACTCATTGTTGTCGGGGAATATTCGTTTGGTCGGGGAATATTCTTGTTGTCAGGGAATATTCGTATGACGGCGCAACTATTTGTGGTCCCCATAATGAAAAACGGTTGGAAGAAGGAAAACGACAAAGTATGAGTTTTTATAAATAACGGCGTAATTGTTACCGTTAACACTGTTGAAATATTCGGTGGTTAAAATCTGATGAATACGTGGTTGCATAAAGTTAGCATTTACAGTATTGCATGTATTTTGAAATTATTGATTCTTACATAAGAAGGCACTACTCAATAATTATTACGGTGAATTATCGCTCAATATTTTATTGATTCAATAATTGTTGCGTTGATAGTTTATATTATTGTTGTTTCAATAATTGTCACTGCATAATATTTCCCATTATCGGATCAATACTTCATATTATTTGGATAATATTATTAGATAGCATTATTGGCAATGTCTAGAAAGTTCTTTTGAGGTAAGGGATTTTAAGGGTTATTATGTTTTTCAGTTTCGTAATTTTTCCGACTCTCAAAAATTCTGAAAATATTTTAAATGATAATTTGATGAGTTTCCTAGATTGTGTACAAAAATGTCGATTTTTGGATGTATAGATTAGGAGTTATGAATTTTATGAGAAAAGACTATTTTAAAAGTAAACCCTTATAACTCTTTGTGGTTAACTCCAAAATTGGTGAAATTTTTATTGGGAGTACATATATATAATAGCAGTATACCCTGTAAATTTCAGAATTTTTGGACAAAAGTACAATTTATGATAAATGTCTAAATATTCGGCAGTTTTGGCCATATGAAAAATAGTAAATGAATTTTAAAAATTCCGAGAAAAATTTATGTTCAATATGGGTCTATATTCTGCTAAATCCCAGAAAAAAAAATTTGTTTATACTGTTTTGGTATTTTTCATGAAAATGAACTAGTTATGAGTAAATGAATTAAATATGTTATGTGAAGTAACAAAATTGGAGAATACAATTTTATGGCTTGGGAATCCTATATAAGGTATATGCAGATTTTTTTTATGAGGGTTTTGGTTATTTGTGATGAAATTTTATGAGTTTGGCATTTTAAGGTGATTAAATGCATTAATTAGTAAAGTGTAAACAATTAAAATAAATTGTTTATAAATTTAAGAAATGATTAAAATAGTGTGGTAGTATTAATAATATTAGATTATGAGATTATTAAGTGATTTTTAACATTTGGATTAAGGTGTTATGAAATCATTGATTTATGAATCTTACTCTTGAGATTAAATCTATATGTTGATTATATTATTTTTATTATCATATATAACATTCTTATAACCCTAAAAATGATATTTCTCTTTGACTTGAGTATAAAGATGGGTAGATTATGGGTATGATCGTGACTATGGGTTCTCTTTGGCCAGTAGTACAAATATGAATTGTTGACTAGTATGATCATGACCATTGAATTTATAATTGAATATCTTTAGCTTAAGTGCAAAGGTGAATTGATCAACATGGTTATAATTATTGTTTATATAACTTCTGAAATGATTATATATTTCTTTGAGATAATAATATTTTTGGCCCGTAGTGCAAAGATGACATGTTGTTGAATATCTTTGGCCCGTAGTGCAAAGATGACATGTTGTTGAATATCTTTGGCATGTAGTGCAACGATGAATTGTTGATGAATATCTTTGGCCCGTACTACAAAGATTACCTATTGTTGAATATCTTTGGCCTGTAGTGCAAAGATGACCTGTTGTTGAATATCTTTGACCTGTAGTGCAAAGATGAACTATTGATGAATATCTTGGCCCGTAGTCAAAGATGAATTTATTAGTATGATTATGAATAGGAACTGTGATTTGGTATAACCATGATCTTTGATGTTTCAGGTAAAGACAGGTGATGAAAATTATCTTCATCCTAGATGAGAAAAGGAATTTGGAACCACAATTATGGTTATGAGTTATTCACATGATTATGGACAGGAACTTTTGATTGATGTTACAGGAATAAAATATTGTTGGTGGACTTTTAACATGGAGAAGATAATAGACTTTATGGTCTATTTGACTCTTCTAATGGATTGCTCGTTCCACTGCAACTATGGTTGAAAAGTTTTATCATCTACCATATGTTCTAAATCTCTGATTTACTGATGAAGGCTATTGATAATCATGATATTCTTTACTGAGCTAGTTGTGCTCACCCTTTTGCTTCACAATTTCTTTCAAGTAATAAGAGTGTTGCCGGGTCGAACGGGGGTAATAGTGGAATAGAACGGTGGTCTATAGCTATTAAGGTTCTCCCTAAATAGTATGTAAATAATTTTATTGAGAACTTTAGATAAGTGTGTCGTATTGTATACGTCATTTAATATTTAATTTTGGTGAACCGAATAGGGTGAGGTGAACCCAACTTTAGAAGGGTGTTTTGCCACTATCATACAAGATGTCTAATAATATACGACCTCGTGATATCATAAGACAGGGTTGTGCACATCCACTTGCTGAGTATATCTACGAGCACTACCTATATGATCTTGGAGTTTGGTTGAAATGTAATTCTCAATTGCAGACAGTGGAGATAGTTATATGTCAAGAGAAGACTCACCATTAGAAGGAACATGATAGTAATCTTCTCGTTTTCCTTTGGGGTCTATTGGGTCAACCAAGAATAATTCTCGAGTCATATGATATCTATCATAACCTAGACGCATGGCCTCCCATGTACGAAGGTTTCCTTGAGCACTTCCCAAGGATTTTAATTTCTAAAACAGTTATTGATTGTACCTTTATGTAATGTATTAATGTGAGGTGATGTCCATAGTTGGGACATAAGTCACAGTTGGTATTAAAACTCACAGTATATGTGTTGTTGTATTTTGCACGATAATTGTAGTAATAAAGTTGTAGTTGTTTTCTATACCATGTATTTGGCGACTCATAATAGGTTGGATGGATTAGACCTATTTTGGGGGCATCACAGTTGGTATCAGAGCTATAAGTAAAGAGCCCCGAGCCTCTCGCTAGTGACTTCCTTGTGTGGGATGCACCGAAGCCAGACTCTCCGTAGGGGACGCCGTTCTGCGGTGGCAAACTGATAGGTACCACTATGCGGTGCTGTCCACGGTTGGGAAATGAGTCACAGTTGGTATCAGAGCTTAGGGATATGATCTCTGGCGGATATCCGGGATTAGAACTAGGATGGGAGAGACGAGTAATATCCTTCGCTAGTGTGTGTGCTATCTAAGCTGAATTTTTTACTTAAGTTGACAAATTGTGATATGTCAATTAACCTTTGTTTTGAAGCTGTATTCTAGAATGTTATCTGAAATACAGGAGATGAGCAATGGAGAAATCTTGATGACCGAGGAGATAGAATCTGAAATGAAAGCAAGGTATTCTCAACTCTTCGAAATACAAGGTACGTAAATTTTGGGGACGAAATTTCATAAGGAGGGGAGATTGTAAGACCCCGAATTTTATGAAATAAAAGTATTCAATTTTTCTTATAATTACTATTCAGTAAATGGTTAAATTGATAAAAGGTTAAAGTTAAGGATGATATATGTAAATATTTTAAATACGCAAGTGGTTATAAAATACTCATTGTTGTCGGGGAATATTCGTTTGGTCGGGGAATATTCTTGTTGTCAGGGAATATTCGTACGACGGCGCAACTATTTGTGGTCCCCATAATGAAAAACGGTTGGAAGAAGGAAAACAACAAAGTATGAGTTTTTATAAATAGCAGAATTGTTATTCAAGTATTAATCTTTGTTGGAACCGGTGGTTAAAATCTGATAATCTGGCTGTGGTTGCAGTTGAAAGAGCGATACCAGATTGCACAGTATTTTTGGAATTATTGATTCTTACATAAGAAGGCACTACTCAATAATTGTTACAGTAGTTACTGTTCAATATTTTATTGATTCAATAATTGTTGCGTTGATAGTTTATATTATTGTTGTTTCAATAATTGTCACTGCACAATATTTCCCATTATCGGATCAATACTTCATATTATTTGGATAATATTATTAGATAGCATTATTGGCAATGTCTAGAAAGTTCTGTCAAGGAGAGGTTTGGTCACCTAATTGTGCGCCAGTAAGGAGAAATCCTTATCGGAAAGCCCCCTCTTTCCTGGGAACCACCTGGTTGTCATTATTGTGATTATGTAATATTATTTGTGAATAATTATTTATTGATTTATATGATAATGAAATATTTATTTTATGTGGATATAAATGATGAATTTATTTATGTGGTTATAAATTAAAGAATTAATGTTGAGGTGTTTTATCAGTATTTTGTCGGATTAGAGGTATTAAAAGATTAAATCGGTGTTCTTAAAGCACTATTGCGTGAGTTAGAATTTTAATCCAACCATTGAATCATTGAGATTTATGGATATGTTATACATATATAAGTTGACTATATATCCACAACTTTTGAATCGTTAAAAATTAACGTATGATTTGTTGTGAATTTTAAAAGGTGTTGAAAGTCATCCGTTTGTGGTTTTTGGATATTTTTTGTCTGGAATTTGGAAAAACTTAAAGCTACAAAGTTGTAGAGAATTCGACTTCGTGTGGAATGGACTTAAAATTCGTATTTTTCTGATAAATGGGCTATTTTCTATGAATTACTGAAGTTTCAGAAATTAAAATGATTTTTATTAAAATTGGGTGGGACCCACTTTTGGTTGGTGTTGAATGCATATGGACTGCTGAAATTTTCAGAAATGAGGGGCTGAAGATTGTCAATGAATCATGCGTAGGAAAAATAAGATTATATTTTATTTTATTATTTTAGTCTCCTTTGGCGTTCTAGCATTTTCCTATAAATAGGCGCTTAGGTTAGAATTAAAAATCACACCAGAAACAAGTTTTCTTTCTCTCTATATTGTCGAGCGTATTTTTGTGAGTATTTAGATACTTTGATAATTGCTATTCAGTGCAAGCTTCCTTCAACTTTACATCCGATATTCCAGTCAGAAATACTGCTCTTTTGAGGTAAGGGATTTTAAGGGTTATTATGTTTTTCAGTTTCGTAATTTTTTCGACTCTCAAAAATTCTGGAAAAATTTTAAATGATAATTTGATGAGTTTTCTAGATTGTGTACAAAAATGTCGATTTTTGGATGTATAGATTAGGAGTTATGAATTTTATGAGAAAATACTATTTTAAAAGTAAACCCTTATAACTCTTTGTGGTTAACTCCAAAATTGGTGAAATTTTTATTGGGAGTACATGTATATAATAGCAGTATACCCTGTAAATTTCAGAATTTTTGGACAAAAGTACAATTTATGATAAATGTCTAAATATTCGGCAGTTTTGGCCATATGAAAAATAGTAAATGAATTTTAAATATTCCGAGAAAAATTTATGTTCAATATGGGTCTATATTCTGCTAAATCGCAGAAAAAAAAAAATTTGTTTATACTGTTGTGGTATTTTTCATGAAAATGAACTAGTTATGAGTAAATGAATTAAATATGTTATGTGAAGTAACAAAATTGGAGAATACGATTTTATGGCTTGGGAATCCTATATAAGGTATATGCAGATTTTTTATGAGGGTTTTGGTTATTTGTGATGAAATTTTATGAGTTTGGCATTTTAAGGTGATTAAATGCATTAATTAGTAAAGTGTAAACAATTAAAATAAATTGTTTATAAATTTAAGAAATGATTAAAATAGTGTGGTAGTATTAATAATATTAGATTATGAGATTATTAAGTGATTTTTAACATTTGGATTAAGGTGTTATGAAATCATTGATTTATGAATCTTACTCTTGAGATTAAATCTATATGTTGATTATATTATTTTTATTATCATATATAACATTCTTATAACCCTAAAAATGATATTTCTCTTTGACTTGAGTATAAAGATGGGTAGATTATGGGTATGATCGTGACTATGGGTTCTCTTTGGCCAGTAGTACAAATATGAATTGTTGACTAGTATGATCATGACCATTGAATTTATAATTGAATATCTTTAGCTTAAGTGCAAAGGTGAATTGATCAACATGGTTATAATTATTGTTTATATAACTTCTGAAATGATTATATATTTCTTTGAGATAATAATATTTTTGGCCCGTAGTGCAAAGATGACATGTTGTTGAATATCTTTAGCATGTAGTGCAAAGATGAATTGTTGATGAATATCTTTGGCCCGTACTGCAAAGATTACCTGTTGTTGAATATCTTTGGCCCGTAGTGCAAAGATGACCTGTTGTTGAATATCTTTGACCTGTAGTGTAAAGATGAACTGTTGATGAATATCTTGGCCCGTAGTCAAAGATGAATTTATTAGTATGATTATGAATAGGAACTGTGATTTGGTATAACCATGATCTTTGATGTTTCAGGTAAAGACAAGTGATGAAAATTATCTTCATCCTAGATGAGAAAAGGAATTTGGAACCACAATTATGGTTATGAGTTATTCACATGATTATGGAAAGGAACTTTTGATTGATGTTACAGGAATAAAATATTGTTGGTGGACTTTTAACATGGAGAAGATAATAGACTTTATGGTCTATTTAACTCTTCTAATGGATTTCTCGTTCCGCTGCAACTATGGTTGAAAAGTTTTATCATCTACCATATGTTCTAAATATCTGATTTATTACTGATGAAGGCTATTGATAATCATGATATTCTTTATCGAGCTAGTCAGGTTTCACCCTTTTGCTTCACAATTTCTTTCGTGTAATAAGAGTGTTCACAAGATTCGAGCGGGGATAATAGGGAATAGAACGATAGTCTATAGTGTTAAGGTTCTCCCTAAATAGTATGTAAATAATTTTATTGAGAACTTTAGATAAGTGTCGTATCAGTATTGTACGCTATTTGATATTTAATTTTGGTGAACCGAATAGGGTGAGGTGAACCCAACTTTGGAAGGGTGTTTTGCCACTATCATACAAGATGTCTAATAACATACGACCTCGTGTTATCATAAGACAGGGTTGTGCACATCCACTTGTTGAGTATATCTACGAGCACTACCTATATGATCTTGGAGTTTGGTTGAAATGTAATTCTCAATTGCAGATAGTGGAGATAGTTATATGTCAAGAGAAGACTCACCAATGGAAGGAACATGATAGTAATCTTCTCGTTTTTCTTTGGGGTCTATTGGGTCAACCAAGAATAATTCTCGAGTCATATGATATCTATCATAACCTAGACGCATGGCCTCCCCATGTACGAATGTTTCCTTGAGCACTTCCCAAAGATTTTAATTTCTAAAACAGTTATTGACTGTACCTTTATGTAATGTATCAATGTGAGGTGATGTCCATAGTTGGGACATGAGTCACAGTTGGTATTAAAACTCCCAGTATATGTGTTGTTGTATTTTGCAAGACAATTGTAGTAATAAAGTTGTAGTTATTTTTTGTACCATGTATTTGGCAAATCAGAATAGGTTGGATGGATTGGACCTATTTTGGGGGCGTCATAACAAGTACTTTTTCGAAAGTATTCGTCACATGAAGGAGGAGGAGTTTATCAAGTTGGAGCAAAACAATATGACCGTGTCGCAGTACGAGGCTAAGTTTACCGAGTTGTCCCGGTTTGCATCCCATTTGGTTGATAATGAGGAGAGAATGACGCGAATGTTTCTACGAGATTTGAGACCCGAAATACGTCAATACCTCATTTCTCATAAATTGTGTTTGTATTCAGATGTTGTAAATAGGGCTCAATTATTGGAGCGCAATAATGAGTTAACCCAATCAAGAGAGAGCAGCCAGCAAGTCGATAATACCAGTGGTAGCAGTCATCGAAGCGATGACAACAAACGTGGAGGGAATCAACATGCAAGAAATGGTAACTACTCCGGTGGTAATCATGGCCAAGATAATAGAAGTAGAAATTTCAAGAAGAGAAGATTCAATAATGATGGAAAGACGGCAGCACCAGCACCTGTTGTTAAGGAAGGAGAACGACCACCGGTCGTATGTTACAAATGCGGAGGAGAGGGACACATCAGTCCAAACTGTACGCACCAGTCCAAAGCATGTTACAATTGTGGAAGAGAAGGTCACCTAACCCGATTTTATCGTGCACCAAAGTCAAGTCCAGCTGGGATGGAGGCATCAAAGGTCGTCCAAGACAAGACAAAATCGGTATTTCAAGGGAGAGCGTTTGTTGTAACCTCCCAAAAAGCGAGGAATCTGAACGAGGTGATCACGGGTAAGCTAATCATAAACTCTTGCGAACCTTATACCTTATTTGATATCGGTTCTACCCATTCTTTTATTTCTCCTACTTGCGCTCAACGTTTAAATTTGACTCCGAAGAAATTAGACTTTGATTTATCTGTTGAAACTCCGTTGGGAGAAACCTTCATAACATTCACTGTTTATAAGTCTTGTTTGGTTCAAATCGGTAACTGCACGTTACCTGTCGATCTTATTTCATTAAAAATACTTGCATTCGATGTGATTTTAGGAATCGATTGGTTGACTACTCATCATGCTAAAATTGATTGTTTTCGTGAGGTTGTTAGCTTTCATATTCCTAACAAACCTATTATGCGAATTCAAGCAACCAAACCATTAAAGTCAATTACTGTCATCTCAAGTCATAAAGCTATTCGTTTATTAAAAAACGGATGTCAAGATTTCTTAGCCCATGTCACAGATTTAAACAAAAATACGTCAGATTTGAATGATATTTCCATTATTAATAAATTTCCTAACGTATTCCCTGAAGAACTTTCTGGCCTACCCCCAGAGCATGAAATTGAATTTTGTATCGACCTTGAACCCGATACAAAACCCATTTCCAAAGCCCCATATCGAATGGCTCCTATTGAACTTCAGGAGTTAAAGACTCAACAGCAGGAATTGTTAGACATCAGTTTCATTCGTCCTAGTACATCTCCTTGGGGTGCTCCTGTTCTCTTCGTAAAGAAGAAAAGATGAAAGTATGCGACTTTGTATTGATTATCGGGAGTTGAATCATGTCACCATCAAAAATAGGTACCCGTTGCCACGCATTGATGACTTGTTTGACCAGTTACAAGGTGTCAAATTCTTTTCAAAGATTGATCTTCGTTCCGGATATCATCAGTTAAAGATTAAAACCAATGACATCCCAAAGACTGCTTTCAGAACTCGGTATGGGCATTACGAATTCCTAGTCATGTCTTTTGGATTGACTAATGCTCCTGCTGCCTTCATGGATATGATGAACCGAGTATTCAAGGAATATTTGGATCACTTTGTGGTTGTCTTTATTGATGACATCCTTATTTACTCCAAAAGCCGTGAAGATCATGAGCAACACTTGAGATTGATACTCCAAAAGCTTCGTGAAAATAAGCTTTATGCCAAGTTAAAGAAATGCGAGTTCTGGCTTGAGGAAGCAGCATTCCATGGGCACGTGATATCAAATCATGGAATATCTGTTAACCCAGCAAAGATTGAAGCAATTCAAAGTTGGGAGCCACCCAAGTCGTCCAATGAAAAAGACGTAGCTTTACGGGCTTAAATTGGTTATTATCGGAGATTCATGGAAGGATTTTCTCGAATCGCTAATCCATTAACTCAGCTGACTCGAAAAGATACAAAATTCGGTTGGAGCGAAGAATGTGAGAAGAGTTTTCAATAACTCAAGAGGAGACTCATTTCAGCACCTATTTTGACAATACCATCTGGTTCGGAGGGATTTGTCATCTACAATGATGCTTCAGGCAAAGGTTTAGGATGTGTTCTCATGCAACATGGGAAAGTCATAGCCTATGCCTCGCGACAACTCAAAGAATATGAGAGGAATTATCCTACTCATGATCTAGAGTTGGCAGATGTCATTTTTGCGCTTAAGATTTGGAGGCATTACCTGTATGGAGAGAAGGTGGAGATTTATACGGATCATAAAAGCCTAAAATATTTCTTCACTCAGAAGGAACTCAACATGCGGCAAAGAAGATGGCTTGAGCTATTGAAAGATTATGATCATACCATTCAATACCATCATGGAAAAGCGAACGTAGTAGCTGATGCATTGAGTAGAAGATCATATGCGGGTACGAGTGCGATATTGTCAACGCAAAGGCCCATTTTGTATGACTTACAAAGGATGGAGATAGAGTTAAAGACTCGAGGGACCCATGTGATGATGGCGAATATACGAGTAGAACCAACTTTAATTGATAAAGTTAAAGTTGCTCAAGCTACAGACCTTGAGCTAATTCGTATGAAGAAGAAAGTACAAGAAGGTGCTATTCTGGAAGCAAGAATCGATGATGAAGGAATAGTTCGAGTCAACTCCAAACTTTGTGTTCCTAACGATTCTGACTTGAAGTATAGGATCATGATGGAGGCGCACAACACACTGTTTGCAATCTATCCCGGGAGTACCAAAATGTATCGTGATCTTTGACATACATTTTGGTGGAGCAATATGAAGAGAGAGATAGCGGGGTTTATCTCAAGGTGTCTAACTTGTCAACGAGTCAAGGTGGAGCATCAAGTGCCAAAAGGTCCATTGCAACCACTTAAAATTTCAGAATGGAAGTGGGAGCACATTACCATGGATTTCGTTACTGGTCTTCCCAAGGTTTCTCAAGGCATAGATGCAATTTGGGTCATTGTTGATAGATTGACCAAGTCTGCTCATTTTTTACCGATACGAGAAACTTATACACTTGAACGTCTTTCTCGTATGTACATAAACGAGATTGTAAGATTGTATGGTATGCCAGTATCCATAGTTTCTGATCGAGACCCAAGATTCACTTCAAGATTTTGGGTTAGTTTGCAAAAAGCTATGGGCACGGATTTACGATTTAGTTCAGCGTATCATCCTCAAACGGACGGACAATCAGAGAGGATTATTCAAACTCTTGAGGATTTATTAAGACTCTGTGTCCTTGACTTCAAAGGAAGTTGGGACAAGTTCTTACCATTGGTGGAGTTTTCCTACAACAACAGTTATCAAGCAAGTATTGACATGACTCCATTTGAGGCGTTGTATGGAAGAAAGTGTCGTTCTCCAGTATGATGGGATGAGGTAGGTGAAGCAACGTTTTTGGGACCGAAGTTGGTACGTATGACTACGAAAAAGATTCAAACGATCGGACAACGTATAAAAACCTCACAAGATCGACAAAAGAGTTATGTTGATCTTCATCGAAAGAACGTGGAATTCAATATTGGATGTTGTTCCATGGAAAGGAGTTACGAGATTTGGAAAGAGAGGAAAGCTCAATCCTCGATTCATTGGCCCATTTGTAATCCTTGATCGAGTAGGAGGCGTGGGCCTATAGACTCGCGCTTTACCGCCAAGTATGTCTCTCGTGTTCATAACGCTTTTCACATATCTATGTTACGTAAATATGTGAAAGACCGAACCACATTATAAATTAGAACCGGATGAGATAGCGGAAGATTTAACGCATCGAAGAAGAGGTACCGTTAAAATCTTGGATAAGAAGGATCATATTCTACGCCCAAGGTTATACCTCAAGTCAAAGTTTTGTGGAGAAACCACGATGTGGAAGAAATGATCTGGGAGTTAGAATCAAATAAAATCAAGGTATCCTCACCTCTTCGACATATCGTGTATCGCATTCTAATTTCGAGGACGAAATTTCATAAGAAAGGAGGTTGTAAGACCCCAACTTTTTTGAATAAAGAATATTTTTCTCGAAATATATTTTTGAATATTATGGTGTGGATATGATATAATGTTATAGTTCAGGTAATATTTGAAAAATTTTGCAAAAGTAAACAAGTTGATATAAAATATTCGTTGTGTCGTTGAATATTCGATTGGTTGGGGAATATTCGTTTTAAACAGGAATATTAAAGACGATGACACAATCATTGGTGGACCCCATTAATGGAAGTATTGTCGTAGTTAAAAAACGATGAAATATCTTTTTATAAAAATACTAAGTTTTTTCGTTAAACTATTGAACTACCCGATTGGTAAAGAAATGCGATGTCTGGCATTGGTTGCATAGTAGCACACGGTATTGATTATTGATGCTTACGTGAGAAGTCACTCGGTTATACTCAATTATTGCTATAGTAATAACATATAGCAATATCGACAATAATTAGGTGACCAAATCTCTCAATTATTGATTTAATAACATATAAAATATCGATAATAATTGAATCAAACCGAGTGACTTCTCACATAAACATTAATAATCAATATCGTGTGCTACTATACGCAACCACGCCAGACATCAGATTTTTACTACCGAGTAGTTCAACAAAGATCAACCAGTAAAACTTTCGTCGTTATTTTCATAAAAATATTTTTGTCGCTTTTCAATCCGACAATAATTTCATTGTGGGGTCCACCAATGATCGTCATTGCATTTAATATTTCCCGACCAATCAATAATATTATATAATAACTTGCGTACTTGCAAAATTTATAAATATTACCCACAACTATAACATTATATCAAATTTATTCCATAATATTCAAAAATGATATTTATAGAAAATTCATTTTTATTCATAAAAATTGGGGTCTTACACCCCTCTTTCCTGGGAACGATTTAGTTGTTAAATATTGTGAGTTATAATATTAATGATGAATAATTGTTGAAATATTAAGAATGTGTTTATTGAAGATAAGTGAATTATAAAAGTTAGAGGGGAATAATGCAAACTTGAAAAACTTTAGGGGTACTAAAGTGTAATAAGTTAAACCAATCTGGACCATTGATGGTGGTTTTAATAGTATATCAATCTGGACCATTGATGGTGGTTTTAATAGTAAATCAATCTGGACCATTGATGGTGGTTTTAAAAGTAAATCAATCTGGACCGTCGGTGGTGGTTTTAAAAGTAAATCAATCTGGACCGTCGGTGGTGGTTTTAATAGTAATCAATATGGACCGTCCGTTTTAATAGTGAATCAATCTAGACCGTTCATGAATTAGTTACTATTTAATCCATTCTCCTATAAATAGAAGCTTAATTCTTCTTTCATTCTCACCAATTCACTGAGATTCACAAGAGACACTATAGAGAGAGAAACTATAGAGAGCAAGAAGAAGAGTATTCTGCTACTTCACTTTTGTAGTATCTAGCTTTCTACTAAGGTAAGGGGTATTATTTCTTTCGTATTCATAAGGAATACTATTTTTCGTATTCATCCTTTAGTATGTCGGAATAACCTGTCTACGCGGATTACGTACCGTATGACAGGTGAAAATACATTTATAGTTTTCGTATGTTAATTCTTTTCATATTCTTAAATCTAAACTTACTATGATAAGTATTGCTTCTGTAATCCTTGAAATTAGTGGGATATCCGTGAGTTTTGCGCTTCATCCAGTATCATTTTATTGGAATATTGATATAAACTTTCTTATTAAATATCAATATTTTCACCCGAAGTACTATTTATGAGTTACTATTCACGGGATTACTATTCACCTGATTACTATTCACTCGAGTATTTGGGGCACTTTTCATGTCGGGGTACTATTCACGTGGTACTATTCCCAAGTATCTTATTCATGGGGTCTTATTCACGAGTAGTATTCACTGAAAAATTTATTTCTTTTACGTCCAAATTATTTTTGATACATGGATATTATTCTTGAATTTTACTCTACAAAGCAGTATCATGTTGAAAATTTGGACATTATTGAATTTTGGATAAATTAGATTATAAATCTTTAAAAATTTATCCTTTGCTTTCTTTTAATTGAATTCTTATATCATTGTCATCATCCTCATGCTTATATTGTGATGAAAGTCATCTTTGGCTTATGTGCATAGATGAACTATTGATTGGTATGATTATGACCAAGGATAATTCGGTATAGTCATGACCATTGATGATTACACGAATAATTCTTGGCCCGTAGTGCAAGAATAATTTGTGGACGTGATACTAATGAATATCCTTGGCCCGTGATGCAGGGATGATTCGATGATGTGATCTATTTATTAAGTTGAGTCCCAGCAATAAAGTTAATGATAAACTTTTTAAATCATAGAAGATAGTAGATATCATGCTCTACTTAACTCTTTTAATGGATTGTGTGACGCCCCCAAAATAGGTATACATCACCCATCTTGGGTCGCCAGATATTACACTACATAAATCAAATATAAACTTCTTTATACAACTGTCGGGTAATATACGACAAAACATAAGCTGAGAGTTTAAACAAGAATATTGCCTTCTAGACAATAGCCACTCTCAATGGAGTCCTCATTATAATTATTATCACACTATTTCACAGAATAGTGAGCACTACTAAAGCCACTTATCGTGGACCATCACTCTATTTCCCGACTCGTCCCAGCTATATTCTCATTTCCTAAAGAGAACAATGAAAGAAAAGGGTGAGCTCAACTAGCCCAGTAAGAAATATTATGACTAAGATAATGTAGAATAAATTATCCTTAGCCTTCAACAGTGTTAAACTGATAGAATATAATAAACATTAAGTTTAACTGCAGCGGAATAAGCAATCCATTAGAAGAGTCAAGTAGAACATAATGTCTACTATCTCTTCTAGATTAAAAGTCCATCGTTAATATTTCATTCCTGTAATACTCAACAATAGTTCTTTGTTATACCCAAGACAAAAAGAACTATCATCACCTGTCTTCACCTAAACCACCAAAGATTATAGTTAAATCCACAATTCATATTTATAATCATGTAAATCAACAGTTTCTCCTTGCCACAAAGGCTTAATAGAACGTTTACTCAATATCTTTACCCCAAAGGCTAAAGATATTCAAATGTAATAACAATGATCATACCAATCAGTTGTCTACCTTTGCACTACGGGCCAAAGATATTCAACTATAAAACCAATGGTCATGATCATACCAATCACTTGTCTCATCAACGCACTACTACCAAAGACATTCATTTGTTAACTAATGGTCATGATCTCCGCCAATTACATCATCGAATTATCCATGCACTACACGCCAATGATATTCGTTATTATCACCGATGGTTATGATCATGTCATACACCGTCCATCTTTGCACGTGAGCCAAAAATATACAACTATAAAACCAATAATAATCAAGTCCATCTTTGCACGTAAGCCAAAAAATATACAATTGTAAAACCAATAATCAACAGTCCATCTATGCACGTAAGCCAAAGATGACTTTCATCACAATATAAGCATGAGGATGATGATAATGATATAATAATTCAATAAAACAAGTTCAAGGATAAATTTTAAAGATTTATAATTTAATTTATCCAGAAATTAATAGCGTCCAAATTGTCAACATGATATTGCTTTGTAAAGTAAAATTCAAGAATAATATTCATGTACCAAAAATAATTTGAACAGAAAAGAAATGTATTTTTCGGGTAAATAGTACCCCGTAAATAGTACTTCGGGAATAGTACCTCGTGAATAGTACCCCGGCATGAAAAGTACCCTAAATACTCGAGTGAATAATATTCGGGTGAATAGTAACCCGTGAATAGTAACTCGTGAATAGTACTCTGACATGAAAAGTGCCCCGAATACCCGAGTGAATAATACTAGAGTGAATAGTAACTGGGTGAATAGTAACCCGTGAATAGTAACTCATAACAGAAAAATTCCAAATAAAATGATATTTCATGACGAGTAAAAAATAAATGATATTTCATACGAGTATAATAGAATATACGAAACTGCAAATGGATTTTCATTCGCCATGCGGTAATCCACGTAGATAGATCATTTCCACAATTTAATAAAGAATGAATACGAAGGATCATTCACCATGCATGTGGTAATCCACATAGACAAGTTATTCCAACAGAATAATAAAGAATGGAATAACAGAAGAATTCACCATGCATGCGATAGGACCGCATGCATGAGTTATTCCAGCAGAATAATAAAGAATGGAACCAGTCACGCATGAAATCCGCATGCATGCATGTGATATTCCAACAGAATAATAAAGAAAGGAACTGTGTCATGCGTAATCCGCATGCACGAGGATATCCCAATGTAATAATAAATAATGGAATAACAACAGAATTCACTGGGCATGCGATAGACCAAGACAGCATGAGTTATTCCAACGAGAATAATAAGGAATGGAATAACGAGAAGAATTTCACCATGTATGCGATCTGACAGCATAGGTAGTTATTCTAATATAATAATAAAGAATGGAATAATGAGAAGAATTTCACCATGTATATACGGTAGTCCTCGTATCTGAGTTATTCCAATGAGAATAATAAGGAATGGAATAACAATAGCTCTCTTCATGAATACGAAAGAAATAATACCCCTTACCTCAAAAGAAGATTGGATACTTCTCTTCTTCCTTCTCTCTATAATTTCTCTCTATAATAATTGCTCTATAACTTTAGTGAATTGGTGAAAAATAATGAAGGAATGAGCTTCTATTTATAGGAAAATATAGTTTCCATAATTGTACATTTTGGGGCTCAAAATATTACAGTATAATACCTTCCTCTTTTCCTTTATTTTTAATTTAGTCCTGCAAGTATTATCAAACTTGCACCACCTCCCCTAATAGTAAATCATGTGAATCAATAGTAAATCATGTGACTCAATAGTTCTAAACATGTGAAAAAAATTAATTACAGTATAGTACCTTCAACTATACCTCCATTTTAACTTAGTCATACAAGTATTTTCAATCTTGCACCAACTCCCCTAATAGTAAATCATGTGAATCAATAGTACATACATGTGATCATATAGCTATAAGCATGTGAATTAATAGCAATTAATTGCTCATTTATCCGGTGAATTACCCGATTGGTCAATATAACCTCCAGACATCAATTATTATCGAAATAAATGTCGATTTCCACTAACACTAATAATTCCAACACAATGGAACTATCAATTTCATCTTTAATCAACACGAACTTATTCATCATTAATATTATAACTCACAATATTTAACAACGTGTCGTTCCCGGAAAAGGGGCTTTACGATAAGGATTTCTCCTTATTGGCGTATGATTAGGTGACCAAACCTCTCCTTGACAGAACTTCTAGACATTGTCAATATTGCAAATAATAATATGAATAACTTTGTCGTCTCAATTATTGATTTAATAATATATAAAATATTATGCAGATGATACTGTGATAATAATTGAATCAATATTATGAGAGATATGATGGAGTAATTACTGTAGCAATAATTGAGTATAACTGAGTAACTTCTCACATAAGCATCAATAATCAATATCGTGTGCTACTATGCACTGCAACGCATATTCATCGTATTTTACTCTAGGGTAGTTCAACAGTTTAACGGTAAAACTTTCGTTGTTATTTTTATAAAAAGATAATTCTATCGTTTTCTAAATACGACAATACTTCCGTTGTGGGGTCCACCAATGATTGTGTCGTCATACGAATATTTCCTGTTAAAACAAATATTCCCCGACACAACGAATATTTTATAACAACTTGCTTACTTTGCAAAATTTTCAAATATCTCCCTTAACTTTAAACTTTTATCAATTTAACTATTTACCAAAATAGAAAAATTGAATACTTTTATTTCATAAAATTTGGGATCTCACAGATTGCTTGTTCCGCTGCAGTTAAACATGTTGTCTATTATATTCTATCAGTTTAACATTGTTGAAGGCTAATGATAACTTATTCGCATTATATTAGTCATAATATTTCTTCTTTGGGCTAGTTGAGCTCACCTTTTTACTTCCATTGTTCTCTCTTGAAATGAGAGCGTAGGCGTAACTAGTCGAGGGAGCGAGTGATGGCCGAGATGGTGTTATAGTAGTCCTCACTATTCTATAAAATAGTGTGCCAATAAATGTAATGAGGACTCTATTTGAGTTTGGATATTGTCTAGATGACAATATTCGTGTAAAAACTCTCAGCTCATGTTGTATAATTAAGTTTGTATTTGTATTCAGTACCATGTATTTGGCGACTCAAGATGGGTGATGTATACCTATTTTGAGGGCGTCACATTATTCTACTCATTTCATGATAAATTTGGATACTCAAATACGAATAAAACTTTAGAAGTTACAGACGCAACACAAATTAAGCTCACTTTTCATTGAACTATATATACTATATATGCGTACGATTTTTTAGTATGAGTATCAAACTCTGTTTTTTACAAAATAATATGACAATGAAAATCTATATGATCGCAAAACTTCATACATGTGAGTAAATTGCCACCAAGTTATAAAAAATTTACCAGAAAGATTTTTAGTCGCCGGTAAGCCACAAACAAAATTACCAGAGAGATTTTTTTTTCTTAAAATTATTAATAATTGTTAGTGAATCAAAATTGACCGTTAAAAAATAATAATTATGTGACTTTTTAATTTATTTATGATGTTAGAAATTAATTAATTAAAATATTACGTAACTAATTTTTTAACAAATTTAATTAATTAATCATCTTTTTTTTCTTTTTTTTTTTAATTTTGATGAGTTTTAGAATTTATCAAGATTCAGTATATATCATATAATATATATATATATATATATATATAATAGTAAAAATCAAAATTTCATTGTTTGATTTTTCAAAGTCATAATTGAGATATTCCTATAATAAAAGTTTGTGTAATTTATCTAATTTTAATAATTTTAGTTAAAAAAATATAAAGCGGTTTATAATTTTAATAATTATATTTTCTAAAATTAGATTAATTTATATTCATTTTAAGTTAAAAAAAATTTATCGGAGAGTTTTGCGACTTTTGAATTTTCCATAAAATCTTTCTATAATTTTTTTATTGGTGATTTGAATTTCTACCTTTGTGTTTAATATTTGGAAGTCTTTACAGATGAGGTCAGACTTTGAATATGAGTTGATAGTTATAATTTTTCTTCTAAAGTTTGTCAAACTCTACCATTTAATAAAAATTTAAAAAATCAATGACTTTTTGAATACCAAAATATTTTTATAGACTTTATAAAAGTCTTAATTCAATACCACCTAACTTTTAAAGACATTACAAAAGTTATAATTGAATATCAGTAAACTTTTATAAACTCTTTAAATATCTATACAACCAAACTTTTAAAATCTTTAAAAGTCTTAATTGAATATACCATTGTAATTGTTTTCCCTTCCTTTCTCTTCCTTTCAAATAAAAACTAGTGAACTAAGATGCATTGAGATATATAATCAAACACCACATTAGTTTAGGGACAAACAGTATCTTACAAAACCGGTCCCCACGAATCCAAATTTTCAAGCTCCTCCCCCACACATTTCAAACCTTTACAGATCATCTCACACACAAACACCAATTCCTCTTCGAATCCCCCACCATAGTTGCAAAATTTGAAACCACAAAAGACTTGGATACATATAAAATCATACATATAGATATAGATAGATAATCATAAATTTGGGGCAAATTTAGGATCCTACAACAATGGCAGATGAAGAAGAAACAGAGATTAGTGTTGAGCAGAAGACAGAGATCGCCAAATGGTTCCTTCTTAATTCTCCTGCCGGAGAAATCCAATACGTTGCTAAAGGTCTATCTCTATTTCTCTATCTGTATCTATGTATGTGTGTATTTACAGCGACATTTTTTATTCACGATCAGTGTTGTTATTTGCAGATGTGAAAGCGATTTTGCAGGACGATAATGTGTATGAAATGGCGGCTTCAGAGGCATTTCCTGTATACAATAAATCTCACCTCATATGTCTTCAATTGCCTAATAGAAGTGGCGATGTAAGTGCTTGTTTGTTTTACATTTTCTGTTCTTAATTACTCCCTCCGTCCCCAAAACCTAAAAAGGTGAGCAAAATACAATTTGCATACATATTAAAAAAGTAAAATTAGAGGTAAGAGAGTAAAAAATTCTAAATTTATCCTACAACATTATATAAAGTGAGTACTTTTTTAGTAATGGACGCTACTAAATGATATATTTAGCCTTCGGTTTATAATTTATCTGTTACTTGCGGGGACAAATTTTTGTGTACCTTTCCTTTGGGGGCAGAGGGAGTAATGTTTTAAAATTTTGATTTTTGTTATGTATTGAAGTTAGTATTGGTTAGTTAAAATTTCCTACATAGTGTCTCAATTGTTTGTTTCATTGCCTATATGAAGCATGTTGTCTAAGTGTTTGTTTAATTGTCTATAAGAAACTGAGTTTTGTATGAAAAGAAAAAGAAGTAGAGTTTTGATTATTATGTATTCGAGTTGGTCCTAGTGTTTGGTCCTTTGGTATTTAGTTTATAATATTTTGTGGCATTACTTGCTTAAGTAATGTTGCCGCTGTTACTTTTAAACGGTGTTGTCAACTTGCCAACCTAATTGGTGCATTAAATCTGGTTACAGTTTAAACAACTAAAAATAGAATTTTTTTATGAAGTATTATGGAAAGAATTTTTATAAGAACTGGAACAGATAGAATATAAGTAGATAAACTTACACCTATTCACTTTGTGACATAATAGGTTTACTTTAACACTTGGAAGTGGAGATTTTTCTCTGTCAAGAAGGTGCCTAATTCTCTCTCACTCTCTCGCCTGTATTATGTCTTCAGGTGCTGGTTACATCGTACAACGAGATTAGTAAGAATGAATATCTTGATCCTAGAACTGCTCAAGTTGCAAAAGTTGACCATGTCAAGCAAGTAAGTTATGATCTTCTACAAGTATCCTGTATATTGCACTTTCAGGGTATCCAAATATAAACATATCATTGGTATTACTTTGGAATAGAGTGTCCTTCTAGTTATCTCTCTGGGCTTTCTAATAGGATCTTTTCAAGGAACTTCTTTATCAGGTTTACATAGGGAAGTTCCATTGATGCCGTAAAGGTTTCTTCATTGGGTTTCTTGTTTCCTTTTGTATTTCCTTTTTGAAGGACTTTTTGTCCATCTGCATTTTAACTCCACTTTCTCTTCTCTAATAAAATATTCTTCTTTATTAAGAAAGAAAAGAAGTAGGGTAGACTTATTAAAGAAAATAAAAAAATTGATGTAGAATTTATTTATGAAGCTTTTGGCTTACTTTGTGATGAGTGTATACTTTATTTTCTTTTTTGATAGGTGTAGTGAGTGTATACTTATAAAGTTGAAAGTGATATGCTGTAACAAGTGCTAATTTCAGCATAACCTTGAGGGTGGAAGAAGGCAGAGGCCTTTAGAAATAACGTCAAGGTCTTTGTTTCCAACCCCCATACATGGGGCCAAATTTGTTTATTAAAAAGAAAAAGAAAAAGTGCTAACACCAGCATGGACAAACTATTAGATAGCCAAGACACATTTATCCTAACAATGATAGCAATCGAAATGCTAATGTTGACAAAAATATGCGACACTTGAACTGAAATTATAATGCAAGAAAGGAAGACATCTGGATGACATTGAGAATAATCCAACTAAGTAACTTAATTCATTACAATTGTGGGATGGATGAGAACTTTGGTCCCTATTTTTGGTTTCAGTGCAGATTTGTTCCAATTCACCAAGTCCATGTGTCCACTTAGTTAAATCCGCTGATTGATAGAATCAGACTTGCTTGTTACGTTTGCACTGCATTTTGAGTGAATAATAAGCTACTATGTTGCAGGTCAAAGAGCACCTTAGTGCAGCTGCGTTAGTGTATATCAAATAAGGGAGTAGTGCCACCTTGCCTAAGTTTGATCTAGTGACCTTCCAGTTTAAACTAAAAAATTTCTTAATCGCTGATCCACTTCATCACTGGAGTTGGAAATGCTTTTGATATTATTTATTCTTCTTCTGTAATACTCCCTCCGTCCTCAAAAGGATGAGCAATGTACATTTTTCACACATTTTAAGAAAAGTAAAGTAGATGAAAGAGTAATTTTTTTCTTCAAATTTATCCAAAGTGGCCACTGGCCCTATATAAAGTGACAAGTACATTTATTATTATTATTATTATTTATTTTATAATAATGGACCCCACTAAATGACATACTTATCCTTCACTTTATGTACCTTAGCTCATCCATTTGGGGAAAGAAAACTTCTTGCACAATTCATGCCTTTTGTTTTTATGACTAGATTTTTTTATTGATTTCCATTTCAAATTGTTCTCTGGACTTAATTGTAGCTTTAGTCCTTTTGAGGACGGAGGGAGTATGTGTTATTTATGTATATATGACACTTGCATGCACATTGTGATTGGGACACTTAGGATCATATGACTATTTAAACAAATTTGATAATTACATATAATGAAGAGTGACGTTATTAACATGAAGGGAAATCAAAGAAGAAGATAAAAAGCGTGGTAGTTTAGCAAACATTAAATTCGTATAACCGACCTGAATAGTTGGACAAGGCTTTGTGGAATAGCTTATTGGCCATTGGCCAACTTATGAAATTAAATTAGGCCACATGCATAAACTGATAAAAGGAATATAAATTTTAGCTATTCTTTATAATTGTATTTTGTTCCCTATTTCAATCTTATTATAGCATTCACTAAATGTAAATACTTGTAGATTTATTAATGCAGAGCAATACAAGGGACTTAAAAGAATATCAATTTGTTACTTTGTACTCTGTTCCACAAAAAGAGTCGTATTTGATTTTTTTTTTCTATACAAAGAGTTTATTTAAACTTGAACTATGAAATGATATGAGAGTTAAAGCTTAGTTCTTTAGTAGTCTGTGCTTCTACCGATTCCATGCGTGGATAGGCTCTCTATATTTCTGTTCTTAACCTATATTTCTAAACCTTTGCTAGAGCTGTCCTCCACAATTTATTATTATTCAAAATTTCTAAACTTCTGTCTGTTGTATATATCTGATTTCCTAGTAAAGGTTATACTAATAATGCTACTTCCTTCTTCATATATATCCTACATAATGACATGCTGAATTTATTCAGGTTTGTACAGAAGTGAGACCAGCGAGTGATGAGGAACTTCCGACCCCATATATCGAGGAATACCGGTACTCTTTATGATTATGTTTTTTTTATAAAAGAAGAAATTTTATTAAATAAAAAGAAGAAATTTTATTAAACGAAAAGAAAGGATACAATAAAAAGGGGAACAAGAAGTCCACCATCAGCGGACTAAAAAAAAAAGAGCACTTTAAAAAATGCAGCACTCCAATCTTTACACACAAATCTGTCACAAAGATACCCCATGTGGCCTTTTTGCACATTACTTATAAATGCTTGACTATGACCTAATGCCTAAAATCTAATTATTCGTTATATCTACACGTGATTTTTGTTGTAAAATTGAAATAAGATTTAGATACGAATTATCATCCCCGTCCTTGCATCAGTTTGAATTTTTCCTATTTTCTATTAACTTGCTTAACAAGATTTTCTTCTAAACTGTTTAGACTTAACCGTAAGTCCGTAACAAGTAACAACATTTAAAGAGGTTTTCTTAAACTGATGTTCTAATTTCTAAAAGCTTAAACTGTTATAAACAATTTGAAAGCACTGAGTTGGCCACAAAACTGCTGGTCTTAGAGCCATAAATAAATAGACTTTCTCTTTCTTCAGTTGAACCAAAATTCCTATGCGTGTTTATTAGTTTTGTTAAAAAAATACGAAAATCCAGGGTTGATTATCGCGTTGTAAGAAAAAAAACTAAAAAGAATTGGAGAATAATGAATCTTTTTATTATTTATTATTGAGTTTGTTCATTCAATTTATATTACTCTAGCATATTTTATCATATATTATGGCTTTGCTTTAATACTACCATCTCACCACTACTACTTTCACGGTTGCGCATTGACATAGAGACTATCATAACTAAGATGCATCATAGTTTATAGTGCAAATTTTACTAACATTAATAGGGGACCAAATACAATTGGGGAAGTTGAACCTAAGACCTTACAAAACTATAGCTTTAGTACAAGAAGTTGTTAGAGATGAACTTGGAGCCTTTGCAATGTTGCACATTGTCATAGAGAATAGAGACTATCAAAACTAAGATGCATCATAGTCATTGTTGTCATGGCGTCACCTAGGCGACGACTAGGCGTCCTAGCGCTAGAGAAGAACAATGAAACACCTTACGCCTTGGTATCTAGCCCAAATTAAGTGAGTAAGTCATTTTGTACTCATGACTCATCATAACTCATGGACTAGCTATATGGTGTAATTTTTATTATTTATTAGACTTGTAATGTGTGATGATTGTTGACTTAGTTGACCCTTTATTCTTTAAGTAGTGTTTGTTAACTTGTTATACTAGTTTTCAATGTCAGTTGTTTTATTTTTGAATTTTAATTGTGAAATATTCATATAATTCTGTTTTTAATTGTATTACAGTGTTAGTTATTATGTTTTGAGTTTTAATGTTTATAAAATTTTACTGTCGAATATGTTTTTGAAGTAAAACAAATAATGTATAAATTGAAAGTTGTTAACGACTTTTTGCCATATGGACGCCATGGTGGACGCCTTATCGCCTAGGCATCCTGGCGGTCAACTACCGCCGCGTCTCACCATGGTGCCGTGACAACTATGATAATAGTTTATAGTGCAAATTGTACTAACATTAATGGGAAACCAAATACAATTGGGAAAGTTGAACCTAAGACCTTACAAAACTATAGCTTTAGTACAAGTTGTTGTTAGAGATGAACCAGGAGCCCATTCTCTGTGCATGTTTAATGGTCTAGTACATATGTTTAACCGAATATTAACCCAGAAGCTTAGAACATTAGGTCTTGGATGGATGCATTAGTTTCTATTATTCTATTATGAGAACCTTGAATTGCTGCTCTTAACAGGCTGCATACAACATATTATTCTGGTTTATTGGTGGCTTCTCATGTGTTTCTTTCACTCGTTTTCTTGTTGTCTTCTCATTCCACTCAACTGTCTAATTGAATACGAGGGTAATAGCCAGTAAGAATATAGTAGCAATAATGTCTTTCTATAAATTTATTTGATTTTCTCGATTTTCTCGTAGATTCTTTTCTTTTTCCAAGTAGATTTTCTTTTCTTTTACTAGTTTGAATTCTTTTTGCTCGAGTCATTAATGTTGGGTAAATGATGCTAAAATTATCCGTCGTTAACATTATTTTTGTTTTAAAAAAAAATAATTTTTTTTCTCAAGTGTTCTAAATGACTTCAAGAGAGATGTATCATTTTTCCTTAAAAATTAGAATAACAAACACAAATCATCAAATAAAAACATGGAAATTAAGTAAAACCAAATAGTTTGACACTAAGTTCAAAACCAATTTTGAATGTAAGGAATTTCTTTTTTTATATTTTGGGACTCAAACAAACTCATAATCCTCATCTTCCTCTTCGTTGTCATCATTCTAAAAAATATCTAGTTCTCAGACATTTATACCACTTCTTCTAGGAAGAAGACCTCATCCGCTCCCATTTTTTAATTTTCAACTTGTTCCGACATTGATTTTTCCAGCGACTTTAACTTCAAAGTAATTAAATAAGTTAAAAAAATTAAATTAAATTAATCAAAATTATCTAAGATAATTATTATTCTAAAATCACACCATGGTTTTTGGCATTTCTATTAATTTGGGTAATGGGCAATTCGTGGTTAATTTTTGACATTGACTTAACTCAAAATAATTAAATAAGTTACAAAATTAAATTAAAAATGGATCTTGTTGAAATATTATTCTAAAGGACACCTTTACGGAATATATCGAAAGCGGTTAACAAAAGGATCTTGTTGAAATCTCCTCGGAAACGGAAATTCGGGCCCAACCTCTGGCCATCACCATTAATATCGGCAAAGCCTTTGATGAACTTCAATCAGCCTCGACTAGGGCTGTAAATGAATCGAGCCAGTCCGGGCTTTAAACAAGCTTGAAATTTTGTGTACGAACTCGACTCGTTTATAAATGAGTCGGACTCGAGTTCAAGCGCAAGTGATTAAATAAGTGAGCTCGAGCTTAAATTTGGTAGCGTTTATTTTTTATATAATTTTTTATTTCATTTTTCACCTTTGTTGAAAAAAATATATATAAATATAATGATTTTTTTTGTATATATATTTATATATAAAAAGTAAAATTTTAATTAAATAATTACATAATTATTAAACTATTTGGGTAGTCCCATGTTAAATGTTTACTCGAGTTGAACAAACTTTTTACACATTGTAGCATTAAATATCTTAACTTTTCTTTAACTAATTCTCTCTCTAATATTTTAAGTATGAGAGAGAATATTTTTGAATTAAATAGCTAGAAAGTCACTCTCTCACCTATATTTTGAAAATAATTAATGACATTATTATGGGCAATTTTGTCATTTCATTCCTCTTCTTAATATGCGTGAAAAATCCACGGGACTTTTATCACGGGACGGAGGGAGTATTAAATTATACCTAAATATATATTGAGTTGAACACCACGTTGTTGAGTCGTTTAACTGTGTGTAAAAGTTTTGTTCGAGTTCGTGTGTTAACGAGTCAAGGCAGGCTTAGTCAAGTGAGTTGGGTGTGCTCATGGGCAATCTGGTTTGTTTATTGATTACCCTGAACCCGAATATATAGGCTTGAATCCGTATATATATATACGTGTATGTTTGTAATTTGGAAAAATAATAAACAAAAATATATATATCGGGATAAAGTTGTATCCGTATTTGGAAAAATAATACCCTATCCGTATTCGTATCTGGTATTTAGCGGATTTTAAAAATACTAATCGATACTCGAAATAATATCCGAATACGGATAATATTCGTTTTTATTTATTTTATTCGAACAAATATATTATTATAATATTCGGGTATTCGAATTTGTTTATCAGGTACCTAATAAACAATTCATTTAAATTATTTATAAAAATTAAAAGAAAAAATGGAATAATTACTCATCACCATTTAAAGTTTAAACAATACATTATACATGTTAATTAAAATCCTAATCATAAAGGGGAGAAAAATGTCAAGCACGTCATCATCCATCATTGATCGTAAAAATCAACTAAAATTTAAACATCTTAGAGAAAGTATCAAAGTAACATGATTTTTAATGAAAGATAATGCTAATTTACCACATTCTTGTTCTCGCACGTAAATTTTGAAAATAAAATATTTGTAACAAACTAATAACTATAGTTTTGTTCTTGTAATATTTAATTTTCTCATTAAATGATACAATTTAAATATTTTAGACTTAGCAACAGTAAAAATACATTAATTAAAATTAAGTGAATTCATTTCAGTTTATTAATATTATATTTAAAAGTGTTATTTCCCATTTTTTAAAAGTGAAATGACATATTTTATTTTTTTTGTTTGTATTATAGTAAAAACTAATTATTACATATGTAAGGAAGGTTATTCAAAAAAAGTGATAACCTCTTCTTTAGTTTCCAAACTATAGCTGTTTTTCATGTTTAGCTTCCTAATTATTTTTTTCATGTATTTCGTCCTCACACTGTTTTTTTCATGTTAGTCCCTAAAATATAAATTTTTTCACTTTTAGTCCCCACAACTGTATGTTTTCACATTTAGTCCTCGATTTAAAGTTATTTTTCATATTTAGTCCCCTTTAATTGCTCTATTTTTGAATGGTTGGACGAAAATGGCAGAAATTATAAAATACGAGGATCAAACACGTGGACAAAATAGTTGGGGGATCAAATGTGAAAAATAACTATAGTTTTGGGACTAACGAAGAGGTTATCCCTTGAAAAAATTATGTTTACTTAATATATGATGATTGACAATTAAATTATTAATATATATATATATATATATATATATATATATATATATAAAAGTTATTCTGGATATACATACAAAAGTTATATGAATTAATATTGCATATAGGATATCTGCTATTCATGAAATATATTTATTGTGAATAAGGATAATAGTATTATTATTTGGATATATTTATTTTGTTAATATCTTAAAACCGAATATGGATATATATTTTTGTTTCAAATATGAATAATATCCATTTTTTTCCAAATACCTTAATGCGGTGGATACAAATATGGATATACCATTTCCATCCCTTTGTGCCTAAATATGAATAATATCTGAGTTAGGAGCAGAATTATGAAATTTGTGCCTAGGATATTTAAGTTAAGAGTAGATATTTTCAGCATATCTGAGTTAGCCTAATTTATGTCTAGCATATTTGAGTTAGGAGCAGATTTGGAGGAAATTTGTGCCTAGCATATTTAAGTTAAGAGTAGATACTTTGTGATTTCTAGAGATCTTAACTTCAAAAATTTCCATCAATTGAATTTGAAAAGCATATGAGGGAGAAGATTATGAGGAACAAGAAAATAGGGAGGAAAGAAGTTAGGGTTGAAGAAAACGATAAACAGGATGAATGTGAGTTTGCGTCAGTGATTGTGGGACATGAATTTTTGGGACTAATGGGTATTATACTATACTAATGATTAATATGGGTATTATACAATAAATAAGCAGGTGTCATTTTTGTGTGAAAAGAATTAATGAAAATGAGCCATGTCAGATATTAGATAATATTTTTTAGGGAAAAGATAAATGAAAATGCCATTTCTTGAGGGTCAAACATGGTCAACTCACACCTAAAATAGAATCTCTCTCCTTAGCTTAGAGTTTAAAATGAAAAAAAATTGGGATAACCCCTTTAGCCGTCCCCAAACTTATTGTCAATTTCACGTTTGGTCCCCAAACATTTTTTTCCGCACATTTGGTCCACAAACTTTTTAATTCTTTTAATCTTAGTAAAATCCGTCTAATTTTGATGAAATATTCAATTCTTAGAACAGAGTATAAACTAAAGACTATCATGAGGGGGTAAAATAAACATTCTACATAATAGAAGAAGCTAAGTCGTCTTCTTCACTGATTTAGGATTTAACTTATTAATACTTTAGAAGGAAAAGCCTAGATCATTTCGACAGTCAATTCAACTGAATACAAATCCAAATTCAATTCACCTTCAAGGCCTCAATCCAGATCCTTCGTGTCATATGCATTATCTTCAATCGCCATCTTCAACCTGGAACACCTTGAATACATAGATCCCCAAATGTTAGGTAATCTTCTTCTTCATCTCAAACCAGATCCAAAACATCCATAAGCTCTGCAACAATCTAAAATGCGATGGTGTGGATTTATCGAGAACAATACTGGAGCCAACACCAACAATCTCCATCCTCTCATGCGTTACCATAATTTTCTCTACTCTCATCTCCTTCTTGATTTAAATTTTCTAAGTTTATATTCTTCAATGTTCTTAGAATTAAATATTTTTTGGTAAATGATTTGTGGTAAACAGGTTTGAATATATTTATTCTTCTCTTCTTCCACTTGTTTTTTTTTTTTCCATTTATGATTTAATGCTGCTGGTGGTGATGAATGGGTTGAAGATCTGGGTTTTGGGTTAAAGATGGTGGATAATCATGTTATGAGTTTAGGAATGTCAGGGGAGTTTATGGGTGGAATGGATTGAAGTTTATGAGATTGATTGTGGAGTGAATTGAGGAGTTATTAAAGGAGAATGGGATCAATTAATCATATTCAATGAATTCATAAGAATTTTTTTGGGATAGAAGGAATAAGAAATAATAAGTAGAGAGAGGTTTCCTTTAAAAAAATTGTTATTTGATTTTGTGTTTGATTTTTTTTAATAATAAAAGTACATGTATTTGAAAAAAGCTAGATCCATTCAAGTATTATACATTGATAGGTTGATTGGACGATTTTATCCCTCAAAACATGCACATGCCGCTTACATTTGTGAAAATTTCGTTAAATAATCGGGAATTCTATCTAATTTGGACAGATTTTACTAAGATTAAATGAATTAAATAGTTTGGGGACCAAATTTGCGGAAAAAATTATTTGGGGACCAAACGTGAAATTGACGATAAGTTTAGGGGCGACTGAAGGGGTTATCCCAAAAAAATTATTTGGTTGGTAAAAAAAAAAATGTGTGAGTTATTTAATTTTTAGCATCATTTTCCCTTTAATGTTTTTGGTTATCTGGGCTCTGGGACTGGCTACTAGAGAATGTGCAACGCATTACTTGCAGCTAGACCTGGCAAAATGGGTGCCCACTATCCACCCATATTAAATGGGTTTGAGTTGATAAGTATGAAATGAAAGTTATAAATGGTCCCCACCCACATTCACCCGCATGATAAGTTGGTGGATGTGGATGGCCCATTGGACCCCAATTATATACTTTTATTCAAAAGTTGGTTCATTTAAAAATTTATTTATTGTACTTCTAAATGATTTTACTCTCCATTTAAAATTTATATTTTCTCTCTCTAAAATATTAACTTTCTCTTGCTAAAGTATTTACTTTCTTTCTTTAAAGTATTTACATTTTCTCTAAATTATTTTTTCTCTCTTTGAATTACAACTCTCTCTCTCTCTCAATTAATTAATCATTTTCTTTATCTAAAAACTTATATTTTCTCTCTCTAAAAATTCACAACACATGAGGGGAGATTTATGGGGAAAATGACAATTTAAAAAATTAATGAACAGGCCATATCGTAAGGGGGGATGTAGGTCTTAATTGAGACACCAATTTGATTGGTTTGTTGAGCTGGATACCCTGAATTGGGTCGTAATGAAACAGGTACTTTTACCTGTGTTTAATTACTTAATTTTTAAATGGGTGTAGAAATAACACTTCATTATTCAAAATAAATGGATTGTAGATATTGGCCCGATTCGTTAATTGTTGACAATTTATTTATTAAAAAAAGAAATTATTTATTTCACAACTAACAAAATAAACACGAATTTCAGATTAAATCAGAAGTCACAAAATAGGTTTTTGAAGTTGGTTCCAAAAAATAAAAATATATTCCATAAGACAAACACTCACTAGAAGGTTGATGATGTTTATTGTTGTTGTGATAACAGTGGGTAGTGTGAAACTGAAAAGTTACCTAGGAAAAAAACTTGTATATATATGAAAACAATAATATACCAGCATCTAAATTTAAACTATTAGAATTGAAATATTATCTGTAAAAAATATAAAGGACAGATAGAGGAAATTTTCATTATGACACCACAATCTATATGTGTGTCTGCTTGTGCACTAAGGACTATTCTATTTATAAGAAAGTTTTTAGAGAGAGAATTAAAAAATGAATTTGTCTTGTACAAAATGTGAGAAATTCAAATGTACAATCTATACTTGTGCTCAAATTTGATAGTTTGCCCATTTTCACCCATATCCATTTATGGTCGCCCACTTACAACCCATTTAGTTTTCAACCCATTTAAACCCAACCCATATAAACCCAAAACCCACTTATGTCTGCCCACACCTGCCCGTTTGCCGGGCCTACAGTTGCATCTAATGTTCTCTTATGGCTTTGATAAAGGTTGTTAGCCAAGTTTATTTGTAGTTTTGCTCCTTGAGTTTTGTCACGAAAAAAATTGTTGCTTCTTGAGTTTTGTTGTTTAGCAAGCTGGATGGTTATCCTCTGGACTCATAGGTTGCAGTTTAGTAATAATTCCCAAATTCTCTTCCATCACAGATGTGCAGTAGAAGCAGAACTAGTTAAATACATTGGCGAAGCTTATCCTAAAGGTGTTTGTTCAGTTTACTGTACAAATGGAAAAGATGTGGAAGAACCTGGGTCTGACTTTGAGCTCGTTGTGGTTATTTCAGCTGCTCGACACAGCCCACAAAATTTCTGGTGTGTTGAACTGGCTGAAGTAGAAATTGCATTAACGACTGTACATGCTCTTTTTTTTTACCTTATTCTTATTCATTATTCTTTCTCAGTAATTTAATTTGACTCACCATGGTTGCCTGTTTTGTAATTGTTATATCATCTGCCCTCAGAAAGGTGTTACTTTTTCCTCTAGTTACCTTCTTCTCATTTTGGGTCTTTACCAAAGGGAAACAAACAACTGAGTCTGTCACTTTTCTCTGAAATTTTCTTTGAATTTTTCTAATATTTGAAATGATACTGTGATGCTGAAATACCTGAGATATAAATATGATGATATTTCAGTACTTGAAAAAAACATGATGCTGAAGAAATCTTCGAATATGATTAGCTTGTTTTTGTTAGGTTTGTATATAGCGCGATCATACAATAAAATCACATTAAAGTAGCGGAAGCGCGATAAAACGTATTTTAAAATTTTAATACAAACCATCACCATGATCATACTTTGTGTTCAATTATCAATAATATGAAAGAGATGAAGAATCAGATTCATACCCTTGTATAAACGAGCTTCCTCAGGTACGAGTTCAACTCCAAATCTTTCGTGCTCTCCTTGAATTACACCGATGAGATTCCTTTTTTAGATCAACGTTAATCACCCAAGTGTTTACCAAGGAAGTATGTATTCAAGAAGATGGGTGTTGACAAAATCCTAGTTTTCATCTCTATAGAATATATCAGTACTCTCCTAGCTCTTGGAAGTTTGTGTAACCCAAAATTATAATAAGACTTAAATAGATGTAGACAACACTCCTAAACAATTTAGGAAGAAAGTTTTATTTTAATTAATTAAATTCTTTTAATTAATTAAGCTCCTAATCCAATTAGAAAATAATGAGAGTACTTTTATTAATTAATTTCCAAACCCTTTTAGAAATTAAATAATAATAATAGTAATAATAATAATAAGACTCTTATTAATTTATATTTAATATTTTCAAAACATTAATTAAATAATAAATATTAAGCTTATTTAATTTATTCTATCAATATAGATTAAATTAAATACACTTAACTTATTATCACGATTATGCCATTCACTTCTTAAATAAATATTTTCCTTTTATGGTGTGACCCTTTAGATAGATTCTCCATATTAAATCGGATTTGTGAATAAATGAATTAGAACAATTCTAATCTTATTTAAATAAATAAGTTAAACTATTTAATTCATTTAAATAAATAACATTTATTCTACAATTAATAAAGCAAATCACTCCGATTGTTTTGTGAAAATTATTTTAATTAAGAACAAATAAAAAGCCCCTTAGCGATCGATTGCTCAGCTTTTAACTTTCAATTTATTAACATCTGTCGATGATTAATAAAAAGATATATTTTATAGATTTCAATATTAATCATAAAAGAACCTTTGAGTGAATAGTTATCTAATCTAAGATTTTCTTTTCAATTCTATCAAATATATAATTCAATCTAATTGGAAAATTAGTTCTTCTACCATACAATATCCCAATTAAATATAAGACATCCGGAAGAAAAATTCTTAATGGAAACTCTAGCAAGTTAGGCAACGAACAATCCTATTCTAACTCAAGTCTTATTTTATTTAATTATATGTATTTCGATTCTCAAATGCACAACTCTAAATAATGCAAACTAGAAACTCCTTTATAATTTTATTCTACCTTGGTCAAGAATTCTTGAGTTGTCATTTATTGAATCATATAAGACATTCTTTCCTTTTACTAGAAGCGGTAGATTCTTTGTTGATCATTTATTATCTCTATGTACAACTTATTATACCCAAGTATACCCTTTGATATACCTTACGGGTCTTAAAGGACATGTTAAAGTATAACTCATCATACCAAGATATTATGATGATCTAAAGTCTAAGGATCACTTGTACTACTATCACTAGAGGAATTCCTATTGATAGGCGAGTAAAACTCCATTAGGTATTCCTTAGCGAGCCACGTTCAATGAACTTATTTTTCAATAAGCACTTACATACTTGCTTTAGTGTATCCGTACAAATGATTATGAGATCAGTCATTCTCTTCCTAAGAAACAACGTATGTATCAATCAATTCGGATTCACTAATCCCCCTTTTAGTAATCCAACGATTGGGAACTATTTTAGTTTTAAGCTATCTAAGAATTTAGATCTCATTATTATCATCATCATGATTCTAAAAACATTGCTTAAAACTATGGGTTTATCACATTATATAACAGCACCATGTAGATAAAGTAAAAGCCTTTAATAAATGAATTCTTTTATTAATAATTGAATACGATTATTACAAAGTATATGTTTCATCATATCAAATATGATTGGTTTGTGTGCATACTATTTTCAATTTTCCTTAAAACAATATCATACAAAAAGTTCATAAAAAGGAGTTAGTGTTTTTTGGACATTGCAAAAGTGAGATTGTTGATAGCTCTTAACTATGTTCATGCAACTATTGGAAACTTTTATCAGTAATATTTAGTTCCTTTTCCCTTAATTTTACATTGTCATACATGAGACATCACCTGGTATTTTGAGGGATGTTTTTCCATCTAAAGTTGGACTCTCAAGTAGGTAGCTAAAAAGATAATGGATTTTATGTAATTCTGCACCTTTTTAGTTTTTCCAATGTTTTTGTAGTTCTATTGTCTGGTCTCACAGATACTCGAACTAATTCATTGGCACGATTAAAAGTTCATCATCTCTCATTAGCCAGGATCAGACTGTTAATGATTGGAACAGTGGCTTTTTTGTCATTGAATTCATTACAAAACATTCTCTTGAATACTCTCCTTTCGATATTAGTGTTGTGCTTTTCATATTTTATCTATCCAAGGACAATATTTTTTTTCACTACTTGTGGCTAATACAGTATTCCTCCGTCCTATGTTAAAAATTTCCGGCTAAAATTTAATGTATTTTAAAAAAATGACGAGTTTTGAAATAATTTACATAATTGTAATAACTAAAAGTGATATGCTTAATAACTAAAATGACATGTTTTACATTTCCTCGTACATTTTCCAATTAACTATGTTTATTATTAGTTAATTTGTGAACTGGTTCACTAGAGGCGTTAGCTCTGTATCTCTTTTTGTTTCTGGAGAAAATGTACAAAGATCTGTTTCTTATTCAACTGTTCGCTTACCATTAGTATTTCGTGGCATATGTTACAGTAATGGAAGTTGGCGTTCAATATGGAACATTGAGTTTAAAGATGACTTGCAAATTGTGGAAATAAGAGGCAGAGTGCAGGTAGATAACTATTGAAATGTATCACCAAGGATTTTGTATATAAACAGTATACATTTACATTAAATGTCTGACTTTGTTTTCGAGTCATTTGGACCAAAACTTGTGATTATGCTTTCTCTTATATTCATTCAGGTGGAAGCCCACTACTTTGAAGAAGGAAATGTCCAGTTAGATGCAAAACATGAATGCAAGGATTCAACTATAATTCAGGTATCCTCCAAACTGTAGGTGCTTGGCAATTCTTTGTTGTGGACTTGAGTTTTGTAACTGCTTTGAATTATTTTGTAGTGGGTATCTTTATAAGATCCCCCCCTTTCTCTCTAAGGTAGAAAAATAATTTATTTGATTGGAAGGATACATCAGAGGAGGACCAGGAGTCTTCCACAGTGAGGAACAAAAGAGAGATGCGTAACAATTATCAGTAATGTACAACCTACCTATGGATGTCTGCAGTCCCAGCCCCATTAAGGGCTCCCATATACGACGTGAAGCTTAATGCTAGAACTGTTATCATATCAACCTACCTAAATATGAGAGGTCATAAGGAAAAAGCACCTCCAAAGAATCTTTGTGTCCAAACCACCTCCAAGACCCTGACATTAATTGGGAAGCAAACCATCCAAAGGACACATGCCTCCTCAAAAATGATAATGAACCACTCCAAAATTTCCACACCACGGACAATGAAGAAACAAGTGAAATGTGACTATCCATCTTGTTTGCACATCTCTTAATAATATTCCTTCATTTGCCTGTTCAACCTTTCTTTAGCAATGTGAGGTTTCAACGAGGTCAGTTAGTTTTATTACAGGAGCACCTTAATGTTAATGCATCTAAAGTACTATTGTGAGTTGGCAGCTAACCATAAATCAGTAAGTTCATAAGGACACCACAATTAGTATTGTTTTTAGGAAATGGGCTATACCCAAGGGCAATGGGTGGATATGAGGACCCTTCCTCTTAAGTAAATAATTCTTGGGAAACCCAATATTCCCAACCTTGCTTAGCAATAATTATGGTGTGTAGTAGCATAAATAATATTAGGAAATGACTGCAAGACTCTTTTCTCAACTTCCTCAAATAATTTAGGTGACGATGATAAGTGAACAATCTTTTAATATTTATAAAAACTAGATTTACTATATGCAAGGTATAATTTCACAAAGGCAACATATTAATTGCTTCCATCAAATATACATTTTGTACAAAGAATGGTATTTTCTTATATAAGTTTGATCATTCTTTTTTCTATTTCTGAGCATGTATACTGGTGTTCATTATTGAGCTAAAACCGAAAATATGTTGATACCATAATATTTTCTCTTATTATATGGTACCAAGTTTTCCATATGTCTGTAATTAATATTTATCAATTTCCAGTAGTTTGATAAAACTGTTCTGTGGGCTGATATTTGTTATATTTGTGGTAGGCTGCTGATGATTGTGCAATTTCATTGACCAACATTATTCGCCACCATGAGACGGAGTACCTTACTTCTCTTCAGGTTGAAGTATATGTGTTTTTTTAAGTATCTAAAATTTGATTCTTCCAATAGTACTTCACTGACACCGACATCATACAGGCTTCATATTCAAATTTACCAGATACCACTTTTAAGGTTTGTTTCTGAACTCACAGTCCTTCAAAAACTTGCATTTAGAATGCCCAATGGATTCAGGTCTAATCTTATAAAGTTGGCAAAATAAAAGGCCAAATCTAGGAGCATGAGTTCAGTGTGTTATGTGATCTTTTTACTATGTATTCATCCTATCTCCCCATTTCCTGTTCTCCTCTCTCTGAGCTGCTCTGTTCTATTGACTAGTTGGAGGGCTAAAATTTCCATTGGGCTAAAAACTATTGTCCTGTTACCATGTGAAGTGATTGTTTAACTATCAAATTGATAAAAGTTCATAATGCATGGAGCCATATAGATGTAGCCACTCATGGGTCATGGCCCCCGTTTACTTGGCTATTCATTGTATTTTTTTAGTTAATAAAAGATCAATGGCCTCCCACAATAGATATGTATATACTTGTGTGCGTGCGCGTGCACGCGCATGTGTGTTTAGGTTTAGGTTAAAAGATGTTGGTATCTACTTGAATTTTAAGATTTAACTTCACTTTTTAGCGTACTTCATCATTGTGCATATAATATTGCTCTAAACAATATTTTGTCCTATTTTGTTGACTTTTCTTTAATATGAATATTAAGGTTTGCATATAACATACTTGGACATAAATTTTTTTTTTGGGTCGGTAAAAAAATTTGGTCATTGTACTAGGACATAATTATTTACAATAATGATTATATTATTGAGAATATTTTGTTGAAAATAATTATGTCTAAATGTGTTTTATGCAAACTTTAAATTTATAAATAAGTCGAGCAAAAGTAGGACTCTTCTCTAGATGAAGGTAGAATTATTTTTCTAATTTTGTGCAAGATATATGTCTCACAAAGAGCTTGGCCCTTTTGATGAAATTTCCTAGGCTTTGCCCCTTTGCCTGCAGGCGTGGACCCAATACTTAAGTTTTACTGCTTGCAAGTAATCAAACCATTTGAGGCCTTGTACTCGTCAACTTCCTTCCACTCAAACTCACTCTTTAGCAATAATAAGCTGCAACCCCCCCCAAGTCATTTTCAAATCCCCTCCCCACTATAACATATATTTAAAGATAATAAATAGAACTCACTAAATTGTTAGTTTCTTAGTGTGATAGCATTTTTTTCTCTGCATGCCCGAGTAAATTCATTCATTTATTAACTTTGCAATAAATGCAGGACCTTCGAAGGAAGCTTCCAGTTACTCGTACGCTATTCCCATGGCATAACACTATGCAATTTAGCCTGACTAGAGATATTACAAAAGAGCTTGGAATCGGAAAGTAGATTTATAAGTAGATGGCATTTTTCTCGAGGTTAAATAGGAGGCCGTTTCTTTTCCATATTGGCTCAGTTTTATTATGTGTCTAGAAAATGATTTTAAGAGTATATATGGTTTGCAGCCTCTTCTTTCTTGTTTTGGTTTATATGTTTTCTTTTTGCTTTTGAGCTGGCCTGGTGGGGAGCCATCATTTGGTTTCCATTCAGCTTTGCTTTGCTTCAGGACTCCATTGGTATCTCATATTGTAAAGGACTTTTGGTGTGTACTATATTTCCATAATATACTTCTGTCTCTTAAATCCAGGAATTTCCAACCAGCTTGTGAAGATGTTTTTCTAACAACTTTTTGATAATTTGGTATTTTGTTTATTAGATCCAATAGATGGCTTTAAACATTAAGCTATATGCCCTAGCCCTAGCCCAAGTTAAATTTCTTAGTTATTTATTTGAGGAGGATGTCATATTGAATTTTGTTAAATATGTGTGTTAAGCAATCATTCTATTATTATTATTTAACAAGCAAGTAAATGTCCAGTATCATGTTATTTTGTATAGCACATTTTGTGCATTGAACGGGTTATACGTGTTTGCTATAATAGGCTATACGTGTTTGCTATAATAGGCTATTTTAGTGTCAAACATCTAGAAATTAATTTGATGTCATGTTTGTATCTTTCTAAATATACAATTGTTTTAAATGAAAAATACTTTTGCCCTAGATATATAAACTCAAATATATTACATATTAGTCTTTTCATACAGGCTTGTGCCTGTGTATTCGTGGTCCATGATCCACGAGATTCGATTTCAGGATGTCCGAGGCTCGTCCGGAGGCCTCGGACAAAACAATCCTATAAACTTGGTATAAGTAAGAAATGAGCATTGCATGACATCTGATAGTAAATGCTCCATTGGTTTCTCACTTTATAGAGTTCATAGGACGATCAATCCCTACTATATCTAAAGCTAAAATAACGACATTTAATCTTTGTACCAACACATGAATTGACTCGGATGGTTAATTATTTAAAATTTTAATTATCAATAATTGTCTTGACACATGAGAGAGATCACATGCATGCGTGTCGATCATTGTATTGGTCAATTAATTAAAATTAATTTCCACCACTCTCATCATTAATAAGCTCTTCATTTTTTTGAGTTTTCATTTTCACATTTAGAGTCGTGAGATTTTTACACAAAGTCCGTAATCATAATCACATTTACAGTCGCGAGTTGTTGTGATTTTTTACATATTAAATTAATACTCAACTTATTTGTGTTCTGAATATAAGAATAAAATGAAAGCATTTGAACCTCAACACATGCATCCATCAATAATACTAATGGTCATTGACTGTTTTTGATTTAAAAATTTTAAATTTTGACTCGAATAAGCTTTTCAATTCAATTAGCATATATATAATCGAACAAACTTAATCTCAATACAAAAAAACAAATATTATTGTTATTACCTATTATTTTATCTAAATTGTTATGACATCTACAAATTGTTATGTTATTATTTATTACATATTTGATTACAAAATTTTAAAATTTAACTATACATAAAGATTATTGAATTACCCAAACAATTTATCAAATAACAAAAAAAAAAAGGGTCCTAAACTAATAGGACTAATATTTATGAATTTGTATTTGTAGGACAAAGATGTCTAATTTTTGAAACATTAGGGATTGTTTTTGCAATGTTTCTAAAACATTCGAAGAGTTGTGGGGACACAATTGCGAATTCAGTCTTTATAAACCCTCGAAAAACCTCTCGCTTCTCCTGTCTCAACCTCTCTTCAATTGGCTAGCTTGCGTTCTCGCTAAACCTCTTTGTTTGGTTGCCAGAAGAACGGTAAGTTGCATCATTCATTCTCGTACTTTTGATAATGCCAATTGGTAGTTGTGTTTAGATTCTTTTTATGGAGTCATTTGTTGTTTTATCTTCACTCTGTCAGTTCCTTTTCTTTTTATCCACATTTTCTCAGCAATCAAACAAGCAATTATGTCGAATACTCTTGCTTTTCTCATACATTCACTATTTTGATTTGCAGGCCCCAATTTTACAAGGTTCCATTTTCAGTGAATCAGAAAGATGGTATTTTACTCTCTTAATGTTTGAAAATTAGGGCTAGGGTTAGGTTTTGTTTTTGTTATGATTTTATTTTATTTTTATATGTTTTGGGTTGTTTTAGCATTTGTCAAAGTGATTGAGCTGTTCTTGTTTCAGCTTCCACTTTCTCTGCTGAAGACTGCACAGGGTCATCCTATGGTAAGACTTTTATTTTTTTGGTTTCTTGTTATATTTCTAACCTGGGGTTTGTCGGGTTACTGAGAAAAATATAGGGCAAGGAAATTAGTTAAGAGAAAAGAAAAGAAGGGAAAACTCAAATTAGAACATACAAGAAAAAGAATGTAACTTTTAAGTTTGGACTTTATGACTTTGGATAAAAACTTTACTTACCCTTCTACCAAATCATTTTTGTGTATAGTGGTTAATAGAGTATAAATCAAATCTATCCCTTTTTTTAATGTTTTGAAACTCACTAACATTGAGATTCAGAAAGAAAAGAAGCCTATTTCAGGCTTCTTTTTTCTTATTATTGATAGTAACTTACAACTTAAAGGCCCTCCTTATAAAAAGACCTAAACTTGATCAGTTTTATTGAATTGATGAGATCGTTTAATAGTATATTAAAGCTCCGATGCATGAACCTCTTTTGACTTTTTAACACATGATAGACCATGCCTAGAAATAAATGTTTTTCTTTGATAGTTAATTCTGAGACTGAAATTTGGGATTTTTTTTTGGGATGATGTAAACCTTTTGTTCCCCCTGGTGTCCTTTGCAACCAAAGGACGGTAGTTGTGATATTTGTAATTTATGTTAAACGTGTCCAAGGAGGAATCTCTATTTGTTTTAATGTTTGCTATTGTTTGGCAGTTGGTGGAGCTCAAAAATGGAGAAACTTATAATGGGCATTTGGTGAATTGCGATACGTGGATGAATATACACCTTCGTGAAGTCATTTGTACCTCAAAAGTATATTCTTTTTCTGTTTTTTCCCTTTATTTAGGTCACAATGTTTTCATGATTCTAGACTGAAATGAAAATTAAATGTAGGATGGAGATAGGTTTTGGAGAATGCCTGAATGCTACATCCGTGGTAATACGATCAAGTATCTACGAGTTCCAGATGAGGTATGTTTAAATTTTAGTGTTGACCACACTCCAACTGAACCTGTTTTGGATTTTATTCTTATCTCTCATTTTGTGTTATCAAATGGTTATTCACTGCTTAGCATGTTTATATTATAATAAAGAATAATAGAATATACTTGCTCCCTGTTATTGATACTACTATTGCCTAGAAATTGTTATACTTGCACAAAATGATAAGGAATTATCTAACAATATTTTGGATGGTACTAAATTCATATTGAAATTCTCTCTCTCTCTCTCTCTCTCTCTCTCTCTCTCTCTCTCACACACACACACACACATAAACAAAATCACACACCGGGACTCTGGAGTGATGATTCTTAGCCAAATCAGACTTTGATGTGCTCCTTAAGGAAATGTCTTTCTAAGCTTTAATTTACCGCTGGGATTGAGGTAATCTGGTTGTCTCTCCTTGGGGCGGTTTCTCAAGCTTTGACTGAGATACCTTTTGTAGTAGCGCATCTCTTTGATGAAAAAACAGAGAATGGTAGCGAGCTGACCAGAGTTTTCTCATTTAATTTTATTCTTGTGTTTTTACAGTGGCCATGAAAAAGTAAAACAAAATTGAACCCTGCATATTGTTTTTTCTCTTTTAGCGTGTTGTTGTCATCCTTTTCTACGTTCACTCCTATTGTGAAAACAATTATGTTCTTTACCATCTTGAATCGTATATGCAGGATTATTTCTGAAGTTGTTAATGAATTTCTTGAAGCTTGAGTATGTGTCTTATGAGTTGTTAAGAATGTTTGTAAGCATGAGTACGTCTATAGAATACTTCTCCTCAGAGTGAAAATGTATGAACTAATAGCAGAAAATGAGCAGTCTTTAGCTCCTTACAATACGCTTTGTAGCCTGTTTCTTTTATTATAATGTATATTTCCAGCTGAGATGGATTGGACACTACTGAAATTAAATCTTCCCCAAGAGTTGGCTACATCCAATACGTGTAGTAGCCTGTTTCTTTTATTATAATGTATATTTCCAGCTGAGATGGATTGGACACTCTACATCCAATATCTTATATTGTTGTTGGATTGATTTGTTTTTGTATATTGGATTTTGGTTTATTTATTTTTCAATGAACTGTTAGCACTGATATGTTATCTGGCTTTGTTTATTCAGGTGATTGATAAGGTTCAGGAAGAAAAGAGTCGTTTCTTTTATTATAATATATATTTCAGGTACTGAGGATCATTTTAATGTATTAAAATTGAACAAATGAAACCATTGAACGAAAAATAAAAAGGTAATTAAGGGTCATTTGATGGGTAAGAAACAATACCACCAGGGCAATTTTTGGTCAATCAGTGACTGAACAGTCAATTAGTATCCTTTGAATGAATACCATTAGTTGGAAATGGACACATCCCATCTGCATCATGCCATTTGTGGTTGTCGCACCTTGTGGGGTGTTGTGATTTGTGAGCTACATAGAGGGCTCAAGCCAATGTATCTCTCTTTATTCTCTCTAAACTATGCTTCTATGATTCTATATGTTTAAGATACCTGTGTAAGTGAGATCTTCTACTGCGTCAAGTGTAGTATTATATTTTTTCTTTAAATCCATTTTCGCTTTGATCACTGAAACTTAATTTCCATAAAATGTACATATTGTTTCTTCCACTTAAATCCTAGTACCATACCAACGGCAGCACAATCTGTCAACAGAAAATTATGGTAATTGCTTCCCCCCCCCCCCCTCTCCTCTTATCCATAGATCCATATTGCACAAAGTTGCAGTTTGTGTATTACAGTGCGGGAGGGTTTGGGGAGGGCTTTTTTATTTTGTCTTCATTTATATAGGGGTCTTCTTAATCACAATATTTTATCTTGGTCTTTCAACAGTGGGATTATGGAGTAGTCTTTGTTAATTGTTTTCCATTTGAACAAACTGTTGCTTCCTTACATAATATAAAAAGAGATTTTATATGACGTTTCCTTGATTACTAGATATCCTATTCATACTATTGCAATATAAACTCTCAATCAAATTGTTTGATTAAAATTTAGAACATAGGTAGCAGATGACAGCTAAGACCCCTGTTTCCAAGTACTTGCGATACAAATGAAGCATGTGCAGTAGAAAGTATTAGAATAAAGAAGGATGTTTCGCTAATGGACCAATAGGCATATCTAGTTGCTGTTAATTACTTGATTTATAACCAAACTATAGGTTAAGATCAAAGTGGAAGTATTCCCTTTCAAAAGCTGGCTTTTTCAGATTTAGTGAATACCCTCTACATTCGCAAGTCTTTGTAAATTTTGGTTACTTTGTTGACTAATCTTAATTTACAGATAGAAGACCACCTGGCGTAGGACGTGGAAGGGGAAGAGGTAGAGATGATGTTGCTGGTGGGAGACAGGCAAAAGGCATGGGCCGTGGTGCAGATGATGGAGGTTCAAAAGGTGTGGGCGGGGGACGGGGCAGGGGAGGGTCTGCTAGCAAGTCTGGTGGCAGCAGAGGTATAAAGCTGTATTAGACTTGCCTTTTACAATGAATCTATACTCCTAGACTTCTGAGATGACCGACTATTTGCATCACAAAAACTACAGCTTTTGTTGAGAATACATGTTCATGATTATAAAATCGTCATCACTACGTGAAATATATTTCTTTCAGTAAAAACAATTGCAGTTTTGATATTTGATCATATCACGCGGCATCTCCACATGATGCAAGCATTCCCGTCAACCGATTACAACAGTTATTTGAACACTATGATTTTTGACGATTAATGGTGGGAATTATATTTGTTCAAAGCCAGCTCTCATTCCTATGGGCTTCGTTTTATTGGTAGAAGTTGATGAGGGAAGCATTGCAACTTTGTTTCCACCTAAGCTAATCAAGTGTTGTTCTTTTTGATAGGTGGAGGTCGTGTACATGGCTGATTTGGCTGAAGCTGCTGCTGATGAAAGTTACTGGGAGCAGACTAGTCACTTTAGAGGGATGTAATCCCTTTGTGGTAAAAGCTGGAGTTGGATAATTATAGATAATAATATAGATTAAATTTTTTGAGGGGGATTCGAGTAGAAAGGATGCTTCTTTTTTTTTTCCCCCTTTTCCCTTACTTTTCTGATAGTTTCACTTCCTGGTTGTGAAATCTTCTCTCTTTACCAGCTATTTGTAAATGGGAGTATTCTGTATGATATTTTGTAAATTAATCACTCTATGAAGAATGACTGCCATTTGTTGACAAATTTGTTGATAATTGTAGGTATACAAAAATTGTTTTTGAAGTTTCTTAAAAGCACATGTTAATCAGAGGGTAACATTGTTATGGTTTTTGGTATATTATGATAGATAATTGTGGTTATTAGATTATTAAATATTTATTTAAACAATAAATATTGAATTATATATTTTAGGTTTCTTTGATGAATAATTAAGTTAAACATTTAGGAGTGAATATTTATTTAGTTATGATTATGAGAAAATAATTATTTTAATTTTATTTAAGTTTGTAATGAAATTTTATATTAGTGTTTATATTAACAAAATTTACTTGAAATTATAATTGAATAGGAGTATGAAACTCAAGCTCTAATAAGTTTTAATTTAGTTATGATAATTAGTTAGTGATGCATTCACTATAATTTTTTAACTAATTTTACAGTTATTAAGTTTAAAAAAATCACATATATTATTAATACAATTAATTATGTGATTTGGTATAATTCAAGTTTTAATAAATTTAGGTGATATAGAATAATGTGTTATATTGTCTTAGTTAATTACATAAAATTGTAATAATTTTTTTTGTAATTAAATTGGTAAAACCATAAAAATAAAATAAAAAAATTCTTTTAGAAGTTGAGTTTCTTTTCAATACATTTGTAATATATAATTAATCATTATAAATTTATATAGTACTTGTAACAATTTGAATAGGAAAGAAAAATATACTCCTTTTTTTTAAAAAAATTCTTATTAGAGATAAAAATATTTTAAAATTTGGATAGTATATAATATTGATACAAATTTGAATAGTATTTATGCTAATATGAATAGAAAAAGCTAATCCAAAAAGTTGTGAAATCAAAAATTGGAGAAATTAAATTTGTGCTTTCAATTATATATTTAATATAAAATATCTTTTTGTATCAAATATGAGAATGAGTGTATTCATTTACACAATACGAAATCATTTTCGTATGATAACTTCTGCAATTATATACGATGTACTATAATTATATTCGTTCTGAACGTGCCAAAATTAGAAATACATTTGTGAACCGATAACTTTTAAGAAAAACTTTAGTTTTTCAAACATATCCAAACATTACTATAAATTTGATAGTGAACCTTTACTTAGAGAGGGGCAGCGATACCACACTCTTCCGTGCTCGTAGGTGAAGCATCATTCTTTCTCCCACCGTTCACGATCAACTAATAAATAAAGTATCTCTAATTTTAAACATAAAAATAAAAATAAATTTCTAATTACATATAAAATATTACTTTAAGATTAATATTAAAAAAAATACATGCTTAATGTACTCAAATTTACAAATGTACATGATTTTTATTTTTTATTTTTTATTTTTTATTTTTTATTTTTATAGATGTAGAGACTACTTTAAATTATTTCAAAGTGGTGGGGGAATTTTATTAGGGTTCTAACATATGTCCAGCTTATAAACAAATATACAATAATACATGATTTTATAAGTATGATTGTTTAATCTATTTTATTTTAAAAATTACTTGCTAAAACTTATAATTTTTTTATATGTTAAGAGTTGTGTGTTAAATATATTATGTCAATCAGTAAGTCTACTATCACATAAAACCTCTCACATACCGCTCACATACATATTTTAATAGCCTATGTGACGCCCCCAAAAATAGGTATTCATCAACCATCTTGAGTCGCCAAATACATGGTACAAAATTCAAATACAACTTAATAATACAAGCCGTCGTGTAAAATACGACAAAACATAATCTAAGAGTTTTAATAACGATATATTGTCATCTAGGCACAGTATACAAACTCAAAGGAGTCCTCATTACATTTATTGTCACACTATTTAATCAGAATAGTGAGGACTACTAATGCTATCATCTGGACCATCACTCCTTTCCCCGACTCGTCCCAACTATATTCTCATTTCCTGAAGAGAACAATGAAAGAAAGGGTGAGCTTAACTAGCCCAATAAAAAATATTATGACTAAGATAATGCAGAATAAATTATCATTAGTCTTCAACAATGTTAAACTGATAAAATATAATAGACATCAAGTTTAACTGCAGCAGAACACGCAATCTATTAGAAGAGTCAAGTAGAGAATAAAATCTACTATCTTCTATGATTTAAAATGTTTTCATCAATTTTTATCGTTGAGACTCATCTTAATAAATAAACCACATCATCGAATCATCCATGCTCTACGGGCCAAGGATATTCTTTAAATCATCAATGGTCATGACTATACCGAATAATCCCTGGTCATAATCATACCAAGTCCATCTCTGCACGTAAGCCAAAGATATACAACAATAAAATCAATAATCAACAATCTATCTTTGCACGTAAGCCAAATATATATAATTCAATAAACAACAGTCCATCTTCGCACGTAAGCCAAAGATAACTTTCATCACCATATAAGCATGAGGATGATGACAATGATATAAGCATTAATCAAACTAAAACAAGGATAAATATTAAAAACTTTAAATTTATCCAAATATTATCAATCACTTAATAAACTCATAATCTAATATTATTAATAATATAACAATATTTTAATCACATCTAAACTTATAAACAATTTATTTCAATTGTTTACACTTTACCAAATAATGCATTTAATCATTCAAAGGATGCCATAATCATAAGATTTCATCACCGATGATCAAATCCCTCATCAAAAATCTGCATATACCTTATATAGGATTTCCAAGCCATAAAATCCTATTTTTCAACTTTGTTACTTCACATAACATATTTAACTCATATGTTCGTAACTAAACTATTTTCATGAAAAATACCAAATCAGTTTCAAAAATATTTCTTTTTTAGAATTTAGCAGAATATAGTCCCATAATGAACATATATTTTTCTTGGAATTTTTAAAATTTATTTACTATTTTTCAAAAATTAATTTCCAATTAATTCCTTAAGAAATTAGCTACCTCAAGTTTAACTTCAAAAATTCTCAAATCTTGGCAGGATCTTACACATGTTAACGTGATCTTCCAGTTTAAATTTTATGGTCATTGGAGTTATAGAACTCCGGTTATAACATTTTTTGTAGGAAAAACCTAAATATTGAAATGGTCATAACTTGCTCATTTTAAGTCGGAATGAGCTCATTTTTGTACAGGAGGTTCTTTATACCATATACTTTCATGTCCCAAAAGGCCATAATTTTTCTCATAAATTAAGTGGCCGAAACAGCCCTTCTAAAATATGGACAGTAGCATTTCGATAATTTCCAACTTTTGACTCCTTTGCTAAAATCAGTCCACACGAAAATCTACAATAGTTTTTACAGTGATTCCACTTGGAGATGCAACAAAACTCATAAATCTAACTCTAGAACTTGACCACACTCAAAAATTCAAAATATAATAGGAGATATGGTCAATTGAATTTTCATGTTCTATTTTCACCAAAATCTAATTTTCAACCCTTTATGATTTCTAAGAAACTTTCATGTTTTCACATAATAACCAACATAACTCATCATAACACTTACTAATACTTCATATACCCATGATTTTCATCAGTCCAAAGCTTTTATTATGACTCTCATCATAATCAACGTAACTAGATCATTTCCACAATTTAATAAGGAATAAATATAAAAGATCATTCACCATGCATGTGGTAATCCACATAGACAGGTTATTCCAATAGAATAATAAAGAATGGAATAACAGAAGGATTCACCATGCATGCGATAGAGACCGCACAGACATGATTATTCCCAGCAGAATAATAAATAATGGAGTCCCAAGGCGTACGCGCCTTGCAGACGAGGATATTCCGGCGGAGTAATAATAAATGCGGAATAATAAATAATGGAACCGGTCCCACAGCGTAGCGCACGAGATAGGATATTTAAGCGAATAATAAAGAATGGAATAACAGCAGAATTTCACCATGTATACGGTGCTTAGCATAAGCAGTTATTCCAAAGAATAATAAAGAACGAAACGAAGTCGTGTAAATTACTTGCCAAGCGAGGATATTCCAATGAGAATAATAAAGAATGGAATAATAGAAGAATTTCACTATGATGTATGCGGTGCTTGATAAAAAAGTTATTCAACATAATAATGAAGAATGGAATAACAACTCTTACGAGTATTGAAAGAAAGTAATTCTCTTCATGAATACGAAAGAATAATACCCCTTATAGATACAACAAATAATATTCCTTACCTTTGAAAGAAGAGTACGTACTCCGACTGGTAGGGCGAGGATATACTCGAAGAAAACTTGCACTATGCTCAAAGCTTTCTTAAACTTTAAAGAAATACGCTCAAGATTATAGAAGAAGAACACTCTCTATAGTTTCTCTCTTTAGAGTTTCAGTGAATTCGTAAGAAATAATGAAGGAATGAGCTTCTATTTATAGAAGAATGGATAGATATAGTAACTAATTCATGAACGTTCAGATTGATTTACTTTTAATCGGACGGTCCATATTTAAAGCAAAATCTTTTAAATAAAATATAATATATTCTATTTATAATCTAATAAAACGAATAACTTTATAAAAGTATTACATTTTTATAAAAAAGATTTTACTATGCAAAACACTATGCAAACACTATACAACACTATGCATAATAAAATATAATATATTCTAATTATTGTCTAATAAAATGGATGACTTTATAAAAGCATTACATTTTTATATAAAAGATTTTACTATTAGCCTAATAAAAGCGAATAACTTTATAAAAGTATTACATTTTTTATATAAAAAGCTTTTACATTTTATTACATTAATAATACTAATAAAATAAAATTTCATCATCATTATTATTATTCACACTATTAATCGAAATGTGATTTCTAGGAAAGAGGGGCTTTCCAATAAGGATTTCTTCTTATTGGCGCGCAATTAGGTGACCAAACCTCTCCTTGGCAGAACTTCTAGACATCGTTAATATTACAAATAATAATATTAATAACTCTGTTATCTCAAATCCACACCAAAATTTTGAAAAAAAATATTTTGAGAAAATTAAATCTTTATTCGTAAAATTTGGGGTCTCACAGTCTACGTGCAAAACAAATCACATAGGCCATCAAAATATACATGTATATACATGTAGAGAAATATACGTAGATTGATTATAAGTTATAACTAGATAAATTATGATAATTAAGACTAGTGATAATATTATTTTTATTTTTTCTTGACAGTTTACAATTAATAATATAATATAATTGGAACCCATATAATTATGATTCTAATTCAGGTCCATCCACATTTTCTTCTTTCTTAGCTAAGCACTACTTAATAATCCATATAGCCAGCTAACAAGCCTTAATTCTTCTTCAATAATGCTTATACATAAAAACGTGAGTCTCATTAATTTAAAGATGCTTATACATAATAACGTGAGTCCTATTTATTATTTATTTATGTGAGAGGTTTGTAAAAATATCAAATTTTTATTAATTTAAAATTTAAAAACGTTCCTGACTATTAAAAAAGCAATAGTAGTTTTATAATAATCTAATAATTACAATTATCTTCTCAAAATCATAATTAATATTGGGACATCTCAAAATAGAAAATCAGCCTATAACTATGAGACGGAGGGAGTATTAATATTATGAATAAGCATTTTTATACCTTGTACTCTTAAAGAGTCCAATTTGTATTTTTTTCAAAAAAAAAGTACATACTTCTTTCTAAAATTAGAGATATATTTTGACTTTTTAAAGTCAATTCGTAAAATTCTAAAACTCAAAATTGATATAATTTCGTTCAAGTTTTGAAAACAACAAAGATAATAATTAGTAATTTATAATTGTTATATTTTTTTGTATTAAAACTAAATAACTTCATATCAATTTTAGGATTTTGCGAATCGACTCAAAAAAATAAAACTATCTCTCTAAATTTGGAACAGAAGGAGTAATATTTTTATTACTCTTGCTATATAATGACATAATCTCATAATAATTTTATGATTATATTATTTTCTTTAAATTAATTATTTTTTAATTGAACATAAAATAAGTATAAAATCCGTTCAATCAAAGTAGTAACACCCACATTGATAGACACAGAACTGTACATGAAAACACATAAAATAAAAACAATATAGACAATATAGACAAACTATTTGAATTCACATCCCATAAACCTCATTCCTTTACATATTTCAAATATATTGTACCGTTAGTTGAAGTCAATATAGACAAACTATTATAAATTAATATGGGTTAAAATTAGTTAAATTAATTGGAACCTATATTTGTAATTACTTAATAATATAGATACAAAACTGAATCAATTCATAACTTAAAAATTAATTAACCAACCCAATAGATACAAGTGTTTTGATTAATTATATGGTTCTCAACCCAAATTAAAACTAATTAACCAACCAACCCAATAGATCCAACCAAATTATCAGGTCTATTTTTCAGCTGTAATTTGGATAAAATATATCCATTTCCAAACAAATCTCTTCAACCCTATGCAGCACCTCCGGTTTAAAAATGAAAATTCAAATTACAAACTATATATATATATATATATATATATATATATATATATATATATATCAACCCATCACACAATTATAATTGTTAAACTATCATGCAAACTTATATTTGTATCAGTTGTATAAATACTAGCTAACTTGTCTTTCCAACAATGTGACAACATCTAAATGATTTAGATGAACCTACTCATGGCCACGGGCGGATTTAGAAATATTTTTTAGCGGGGCAAATTTTTCAAAACCTCAAATTAAATTTGTTTTCTATATTAAAATAAAATTATGAATTAATTTCTAAACTTCAACCCAAATTTGCATTAAATAGATTTTTAACAATTGCATTATACACGTCATAATATCATTAAGAGGATACGACTTTAAATATCATACAACGAAAAAAAAAGAAGAAAAGAAAATCAATACTTACTCAAACACAATGAACAAACACCTAATAATCTATACATACCGTACAAAATGTAGCCTTAGTCAAAAATAACTGAAAGAATTGAAGGAAACAAAACGATTTAGATGCCTCAAGTTATATAATAAATTAACTCTCAATATTGAAAGACAATTGCAGAACAAATCTCAGATGTTGAAACAAACTGCAATGATAAATTACCTCCTAAAGACATAGATCGATTAACCCTTGACTGATTTCATGACCTACTTAAATTTAGCATTTGCAAAATAAATGCTAAAATTAAGCAACAAAATTTCCCCATTCAAATCAATGATGAAACCCCTTCTTGGTTACTTAATTGGTTAGTGTAACCTGCTGTAATAAAAACATAAAATCAGTTATTAGTAAAAATCGAAAGGAAACTGAAGAAAATGGGTCAGAAGAAAAGAAAATTATATGAACAAGAAACAAACCAAAATTGGGTCCTATAGCTAGTTAGAGTGGTAAAAATTTGAAATTCTAAAATTACATCAAAAATCACATAAGATAAATAACCCCCAAAATAAATAATTCAACATCCAAAATACCCATAAATTTCAAATCTGGGAACTGAAAAGATGAACTTTATTGCATAAACGTTTTGTTTGATTGCTGTGTTGATCCATGGCCAAATACATTAAATAAATTAAATTGGGTTAACCCCAAGTCCCTAACCAACAACAAATTCAAACAAACTATAAAATTTAAATTATCAAACAAAAAATCCCTAATTTAAAAGCCCTAATTTAGTTACCTTTTAAAAGCCAAGAGGTAGTACCATAGATCATAGTAGTCTGTACTTGTACAGTTGTATTTAGAATACTAATTAATTTTTTTGTCTCCTCTAAGTTTATTTCTTTCATTAATCTGCCCTCTTAAGTTTATTAAATTATATACCTGCCCCTGCCCCTGCCCCTGCCCCTGCCCCTGCCCCTACCCCTATAGCTATATAAAAAAAATCAGCATAGGTAGGTGCTTATGCTGCCCATGCATAGGTCCGCCCTGCTCATGGATAATGATTTTAGGATGTACCCTTACAATTTGTTAGAATTGGGATCACACACACGCATACGACAATAGAGAATTAACATAGAGATTTACGTAGTTCCCCAATTTGGGTACTCTACAGGCGGCTTGTTGTTTTATTGATGATTTCAGTTATATAGGGTTTTACAATAAATAGTATTTATAACCACTAATCCTATTCCAACCCTACTTCACATTATGACTCAAATACCCATATATAATGTCCTTCCAAAAACAAACCATTAAACTTGATTCGATCGACGAGCATTTGTCATTAGCGTGCTCGCGCCACACAAACAAAAAACTCAGATCGATCTGGCGATCCCGCAAGCACCACTCGGTCTTCTTAATTTGGCGCCATTGCACCATATATACATGCAAAAACTCCAGACCGTCTCTGGAGAAGGATTCCCCGACTCGCTTCACATTAGTCTTTTTTAGTACCTTCTATGTTATGAGTCACAAGTTCCAACATAATTCTTAACATTTTTGGACCCACTTTTGTAACTTTAGTCGAATAAACCCAGTTTCTTTGGTACTGAAGAACAACGAATTAAATTCTTCCCATGCATGCCTTTCCCAAAACCGATCGACTACAAAACAATAATTTAGTAATTAACTCCTAGTGAGCCCTTTTATAAAATATGAAAAAAAGAGAGATAAGATGTGAATGGATCATAAAAGTTAGTCTTATCGTTTAAAATTAATTAAAGAATTCTAAACAACATAATATGTTCAAACTTATAGTTGGAAACCATGAAATCCACAACACTTTTAGTTATTTTCACAACAAAAGTGTCATTGTAAATGTATGGTAGCGGTGAAAATTGTTGCTATAAGATCTATAATGACACTTTTGTTGTGAAAATAATAATTTTTGTTGTGGAAATAACAATTTCCAACATAAATCATGATACTAACCAATTTTGAATAATAACCAATTTAACTCTTATGAATGAAAACAAAAGAGAGATTGAGAAAAAAGAAAAGAGAAAAATAAGTTACTATGAAAAAGAGATTGAGTGAGAAAGAGTATTATATTTTAAAGAGCCGATGACTATACGTTCGTACAAAGATGCACTTTTGAATACTAACCAATTTAACTCATTTTTGTCTAATTGTTGTCCGTTTTATATAATAACAATTACACGCAAGTATACACAATCAATCAAGTAATATAAAGATAAGAAGGATGTCAAACCTACAGAGAACAAGTACTAATAACTATTCTAATGATCAAATTATTACCAATTTACTTTTATTTAAACAGTCACCAATGTTGATTTTGAAAGTAATTTAATTTAAATATATAATTAAGCTAAACTAACAAGAATTGATCAACAGAAGTAACGAGTATTAGGAATACTAATTCCACAAACTTGGTCCCTTTGCAATAATAAATTATCCCAAAATAATCAAAACAATATGATTTATGTTATAAAACTTTAGCGAAGTGTATAAATATACTCTTATAATTGCTGCATAAATTTAGAGAGAATAAGCAAGAGAAAAGAGAGAGAAATTCTTCAGGGAAATTCTTATTTCTTTTCTTCACTATCACTGCCTTTATATAGGCAAGGGTCAAGGAAGAAGAAGGAAAAGAAGGGAAGGAGAGAGTCACGGGAAGAGGAGAAGAAGAAAAGGGGGAGATCACGGGTTGGGGGAAGAAAGGTTCCCTCCATAGGGAATCACATGCATGCATTCTAACACTTCCCCTGATTCCCTGCGATAGAAGATTATGTCTCATTAAAAACCTTGTTAAGAAAACCCAGTGGAAAAAACTTAACGAAGGGAAAAAGAGTACATATCTTTTACATAAATATCTTTTAATTGACTGCCTCGTTAAAACCTTGTCAGGAAAAATCCATTGGGATAAAAACCGTGACTAAGGAAAAAGAGTACAATCTTCCCCTCAAAAGGAATTCATTACTCCTTGATGAAATGTTGTCATAAGTCTTTCAGTCGACACATTCCGATCCTTTTCTGAAGTTTTTCAAACGTTGCATTTGGTAGCGACTTTGTGAATAAGTCAGCTAGATTATCACATGATCGAATTTGATGCACATCTATATCACCCTTCTTTTGTAGCTCATGTGTGAAGAAGAATTTAGGTGAAATGTGCTTTGTTCTATCTCCCTTGATGTACCCTCCTCTAAGTTGAGGAATGCATGCGGCGTTATCCTCATACAGAATTGTAGGAATATCTTTGATTGATGGTAATCCACATGATTTTTGAATATGCTGAATAATTGATCTCAACCAAACACACTCTCTTGCTTGCTTCATGTATAGCGAGAATCTACGAGTGATTTGAAGATGTAATGTCATGGTTTTACTTTGAGGATTTCAGGGATATAGCCGTGTCACAATATGTAAATACATAACTTTGTTTGTGATCTTCCATTATGTGGATCGATAAATATCTGCATCGGCATATCCAACCAATCGCGACGTTGAATCTCTTGGATAAAATAACCCAAGATCTATACTTCCACGGAGGTATCTAAAAATGTGTTTGATCCCATCCCAATGTCTCTTAGTAGGAGAAGAATTGTATCTTGCTAACAAGTTGACAACAAAAGTAATATCAGGTCGTGTACAGTTTGCAAGATACATAAGAGCACCTATTGCACTTAGGTATGGAACTTCAGGTCCAAGAACTTCTTCTCCACTTTCTAGAGGCCGAAATGGATCTTTATCAACTTCTAAAGATCGAACAACCATCGGGGTAGTCAAAGGATGAGCTTTATCGATATGAAAGCGACTGAGAATTTTTTCAGCATATGTGGATTGATGAAAAAAAATTCCAGATGCTAAATGCTCCACTTGTATTCCCAAAAAGAATTTTGTCTTTCCAAGATCTTTCATTTCAAATTCATCTTTTAAATAAGTAGCAGTTCTTGTGAGTTCTTCAGGAGTACCTACAAGATTCAAATCATCCACATATACAGCAATGATGGAAAATCCACTTTGTGATTTCTTAATAAAAACACATGGGTATACTTGATCATTTATATATCCATCTTTTATTAAATAATCACTAAGTCGATTATACCACATACGACAAGACTGTTTCAACCCATACAATGAGCGTTGTAACTTGATTGAATATATGTGACGTGGCCTTTGTGATTTAGCCATTTTTAATCCTTCAGGGATTCTCATGTAAATCTCACTGTCAAGTGAGCCATATAAGTATGATGTTACAACATCCATCAGACGTGTTTCCAAACCTTCCATGGTTGCCATACCTATCAGAAAGCAAAAAGTGACTCCATCCATTAATGGAGAGTATGTATCCTAATAATCAATACCAGGTTTTTGTGAAAACCATTGAGCTACAAGTCGGGCTTTGTGTGATGCCCCCAAAACAGGTATACATCACCCATCTTGAGTCGCCAGATACACAGTACAGAACTCAACTACAAACTTAATTATACAACAGTCGTGTAAAAATAAGACAAAACATAGCCGAGAGTTTAAACAAGAATATTGCCTTCTAGACAATATCCACTCTCAATGGAGTTCTCATTACATTTATTGTCACACTATTTTATAAAAATTGTGAGGACTACTAAAACAACCATCTCGACAGTCAATCCGTTCCCCGACTCGTCCCAACTATATTCTCATTTCCTGAAGAGAACAGTGAAAGAAAGGGTGAGCTCAACTAGCCCAGTAAGAAATATTATGACTAAGATAATGCAGAATAAATTATCCTTAGCCTTCAACAGTATAACAACTGATAGAATACAATAGACAACAAGTTTTAGATCAACAACTGCAATGGAATAAGCAATCCATTAGAAGAGTCAAGTAGAGCATGATATCTACTATCTTCTATGATTTAAAAAGTTTTTCATCAACTTTATACCTGTTGTGACGCCCCCAAAATAGGTATACATCACCCATCTTGAGTCGCTGTTGCCTCTTTTTAAGTTATGACAAAAGAGCTCTAACTCATGCAAGCATACATGTGTCAACAAGTAATACAGAGCAAGTAAAGTATCGATCCCACAGAGAAAGTTGTTCAATTTAAACTACTATTCATCAATCAAATCACTACTTCTATAAGCTTAAACTAAAGATCAAAAGTGTGAATTATTCTAACTGCAAATAATAACTAAAATGAGAATAAGAATGGAATAAATCAAATCTGGAAATAAGGGGATCCTAACTTCATTTAATATTTCATCTAATTACCACTATCAGGCAAGAATCATAGCCATTTTTCAATGCACTATGACCTACTTACTATCAGGCAAGAATCGCTCATATATCACAGGAAAATAGCCAAGAGCACTAATAGAGTCATAACCATTTTTCAATGCACTATGACCTACTTACACAGCATCCACAAATGATAGACTCTATGTAATCATCAATATAACCAAAATCACTATATGTCTATGTGAAATTACAATCATACTGAATTTAAGCACAAGCCCTTATTTTAACTCATACGGTGAATAAGTATATGTCTATCTCATTCACGAAATACGGAAGCCATATAAAACAGCCCCATATATGTATGCTATCATGACTACAGTTCATACTCGCATGTTTATTGTCAATTCCATGCAAATATTGAAACGAATGGTGATCAAGCATTCATACATGTAAAACAACCATAATAGAATTCCCATATGATATGTAAAACAGCCCTAGCAATTAAGCATGCAACTAAACTACATATTAAAATCCGTTAGAATCCCAAAATGGAATTTAGTTCATGACTGAACCAAAAGCCATTACGGGATCAACGCTAAGCATGATTATCAAGCAAACGATTGAAAGATGAAGGATAGAACGATCAAACCCAATTGTAGATTGTAAACCAAAGTTAACGTTCACTCCTCATAGAAATCCAGTTAAACAATAATAAACATCCACAATGATAGAAAATCCCAAGAAGAATTAGAAAAGATGGAGTTTTTGGCTTCGTTCTTCGTTGGAATCTCTCCCAATGTAAAACCCTAGTTACGATATGAAAATACGTCCAAAGTTATTTAAGTTCTCTCTGACACCAGTCAAATATCATTTTTAAACCAATTACAACTCATTTAATTAAAAATTAAAATAAAATAAATCAAGGCTGACTTGAAGATTCTTGGCATATACAAGCGCGCTCCCCGAAGACATTTCTCGGCATGAAAGCTTGAGACTTGCGAGAAGTCATGATGTCGGTAGGGCTCTTGCGCGGGCACGCATTCTCAGGCTTAATATCTTTTGCTTTCGGCTGCATGGCCATCGCAGAATCGTGAATTCAGTTCTTCTTCTTTGCCAGACCGATCATTCTATGTTCCTTCCTTCCATGCTTGGTCTCCTTGCTCTATTATACCTTCATGCCATGCATCCGTCAACCTCATGCCGTCTACATCACCCTCATGCCATCCAACACCACCAAAGTAGCCATTTTCTGCAATTGTTCCACCAAAGGAGTTCTAAGTATATACAATGCAAAATAACATGAAATGCAACTAAAACAGAATGAAATGTACTTGAGATATGCATAATTCGCGTAAATTGATATCCAATAAGTAGGTATAAAACCCACTTATCAAATACCCCCAAACTTGAACTATTGCTTGCCCTCAAGCAATGCATGCTAAATAAGAATGACAATACAAAAGCAATACTATGCAGCTAAATTACTATGCAAACTAGTTTCACATCATTCCAACTTAAACAGAATTTCAGTCCAAATTGCCTCAGTGAATTATCCAGATTCAAAAATACACTTTCAAACTAAACAATAGCCATAACATCATACACTCAGATAATTCATACATGCTATAGAGATGCTGTGTGTGTGTAGTGTTCACCAAGACTTGATTCAAGCAAAGAATACATATGCTATCCTGCTCAAAACAAAAAATTATAGCCTAAATTGAGAATCATGTATACTTATGCAACGAAAACTGTTCCAACATATCCAAACAAACTAAAGTTCAACAATGAGCTTAATTGCTTTATTGCTTTTCACGAGGGCGATTTTCGCTCTTTCCCACGATGATTATTGCTATTTTTCTTTTTTTTTCTTTTTTTTTATACATGACTGTGCAATGCCTTATTCCATTAGGCAACACTGCTACCCCTTAGCGAGCTTTTAATCAACGACTCCCAGACCATGAAAGACCTTAGGGGCACTAGGTGTAGAGACAATCCCCTCGGGCGTACTTACTCAAGTAGCCAGAGCCCCGAAATAAGACTAGTCATGTTACTGCTATTTGATTTTTTTTACACATAGCATACCCATGTTTTTCTAAAGTTTGAATGTCAATATTTGTCAAGTCTACATGCATGTTCCACATTTTTCTCTTTTTAAAGCTACATTTTCTAACAAGCAATGCAACACATAATTCTTATACCTGCAAGTGATTGTGAACACATCCGTGCAAACCGAAAGCATTTAAACAGCAATATGAATTTCATCGTGTAAAACATTATAACTACGTTCATGTTATCCAATATATTCTAAAATCCTTCACAATTCACTATCATCATTGGCTAGGCAAAAATTTCTATAAAGCTAAACAATGTGAGACATGCAAACTAAACCGTCCTAACATAAGCAATAATAACTAAAAATTAAAATTTCTGCAAAATATGCAACTATATGCAACTATACTACTACCCCAATATCCCCAAACTTATAATGTTTAATGTCCCATTGAATGAAGGTAAAGGGTACAAAAAACTCCCCTAATGATCGGCTTGACCACCCTCCTCGGGTGGTGAATCTGGTGGTGGATATGGCACTGCAGTCCCAAACTGGGGCCACTCTAGCATTGTTCCTTGCTGTGCAAAGGCTTCGGCCAAGGCCCTCGTGAGACCCATAGCAAATGCTCCAAAATTATCATACATGGCATCGACTCGCCGCTCCAACCTTCGGAGCTGGCGATCACCATAAATAGTGTGTGCTTGGGGTCGTGTCGAGGGACCTGCTTCGTTTGTTCGAGGGGACTGCTGTTGCGATTCTAGAAATATGGGCTAGAGAATAAATCCTCTACCATGCGGATGCGGTTCACCACCTGTCCAATCTTTGAATTTCGCAATGGTGGCGTGAGTGATGTCTTGGCTCGGGTTTTGCATATGTTCATTGTCCCAATTGCATCCCTGCTGAACACATAACATAGCTACAACGGATGCGTGTGGAATGCTCCCTATAGTGCTGCCCCGCAGATACCGCATTATGTTTTGGTGGATGAGATGGCCCACATCAATATATTTTTCGGTGATTATGCCCCACAGAATTATGGCCCTCTCCGCTGTAATCTCATGTTGATGCGACGATGGTAATAGCTTGGCACAAATAAACAAATTCCATGCCTTTGCGTATCGATTCAGGGTTGCGGCTGGGAATATACGAGGCTGACTCGTGCCAACTTTGTATGTCCATTTTGTGCCTGGCACGCACAATTCTGCAATAACCAATTCCAAGTCCGTTTGCAAATGTGCCCCTGTGATCCAATTTTTAGCCCCTCTTGGTGGTGTACCGGTGATTCGGAAAATGGCTCGGATGGCAGTGGGTCTGTAGTCTATCTCAACACCTCGAACCATAGCAAAATCAGTCATGGTGACCTTGGCATTGGCGTAAAACTCCCGGACTATGCCCATTGGAATTGGCATAGAAGTCGCAACCAAGCCAGTCCATCCTCGTTCGCGAATCATGGCACACAACTGACCATCTTGTTCCTCTGGTTTGAACCCTCTTTCTTTCACAAAGGTTTTGGTAACGATTCTGTAGTACTCCTGCTGGGCTTCCAAATCCAGAAACTTGGTGTGATCAACCACATCCTCCCCTTGACTACCAGAGGACGATGAAGAAGAAGATGAACGTGCCCTCTTTGGACCCATTGGCAGATAGTTGAGCGAGAATACAGATGAAATTTCGGAGAGTGAATGAGAATTTTTGATGTGATCACCTTCAAACTTGTTTTTGCCAACCCAATCAGAAACCCTAGCTTTATAGCAGTGGATGAACGCGTGGGTATGAGCCTTGAACGTGGAGATGATTGTGGGAATGTAATGGAGAGATTGATGGCTTTGATTTGTAACTGATAGAGAGATAGAGATGTGAGTTATGGAGACTAAGAGAATTTTACTTCTGTTATGATAGCAAATAAGAGTCCAAATGGTCCCCAACTCGTTTTTAAAAATTTCAAATTTGTCTTAGTCGAATTGTCGCACGCGAACATTGCCTTGAGTTTTTTTACTCAATTTGGTAGCATGAGCGTGAGACTTGTAGAATGTAATGTTGTCCTGATTGACTTGATGTCTTGGTAGCAAGAAGTTTGTATTATATAAATTGCTTGCCATGTAATCTCGATCGATATATGCAATGCTACAGTTCAATTCCATTCTGCCTATCAGTGATACTTTCCAATGATGCTTCCTGCATAAACATTAATGCACATTGTTAGGGCATGAATTAGTGGCCACATAATGCTAACATCTTATAAATATTCGCAAAGCAATTCTTGCTACACACTCAAGCATGAAAATCTGATATCCTATCAAAAATGAATTAGATATAACTAACTAAGATAATCTAAAATGAATAGCTAAAAAGTCAATGGAGGTAGAAATATGGGTTGCCTCCCATCCAGCGCTAAGTTATAGTCAATTAGCTTGACTGTCTCTGAATCTCACATCACATCAAGAATTGAGGTGCCTTCCTTATTGTCCACCGCACCCCAAAATTTAATGACTTCACTTTCGTCAATGGCTCTACCTTCAACTCGAATTTTCACCTATACACACCTCAGCGGTCCATAATTCCCCAGTTTCTGTACCTCATCCTTTAGGCCCCAATCCACCAAGTCAACCAGAAAGCATTCTTCTTCATCCGTTGGTAACTTTATTACTTTGAAGACATTGAAGGTGACCTCCTTATCATGAACACACATCGTAAGTTCCCCTTTTTACACATCTATCAAAGTCTCCTGTGGCTAAGAATGGTCTCCCCAGTATTATTGGTATGCTTTTGTCTTCCTCGTAGTCTAAGATGATGAAGTCAACCGGGAAAATAAACTTGTCCACCTTAACCAACACATCTTCAATAATTCCCCGTGGATACGTGATGGATCTATCAGCTAGTTGTAATGATATGTTTGTCGGCCTTGGAGCCGGCAGTCCCAACTGACTGAATACTAACAAGGGCATCAAATTTATACTTGCCCCCAGATCACATAAACACTTACTGAAGTTTACCTTCCCGATTGTGCACGGAATTGTGAAGCTGCCCGAATCCTTCAGCTTTGGAGGTAATTTCTGCTGAAGCACTGCACTGCATTCCTCTGTCAAGGCTACCATTTCAAACTCATCTAGTCTTCTCTTCCTTGACAGTATACCCTTCATAAACTTTGCATAACTCGGCATTTGTTCCAAGGCCTCGGTGAATGGTATATTGATCTGCAGCTTTTTGAATACCTCCAAGAACTTGCTGTACTATTTATCTTACCTCTTCTTATTCAATCTCTGCGGATATGGGACACGAGGGTAAGCTGATGGCTCTGAACTCTTGAACTTCTCCTCTGAACCTGCTTTATCTTTTTCTCCCTGTTGCACCTCAGACGTTTCTATATTTTCTCTTCGCCAGGTAGTACTTGCTGCATCGCGTGTGGTCGCGGCTTCCTTAGTGTTCTCGGTATGGTATGCGACTTTCTGATGTCTGCCAGATTTTTCCCAGATCTTAATGATATTGATTGACATTGCTCCTTCCCGTCTCTTCTTGGATTTGTCTCTGTGTTACTTGGCAAGGAACCTTGGGGCCTGTTGTTAAGCATGCTCGCCATCTGCCCCATCTGAGTTTCTAAATTCTTAATAGCTACTGCTTGGCTCTTGATCATAATCTCCGTATTTTCCATGTACTTCAACATCATCTCCTCCATTTTTAATTTCTTTTTCTCTTTGAGGTGCAAATTGGAGTGTGATGTTGTTCTTTGAGAGAATCCGGTGGAAGCGGTGGTTTTGGTGCAAAATTTCTTTGAGATGGTCGTGGCTAAAAACCGCTGTTGGTTCTATTTTGGCCGATTCTCTTGATTTTCTTGGTTATTCGACCATCTAAAGTTTGGATGATTTCGGTTGTAGGGGTGGTATGTGTTCTGAAATTGACCTTGGTCTTTCCTGTAGTTGCTCACATACTGCACCGACTCCGAGCTGATGGCACATTGATCCGTGGAGTGTGACCCTGCACAAATTTCACAAACGAAGGCAACTATTTTCATTTTGCTCTCTGCTATTGAGTCTATCTTCTTTGCCATAGCTGCCATCTGTGCCGACAACTGTGTAATAGCATCTACCTCCAACACACCTGCAACCTTGGGCTGTGGAATCTGAGATGTAGGATTCTGAAAATTGTTAGCTGCCATAGTCTCAATAAGGGTATAGGCCTCATCATAGCTCTTCGCCCATAATGCCCCTCCTGCAGCTGCATCTACAATCGGTCTCGACTGCCATCCCAATCCATTGTAGAAAGTATTGATTGCCATCCAATCCGGTATACCATGATGCGGACACTTCCTTAGCATCTCTTTGTATCTCTGCCATGCTTCATATAAGGACACTCCCTATTGTTGCTCAAACTGACAAATAGCTGTCCTCATCTTTGCAGTCTTAGCCATTGGGAATAACTTGGCTAGGAATTTCTGTGCTAAGTCCTCCCATGTAGTGATTGACCCTGACAGCAAAGAATGAAGCCAACTTCTCGCCTTATCCCTCAATGAGAATGGGAACAACCTCAGTCTAATAGCATCCTCCGTCACACCGTTATATCAGAATGTATCACAAATCTCTATGAAGCTCAATAAGTGTTCATTCAGATCATCCGTAGCAGCACCCCCAAATTGAACCGAGTTCTGCACCATCTGAATCGTGCCCGGTTTAATCTCAAAAGTGTTCGCTGCTATTGCCAGTCTGACTATGCTAGACTGTAGCCCATTTATATTCGGCATGGAATAATCTCGTAGAGCCCGATGCTCTTCTCTTTGCTCAATTCTCTGTTCTTCTGCCATGTCTGGTATAGTACTTTCCAACTGTGCTTGTAAATTTCTTCGCATACCTGCTTTCCAACCCCTTCCGTTTTTGTTATCCTGCGCTGGTGTTAATTCAGAATGAGATGATCGCGTGTGCATAAAAATCTACAAGTACTTAAAATCACAAACAAAACAAAAATAGAAATGAGATAAGATTAGATATGTCTAAGTTATACAAGATAGCTTAAAATTGATGATAATTATTTAAACTAAATGCCTTTCCCCGGTAACGGCACCAAAAACTTGTTGCCTCTTTTTCAGTTATGACAAAAGAGCTCTAACTCATGCAAGCATATATGTGTCAACAAGTAATACAGAGTAAGTAAAGTATCTATCCCACAGAGAAAGTTGTTCAATTTAAACTACTATTCATCAATCAAATCACTACTTCTATATGCTTAAACTAAAGATCAAAAGTGTGAATTATTCTAACTGCAAATAATAACTAAAATGAGAATAAGAATGGAATAAATCAAATCTGGAAATAATGGGATCCTAACTTAATTTAATATTTCATCTAATTACCACTATCAGGCAAGAATCGCTCACATATCACAGGAAAATAGCCAAGAGCACTAATAGAGTCATAGTCATTTTTCAATGAACTATGACCTACTTACACAGCATCCACAAATGATAGACTCTATGTAATCATCAATATAACCAAAATCACTATATGTCTATGTAAAATTGCAATCATACTGAATTTAAGCACAAGCCCTTATTTTAACTCATACGGTGAATAAGTATATGTCTATCTCATTCACGAAATACGTAAGCCATATAAAATGACCCCATATCGTATGCTTTATCATGACTCTGATCCATACTCGCATGTTCATTGTCAATTCCATGCAAATACTGAAACGAATGGTGATCAAGCATTCATACATATAAAACAATCATAATAGAATTCCCATATGATATGTAAAACAACCCTAGCAATTAAGCATGCAACTAAACTACATATTAAAATCCGTTAGAATCCCATAATGGAATTTAGTTCATGACTGAACCAAAAGCCATTATGGGATCAACGCTAAGAATGATTATCAAGCAAACAATTGAAAGATGAAGGATAGAATGATCAAACCCAATTGTAGATTGTAAACCAAAGTTAACGTTCACTCCTCATAGAAATCCAGTTAAACAATAATAAACATCCACAATGATAGAAAATCCCAAGAAGAATTAAAAAAGATGGAGTTTTTAGCTTCGTTCTTCGTTGGAATCTCTCACAATGTAAAACCCTAGTTACGATATGAAAATACGTCCAAAGTTATTCAAGTTCTCTCTGACACCAGTCAGATATCGTTTTTAAACCAATTACAACTCATTTAATTAAAAATTAAAATAAAACAAATCAACAACTCAAAGACAGCATGTGCTGCATGCCTCCCCGATATATTTCTCGCGTGGGCGCGAGACTTGCGAAAGAAGTCATGATGTCGGTAGGTACGTCACATGCAGATAGCCGCTCTCGAGCTTAATATGCCGCACTTGCATGCATGTATGCTGCTATCATTGTGAATTACGTTTTACGCCATCGCACCGATCGTTTCTATGTTCCTTCCTTCTATGTTTGGTCTCCTTGCTCCATTATACCTTCATACCATGCATCCGTCAACCTCATGCCATCTACATCACCCTCATGCCATCCAACACCACCAAAGTAGCTATTTTCTGCAATTGTTCCACCAAAGGAGTTCTAAGTATATGCAATGCAAAATAACACGAAATGCAACTAAAACAGACTGAAATGTACTTGAGATGGGCATAATTCGCATAAATTGATATCCAATAAGTAGGTATAAAACCCACTTATCAGTCGCCAAATACATGGTACAAAATTCAAATACAACTTAATTAGACAACAGTCGTGTAAAATACGATAAAACATAATCTAAGAGTTTTAATAAGAATATTGTCATCTAGACAATATCCACACTCAATGGAGTTCTCATACAAGTAATGCCTCCAAATCTTAAGCAAAAAAACTACTGCTGCCAACTCTAGATCATGAGTAGGATAATTCCTCTCATATTCTTTGAGTTGTCGTGAGGCATAGGCTATGACTTTCCCATGTTGCATGAGAACACATCCTAACCCTTTGCTCAAGCATCATCATAGATGACAAATCCCTCCGAGCAGATGGTATTAGCCGAGCAGTCTTTGAAATGAGTCTCCTCTTGAGTTCTTGAAAACTCTTTACATATTCCTCGCTCCAACCGAATTTTATATCTTTTCGAGTAAGTTGAGTTAATGGAGTAGCGATTCGAGAAAACCCTTCTACGAATCTCCGATAATAACCAGCTAAGTCGAGAAAGCTACGTACTTCGGTCACTGACTTAGGTTGCTCCCAGCTTTGAATTGCTTCAATCTTTGTCGGGTCAATAGATATTCCATGATGTGATATTACGTGCCCAAGGAATGCAACTTCCTCAAGCCAGAACTCGCATTTCTTCAACTTGGCATAAAACTTGTTTTCACGAAGCTTTTGAAGTATCAGCCTCAAGTGTTGCTCATGGTCTTCACGGGTTTTGGAGTATATGAGGATGTCATCAATAAAGACGACCACAAAGTGATCCAAATATTCCTTGAATACTTGGTTCATCATGTCCATGAAGGAATCAGGAGCATTAGTCAATCCAAAAGACATGACTAGGAATTCATAATGCCCCGTCTGAGTTTCGAAAGCGATCTTTGGAATGTCATCAGTTTTAATCGTCAACTGATGATATCCGAAACGAAGATCAATCTTTGAAAAGAATTTGGCTCCTTGCAATTGATCAAACAGGTCATCAATGCGAGGCAACGGGTACCTATTTTTGATGGTGACATGATTCAACTCCCGATAATCAATACAAAATCGCATACTTCCATCTTTCTTCTTTACGAATATAACAGGAGCACCCCAAGGAGATGTACTAGGACGAATGAAACCGATGTCTAACAATTCCTGTAGTTGGGTTTTTAACTCCTGAAGTTCAATAGGAGCCATTCGATATGGGGTTTCGGAAATGGGTTTTGTACCGGATTCAAGGTCGATACAAAATTCAATTTCACGCTCTGGGGATAGGCCATGAAGTTCTTCAAGGAATACGTCAGGAAATTTATTAACAATAGAAATATCATTCAAATTTGACGTATCTTTATTTAAATCTATGACATGGGCTAAGAAAGCTTGACATCCGTTTTTCAATAAACGAATAACTTTATGACTTGATATGACAGTGATTGATTTTAGTGGTTTGCTTGCTTGAATTCGCATAATAGGTTGGTTAGGAATATAAAAGCTACCAACCTTACAAAAATAATCAATTTTAGCATGATGAGTAGTTAACCAATCAACCCCTAAAATCACATCAAATGCAAGTATTTTCAAAGAAATAAGATTGACAGGTAACGTGCGGTTACTTATTTGAATCAAACAAGACTTATAAACCATGGATGTAATGAAGGTTTCTCCCAACGGAGTTTCAACAGATAAGTCAAAGTCTAATTTCTCTGGAGTCAAATTTAAACGTTGAGCGCAAGTAGGAGAAATAAAGGAATGGGTAGAACCAATATCAAATAAAGTATAAACTTCGCTAGAGTTTATGATTAGGTTACCCGTGAACACCTCGTTCGGATTCCTCACTTTTTGGGAGGTTACGACAAACGCTCTCCCTTGAACTACCGGTTTTGTCTTGTCTGGGATACCCTTTGATGCCTCCATCCCAACTGGACTTGACTTTGGTGCACGACAAAATCGGGCTAAGTGACCTTCTTTTCCACAATTATAACATGCTTTGGACTGCATCGTACAGTTTGGACTTATGTGTCCTTCCCCTCCACATTTGTAACATACGACTGGTGGTCATTCTCCTTCCTTAACAACAGGTGCTGGTGTTGACGTCTTTCCATCCTTGTTGAGTCTCCTCTTCTTGAAATGTCCATTCTTATTGTCATGGCCATGATTACCACCGAAGTGATTATCATTTCTGGCATGTTGATTCCCTCCACGTTTGTTGTCACCGCTCGATGGCTACTCTACTTCGGTATTATCGACTTGTCGGTTTCTCTCTCTTGGTTGGGTTGACTCATTATCGCACTCCAATAACTGAGCCATATTCACAACATCTGAATATAAACACAGTTTGTGAGAAATTAGGTATTGACGTATCTCGGGTTTTAAACCTCTTAGAAACATCCGCGTCATTCTCTCCTCATTATCAACCAAGTGGGACGCAAACTGAGACACCTCGACAAACTTAGCTTCGTACTGCGCCACGGTCATATTGTTTTGCTCAAGCTTGATGAACTCTACCTCCTTCATGTGACTTAATACTTTCGGAAAGTACTTGTCATTGAACGATTCTTGGAACTTCTCCCAAGACATCTTGGTGCGGCGAGTTGAGTACGCTTTACTGATTCCCACGATGTCGCGCTCTCTACTCACAACATGAAGGTGGCAAAGGGAACCTTTTGCTCCTCGGAGCATCCCAAGACATCAAATATCTTGTTGATCTGCTTTATCCACGTCTTTCCCTTAAGTGGTTTTGGCTCTCCAAAAAACTCCGATGGTCCCAGCTCTTTGAACTGCTTAGCGGTGATCGTCTGAGAGTTGTCAGTGTTTCCACCTGCATTTTGGACAGGAGCCACTTTCGCCTGATGTTGCATGAATTTTATAAAGCCTCTGAACATCCCATCGTTCACCATTTCATCGGTGTTATTATTTACATGAGGATTATTGTCTTCCTGTTGCACATTATCCTGGGCATTAATTTATGGTGACTCAACGGTCTCATGTGCTTCATTGTTTATCTCAACATTTTGGATGCCATTTTCAAACATCGCCACAAAACAAGGGTTAATTAACATATCACATATTATCCTATATCCTCAATGACCAATTAAATACCAAATAAACTTAGGTAGGTCATACTAGCGAAGGAATTCCCGCTCTCCCTCCTAGTTCTTGTCTCACATCTCACCGGGATCATATCCTAAGCTTTGCTACTAACCTGTGGCGCCCCAAAATAGGTATACATCACCCATCTTGAGTCACCAAATACATGGTACAAAATTCAAATACAACTTAATTATATACAACGTAAAAAAATACGACAAAACATAATCTTAGAGTTTTAATAAGAATATTGTCATCTAGACAATATCCACACTCAATGGAGTCCTCATTACATTTATTGTCACATTATTTAACAGAATAGTGAGGACTACTAATGCTATCATCTGGACCGTCACTCCATTCCTTAACTAGTCCCGACTACGTTCTTATTTCCTGAAGAGAACAGTGAAAGAAAGGGTGAGCTCAACTAGCCCAGTAAGAAATATTATGACTAAGATAATGCAAAATAAATTATCATTAGTCTTCAAAATGTTAAACCGATAAAATACAATAGACATCAAGTTTAAGCTGCGGTGAATAAGCAATCCATTAGAAGAGTCAAGTAGAGCATGATATCTACTATCTTCTATGATTTAAAATGTTTTCATCAATTTTTCTCATTTGAGACTCGACAATAAATAAACCACATCATCGAAAGTCATCGCACTATGGGCCAAGGATATTCATTAAATAATCAATGGTCATGACTATATAAGAATAATCCCTGGTCATAATCATACCAAAAAGCGTCCATCAATGCACACTACAAAGCTACCGAGGACTTTTACCATATCATTTATAACATTTACAGTCATGATTATACCTAATACTCCTCGGTCATAATCATACCAAGTCCATCTATGCACGTAGTTTAAAGATGACTTTCATCACAATATAAGCATGAGGATGATGACAATGACATAATAATTCAATAAAACAAGTTCAGGAATAATTTTTAAAGATTTATAAGTTAATTTATCTAGAAATCAATTACGTCCAAATTGTCAACATGATACTGCTTTGTGGAGTAAAATTCAAGAATGCTCAGAAGAATATTTCTATGAAAAGATACCGGATGAAGCGCAAATATCCAGGATATTCTACTAATTTCATGGAGTATAGAAGCCAAAACTTTAACCAAATGAGTATCATAGAATATATGAAACTGCAAATGGATTTTCACCCGTTATGCGATAATCCACGTAGACAGATCATTTCCACAATTTAATAAGGAATGAATACGAAGGATCATTCACCATGCATGTGATAATCCATATAGATAGGTTATTCCAACAGAATAATAAAGAATGGAACCAGGTCATGCGTAATCCGCACAGACAGGATATTCCAATATAATTATAAAGAAGGGAATAACAAAAGAATTCACCATGCATGCGATAGACCGCATAGACATGTTATTCCAATAGAATAATAAAGAATAGAACCAGGTCTAGCGTAATCCGCATAGACATGATATTCTAATAGAATAATAAAGAATGAAATAACAAAGAATTCACCATGCATGTGATAGATTGCACAGACAGGTTATTGTTGCCTAATTTTTAATAGCACTTTAGCACGCAAGTATACACGTTCAATTGTAATATTCAGCAAGCAAGGATATCGTTCCCACGAGGAAATAGACTAATATTTATCAATGACTAATTCTAATGCAATTAATCCTATTTTAAACTACGAAATTTTGTTTGTGATTTGAAATTTAAACTTAACAAAACTAATGATTAAAAATCAAAATTTCACAAGAATAACTGCAGATTTAACAGGTAAAGATTACAACTTCCCTTGGTATTTCATTTAAACTAACTTACTTCCCATTTAAAAATAATTAATTAATATGAATCGTTATCCAAGAATGCTTTATAAAAATTCACACACTTCTTCCAAAGACATGTGAACAAATCCTCCTAAATCCAGTCTTTAAGACGCAAAATTACAAGGAACACCCCAGTTAATCAACTCACTATATTCCTATGTGAATCAAGTTAATTAGGGTTTTACGCACAAATTCTTTCAATGGATACAAAAGACACATAGGTATATTCCTATCCTTCATGCTAATCATATTAATCCTATTCAGATTATATGAACATATGTTATCATATCCAGATCTCAATCTATACTCCATCTTCCAATTTTATATAGATTATCACAGTAATTGTTGGCCAAACAATTAATCAATAAACATAAGATATGATAAACAATTCAATAAAAACCAACTTTCATTCAATGGGAAGCTTCAATTTAAACTACATACCAAGTTCCGTTGCAATCTTAATTAAAATTTAGTTCATGATAATAATAAAGAAAAACATCATCCAGATTAATAATCCAAACATCCCAGATAATTACAAAAGATAAAACTAGAGAAGAGAAGAAGAAACTCTGAATTTGCTCTTAAACTCTCTCTTTGATCTTCAACCCTTGCAATTCTCCTTCGTGTTTTCCTTCGTTGTCCTCTCTGCCAATCTCTTGAAAAATTAAGTGATACCTCTTTTCTAAAGTCTCCTCCTATTTGTATTAGTCTTCCACCTCATTCAGATTCCTTTTTGGCTTCAAAAACCCACTTGGCAGTATAAAATCCTCCTTTTTTTCAGCATACGAAGCGCTTTAAGCGCCAACATAAGTTATTTCAAGCGCTTAGCGCTTGACCAGGACCACATAATTACAAAAATGCCACTCAGCTCTAATTTTAATGATTTTTTGACCTTTTTCTTCTCTGAAATGACCAATTTGTCCCTCCAGCTCCAACCTACAAAAAAATAAACACAAAACACATAAAAAGATACTAAAAAACAATTAAAGATAACAATAATTAAGTTTAATAATATCGGATTCATAGGTATAAAACCTACTCATCAAATACCCCCAAACTTAACCAATTGCTTGTCCCCAACCAACACAACACAATGCAATAACTAAATATGCAATGCAAATGCAGCTATCTACATGGCTAAATTCCAGCAGTCAAACAGAACAAAATCTATTCATCAAGCTTCAGAGAAATCACAATAAACATGCTAGTACATCATATCAAGACAGATTAATAAATTTCTTGTCAATCATCAAATCTTACCTCGTTATTATTGATATAGTAGTGTGTGCTCAACATCCATGATAATCGATATAATGCTAAATACAACACATAATAGATCTCTTTAAAGGCTTCATACAGTGTAAGCTCGCAAAATTCATGAATAAGCTAAATCCAACTAAAGTCAAACATCCACCAAATTCAAGAGTCCAATCCGGATACTTATGCTTTACTTAATCATTACGGGCTTTTTTGCTCTTTTCCCTTTTTTATTGTTTTTTTTTTTCAAATTTTTAACCATGATGCAATGTCTCATTCCATTAGGCTAATAAGTGCTACCCCTTAGCGAGCTTTCAACCAACGACTCCTGCACTATATAAGACCTTAGGGCGCTTAGGTGTTTAAGACACCCTTCTAAGCGATTTTGCTTCAAGTAACAAAGGCCCCGAAACAAAACTAGCCACGATATTTTTTTTTTCTGAAGCTTATATATCCCAAAATTTTCCCCTAAACTTAAGTTTTTGTCTAAATTCAGTCATCGCCGCCTATTCATGTCTTTCATTCATTTAAACTAGTATTATCCTCAAGAAGTCCATTATGTGTCAATTTAAACTCAATCACCAACATAGCTATTTTTACTCGTATATCCTTATTATATCGGGTTTCACACAAGTAAAGATTCAAATCATGACAAGAAATCACATCACAGTCTTAACAGTCAGTACTATACTTGTCTACTCAATTCCAATCTCATCACTAGCCAAAATAGACTTAAACTATCTAACTGCTGGAAACATGCAAATATTTGAAATTTTCTTTTCTTTTTCCATTTTTTTTTGGGAAATTAAAATGAAAACTACAGGAATAAAAACTACATGAAAAACTATTAATCAATACTATATGAATGCAACTAGATGAATACTACATGAATGAACTGGAGTCGGAAGATTGCACCCCAAACTTAACCTATGCAATGTCCTCATTGTATATAACAAACAAAATTTTAAGAAATTAAGCACTGAGGACTTCCCTGAAAGATAGAAGCTTTATTCCTCGTCAGTATCCTCTTCTTCTACTTCTTCTTCATCATCCGGGGGGTACGCAGACAATGGGGGAAATTGGTAGGGAGCGGCAGCTGGATTCATACGGGCAAACATCTCTAGAATGTCAGACCACAGCTCGATACACACTCGCTTGTCGCTGAGCTAGGCTATCCTGATTGCTTTCAACCCAGTCAAAACCCTGTTGAACTCTAGTAGCCACCATGTCAATCCTTCTAGTTTGGTTTCTTAATTCTTGGCGAATATCTTCAAAAAAATTTGGTGATGGCCCAGAACTTCCAGCTGCAGGAGGATTGTCGTGTGATTGTTGATTAGGCTCAGCTGCAGACTCGGGAAGCACAATAATGAACCCTAACCCTCTCGGGTGTGGTGTACCCTCACCCCATACCTTGTACTTCTTAATAAGCGAGTGGTCAATCGCAGCTAAGGGAGGTTGTCTAGCTTCTTCGACATCCCATTTGACTCCAGCTTGTTGACATAGTCCAGTGATCAAAGATGGGTGAGGTAATCCACCTGAGGTCCCTCCTCGAATTGCTTTGTCAATTGAATCATGTATAACATGACCCACATCTATAGTTTTTCCTTGTGCAATGCAGAAAAGCAATGCTGCCCGCTGATTTATAACATCAGTCATATGCCTACACGGCATCAACTTGGCACAAATAAAGGCATGCCATGCTTTCCCGTAACTGGTTAGTGCGGATGCAGGGAACAAAATAGCTTCTTGTTGATCTGTTAATTTCTATGTTGTTCCAGGTACACACAAAGCTTGAATGATCTCACTGTAGTCTAGTTCGTGCTCCAAATATTGCATGTAGCCAGTATTGGGTATTATGTTCAAGCCGTAGTAAGCATTTATTGTCCTAAAACTGACCTCCACTGATTTTCCGCGAACCCAAATTATGTTACCAACAACATCTTTTGCATTGGCATAGAATTCCTTAACAATTTTAATGACCGATGAATCCGGTTGGGATGTAAAGTTCTCCCATCTTCTACTCCGATCATTTGTAGAACTCCCCATCTTCGCCTCCGCAATAATCCACGCCAGAATTAGCGTTTTACTAGAAAGCACATTGTAATATCTTTTGGATGCACTAGCACTTATAAATCTCTTTTTGTCATACTTAGTCGAAGTGCCCAAAGTCTCGTCTCTTTGCCTTTTAGTAGCCATGAGTCTTGTGTGTGAATTTCTTGCCCAATAGATGATGTTCAGAGGCTTAGTATGGGCCAATCCTCTTTGTGACAAATTATCGAACACTTGGTGTGCAAAAATTTTGAACACTATTGTTGAAGCACTCACCCAAACTTAATTTTCACCTAATTTGTCAATTACTAAGCACACTATATTTCCAAGGCAATACAAGCAACAAATAAGAGTACCCACACCCACTTGAGCCAACACAATGACAGAAACTAGCTTCAAAGTGCTAACATAGCTATTATCCAAGTGAATCAAAACAATTTGCATGAAAATCTTGCATACTTACTTGGTTATAGCCAGAATTGATGTTCCAATAAGTTGCAGGCGCAATTTGTTTGAGTTTTTAACACTTACTTCGAATAGATGTGTTGTGAATGACAATTGGTGCCAGAATTGGTGATGAAGCTTGCCTAGATGGAGTCTAATTGGTAGGAGATTGAGTGTTCGATTATGCTTATACAAGAAAAAGATGATTATTGTGGCTAGATTAGAGGAGGTATGCGAGTTGAGTGAGTTTGAGTCGAGTAGAGAGAGCAAGAATGTGTTTGATTTGGGTTTGGAGGAGTCTTGCCCGATTAGGGCTTTTTTTTTTTTTTTTTTTCTAAGTTACAGCAAGAGCGCCTAGGCGCTTGGGATTACACTGGTTGGACCGCCTAGGCGGTTGGCTGCAGTATGTGTGGTACGCATGGAGCGCCTAGGCGCTTGGTGTTGCCTTGACTGGACCGCCTAGGCGCTTGGGACGCTGAATGGCTACTGATTTGGGGCGCTAGCGCCTGATGATGCTCGATTTGGGGCGCAGCGCCACGATCTCGCCTATATCAGAAGGAGGCGCTAGCGCTTGTTTTGTACTAGGCTTGGGCGCCTAGGCGGTTGGGCATGTCTTGGTGATAATTTTCCAAACTTGTTGATTTCAACCTGCAATACCCCAACTTTAATTGTTAGTTTCTTCTTTTGCAAGGAGATTAAGACTTATTTTAAAAACCCTAAACTAAGATAAACTACATAATTAACTAGACTAACATACTACGCAAGAAAAACCAAAACAAAAATACCCTACACCATTAAGCAATCCAATAACACTAAAAATTAAGGAAATGATTAGAAATTTGAGAATTTGACAAATGGATATTCCTCTATTGAGCTCATAAGTGCTTGGGTAGTCGTAGTGGCCATTAGTCAAACCCGCCAAATAAGAATTCATGTTTCCTATCCTGCAATCAATTGAATATTGTATTAGAGAACGTCAGGGGTGTAACAAATCCAAAACTATAAAAGTTTAACCACTAAATAAACTAACAGTAAAGCAAATTAAACAAAATAAAAGTAAAAATAAAAAATAACAATAAAAATTTCGGTTGCTTCCCGCCATTAGCGCTTGGTTTATAGTCTTCACCGACTTTCTTCTCTCTGTTCTAATCAAAGAAGGTCGATCGATGTCTTTTCACGATCAACGTAACCCCATAGTAGTGCTTCAATCTTCGACCGTTGACCTTGAAGTTACGTTTGGCATCCGGTCTTCCACCTCCACAAATTCGTGAGGATAAACTTTTGTAATGATAAATGGCCCTGACCAAAGGGATTTCAACTTTCCTGGAAATAGTTTAAGCCTTGAATTGTATAATAACACTGTTTGCCCTGCTTCAAACTTTCTTTCCAGAATTTTCTCATCATGCCACCTCTTAATCTTTTCTTTATATAACTTCGCATTCTCTCGCACGATCGAGTCGAATTCATCCATTTGTTTCAATTGTAAGAGGCGCTTCTTTCCCGCAGCAGACATATCAAAGTTTAACTTCCGAATTGCCCAATAAGCATTATGTTCTAGTTCAACTGGAAGATGGCATGCCTTCCCATATACTAACTCAGACGGAGACATCCCTATTTGAGTTTTGTAAAGTCAGCATATAAGATGCCCATAAAGCATCATCCAACTTGCTAGCCCAATCTTTCCGACTAGGATTCACTATCTTCTCGAGGATTCATTTCACTTCTCTGTTAGATACCTCGGCTTGACCATTTGTTTGTGGATGGTAAGCAGTAGCTATCTTATGAGTGACTCCGTACTTAGCGAGAATAGCTGAGAACTGCTTATTACAGAAGTGCGTGCCTTCATCACTAATGATTGCGCGAGGAGTGCCGAATCTAGAGAAAATGTTCTTCCGAATGAACTTAACCACAACCTTAGCATCATTGGTGGGCGATGTTATAGCTTCTACCCACTTCGAAACGTAGTCCACCGCTAGAAGTATATAGGAGTTACTGAAAGATGATGGAAATGGTCCCATGAAGTCGATGCCCCAAACATCAAACAATTCAACTTCTAGTATCATATTAAGTGGCATCTCGTGTCGCTTTGATATATTACCTACTCTTTGGCATGTCACATTTCAATGAAAACACACGGGCATCCTTAAAGAGTGTTGGCCAGAAAAATCCACATCAAGCACCTTAGTCAGCCGTTTTTTCTCCCGCAGAAATGTCCACCATAGTCGGATGCATGACATTGGTAGAGAATATTTTCATTTCAACTTCCTAACACACCTTCTTATTACTTGATCTCCACATTGTTTAAATAAAAACGGCTCATCCCATAAATACTATTTCACATCACGGAGAAATTTCTTCTTCTTCATTGACTTGTTAACTGGCTAAAACACCTTACTCACAATGAAATTTACATAATCTGCATACCATGGAGTATCCATCCTTACCGCAAAACAAATTGTTCATCCGGAAAAATTCATTGATCACCGTCAGGTCATCTTTTTTTAGTTCGCATTCTCTAATCGTGATAAATGGTCAAGAACTCCGATTTTCTATTCCTTTTCTGGCCCGGATCTCCAAGTCAAACTCTTGTAGCAATAATACCCATCTAATTAATCTCTTGGCCAGATCCTTCTTTGCTATTAAGTACTTAATCGCCGAATGATCTGTAAACACGATCACCTTTGTCCCAATCAAATATGAAAAAATTTATCAAATGCATAAACAATCGCTAATAGCTCCTTCTCAGTAGTGGTATAATTTAGTTGGGCATCCGTTAACGCCTTACTAGCATAGTATATAGCATGAAAAATTTTATCCTTTCGTTGGCACAAGAATCGCGCCAATCGCAAAGTCGCTAAAGATCACACATTAATTCGAACGGATACTCCAACTGGGCGCTATGATTATAAAAAGCAGAATAAGTTTCTTCTTCAACACATCAAAAGCTTCGTGCATGCTTGATCAAAGTTGAATGGGACATCCTTCTCCAAAAGATTGCAAAGTGGTTTCGTGATTTTGGAGAAGTCTTTTATAAATCGCCTATGTAAACCAACAGTGTCCCAAAAACTTCAATACCCTTTACGGAAATAGGTGGTGGTGTGCTCTCAATGGTTTCGATCTTAGCTCTATCAACCTCAATTCCTTTTGATGACACTCGATGACCCAAGATTATCCCTCTTGCACCATAAAATGACATTTCTCCTAGTTTAAAACCAAATTCGTTTCCATACACCGCTTTGAGCACGAGAGTGAGATTTTCCAAACAATAATCAAACGAATCCCCAAAACCTAAAAAAAAATCATCCATAAATACCTCGAGATTTTGTTCGACCATATCGGAAAAAATAGCCATCATACACCGCTGAAATGTCGCCGCCAAGATTACATAATCCAAAAGACATTCTCGCGAAAAGCAAAGGTACCATACGGAGCATGTGAATGTTGTTTTCCCCGATCTCGGGTGCAATGGCAACTGTTATAACCCGAGTATCCATCTAAGAGACAATAATACTCGTGCCTCGCAAGCTTTCGCCCAACATCCGATCTATGAATGGTAGAGGAAAATGGTCCTTACGAGTGGCCTTATTCAACTGATATAATCCATACACACCCGCCAACCCCAGAATCGCTCGAAGCCTGGATCAATTCATTATGCTCATTTGCAACCATCGTCATTCCCCTTTCTTTGGCACACATTGAACCGGACTTACCCATGAGCTATCTCGAGATAGGGTAGATAATTCCGCAGATCCAACCATTTAATAATTTCCTTTTGACAACTTCCTTCACGATGGATTGAGTCTTCGTTGTTGTTCAATAGTCGGTTTAGCTTCATCTTCCAACAAAATCTTATGTATGCAAATTGATGGGCTTATCCCCTTGATGTCCGCAAGAGTCCATCCAAGAGCAGTCTTGTATTGTCGAAGTACTCTTAGTAGCTTTTCTTCTTGAATCTCATCCAGTGATGCAGAAATAATAACTGGAAAGGAGGAAAAAGAACCAAGGTAGGCATACCGTAGATGGTTGGGCAATGGTTTAAGTTCCAAGGTAGGCGGTTCTTCTAAGGATGATTTCACCTTTTCATCTGGCTTTCCCCAATAATCCAAAGGTTCAAATTTTTGCAAACATCGTGTGAATTTCAGAGCTGAATCTAACATTTGAACCCATTCTAGCACAGTTGAATCATAAAATAAATTTTCACTAACCAATGCGGTTTCAAGAGGGTCTTCATTCACAGATTCACTAAATACCTCTCCGCTTGCTTCTTCAATAAGATCAACTCTAAAGCACTCTTCCCTCCCTTCGGAAATTTCATAGCCTTGAAAACATTAAAAGTTATTTCTTCATCTTGGACTCTCATTGTTAACTCTCCTTTTGTACATCAATTAATGTCCTTCCAAGTGGCTAAAAAACGGTCTTCCAAGAATAATGGGTATGTCTTTATCCTCTTCATAGTCCAACACAATGAAGTCTACTGAAATATGAAATGAATTTGTCGACCTTCACTAATATGTCTTCCACAATGCCCTGGGTATGTCGATCGATCTATCTCATGAGTCAGAAGAGATATTTGTTGGCTTTGGTGTTTGGTAGTCCCAACCGAGTGTAGATCGAAAGTGGCATCAAGTTAATACTGCACCCAAATCACACAAACATCTCGTTAAAGAATCGGGGTCCAATCGCGTACCTGATCGGTGAAGCTACCCGGATCCTTCAACTTTGGTGGTAACTTTTTGCTGTAATTGCGCTACATTCTTCTCGTCAATGCTATAATTTCAACTCCTATAGCTTCCTCTTTCTTGCTAAAATATCTTTCATGAATTTTGCATAGCTAGGCATTTGTTCTAAAGCATCAGCGAATGAAATGTTGATTTGCAGCTTTTTGAACACTTCTAAAAATTTCAAAAACTGTCTATCTAATTTATGCTTTTGTAATCTTTGAGGAAACGACACAGGTGGAACGACTGCTGTTTATTTATCTTCTTGTTGTTTTTTCACAACTCTTTCCCCAGATTTACTTTCCGAATTTCCACTCTCTTGTTCACCATCCTCAGCGGAAATTATTTTCTTTTCTCCGTCTAGATCTGTAGTCAACTCCTTCCCACTTCTGAGTGTAACTGCCTTACAATGCTCATTTCCATCATTCCTTGGATTTTTCTCCAGATTACTAGGTAAAGAACCCGAGTTCTAGTATTCAAAGCACTAGCTATCCGCCCAATTTGGTTCTCAAGGTTCTTTATCGCAAATTGATTGGTTTTTCGTTGTGGCTTCAAACCGAGTTGCCAATCTTGCCAATAATTCTTCCATTTGTGATAGCTTATCGTGTTGATGAGGTTGTGGGTGTTGTTGAGATTGTTGATGTGGTCAAATCCAGTGGATATGATTGCCTTGGAGCTTGGGCTTGAGCATGTGACCGATTATTACTCCAAGAAAAATTCGGTGGTTTCTCACCCGGATTGTAGTTGTTTGGATAATCGCCTCACTTTCGTTATAATCGGAAACAAACCGGATCGACTCAGATTTATTGCACATTGATCACTTGAGTGGCTACCCGCACATATTTCACAAATCGCTTCCATTTTCTCGAATCGGTTGTACCCCAAATGCATCTATCTTCTTTGTAAGAGCGTAAATATGAAATGTCACTGAAATGACAATGTCGCCATAAGATCCACTTCATACACCCCGACCGTCCTTCGTCCGAGCCGTTCTTCATTGCTGGCCATTGATAATTATTAGCTGCCATGGTTTCAAGCAACTGATATCCCTCATCACAATTCTTGGCCATAATAGCTCCTCCCACTGCAGCATCTATACTCGATCTCACTATGCTGAATAAACCATTATAAAAAGTTTGCACCTAAAGCCATTTAGGAATCCCATGGTGTGGGCATTTTCGCAATGAGTCTTTGAATCTCTCCCAAGCTTCGTATAGTGATTCTGAATCGTGTTGAACGAAAGAGAAGATATCGTCCATAACTTTCATTGCTTTTTGCAAAAGGAAAAACTTTGCAAGAAATTTTTGGGCTAGGTCATTCCATGTAGTTATCGAGCCTGGTGGTAGTGAATGGAGCCAACTCTTAGCCTTATCTCTGAGAGTAAATGGAAATAGCCTTAGCCTTATTGCATCCTCTGACACATTATTGTACTTGAAAGTATTGCAGATTTCTATAAAGCTGACTATGTGATCGTTTGGATCATCATTTGGTAACCCTCCAAACTGACATGAATTTTGAATCATCCATATTGTTCCTGCTTTTATCTCAAAACTTGTAGCAAGAATGGCATGTGCCTTGTAATACTAGATCAATTTCAAAGAACTCATGACGTAGCATAATCCATGCAGTTGCTTTTTGCTCTTCTTCACCATAGTATCTTTTTTATCAAGTGTCTCTTTTGTTTCTTTTTAACCCACTTACGCAAATCAATCAATTTTTTTTTTCGATATCGTCCTCGTGAGGCAATAAATCTAGCTTCTTCGATCGCGCTTTGCATACACTAGTCAAGAACACCGAATGTAATGTAAAAGAAAAAGTTTAAATTAAGATTAACGCTTATAAAAATCAATAATGACAAAATAATAAACTAATTTTCAAGAACTGCCGCCAAAAAACTTGTTGTCTAATTTTTAATAAGACTTTACCACGCAAGTATACGCGTGTTCAATTGTAATATTCAACAGAAGCAAGGATATCGCTCCCACACGAGGAAATAGACTAATATTTATCAATGACTAATTCTAATGCAATTAATCCTATTTTAAACTACTTAAATTTTGTTTGTGATTTGAAATTTAAACTTAACAAAACTAATGATTAAAAATCAAAATTTCACAAGAATAACTCGCAGATTTAATAAAAGTTAAGATTACAACTTCCCTTGGTATTTCATTTAAACTAACTTACTTCCCATTTAAAATTAATTAATTAATATGAATCGTTATCCAAGAATGCTTTATAAAAATTCACACACTTCTTCCAAAGACATGTGAACAAATCCTCCTAAATCCAGTCTTTAAGATGCAAAATTACAAGGAACACCCCAGTTAATCAACTCACTATATTCCTATGTGAATCAAGTTAATTAGGGTTTTACGCACAAATTCTTTCAATGGATACAAAAGACACATAGGTATATTCCTATCCTTCATGCTAATCATATTAATCCTATTCAGATTATATGAACATATGTTATCATATCCAGATCTCAATCTATACTCCATCTTCCAATTTTATATAGATTATCACAGTAATTGTTGGCCAAACAATTAATCAATAAACATAAGATATGATAAACAATTCAATAAAAACCAACTTTCATTCAATGGGAAGCTTCAATTTAAACTACATACCAAGTTCCGTTGCAATCTTAATTAAAATTTAGTTCATGATAATAATAAAGAAAAACATCATCCAGATTAATAATCCAAACATCCCAGATAATTACAAAAGATAAAAACTAGAGAAGAAGAAGAAACTCGAATTTGCTCTTAAACTCTCTCTTTGATCTTCAACCTTGCAATTCTCCTTCGTGTTTTCCTTCGTTGTCCTCTCTGCCAATCTCTTGAAAAATTAAGTGATACCTCTTTTCTAAAGTCTCCTCCTATTTGTATTAGTCTTCCACCTCATTCAGATTCCTTTTTGGCTTCAAAAACCCACTTGGCAGTATAAAATCCTCCTTGTTGCACATATGAAAGCGCTTAGCGCCAACACAAGTTTATTTCAAGCGCTTAAAGCGCTTGACCAGACCACATAATTACAAAAATGCCACTCACTCTAATTTTAATGATTTTTTTGACCTTTTTCTTCTCTAAATGACCAATTTGTCCCTCCACTCCAACCTACAAAAAATAAACACAAAACACATAAAAAGATACTAAAAAAACAATTAAAGATAACAAAATAATTAAGTTTAATAATATCGGATTCATAGGTATAAAACCTACTCATCAATACCCCTTACCTTAGAAAGAAAGCTGGATCTTTGGAGTAGAGAGGTAGCAGACTTTCTTCTTCTTTCTCTCTATAATTTCTCTCTATAATAATTGCTCTATAGCTTTAGTGAATTGGTGAGAAATAAAGGAAGAATGAGCTTCTATTTATAGAAAAATATAGTTTCGATAATTGCACATTTTAGGGCTCAAAATATTACAGTACAATATCTTCAACTTTTCTTTCATTTTTAATTTAGTCCTGCAAGTATTATCAAACTTGCACCACATCTCATAATAATAAATAATGTGAATCAATAGTTCAATCATGTGAATCAATAGTTATAATCATGTAAAAATACAAATTACAGTATAGTACCTCCATCTATACCTCCATTTTTAACTTAGTCATTCAAGTATTATCAATCTTGCACCAACTCCCCTAATAGTACAAGAATGTGAATCAATAGTACACATGTGAACAAATAGTTATAATCATGTGAATTAATAGCAATTAATTGCTCATTTATCCGATTAATTACCCGACTGGTCAGTATAACTTCCAGACATTAATTAATATCAAAATAAATGTCGATTTCCACTAACACTAATAATTCCAACACAATGGAACTATCAATTTCATCTTTAATCAACACGAACTTATTCATCATTAATATTATAACTCACAATATTTAACAACCAGGTCGTTCCCAAGAAAGAGAGGACTTTTTTGATAAGGATTTCTCCTTATTGGCGCGCAATTAGATGACCAAACCTCTCCTTGACAGAACTTCTAGACATTGTAAATATTAAAATTTAATAATATGAATAACTTTGTCGTCTCAATTATTGATTTAATAATATATCATATTATGCAGATGATACTGTGACAATAATTGAATCAATAATATGAGAGATATGATGCAGCAATTACTGTAGCAATAATTGAGTATAACTGAGTGACTTCTCACGTAAGCATCAATAATCAATACAGTGTGCTACTATGCAACCACGCGTATTACTATACTTTTACTACCGGGTAGTTCAACAGTTTAACGGTAAAACTTCCGCCGTTATTTTTATTAAAAAATAACTATGTCATTTTCTAAATACGACAATACTTCCGTTGTGGGGTCCACCAATGATTGTGCCGTCATACGAATATTCTCTGTTAAAACAAATATTCCCCGACCAATCGAATATTATATAACCACTTGCTTACTTTGCAAAATTTGTAAATATTACCCACAACTATAACATTATATCAAATCCACACCATAATATTCAAAAATATATTTCGAGAAAATTATTCTTTATTCATAAAAGTTGGGGTCTTACAACCTCCCCTTCTTATGAAATTTCATCCTCGAAATTAGGGTGCGTACCTGGTATGTCTAAGAGGTGAGGATACCTTGATTTCATCTAAGATTCTAACTCCTAGGTCATTTCTTCTACATCATGGTTTCTCCACAATACTTTGACTTGAGGTATAACCTTGGAGCGTAGAATATGATCCTTCTTATCCAAGATTTTAACAGGTAACTCTTCATACATTAAATCTTCCTCTATCTCATCTGGTTCTAATTTAATAATGTGGTTCGGGTCTTTCACATATTTACATAACATAGATATGTGGAAAACGTTATGAACACGAGACATACTTGGCGGTAAGGCGAGTCTCATGAGCTACGATTCCTACTCGTTCGAGGATTATAAATAAGCCAATGAATTGAGGATTGAGCTTTCCTCTCTTTCCAAATCTCGTAACTCCTTTCTATGGAGCAACACGTAACAACACATGATCTCCAATATTGAATTCCAAGTCTTTTCGATGAAGATCAGCATAACTCTTTTGTCGATCTTGTGAGGTTTTTATACGTTGTCGAATCGTTTGAATCTTTTCCATAGTCATACGTACCAACTCCGGTCCGAACAACGTTGCTTCACCCACCTCATCCCAGTATACTGGAGAACGACACTTTCTTTCATACAACGCCTCAAATGGAGCCATGCCAATACTTGCTTGATAACTGTTATTGTAGGAAAACTCCACCAATGGTAAGAACTTGTACCAACTTCCTTGAAGTCAAGGACACGAGTCTTAATAAATCTTCAAGAGTTTGAATAGTCCTTCCGATCGCCCATCCGTTTGAGGATGATATGCGAACTAAATCGTAAATCCGTGCCCATAGCTTTTTGCAAACTAACCCAAAATCTTGAAGTGAATCTTGGGTCTCGACCAGAAACTATGGATACTAGCATACCATGCAATCTTACGATCTCGTTTATGTACATACTAGCAAGATGTTCAAGTGTAAAAGTTTCTCGTATCGGGAAGAAATGAGCAGACTTAGTCAGTCTATCAACAATGACCCAAATCGCATCTATGCCTTGAGAAACCTTGGGAAGACCAGTAACGAAATCCATGGTAATGTGCTCCCACTTCCATTCTGGAATTTCAAGTGGTTGCAATGGACCTTTTGGCACTTGATGCTCCGCCTTGACTCGTTGACAAGTTAGACACCTTGAGATAAACCCCACTATCTCTCTCTTCATATTGCTCCACCAAAATGTATGTCGAAGATCACGATACATTTTGGTACTCCCAGGATGGATTACAAACGGTGTGTTGTGCGCCTCTATCATGATTTTATACTTCAAGTCAGAATTGTTAGGAACAAAAAGTCTGGAGTTGACTCAAAGTATTCCTTCTTCATCGATTCTTGCTTCTGGAATAACACCTTCTTTCACTTTCTTCTTCATACGCATCAGCTCTAGGTCTGTAGTTTGAGCAGCTTTAACTTTATCAATTAAAGTTGGTTCTACTCGTATATTCGCCATCATCATATGGGTCCCTTGAGTCTTTAACTCTATCTTAATCCTTTGTAAGTTATACAAAATGGGCCTTTGCGTTGACAATATCGCACTCGTACCTGCATATGATGTTCTACTCAATGCGTTAGCTACCACGTTCACTTTTCCAGGATGGTATTGGATGGTATGATCATAATCTTTCAACAACTCAAACCATCGTCGTTGTCGCATGTTGAGTTCCTTTTGAGTGAAGAAATATTTGAGGCTTTTATGATCCATATAATTCTCTACCTTTTCTCCATACAAGTAATGCCTCCAAATCTTAAGCGCAAAAACGACTGCTGCCAACTCTAGATCATGAGTATGATAATTCCTCTCATATTCTTTGAGTTGTCGTGAGGCATAGGCTATGACTTTCCCATGTTGCATGAGAACACATCCTAACCCTTTGCGAAGCATCACACTGTAGATGACAAATCCCTCCGAGCCAGATGGTATTGTCGAGCAGTCTTTGAAATGAGTCTCCTCTTGAGTTCTTAAAAACTCTTTTTATATTCCTCGCTCCAACCGAATTTTGTATCTTTTCGAGTCAGCTGAGTTAATGGAGTAGCGATTCGAGAAAACCCTTCTATGAATCTCTGATAATAACCAGCTAAGTCGAGAAAGCTACGACTTTGATCAACGACTTAGGTTGCTCGACTTTGAATTGCTTCAATCTTTGTCGGGTCAACAGATATTCCATGATTTGATATTACGTGCCCAAGGAATGTAACTTCCTCAAGCCAGAACTCGCATTTCTTCAACTTGGCATAAAGCTTGTTTTCACGAAGATTTTGAAGTATCAGCCTCAAGTGTTGCTCATGGTCTTCACAGGTTTTGGAGTATATGAGAATGTCATCAATAAAGACGACCACAAAGTGATCCAAATATTCCTTGAATACTTGGTTCATCATGTCCATGAAGGAATCAGGAGCATTAGTCAATCCAAAGATATGACTAGGAATTCATAATGCCCGTACCGAGTTCTGAAAGCAGTCTTTGGAATGTCATCAGTTTTAATCTTCAACTGATGATATCCGAAACAAAGATCAATCTTTGAAAAGAATTTGGCTCCTTGCAATTGATCAAACAGGTCATCAATGCGAGGCAACGGGTACCTATTTTTGATGGTGACATGATTCAACTCCCGATAATCAATACAAAGTCGCATACTTCCATCTTTCTTCTTTACTAATAGAACAGGAGCACCCCAAGGAGATGTACTAGGACGAATGAAACCGATGTCTAACAATTCCTGTAGTTGGGTTTTTAACTCCTGAAGTTCAATAGTAGCCATTCGATATAGGGCTTCAGAAATGGGTTTTGTACCGAATTCAAGGTCGATAAAAAATTCAATTTCACGCTCTGGGGATAGGTCATGAAGTTCTTCAGGGAATACGTCAGGAAATTTATTAACAATAGAAATATCATTCAAATTTGACGTATCTTTATTTAAATCTATGATATGGGCTAAGAAAGCTTGACATCCGTTTTTCAATAAACGAATAACTTTATGACTTGATATGACAGTGATTGATTTTAGTGGTTTGCTTGCTTGAATTCGCATAATAGGTTGGTTAGGAATATAAAAGCTACCAAGCTTACAAAAATAATCGATTTTAGCATGATGAGTTGTTAACCAATCAACCCTTAAAATCACATCAAATGCAAGTATTTTCAAAGAAATAAGATTGACAGGTAACGTGCGGTTATCGATTTGAATCAAACAAGACTTATAAACCGTGGATGTAATGAAGGTTTCTCCCAACGGAGTTTCAACAGATAAGTCAAAGTCTAATTTCTCTGGAGTCAAATTTAAAAGTTGAGCGCAAGTAGGAGAAATAAAGGAATGGGTAGAACCAGTATCAAATAAAGTATAAACTTCGCTAGAGTTTATGATTAGGTTACCCGTGAACACCTCGTTCGGATTCCTCGCTTTTTGGGAGGTTACGACAAACGCTCTCCCTTGAACTACCGGTTTTGTCTTGTCTGGGACACCCTTTGATGCCTCCATCCCAACTGGACTTGACTTTGGTGCACGACAAAATCGGGCTAAGTGACCTTCTTTTCCACAATTATAACATGCTTTGGACTGCATCGTGCAGTTTGGACTTATGTGTCTTTCCCCTCTACATTTGTAACATACGACTGGTGGTCATTCTCCTTCCTTAACAACATGTGTTGGTGTTGACGTCTTTCCATCCTGTTTGAGTCTCCTCTTCTTGAAATGTCCATTCTTATTGTCATGGCCATGATTACCACCGAAGTGATTATCATTTCTGGCATGTTGATTCCCTCCACGTTTGTTGTCACCGCTTCGATGACTGCTACCACTGGTATTATCGACTTGTCGGTTGCTCTCTCTTGGTTGGGTTGACTCATTATCGCGCTCCAATAACTGAGCCATATTCACAACATCTGAATATAAACACAGTTTGTGAGAAATTAGGTATTGACGTATCTCGGGTTTTAAACCTCTTAGAAACATCCGCGTCATTCTCTCCTCATTATCAACCAAGTGGGACGCAAATCGAGACACCTCGGCAAACTTAGCTTCGTACTGCGCCACGGTCATATTGTTTTGCTCAAGCTTGATGAACTCTACCTCCTTCACGTGACGAATACTTTCAGGAAAGTACTTGTCGTTGAACAGTTCTTGGAACTTCTCCCAAGACATCTTCAGTGCGGCAGGTTGAGTACGCTTTACAGATTCCCACAAGTAATCTAGCTCTACTCGCAACATGAAGGTGGCAAAGGGAACCTTTTGCTCCTCGGAGCATCCCAAGATATCAAATATCTTGTCGATCTGCTTTATCCACGTCTTCGCCTTAAGTGGTTTTGGCTCTCCAAAAAACTTCGGTGGTCCCAGCTCTTTGAACTGCTTAGCGGTGATCGTCTGAGAGTTGTCAATGTTTCCACCTGCATTTTGGACAGGAGCCACTTTCGCCTGATGTTGCATGAATTTTATAAAGCCTCTGAACATCCCATCGTTCACCATTTCATCGGTGTTATTGTTTACATGAGGATTATTGTCTTCCTGTTGCACATTATCACGGCATTAATCTATGGTGACTCAGCGGTCTCATGTGCTTCATTGTTTATCTCAACATTTTGGATGCCATTTTCAAATCGCCACAAAACAAGGGTTAATTAACATATCACATATTATCCCTATACTACGTGAGACCAATTAAATACCAAATAAACTTAGGTAGGTCATACTAGCGAAGGAATTCCCCGTCTCTTCCCTCCTAGTTCTTGTTTCACATCTCAGCCAGGGATCATATCCCTAAGCTTTGCTACCAATTGTGACGCCCCCAAAATAGGTATACATCACCCATCTTGAGTCACCAAATACATGGTACAAAATTCAAATACAACTTAATTATACAACAGTCGTGTAAAATACGACAAAACATAATCTTAGAGTTTTAATAAGAATATTATCATCTAGACAATATCCACACTCAATGGAGTCCTCATTACATTTATTGTCACACTATTTAATAGAATAGTGAGGACTACTAATGCTATCATCTAGACCGTCACTCCGTTCCTTAACTAGTCCCGACTACGTTCTCATTTCCTGAAGAGAACATTGAAAGAAAGGGTGAGCTCAACTAGCCCAGTAAGAAATATTATGACTAAGATAATGCAGAATAAATTATCATTAGTCTTCAAAAATGTTAAACTGATAAAATATAATAGACATCAAGTTTAACTGCAGCGGAATAAGCAATCCATTAGAAGAGTCAAGTAGAGCATGATATCTACTATCTTCTATGATTTAAAATGTTTTCATCAATTTTTCTCATTTGAGACTCGACAATAAATAAACCACATCATCGAGTCATCCCCGCACTACGGCCAAGGATATTCATTAAATCATCAATGGTCATGACTATACCGAATAATCCATGTTCATAATCATACCAAAAACTGTCCATCAATGCACTACAGGCTACTGAGGACTTTTACAATATCATTTATAACATTACAGGTCATGATTATACCTAATACTCCCTAGTCATAATCATACCAAGTCCATCTATACACGTAAGCGAAAGATGACTTTCATCACAATATAAGCATGAGGATGATGACAATGACATAATAATTCAATAAAACAAGTTCAGGAATAAATTTTAAAGATTTATAAGTTAATTTATCTAGAAATCAATTACGTCCAAATTGTCAACATGATCTTTGCTTTGTGGAGTAAAATTCAAGAATGCTCGTAAGAATATTTCTATGAAAAGATACCGGATGAAGCGCAAATATCCAGGATATTCTACTAATTTCATGGAGTATAGAAGCCAAAACTTTAACCAAATGAGTATCATAGAATATATGAAACTGCAAATGGATTTTCACCCGCTATGCGATAATCCACGTAGACAAATTATTTCCACAATTTAATAAGGAATGAATACGAAGGATCATTCACCATACATGTGATAATGCACATAGATAGGTTATTCCAACAGAATAATAAAGAATGGAACCAGGTCATGCGTAATCTGCACAGACAGGATATTCCAACAGAATAATAAAGAAGGGAATAACAGAAGAATTCACCATGCATGCGATAGACCGCATAGACATGTTATTCCAATAGAATAATAAAGAATAGAACCAGGTCTAGCGTAATCCGCACAGACAGGATATTCCAACAGAATAATAAAGAATGGAATAACAAAGAATTCACCATGCATGCGATAGACCTTAAGAGAAAGGTTATTCAGCAAGAATAATAAAGAATGGAACCAGTTCAGAGTAATTCATGCATGACGGGATATTCAATGGAATAATAAAGAATGGAATAATGAAGAATTTCACATGTATGCGGTACTTCGCACAGACAAAGTTATTCAACATAATAATAAAGAATGGAATAATGTAAGCTCTCTTCATGAATACAAAAGAAATAATACCCTTACCTTAGAAAGAAAGCGGATATTGGAGTAGAGAGGGCAGATACTTCTTCTTCTTTCTCTCTATAATAATTGCTCTATAGCTTTAGTGAATTGGTGAGAAATGAAGGAAGAATGAGCTTTTATTTATAGGAAAATATAGTTTTGATAATTGCATGTTTTGGGGCTCAAAATATTACAGTACAATACCTTCAACTTTTCTTTTATTTTTAATTTAGTCCTGCAAGTATTATCAAACTTGCACCACCTCCCCTAATAGTAAATAATGTGAATCAATAATTCAATCATGTGAATCAATAGTTCTAATCATGTGAAAATACGAATTACAGTATAGTACCTTTAACTATACCTCCATTTCTAATTTAGTCATGCAAGTATTATCAATCTTGCACCAACTCCCTTAATAGTACAATCATGTGAATCAATAGTACATACATGTGAACACATAGTTATAAGCATGTGAATTAATAATAATTAATTGCTCATTTATCCGATTAATTGCCCGATTGGTCAATATAACCTCCAGACATCAATTATTATCGAAATAAATGTCGATTTTCACTAACACTAATAATTCCAACACAATGAAACTATCAATTTTATCTTTAATCAACACGAACTTATTCATCATTAATATTATAATTCACAATATTTAACAACTGTGGTCGTTTCGAGGAAAGAGGGCTTCGAGATAAAATTTCTCCTTATTGGTAGTATGATTAGGTGACCAAACCTCTCCTTGACAGAACTTCTAGACATTGTCAATATTGCAAATAATAATATGAATAACTCTGTCATCTCAATTATTGATTTAATAATATAAAATATTATGCAGATGATACTGTGACAATAATTGAATCAATAATATAAGAGATATGATGCAACAATTACTGTAGCAATAATTGAGTATAACTGAGTGACTTCTCACGTAAGCATCAATAATCAATACCGTGTGCTACTATGCAACCAAGCGTTTTACTGTACTTTTATCACCAATTATTTTATGAAAATTTTCTTACTTTAAAAAATTTTCAAATATCACCCTTAAATTTAAACTTTTATCAATTTAACTATTTACCAAAATAGAAAAATTGAATACTTTTATTTAATAAAAATTGGGATCTCACAATTTCATTTTTCTCATTTCGTTTTCGTATAAATACCCATTTGTTTCCAATCGGGATTACACCCAGCGGTGTTTGGACTACTGGTCCAAATACTTCTCTTTTCAATAGAGATTATAGCTCAATTTGAATAACATCTTTTGGCCAATCTTTTCTTTTCCGACATTCTTCCACGTTTTATGGTTCAGGATCCGTGTCAGGAATCAAAGTAATATCTGATACTATAGTGTAAGACCCAAAATTTTTAATAAAGATGATTTTTCTATAAATATTATTTTTAATTATTATGGAATGAATTTGATATAATGTTATAGTTGTGAGTAATATTTATAAATTTTGCAAAGTACGCAAGTTGTTATATAATATTCGATTGGTCGGGGAATATTCATTTTAACAGAGAATATTCGTATGACGGCACAATCATTGGTGGAACCCACAACGGAATTATTGTCGGATTGAGAAAACGATAAAAATATTTTTTATGAAAATAACGGCGGAAGTTTTACAGTTAAAACTGTTGAGCTACTCAGAGTAGTAAAAATACAAGATGTCTGGCGTGGTTGCATAGTAGTACGGTATTGATTATTGATGCTTACGTGAGAAGTCACTCGCTTTTGTTTAACTATTGCTACGAAGAATTCTTTGCATAGTATTTCACGTTATTTGATTCAATTATTGTCGATATTTTATATATTATTAAATCAATAATTGTGATAACAAAGTTATTAATATTATTATTTGCAATATTAATGATGTCTGTAAGTTACGCCAGGAGAGGTTTGGTCACCTAATTCGCGCTACCAATAGGTAGAAATCCTTATTGAAAGCCCCTCTTCTCGGAACGACGACACAGTCGATTAATATTGTGAATTATAATAATGATTATAAATGTTGTTAAAAATATTGAGGGGATTTTTATGAAGTATTTGATGTAAAATTTGCTTATTTTATGGACCCCCATTTACCCATTTTTCAAAATAATCAGTAGGAAATTATTTGATATATTAAAAGTGGGGCCCGTGTGTGGAAGAAATTAGTGAAATGGGCAGATTCACGAGAGTAGTTTTATATGGAAGGTTATATGATATATATATATATATATATATATATATATATATATATATATATAGGTCGAGGATCGGAGTAAAGGATCCTTACTTTCTTAAAATGAGGACTTTTTTTTTTTGCTTTTTTTAAAACAACTAAAAAAAAGTTTAATATTTATGGAATCGAATTTTTCATAATCTGAGTGTTTTGGGTGTGATTTGGAGTACGTATAACAAAACATGTATATATGCAGCCCAAGGCATTGTACCACCACTTTTGGTATAGGTATTCAAAACACGCCCAAAATATTGTATTATGGAAAATTTCAGATTCCATAAAATATTAAACTTTTTTTTAGTTGTTTTTTAAAAAAAGCAAAAAAAAAACAAAAAAAAGTCCTCATTTTAAGAAAGTAAGAGATCCCTTACTTGATCATTTCATATATATATATATATATATATATATATATATATATATATATATATATATATATATATATATACGATTGATGATTATATATATAATATATATATGATGTTTGATTTTGAATTGTGGGGAGTTGGGAATTCATGGGTTTCATCCCGTGAATGTATAAAATGGGCACATGTGATATATATATATATATATATATATATATATATATATATATATATATATATATTATATATTTTATTTAAAATTTTCGTTTTATTAGAATATTTTATTGCATAGTACCTTTCCATTCTTCTATAAATAGAAGCTCATTCCTTCATTATTTCTTACTTAATTCACTTTGAAACTACAGAGAGAGAAACTATAGAGAGAAAGAAGAAAAGTGTTCGCTACTTCACTACTCCTATATCCAAGTAATCTTTTTCTAAGGTAAGGGTATTATTTCTTTTCGTATTCATGAAGAGAACTTACATTATTCAATTCTTTATTATTACGTTGTAATAACCTTGTACATGCGGACTACCCTATACTTGGTGAAATTCTTTTGTTATTCCATTCTTTATTATTATGTTGGAATAACTTTTGCCTATGTGTGAATCCGCATACATGGTGAAATTCTTACATTATTCCATTCTTTATTATTACTGTTGGAATATCACATGCATGCGTTTACGCACGCATGACTGGTTCCATTATTTATTATTACTGTTGGAACATCCCGCTCGCATTTAATTTTGCACGACACAGTTCCGTTATTTATTATTACGTTGGAATATATCACATGCATGCGTTTACGCATGACTGTTTCGTTATTTATTATTCGTTAGAATAACTCGTTATGCATGCGGTCTATCGCATGCACGGTGATTTCTTTTGTTATTCCATTCTTTATTATACTCGGTTGGTTAAAGGTTTGACTTCTATACTCCATGAAATTAGTGGAATATCCTTGATGTTTTGCGCTTCATCCAGTATCTTTTCATGGAAATATTTTTCTGAGCATTCTTGAATTTTACTCTACAAAGAAATATTATGTTGACAATTTGGACGTTATTAGTTCCTGGATAAATTAATTCTTGAACTTGTTTTATTGAATTCTTATATCATTGTCATCATCCTCATGTTTATATTTTGTTGAAAGTCATCTGTGGCCTGTAGTGCATAGATGGACTTGGTATGATTATGACCAGGGATTATTCGGTATAATTATGACCGTAATATTATAAATGATGTGGTAAAAGTCCTCATTGGCCCGTAGTGCATTGATGGACAGTTGTTGGCATGATCATGACCATTGATGAATACACGAATATCCATGGCCGTAGTGCATGGATAATTTGTGGTTGTGATACTAATGAATATTCTTGGCCGTAGTGCAGGGATGATGTGGATTATTTATTAAGCTGAGTCTCAGCGATAAAAGTGATGAAAAACCTTTTCAATCATAAAAGATAGTATATTTTATTCTCTACTTGACCCTTTTAATGGATTGCTTGTTCCGCTGCAGTTAAACTTGATGTTTGTTATATTTTATCAGTTTAACATTGTTGAAGGCTAATGATAATTTATTCTGCATTATCTTAGTCATAATATTTCTTACTGGGCTAGTTGGGCTCACCCTTTCTTTCACTGTTCTCTTCAGGAAATGAGAACATAGCCGGGACTAGTCGGGGAACGGAGTGACGGTCCAGAAGATAGTATTAGTAGTCCTCACTATTACATTAAATAGTGTGAAAATAAATATAATGAGGACTCTTTTGAGTGTGGATATTGTCTAGATGACAATATTCTTATTAAAACTCTCGTTCACGTTTTTGTCGTATTTTACACGACAATTTGTATTATTAAGTTGTATTTGAATTTTGTACCATGTATTTGGCGACTCAAGATGGGTGATGTATACCTATTGCGGGGCATCACGATTTAGTATCAAAGCTTAGGGATATGATCCTGGCTAAGATATGAGACAAGAACTAGGAGGGGAGAGACGGGGAATTTCCTTCGCTATTATGACCTACCTAAGTTTATTTGGTATTTAATTGGTCAATCAGAGTATAGGGATAATATGTGATATGTTAATTAACCCTTGTTTCGTGGCAGTATTTGAAAATGACATCCGAGAATGTTGAGAACATCAATGGAGCACAGGAGACAGTTGAGTCTCCACAGATCAATAGTCAGGATAATGTGCATCAGGAAGGCGACAATCTTCAGGCAAACAACAACACAGACCAGATGATGAACGATGGAATGTTCAGAGGCTTTATGCAATTCATGCAACATCAGGAAAGTGTGGCTCCTGTCCAAAATACAGATGGAAACACTAGCAACTCTCGGACGGTCACCGCTAAGCAGTTCAACGAACTAGGACCACCGAAGTTTTTTGGAGAGCCAAAACCACTTAAGGCAAAGACGTGGATTAAGCAGATCAACAAGATATTTGATGTCTTGGGATGCTCCGAGGAGCAAAAGGTTCCCTTTGCCACCTTTACATTGTGGGTAGAGGTGATTCTTGGTGGGAATCAGTAAAAGCGTACTCGAAACTGCCTTGCATGAAGATGTCTTGGGAGAAGTTCAAGAAGCGTTTCAACGATAAATACTTTCCTAAAAGTATTCGTCACATGAAAGAGGTAGAGTTCATCAAAGTGGAGCAAAACAACATTACTGGAAGTATCGCAAAGACGAAGCCAAGTTTGCCGAGTTGTCGGTTTGCATCCCATTTGGTTGATAATGAGGAGAGAATGACGCGAATGTTTTTAAGAGGTTTGAAACACGAGATCGTCATATCTTATCTCTCATAAAGCGTGTGTTTGTATTCGGATGTTGTTAATAGGGCTTAGTTATTGGGCGTGATAATGAGTCAACCCAACCATAAAGAGAAGCGACAAACAAAATGATAATACTAGTGATAACAGTCATTGAAGCGGTAACAACAAGCGTGGAGGGAATCAACATGCCAGAAATGGTAACCACTTCGGTGGTAATCATGGTCAAAACAATAAGAATGGATATTTAAAGAAGAGAGATTCAACAATGATGGAAAGGCGTCACACAAAGACCCGTTGTTAAGGAAGGAGAAGCGACCACCTATCATATGCTTCAAATGCGGAGGGAGGGACACATCGATCCAAAGCTGCGCGATGCCGTCAAAGCATGTTATAATTGTGGAAGAGAAGGTCACTGGCCCGATTTTGTCATTCACCAAGTCAAGTCGATTGGGATGGAGGCATCAAAGTAGTCCCGACATAAGACAAAGCCGGTAGTTCAAGGGAGGCGTTTGTTGTGACCTCCCGAAAGCAAGGAACGAACGAGGTCATCACAGATAAGCTTATCATAAACTCTAGCGAAGTTTATACCTTATTTGATACCGGTTCTACCCATTATTTTATTTCTCCTACTTGCGCTCAACGTTTAAATTTGACTCCGGAGAAATTAGACTTTGACTTATCTGTTGAAACTCCGTTGGGAGAAACCTTCATTACATCCACTGTTTATAAGTCTTGTTTAGTTCAAATCGGCACCCGCACGTTACCTGTCAATCTTATTTCTTTAAAAATACTTGCATTTGATGTGATTCTAGGGATTGATTGGTTAACTACTCATCATGTAAAAATTGATTGTTTTCATAAGGTTGTTAGCTTTCATATTCCTAATCAACCTATTATGTGAATTCAAGCAACCAAACTACTAAAATCAATTACTGTCATCTCAAGCCATAAAGCTATTCGTTTATTAAAAAACGGATGTCAAGCTTTCTTAGCTCATGTCACGGATCTAAACAAAAATATGTCAGTTTTAAATGATATTTCTATTATTAATGAATTTCTGACGTATTCTCGAAGAACTTCACAGCTACCCCCAGGCGTGAAATTGAATTTTGTATCGACCTTGAACCCGGTACAAAAACCTATTTCCAAATCCCCATATCGAATGGCTCTATTGAACTTTGAGTTAAAGACCCAACTGCGCAGGAATTGTTAGACATTGGCTTTATTTGTCCTAGTACTTCTCCTTGGGGTGCTCCTGTTCTATTCGTGAAGAAGAAAGATGGGAGTATGCGACTTTGTATTGATTATCGGGAGTTGAATCATGTCACCATCAAAAATAGGTACCCATTGCCACGTATTTATGACCTGTTTGACCAGTTATAAGAGGCCAAATTCTTTTTAAAGATTGATCTTCGTTTCGGATATCACCAATTGAAGATTAGAACCGATGACATTCCAAAGACGACTTTCAAAACTCGGTACGGGCATTATGAATTCCTATTGATGTCTTTTGGATTGACTAATGCTCTTGCTGCTTTCATGGATATGATGAACCTAGTATTCAAGGAATATTTGGATCACTTTGTGGTCGTCTTTATTGATGACATCCTCATATACTCCAAAACCAGTGAAGACCATGAGCAACACTTGAGGCTAATACTCCAAAAGCTTCGTGAATATAAGCTTTATGCCAAGTTGAAGAAATGCGAGTTCTGGCTTGAGGAGGTAGCATTCCTTGGGCACGTAGTATCAAGTCATGGAATATCTGTTGACCCAACAAAGATTGAAGCTATTCAAAGCTGGGAGTAACCTAAATCAGTGACCGAAGTACGCAGCTTTCTCGACTTAGCTGGTTATTATCGGAGGTTCGTGGAAAGATTTTCTCGAATCGCTACTCCACTAACTCAGCTGACTCAAAAAGATACAAAATTCAGTTGGAACGAGGAACGTGAGAAGAGTTTTCAAGAACTCAAGAGGAGACTCATTTCAGCACCTGTTTTGACAATACCATCTGGCTCGGAGGGATTTGTCATCTACAGTGATGCTTCGGACAAAGGGTTAGGATGTGTTCTCATACAACATGGGAAAGTCATAGCCTATGCCTCTCGGTAACTCAAAGAATATGAGAGGAATTATCCTACTCATGATCTAGAGTTAGCAGCTATTGTCTTCCTAATTAAAATTTGGAAGCATTACTTGTATGGGGAGAAAGTAGAGTTCTTTACGGATCATAAAAGCCTCAAATATTTCTTCACTAAAAAGGAACTCAACATGCGACAACGACATTGGCTTAAACTTTTGAAAGATTATGATCATACCATCCAATACCATCCTGGAAAAGCGAACGTGGTAGCTGACGCATTGAGTAGAAGATCATATGCGGGTACGAGTACGATATTGACAACGCAAAGGCCCATTTTGTGTGACTTGCAACGGATGGAGATAGAGTTAGAGACTCCAGGGACCCATGTGATGATGGCGAATATACTAGTAGAACCAACTTTAATTGATAAAGTTAAAGTTGCTCAAGCTACAGACCTGGAGCTGATGCGTATAAGGAAGAAAGTGCAAGAAGGTGCTATGCCGGAAGCAAGAATCGATGAAGAAGGAATACTTCGAGTCAACTCCAGACTTTGTGTTCCTAACGATCCTGATTTAAAGTATAAAATCATGATAGAGGCGCACAACACACCATTTGTAATCCATCTTAGGAGTACCAAAATGTATCGTGATCTTCGTCATACATTTTGGTGGAGAAATATGAAGAGAGAGATAGCGTTGTTTATCTCAAGGTGTCTAACTTATCAACTAGTCAAGGCGGAGCACCAAGTACCAAAAGGTCCATTGCAACCATTTAAAATTCCAGAATGGAAGTGAGAGCACATTACCATGGATTTCGTTACTGGTCTTCCCATGGTTTCTCAAGGCATAGATGCAATTTGGGTCATTGTTGATAGATTGACTAAGTCTGCTCATTTCTTACCAATACGAGAAACTTATACACTTGAACGTCTTGCTCGTATGTACATAAACGAGATTGTAAGACTGCATTGGTATGCCAGTATCCATAGTTTCTGATCGAGACCCAAGATTCACTTCACAATTTTGGGTTAGTTTACAAAAAGCTATGGGCACGGATTTACGATTTAGTTCGGTATATCATCCTCAGATAGATGGATAATCCGAGAGGACTATTCAAACTTCTGGAAGATTTATTAGGACTCTGTGTCCTTGACTTCAAGGGAAGTTGGGACAAGTTCTTACCATTGGTAGAGTTTTCCTACAACAACAACTACCAAGCAAGTATTGGCATGGCTCCATTCAAAGCGTTGTATGGAAGAAAGTGTCGTTATCCAGTATGCTGGGATGAGGTGGGTGAAGTAACGTTGTTGGGACCAGAGTTGGTACGTATGACTACGGAAAAGATTCAAACGATCCGACAACGTATATAAACCTCACAAGATCGACAAAAGAGTTATGCTTTGATCTTCATCGAAAGGGCGTTAGAATTCGATATTGGAGATCATGTGTTGTTACGTGTTGCTCCATGGAAAGGAGTTACGAGATTTGGAAAGAGAGAAAAGCTCAATCCTCGATTTATTGGCCCATTTTTAATCCTCGATCGAGTAGGAATTGTGGCCTATAGACTCGCTTTACCGCCAAGTATGTCTCGTGTTCATAACATTTTTTATATATCCATGTTACGTAAATATGTGGAAGACTCGAACCACATTATTGAGTTAGAACCGGACGAAATAGCGGAAGATTTAACGTATGAAGAGGTACCTGTTCAAATCTTGGATAAGAAGGAACATATTCTACGCTTCAAGGTTATACCTCAAGTCAAAGTTTTGTGGAGAAACCACGATATTGAGGAAATAACCCGGGAGTTAGAATCTGAAATGAAATCAAGATATCCTTACCTTTTCGACATACCAAGTACGTAACCTAATTTCGAGGGCAAAATTTCATAAGAAGGGGAGGTTGTAAGACCCCAACTTTTTAATAAAGATGATTTTTCTATAAATATCATTTTTAAATATTATGGAATGAATTTGATATAATATTATAGTTGTGGGTAATATTTATAAATTTTTCAAAGTACGCAAGTTGTTATATAATATTCGATTGGTCGGGGAATATTCATTTTAACGAGAAAAATTCAGACGACGACACAATCATTGGTGGACCCCTAACGTAATTATTGTCGGATTGAGAAAGCGACAAAAAATATTTTTTATGAAAATAACGACGGAAGTTTTACGATAAAAGCTGTTGAGCTACTCGGTAGTAAAAGAAAGACGATGTCTGGCGTGGTTGCATAGTAGCACACGATATTGATTATTGATGCTTACGTGAGAAGTCACTCAATTTTGTTCAATTATTGCTACAGTAATTGTTGCATAGTATCTCACGTTATTTGATTCAATTATTGTCGATATTTTATATATTATCAAATCAATAATTGAGATGACAAAGTTATTAATATTATTATTTGCAATATTAACGATGTCTAGAAGTTACATCGAGGAGAGGTTTGGTCACCTAATTGCGGCGTCGATAGGAGAAATCCTTATTGGAAAGCCCCTCTTTCCAGGAACGACACGAGTCGATTAATATTGTGAATTATAATAATGATGATAAATATTGTTAAAAATATTGAGGCGATTTTTAGGAAGTATTTGATGTAAATTTTGCTTATTTTATGGACCCCCATTTATCCATTTTTCAAAATAATCGGTAGAAAATTATTTAATATATTAGAAGTGGGGCCACATGTGGGGCATGTGTGTGGAAGAAATTAGTGAAATAAATGATTTCACGAGAGTTGTTTTATATGGAAGGTAACACGATATATATATATATATATATATATATATATATATATATATATATATATATATATATATATATATTAGACACGTGCAAGCAGGTGGTTTGAATTGAAGGGCCAAAATGACCCAGATTTTGGTGGGTTGAAATGTAAGGCAGTGGTCATGGTTGGTAGGCCTACGACCATAACTTCTCCATTTAATTTTTTTTTTGTAAACTTTTTGCTACACTAAAAATAATAATAATAATAAATATTAAAAATAATAAACATGTGAAAAACAATTGTGCTTTAGAATAAATATTAACATTCATTAGAAAAGTAAAGAGGTTACTGTGAATAATAAATACTACCGATTTTAATTATTATGTCAAACGAGTAAAAATAAAAAACCATTAATTATTTTGAAAATATAATTAATGCAAGAGACTGACCTGACCAATATTTTTAAAAGATACTAACTACTACTACATCATATATTTAATTTGGTGAGTGTTGTAATTTTCTTCAAAATCACTAGTCACTACACATGCAAGAAGGACCAGACCTGAGTACTATGTATGTATGTGTAAACTGTAAAGAGAGAGTAGCTTTTGTGATTAAATAAATGCAAGGACATGCAGTGCAGGTAATATAAACTTATAAAGTAAGCATTATTGATTTGATCCAAGCAAAGCCATTATTACCGTTAGATCCGATGATCATGATTATATTAAGGCACCAATCATGCTTACCGTTGTAATAATAAAACGAACAATAAAAAATAAAGCTACAAACACGATTAATTAATTATTTACATTAACTACATATCTCAATCAATTAAAATTTTAATAGTTTTATAAATTAGTATTATTAATTAATTACCTACATTAACTACATATCTTAATTATAGTTAAAATATATTAAAGATTGCATTAAAAACAAATAGTTGTTGTAGCTTAGTTGGTTTGAACTCTTATTTATTTACTTACAAGTCTTGTGTTCAAGCCTCACAACCCACAAGTAGCAACATTTTAATTTTTTAAAACATAAGTTGCAGACCCACGGACCGGCCAAAAAACTTCGCACTTTCATGGGCTAAACAAGCTGAAGCCCAACGCTTGCTTGCCCAAGTGGTGGTAACTTGACCATGAGCTTGAGCCTCTTTGCAGTCTAATATATATATATGATGATTGATGATGATTATATATATATATATATATATATATATATATATATATATATATATATATATATATATATATATGATGTTTGATTTTGAATTGTGGGGAGTTGGGAATTCACGGGTTTCATCATCCGTGAATGTATAAAATGGGAAAATGTGATATATATATATATATATATAATATTATATTTTATTTAAAAGTTTTCATTTTATTAGAATATTTTATTGCATAGTATATTCTATTCTTCTATAAATAGAAGCTCATTCCTTCATTATTTCTTACGAATTATTTGAAACTCTAGAGAGAGAAACTATAGAGAGAAAGAGAAAAATATTCGCTACTTCACTACTCCTATATCCAAGATTACTCTTCTTTCTAAGGTAAGGGGTATTATTTCTTTCGTATTCATGAAGAGAACTTACTGTTATTCCATTCTTTATTATACATTTGGAATAACTTTGTATACATGGACTACCTATACTTGGTGAAATTCTTACATTATTCCATTCTTTATTATTATGTTGGAATAACTTTGTCTGTCTGATACCGCATACATGGTGAAATTCTTCATTATTCCATTCTTTATTATTACATTTGGAATATCACATGCGTGCGTTTACGCTTATACACTGGTTCCATTTTTATTATTACATTTGGAACATCCGTCGTTATTAATTTTGCACTTTGGTTCCGTTATTTATTATACATTGGAATATCACCCGTACGTGCGTTTACGCATGACCTGGTTCCGTTATTTATTATTTTGTTGGAATAACCTGTTTGTGCGGTCTATCACATGCCTGGTGATTTTTTTTGTTATTCCATTCTTTATTATACTCAGTTGGTTGAAGTTTTGACTTCTATACTCCATGAAATTAGTGGAATATCCTTGATGTTTGTGCTTCATCCAATATCTTTTCATGGAAATAATCTTCTGAGCATTCTTGAGTTTCACTCTACAAAGAAATATCATGTTGACAATTTGGACGTTATTAGTTCCTGGATAAATTAATTCTTGAACTTGTTTTATTGAATTCTTATATCATTGTCATCATCCTCATGTTTATATTTTGTTGAAAGTCATCGTATTCCTGTAGTGCATAGATGGACTTGGTATGATTATGACCGAGGATTATTCGGTATAATCATGGACCGTAATATTACGAATGATGTGGTAAAAGTCCTCATTGGCCCGTAGTGCATTGATGGGCCGATTGTTGGCATGATCATGACCATTGATGAATACACGAATATCCTTGGTAGTAGTGCATGGATAATTTGTGGTTGTGATACTAATGAATATTCTTGGCCGTAGTGCAGGGATGATGTGGATTATTTATTAAGCTGAGTCTCAGCGATAAAAGTGATGAAAAATCTTTTAAATCATAAAAATAGTATATTTTATTCTCTACTTGACCCTTTTAATGGATTGCTTGTTCCGCTGCAGTTAAACTTGATGTTTGTTATATTTTATCAGTTTAACATTGTTGAAGGCTAATGATAATTTATTTTGCATTATCTTAGTCAAAATATTTCTTACTGGGCTAGTTGAGCTCACCCTTTTTTTCACTGTTCTCTTCAGGAAATAAGAACGTAGCCGGGACTAGTCGGGGAACGGAGTGACGGTCCAGAAGATAGTATTAGTAGTCCTCACTATTCTGTTAAATAGTGTGAAAATAAATGTAATGAGGACTCTTTTGAGTGTGGATATTGTATGACACCCCCAAAATAGGTCCACACGACCCATTCTGAGTCGCCAGATATTACTCTATAAAAATCAAATACAAACTTCATTTATATTAATTGTTGAAC